>CM038676.1:523665277-524346550 GCA_021605205.1 Aegilops longissima
TTTTAAAAAATTTTCCCTTTCCGGCAAACCTTTTCGGGGCCCTTTTGGGGTCCCTTTTTGGGAAGGAAAAAAAAAAAACCCTTTGGGAACAAGAAATGTTTTTCCTTTTAACATGGGTTTTGTTGGGATTATCACTTATAAATTTTTCAATTTATGTTTAACCCTCAATTTGGAAAGGGTGGGGAAGGTTGGTAACCGGGTTTTTCCCAACTTTGGCCCCTCTAGTTTTTCCGGGATCCGTGAAAATGTTTTGATTTTAGGTTTAATACGGGGTGGATTTTTTACCCCTTATCCCTTAATGCTTCCGGAAGGCCCCAACTTTTGGTTTTCCAAATTTCCACCTAAAATTTTTTTCCTTTCGGAAAACCCGAGGGTCAAACTTTTTTCCCCGCCAATTGGGCTTCCCGGGGTTGGCCCCAAATTTGGCCACTTTTATGTCCCAAACCGAAGGCCAACTTGGGAAATCTTTTTGGCAGGTTGGTTCCCATCCCGGATGTGGCCCGAAAAGGGATATTGCCCTTATCGGGTTTTTCTCTTCACACCGGGCGGTTTTGTTGGTCTTGTTTTATTTGTTAGTTTTAAATTTTGTGTCCCCGGATTCCCCAAAGATTGATCCGGTTTCCCGGGAGAAGGGGAATTCCTTCGTGGAACCCCGTGAGATTTAATTGGGGTTGGTTTGGGCCCCCTTTCAGGTAATTTCTTCCAAAGCCTTGTCCTTGGGCTATGGAGGGAGTTGGGAATTTGGTTAATGTCCTGTGTAGAAACCACCAAAATTTGACCTAAATTTACACCCTCAATTCAAGGCCAATTTAACCGTTGGATTTGGTTTCTCCCTTTTCCTATATTTCCTAAGTGGCCACCTTTTGGAGGTTATGTTAACGAATTATTGTCATTCTTGTTCAATTTTATTTAAGAATTGTTGCTTTTTCCGCTTTCTCTTTCCTTTTTTATGGCTAAGGAGCCACCTTTTAATGGCCCCAAGGTCAACCCGGCGCAAGTTCAACCTTTACCTACCCCTTTTCCCCCTAAAGTTAAATAGCCCCAATCCAATGGGTGGGAGATTTTGAGTCCCCTCGGCGGGCTCAAGGAATAATTCCAAAACACCAATTTGCATGTTTCCTTTAGGCCAAGCCAAGAGGTTGACCAACCGAGCCAAGGTTGGGAATTCTCGATTTATTAGAAGCCCGGGCTTTTCAATTTGTCGCTTCCTAAAGATCATGGAGTGGTTCCAGCTAAAAGATTCCAAGGATCGGGACCCATTTGGTTCCGGGATTTTAAGTTTTACTTCCCAAGAGTGTTTTTAGAAGCAAAGCGGGGAAAGTTCCAACTAAAAACCTTTCCCTTAATTAAATTACCATTGGGTTGTTTGTAAGAAACCCACTTATGAAAAGGGTTATGTTCTTAAGGCGGCCTGAAGGGAATTAAATTACCCTTTCCGGGCCGATAAGTTGGAATGATTTCCCCAACAGGCCTCAACAAGAAGGGCACGCCAAGGGAGGTTCTAAGGAAGAAAAAATGGTTTTAGTCCTTGGTTTTTAATCGTAAGAGAATTTTTTCCCCCTCCCCCCTTTCCAAATGGCCTTGGTGGAGGGTCTTCCCCCCAAACCCAACTTCTCTTCTAAATTTCAACTAAAATTTTTAATTCCCCGAGGTACTTGGAACGTTGGCTGGGTTTTGTAACAAGGAACCAAGGGCCTTGTCCTCCCTGGAAACTTTAAGGGTTGGGGCAAGTTTCCAAAGTTGAAATTAGATGTTGCGCTACAAATTTTATTGGCTTGGGCTTCTTTGAATTCCCCAAAAGTTTTATTTAATCAAATCCTTTTTCATTTGGCCTTTTGTTCCAAGATAATTTGGATAAAGTTCCTTTTCCGGCGAAAGGAGTTTGCCAAATGACTTTGTTTAATTCCTGATGTTTTCAAGGTGGGTATTAAGATTTTTAAATTTCTTGGTTATGGTTGTTTATTTGAATGGATACAAATGGGACAAAGGTATTTTGTTTGGGGTGGAAATTAATTGATCCCTTCAAGATTTCCCAAACCCTTGATAAACCAGTGTTTTCCTCTGGAGAAGGGGTTGGGAATTCTAGTTAGCTTGGGTATAAATTCTTTCCCAAATTGGTAATGTTTGGCTTGATTTGAGATTTGGGGCTGAAGTTTTGGCCCCCTCTTACCGGGCTAAATTAAAGGGTCGGAAAGACGCCTTTGAATCCTTCAATCTATTTGGGGTTCTTTTGTTGGGAAATTTCGGTTTGGCGCCCCCATTAATGGCAATTCGGGTTACTTCCCAACCAATCAAACTTTTGAGCAAACTCAAAGGTGTTTGTTCCTGGGCCTTACCCTTTATTTCCGATTTGTCCATGCTTTGATTACTTGAGACATCTCTTGTTGGGAAGGAAAGTGGACATTTTCACCGATCACAAGAGTCTCAAGTACATCTTCACTCAGCCTAACCTCAACCTCAGTGACTCGATGGGTCGAAATGATTCAAGAGTACAACCCAAGTATTGAGTATACCGGCAAAGCTAATGTCATTGCAGACGCTTTGAGCAGGAAAGCTTATCGCAATGCCTAATCCTCAAGCCCTTTCACCGGATCTCGTGAATCTTTCCGCAAGCTGAATCTTCAAGTTGTTCCTCAAGGCTTTCTTGCCAACCTCATAGTCTCCTACTTTGGAAGATCAGATTCGTGAGGCTCAACTTCTGGATGCCATGGTGAAGAAAGTGAAACGTGGTATCGATAAGGGCATTTCCAAGTACAAGTGCTTCCATGTTGATGACAAAGACACTGCTCTTTTGAGGACCGGATTGTGGTTCCTAAGGGTGATCTGAGAAAAGTCATTATGAACGAGGCTCACAATTCGCTTCTATCCATTCATCCCGAAGTATAAGATGTACCATGACCTCAAGCAAATATATTGGTGGACTCGAATGAAGCGAGAAATTGCTCAATTCGTGAATGAGTGTGATGTCTGCAGAAGAGTGAAAGGTAACACCAAAGACCAGCTGGTCTCCTTCAACCTCTTGCTATTCCTGAATGGAAGTTTGATCATATTGAAATGGACTTCGTGACTGGCTTTCCAAAGTCCAAGCGTGAAATGATGCTATCTTTGTTGTCATTGACAAGCTTACTAAAGTGGCTCATTTTCTTCCTATCAAAGAATCCATCACCGCAGCTCGCCATGGCGAGCTTTACACCTCCAGATTGTCTCCTTGCACGGTATTCCTCAAGTGATCTCTTCTGCACTGTGGCAGCATCTTTACCTCCAAGTTCGGGAGTCTTTTCGTAAGGCCATGGGCACCAACATCTGCTTCAAAGACAGCTTTCCATCCTCAAACAAGTGGCCAAGTTGAGCGAGTTAATCAAATTCTTGAAGATATGCTCGTGGCTTGTGTCATTTCCTTCGTATGAAGTGGAAGATTGTCTTCCATATGCCGAAGTTCTCTTACAACAACAGCTTCCAAGCGAGTTCGGCAAGGCCCCATTCGAAATTTTCTATGGCGTAAAGTGCCGCATTCTCTCAATTGGTCTCGAGACAGTGAACGCCAACTTCTTGGCAATGACTTGATCACGTATGTAAGAGATGTGCAAGGTCATTCGTGAGAATTCAAAGCTGCGCTAATCGCGCCAGTAAGAGCTATTATGATGATAAGCACCGTGATGTGACTTTTCAAATCGGAGACCATGTCTACCTCCGCCTCTCCAATGAAAGGTACTGCCGCTCGTATCAAAGGGAAGCTTGCCCTAGATACGTGGGTCCTTTCAAGATCATTGGGAAAAGAGGCGATCTCGCCTATCAACTTGAGCTTCCTTCCAACTTTGCAAATGTGCACGATGTGTTTCACGTGTCACAGCTTCGCAAGTGCTTCAAGGCTCCTGAACGCACTATCAACTTCGAAGAGATTGACCTTCAAGAAGATCTCTCTTATCGTGAGCACCCCATTGCTATTCTTGAAGAAACCGAGCGCAAGACTCGCAACAAGTCAATCAAATTCTGAAAGTGAAGTGGTCACACCATTCACCGAGAAGCTACCGGGAGCGCGAGGATCACCTCCGCTCGAGTATCCGGAGTTCTTTCAGTCCTAGATCTCGGACGAGATCCTCTTGTAGTGGTGGAGTGTTGTAACACCCTGATGTAAACTTCCCTTTTGGGCAATATATCATTTCACCTCATCCAATTCTTGTGGGTTCTTGTCATGTTTGGTCTCATGTTGTTTTGGTTGTGTTGGGTTTTCTTTTCTTTGTTTGCTCCTTTTGCCATATTGCATTTGTGCCTATTGTCTCTTGCATTCCTTCTTGTCATGTGATTGTGGATGTGCATGTCATATGGTTGTGGTTTTCCCTTGCATGTCATGTGGGTGCATGTTTCTTCCTCTCTTGCATTTACCATCCCCTCCTTCCCTCTACTTCCTTCTCTTTCAAATGCCATATATTTCCCTCCTTCAATTAATGTTCTTCTTCTCCCTAATAATCTTGCTTGTTGCACCAAACCTCTCTGCCCTAAAATCCCCTCATTTGAAGTTGTTATGGTTAGGTTCAAAAATGGCACAAGTTTGGAGTATTTTCAAACTTGCATTATTTTTCTACCTTTAAAAATGTCCATTACATTTTATTTAAATAGAGGAGAATTCCAGGAGTGTGGGGATATTTTCCTTTTACTCTAAATCTTTTCTTTTCTCCCTGTACTTCTTTTCTCTTCCTTTTATTTTAGAAAGGAAAAGGGAGAAGAGGCAGCAGCAGCTGCAGCCCAAAGCAGCCCTCTCCACTGGCCTCGGCCTCCCGAGCCGCCCAACTCTCCCCAAGAGCTCCGCAGCCCAGCTGAGGCGCAGCAGCCCACGCTTCCTCTCTCCTGCCTTTCGCCACCCGCCACCGCCTACCCCTCGATGGATCCCGACCACGTGGCATCGCTGCCCCGCCTGGCAGCGATCGCCTCAGGCGCCACCCACCTTTCCTCTCCTCTCTCATCGCCATGGGGACCCCGAGCTCGGAGAGCACGAGCTCGTCTGCGCCGCCTAGCCTACTTATCCCTCCTCCGCCAAAATCGAGCCTAGGGTTTCTCTCCTCTCGCCGCCGCCAGTAAGCAATCCTCCCAAGATCGCCGCCGCTGCGTTCGAGCGATCCGGGAGCGTGGCCTCGCCGCGGCGCGCCTCCGCCACCTCGACCCGGGCGGCCCTTGTCCATCTTCTCTCCTCGCTGCCGCTTCACGACCACGACGCCGACCACGGAGGCCCGGAACGCCAAGTTCGCCGACGCATCGCTTCGGTCTTCTTCTCGGTCGAGTTCCCGCGATCTTCGAGCACGCTCCTGCCGCCCCCCCGCCTCCGCTGATCCGCTGTCCTAGGGTAAGGAGGTATACTCCTTCCTCCTCGCTTCTTCGCCGCCGCTGGTTCTCCGAGATTAGGCGCCGCCCGTGTTTTGTCGCTACCGGCGTGCTCCGGCGGCTCAAGTAGTTTAGGTTCAGTTGTTTTGGGCGCGTAGTTGCCACCAGCCGCCTGCCTTGTTCCTTCTGTCCCGTGGTGCCCCTCGTGTGCCTGCTGTGGCCAAGGGCGCAGATCTCCTCAGAGGCGCCTGCTGCCGCCGGGCATCGCTGCCTCGCTTTCTGCCTGGGTCCGGCTTGTTAGTTGGGTCAAGTAGCCTTCACCCTGATCCTATCAACCTCCTAACGAGCCGAGCTGGTTGATCCCCGCTTTCACACTGGCGACACTGGTTCGAACCTCAGCGCGCGCCACTTCCCCTTTTTATTTCTCTCTTCGCTCCTCCAGCTTGGGCTCAGCAGCAGAGTTAAGCCCCGAGGCCTCCTCCTTGTCAAGAGCCAGCCCAGCCCAAGCAGGTAAGGGGAGGGTTTCCACCGGGAGACCTGTGTTCAATCCTCCCGGGCCTCTTTTCTCCCCTTTAAAACCTGTTAATCTTCGCCTCTATGACAAGGTCACCCCTGCCTCTCAAAGACCTCCTCCATGCATATTTTATTTTTCTTTCCATTTACAGCATTGTTTCAATTCTGTTTTAGGCAAGTCCGAATCTGGACCTTTCCAAATCTGGAAATTGCCTATTCTGTCTGCTTCCATATTAGGCAGGGTTTTACTTATTGTTTTTGTGATGTTTTCCCTAATGCAACCCTAACATATTATATATGTTTTTGGGGTAGAAAAATCCCACCAACTCAGTGGTGTCATTGGTTTTTGCATTTGGGCAAGTTTATGTTCATGTCCTTTTGCTTCATGGTTAGGTGTTGTTTTCATTGTGCTTATTTAGTTGTTTTGTGCTATGAGCTAGTTTTGTGCACATGCATGGCTTTGTTTCTTCATGATGTTATCGTAGGTTTCTCACCATTCTTGTTTTGCCCGTCATACCCAACCCGTGCATCCGTTTCCGGTGATCTCTATATCGATTTCTAACGAAATCATCTCATCTTTCCGATGGCATGCTTGGTTTGCCAAGATGATGCCTAGTCTTTCATTTACCTTCCGGAGCGCTCTTACGCTTTGCATATCACTTCCCGCATATCATGTCATGCTGCATCATATTGATTGTGCATTGCACCGTGATTTATCGTGGTTCCTTGTTTTGTTGTTGCTTTGGGTAGAGCCGGGAGACGAGAACGCTTACGAGGAACCTGTTGAGAACGCCGAGGATCAAGCTTTACAACTCGAGAACATTGCAGCAAGATGATCATACCCTCGAAATCACTTCTATCTTTGCTATGCTAGTTGCTCGCTCTTTTGCTATGCCTATGCTGCGATGCCTACCACTTGCTATATCATGCCACCTATCTTGCCATGTCAGCTCTAACCAACCTTTCCTAGCAAACCGTTGATTGGCTAAGTTGCCGCTTTGCTCAGCCCTCTTATAGCGTTGATAGTTGCAGGTGAAGCTGAAATTTGTTCCTTGTTGGAACATGGAGATGTTGTTCCTCTTTGGAACATGTTTACTTGTTGGGGATATCACAATATATAAATATATCTGCTATGTTTAACACATCTATATATTTGGAAAAGGGTGGAAGGCTCGGCCTTATGCCTGGTGTTTTGTTCCACTCTTGCCACCCTAGTTTCCGCATATACCGTGTTATGTTCCTTGATTTTATGCTCTTACACGGTTGGGTGATTTATGGGACCCCTTGACAGTTCGCTTTGAATAAGACTCGCCCAGAAGGCCCAACTTTGGTTTTACCATTTGCCACCTAAGCCTTTTTCCCGGGTTTTCATGAGCCCGAGGGTCATCTTATTTTAAACCCCGGCCAATGCTCCTCCGAGTGTTGGTCCAAACTAGAGCCACTTATGGTGCCACCGAGGCAACTTGGGGCATCTTCGCTTGTCGACGTAGTGTTCATCCGGATGTGCCCCGAGAACGAGATATGTGCAGCTCCTATCGGGATTTGTCGGCACAATCGGGCGGCTTTGCTGGTCTTGTTTTATTGCTGTCGAAATGTCTTGTAGTCCGGGATTCCGAGATTGATCGGGTCTTCCCGTAGAAGGAGTAATCCTTCGCGACCGTGAGAGCTTATAATGGGTTGTTGGGACACCCCTGCAGGTAATATCTTTCAAAGCCGTGTCCGCATGTTATGAGGCAGATGGGAATTTGTTAATGTCCGCTGTAGATAACACAAAGATGACCTCAAATAAAATACACCTCAATCAAGGCTGTGTAACCGTGATGGTCTCTTCTCGGCGGAGTCCGGGAAGTGAACACGGTGTTGGAGTTATGTCTGCCAGAAGTAGTTCAGATCACTTCTTGATCAATACTAGTTTCACGACCGTGCTTTGCTTCTCTTCTCGCTTCTCTTTATGCTTGTAGCCACCATATATGCTAGTCGCCTGCTGCAGCTCAACTTTACTACCATGTCCTCCCTAAAGCTTAAATAGTCCTGATCTCGTGGGTGTGAGATTGCTGAGTCCCCGTGGCTCACAGATACTTCCAAACACAGTTGCAGGTTCCGTTGAGGCCAGTGCAGATGATTCCACCGAGCTCAAGTGGGAGTTCGACGAGGAACGTGGTCGTTACTATGTGTCGTTTCCAGATGATCAGTAGTGGTGCCCAGTTGGGACGATTCGGGGATCTGTGTTAGCATGTGGGGTATCTTCTTCATTTTGGTTCCGTAGTCGGACCTTGTTTGTACTCTGAATGATGAATGTTATTTATGTACTGTGTGAAGTGGCGACTGTAAGCCAACTATGTATCTTTCCCTTAATTATTACATGGGTTGTGTGAAGATTACCTCACTTGCGACATTGCTTTCAATGCGGTTATGCCTCTAAGTCGTGCCTCGACACGTGGGAGATATAGCCGCATCGGGGGCGTTACAGGAAATGAGGTGAAAAAGAGGAGGCACCCGAGACAAGGAGGAGGTTGAGAGAATGAAGTGGGGAGAAAGTGAGTGTGGGTAGGAGAGGCTGTCCAAAATATCTTGTTGCTGCCCACTTACTAATGGCGCACCAGCACTAAATGCGCCATTAGTAATCCAGTTACTAATGGCGCACCTTCCGGGCGGTGCGCCATTTGTAGTTTTGTAAAATACTAACTAGCAAGATCGATTCAGAAGCGCCATTACTAGTTTAAACTAGTAATGGCGCATCGTTGATCATCGCCATTAGTAGTATTGCAAAAAAAGGAATAAAAATATAAAAAACAACATTAGTGGCGACTTTTGATGGGTGCGCCATTAGTAGTTACAACTACTAATGGCGACTTTTATCCGGATGCGCCATTAGTATGTTTGGACAGGCGCACTAGTTCAAAATTTGATACTAATGGCGCACTTTGCCCGGTGCGCCATTAGTAGTTTCAACTCTAATGTTGTATCAGCAGGTGGTGCGCTTATTAGTATATACTAATGGCGAACCAACTGTCTGGTGCACCATTAGTGTCAATCCCATCTATAGCCCTTTTCTAGTAGTGTGACCCAGCTTGTGCGTTAAAGGGGGTGCCTCGAGCATCGCGACTGTGGCTCCTACCGCCTCCGCCCTCACCCTCCGGTCTTGTCCATGGCATTTCAACCTGGCTTGCTAGCGACGGCCGAGACCAGCCCGAGAGCCGGGACCCGAGGACGAGTTTCACATCTAACCCAGCTTATGCTAAGAAAGGGGGTGCCTGAGCATCGTGACTCGGGCTCCTACCGCTCTCCGCCCTCACGCTCTGGTCTTGTCCATGGCATCGCGACCTAGCTTGCCCGACGGGTGAGACCAGCCCGAGAGCCGGACCAAGACGAGAGCCCGCATCCGCCAAATTTGCAGAACACACTCAAGATAAGGCCCAGAGCCAGCGCAACCCGCTTGAGGTAGGGCCTCGTGAGCCTCGCTGGCTCACGGGTGCCCCAACACACCTCACGAGGCCTCTCGCCTCTCCCAAGCAACTAATGGCAGAACCAACGATCGCCACGGGCGAGCTCGCTCCTTTTGTGGTGAACCTGCAGGTCCCTCCAAGGAGCACGAAACGACCTCGCCACGCAATCTTCGCCGCCTAGGCACGGACCTAGCGCCGCACCAGAAGCATTGTCTTGACCTCGAGAGAAGTCACCCTCCCGACACACTAGTTATCGCAACACCATCCCCACACTCAATGCAACCCCGTGTTAGCAACGCCGCTCTCCTTTCTCACCAATGATGGCTGCTTGAGCGCCAGGGGACCCCGAGCATCGCGACTCAGGGCTCTTACCGACTCGGGCCGCCACCTCCCGCCTTGACCACGGCATCGCGACCGGCATACCAGCGATGGTTGAAGCCGCTTTGGGATGTGGACCGCCGGTGTAGGCATCAAGCCCTCACGAGGTCCGAAAGGAGGAAACTAAGCTAAGACGGAATAAGCATCTCGCTGCTTCACAATAAGGATCATATTGACAAACGGTTACAAACATCTTACAAGCCCCCGCAGGTACATTCTTGGCCTCGCAGAACAAAAGACGCGAATCCTAAGGAGTCCTACCTACAGGGACCACCGCGCAGACGCCATCATCACCAGTATGGTCCCGCACCGGGCGCCAACCCCATCCAGACAGGGCGGCGACGACGATCGAGCCCGCCTGCTCCGAGAACGGCGCAGGCTCGGGGCTCAGAGCTATCGCCGCCGCCTCCGGAGTCGCGAGGAGCTCGGGCGGAGTGGCTGGATCGTCCGGCGCCCTGCCGCCGAGGAGCTGCCAAGGGAGTGGTCGGCCGGCTCGCCTCACCGCAGCAGGACCCCCACCACCTCTCCTGTGGCAGCACTTCACCGACGACCTCCGCCAAGACCTTGAAGGACACCACCAAGCACCATCAGCACCTGTGGATCGTGAGGGCACCCTCGCCCCGCAGACTGGGTGACCTCGCCCCAGCCTCGAGTCATGAAGACTCGCCTGGGCACCACCGCGACCGCCTGTCGCAGAAGGGTGCCGCAGCCGCGTGGTTGCAGCCAGAGTCCTGTGGGTTCCTGCCGGATGACGGAGGCGAAGAAATAAGGAAGATGAATCTAAGATTTAGGAGGCGCGCGACGTGAAGCACAAACTCCCGGCAGAGCCCTCGGCGTGGACTCGGGGAAGATGCACACCTTCGTGACTCCGCAAGGCGGGCGGGCGGGCGCCATTGTGGCGCCCGCGCCGCCTCCTTCAGAGCCAACAATTTATGCAGACAAGGAAGAGGGAACCTGGTGGCGGCCGCCGCACCAGGCATCGGCGCCTCTGGCGAAGCGCCCTGCCCCGACACCAGAGGGCAAGCCGCTTTGGGGGGAGCAGGTCAGATCCTCTTGAGGAGCTCTTTCCTTCTCTTCCATGGAGAACCGCGGATCGGAGCCATGGCTACCAGATGAAATGAGGAGGAGGAGAAGGATGGATAGATCGAAGGGCGCAAGGCTGCTCCATACTTATGGACGGCGAAGGCCAACTGTCGCCTTCGCGATCACCGGTAATCACGACCAACTCGCATGCAGGGACCTGTCGAATCCGGGTGGTTACCGAGGCATCGTGGGAAAGCAAAGACGCTGGTCTAATCAACCGCCACGCTGGGCGCCAAGGCCGCAGGCTGTTAGGGCCCGCGACGCTCAGACTTGCCCTTTCGCCTCCGCCGCTGTTCGGGCGCGCCGTGGCGTGGGCTGTCATGCGGCGTTCGGGAACGGGGTCCCTGACATATTTCGGGTTCCGCACTTTGAGGTTCAACACTGCGCGCGGAGATCCAACCTCCACCGCCTCGCACTTCACCAATCGCTGGGACCTAAACTACTAAACGGAACAGACAAGAGACACGAGGTTTATACTTAGTTCAGGCCACCATTGTGGTGTAATACCCTACCCAAAGGTGTGGTGTGGTGGATTGCCTCTGGGCTGATGAGGAACACATAAGGAAGAACAGCCTCATGAGGGTCTGTTCTTGGCGGTGTGATGAACTGCTAGGTGGTGTTCACCGCCTAGCTACTGGTTTCTTGATGAGGATCCTGGTCTCGATCCAGCTCTCTCTAGTTGCCTCTCTTCCAGATGCCTCTCTCTCGAAAAGTGGCTACTCCTATTTATAGGCGGAGGTCCTGGTCCTCTTCCCAAATATTGAGCGGGAAGGGCGCCAACAATTGGCCATTTTGAAGGGGAATAGCGGGTACACTTATACTCGACTAAAGTTGGTCCTCGCCGCCAAAGGCTCGTGATGACGCCGCTTGGGATCCACGATGATTCTTCCAAATTGCTATTGGTGGTTTGGTCTTGTTTCACCAAACGGATGCCTTTGCTTGATGCTCTCGCCGCGCTTGCTCCTTTGCACCAAAGAGGAAAGGAGGACGCCATGCTGGCTGGCGCTCGACCGGGCGCCTTTGGTCGTCATGGTTATGCCATGGGCACCTCGCGAGGTACCCTGCCTTGAACTCTCCGCTTCTCATGAGCCAGCTTGACGAGGCCGTGCTCGAGGAAGCCTTGTCGTCCGCCCATGAGGCTTGGCCTCGCGAGGGTCTTGAGCTTATGCTTGATGAAGATGGGCCGTGCTGGGCCTCCTTCGAGCCACGCCAGAGGGCCGCAGTGCAGCAAGTCTGGGGACCCCTGCCTCGTAACGCCGACAACTACTAGTACAAAGGAGACATTCTACCGCCTGCTCCTCCTAGGTCATTGAAACGTCTCCTCATCAATGTTGTTATACTTTTGTTCACCGACATGCGGGCCATGCAGCAAGGGCCCAAATGCCATCCACCAAATTAGCAGCAAGATGCAGCGGAGAGTCACCCAGTCGAAGCGCTGAAGTAACGAGCCGTCAGATCACAAAACCCCACCTCCCCGCAGTCTAAGTTTGACGGACGAAGCAACCATCATTTCACCCTCGCTGAATCCCTTTATCCCTCACCGCCTTTCAAGAAAGGCAACACTCAAGATTCGCCATCGTTTTCTCTCCCAACGAAGGGAAGGTAAGCGGATCCGTGATGTTGGTATATTTTCGCTCGAGAGAAAAAAAGAACTTTTGCAAAGCAGAATCGATCCTCACTCTTTTTTTTATTTCATTGTCATTGCGATTGTGTTTTCCTTTCAAAGGTCTCCTAGTATTCGCCGGTTTCATGATGGACCAAGGAGAACTGTGCAAAGATCTGCCGATATTGAGCAGACGCGGAGGCTGATCCCCACGAGATGTAGAGCTCCAAGAAGATGGAGGCAACCACCGAGCCGACCTCAGATACGCCACGGCCACTACTGAGATGGTCAACGCCTGCTTGAGGTTACAACCCCGTGGCAATCGCAGAGCAGTTTTCCCCTTCGAGTATGTGTCCCCCCGCCTCAGCTGCCCAAGGTGATTTCCTTCTTTGCCGATCTCGATTGTGGTTTTTCATCTAAGTATGTGGTGATTTTTTTTTTGAAAAGGAAGTATGCGGTGATTAATAATGCAAAATTTTATTAGCTTTGATGCCATGCTATACAAAGTGGTTTAAATAACTTGTGGTTCTTATACTAAAAAGTAATTCAGAATTTGTTTCGCTTCAATTAGAGCCCGATGCGCATAAGGATTGTGTGGTTGTGCATGTCACTCGCTATGAGGCGGACGACCTGCACTACAACAGGACCACCCCTATAGCAACAGTTTTTTCCGTATCTAAAAGTCCATATATGCGTTGTTAGTGTCTTTACCAACGGTTTGGGATACGTAGTCTTATCCAAAGTTGTTAGCGATAATGCAACGCTTATACTTTCGCTGGTAAACGAACCGCTGCAAGAGTACAACACATAAAACCAAATTTTACAACACTTATATATGTTGGTAATATACAGAATCCAAATCTCATTGCTTGGTAACAAGAATTTGCAACTAGTACATATATAATGTGAATATCTATAATCCCAGCTATTAAATTAATGTTCCACATAATGGTAATAATTATGTATATCAAGTGAGGAAAAAAGGAATATACAGGACTAAATCATATATTGATAGAACTGCTGGATTACAATAGTGGATATTACATGAGGAACTTCATCCAATTGTGATACATAATCTGAATATTTTCTTGACATCAAAACTTAAACTGAAAGCATCCATCAACATCCCTACAACTTAACAAAAACTTAACTCGAACAGAACATCATCCAACAGGAATAACATCCCTACAACTTAGCTACAACTAAAAGCGTCCGTCATTATTATCATCACATCATCATGAACCGAACACCATCATCATCATTGCGGTATTCTTTAAACGCAACCATATAATCAACCATATATCTTCTGAATCTACAAAGAAAATAACAAAATGAATTGTTAACACAGAATGCTTTGACATGATGCAAGTAGTGATATAGGCACGATATGTCACGTGACAAAGGTTGAAGGCAATGCAATCTCTGTTTTTCTGCATTACCGAGAATATTACGCGCTTTTACGAATCCGCACCAAATCTTCAGTTTTCACAAGTGCCATATCAACATGCACTGCCGAGAATTCATTTGTAATTTCAGCACCATCAAGTTTACATTTAGGATCACGATATCAAAAAATATACATTTAGGATCACAAACTTACAACTATAGCAAGAGCTACGATCCTCGTTAAATAGAAGTGGAGACATGATACAATGGAAAATAAGGATAAAGCCATGTAATTGCTCGCTTAATTAATCAAACCTTTTATTAACAAAATGAAGTTATAGAGATGTAAATGAAATTTCTGTTTATTTCAGGAATATAAATAGAAGCACAGCCACTCTACAATAATGATTGCAAGTTATCATCTTTCAAGAAGTACGGTGCAAATAAAAGAACTACAATAGGGAAAGAACTAGACGTACAGCTATTAAGTGAAGGTCAAACATGGTGAAAACCTTTGTCCGATCTTTTGCTTCATAGCCTTGATGCTGACCTGCATACATGAGTAACTAAGAATCTATAAAAGAAGCTAAGAATTTATAAAAGAAGCCGCCTGTTATCATTAAAAGTATGCAATGAATGAAAATGGGCTAACACGAAACCATAATTAGAAAATAATTATAAGCCAGCCTTAAGGAATGAATCCTCACCCTCATCAGTATGGCGATACAAATCTACTATTATCATTAGAATCAGTTTGCTAATACTGAAATGTTAGAAAGATAATTTTCTACTAATTTCCATCAATTTCTTCAATTGATTTCTGGCATCTTACTTCATTTATGCTTTCATAAACGCCGCCAAAAGAAAATTCATAGTAAGTTTTCTATAGGAAGTTGTGTGTGTTTGGATCATATTAAATTAAAGTTATAATAATATCAAGACATGACACAATATTGTGTGGTATACAAAGAGCTAGAATCTGAACCCCATTCAAGAAATGATGACTCACTCCTTGCATAATTCTCAATACAATTTCATGGCAGTAGTTGCATACAGTTTTTCCAAACCAATTCTAGCATAGAAGAAAAGGAACCCGGGATATATTAAAGGTTTGCAAAAATCATGGAGACACATGATGACACATTCGCACAATAGTAAACTTGTGTAACACTTGAGGTTGCAAATATCTTCAGCTGAAATCATTAATGGTACCATAGCATCAATCTTGACTCTGCTTTCAGTTTGAGAGCTACCTACAGAAAGAATAATTGACATCAAAAAATTACAATTATAAAAAGATAAAACATATTAGAATATGACTGAATCCTATTTACATGGCTTGTCCTTACATGCATGGTTGTTGTTTAAGAACATAAGATTCAAGATATGGATTTATCCATGTTTGGCATTAGTTCTGGACTTGTGTTTAAGGCAGTGACTGGTGTTGTGCATGTGGGGATTGTCAGATATGCAACCTTCCCTATGATACGACGCGACATCAAGGAGCCTCATGGAGGCCAAAGGGGCTGCAACATGGTGGCTGTGAGTGTGACCGTTGGTATGAGAAACAAAGATGACCTGCAAGCATCGTAGCAAGCAGGAAACCTGCAATTGATGGCATATCCATGGCCAGAGATGGCGGAGCAATACCGTGTAGCAGGCTGCAGGACCTATTGGTGCTGCGACGGCGCCTCCTTCAAGATCGGCAATGAGTCCCTGCATCGAGCCCTTGACCTGCGTGTGCGCTGGATGCGGGGTCGCCGCGCCGCGACCTCGTGCCGCACCAATTGTCTCTGCTCCTTCGATGGCGAGATCAACACATTGAGAATGTCCTCGTGCCGCGACGTGGTGGCGTCGTGCTTTCGACATTGCTGCGGGCGGTTGGCTGTGCCAATGCCTTTGATCGACGAGGCATGTCGCTACGGGCGGGTCGGCTGTGTCAATGCCTTGATCCACAACGCATGACTACGGTACTCATTTTGCATGCTTTTATTTTATACTCCATTGCAGTCTTGGTTTTCTTGAATTATGGCTGGAAATAATTTGTCTGTCGTTCTTGCATACGTGAGTAGCAGCTATACTTCCGTTGAAAAATAACACCTCCATATACTCGTCTACTTCTGCTTGTGAGCAGTGTTGAAAAAGAATGAACCATCAGCTCACACTGCTCCTAGTAATGCATATTTTGTTTTAAAAAAATGGCCCCATCTTGGTTTCTTCACTTCTTGCCACGCCCGCCACTTGCCAAACAAATGCTTTTAATCTAAGCAGCAGGCGCACATAGATAATCAAGAAAACCGACAGAACGAAGAGGTTCCTAAATCCATAGTTTCAGGTTGATCAATTATCTTGATGCTTTTTGGGTGAGGTCGCATTGGATATATTCAGATGTCTAGTAGTGGTTATGCAACACACAGGTAGAAGGTTCAGCCTTAACTCCTGAGGATAGTTCAAATCCAAGTCATGGTCACATACCTAGCCTCGTCCGACTCGACATACTGGCGCCATGTTGGCCACGCCTTCCACCTCCAGCACTGCACCATTGAGTTCGCTTGGCGATGTATTCCTTTTCCACTTCCGCCTCGGTGCATGCTCGCCGACGCCGAGGCACATTTAAATCCATTGACATCACCGTCAAGAGCGTCACGATGGAGTTCATCGCAGCCTGTTCCTCCTGCACGTCTACAAGAGGAGAAAAATAGAGGTTAGACGAAGGGGAGAGAAAGAGAGGATGAATCGAGGGAAGGGATGCACTCACGGAAGAGAGAGTACTAGAGGAGGACGACCTGCCACCGGCGCCGGAGCCGACGGCGAAACCCTTGCCAAGGCGGGGTAGCCGTGAGCAGCGGATCTAGTCGCATGGGACGGCGCCGCGTTCGATGGGGACCTCGGGCTATGCTTCGTGATGGCGGGATTCGCTGGGCGTCGCTGAATTAGCCGTCGCGAGATGGAGAGGAGGCTCGTGAAGAGAGGTAGAGATGGGACGCGAGAGGTATGGGTGGGTGGGGATGCGATGGATCCAGCAGCCGCCCGAGCTGCTGTGATGGGATGAGGGAAGGGAAGGGCGGCGTAGGTGGACCGGAGGAGGGAGAGGTGGCGGCGATCTGCGAGAGATGAGGGGAATCGGGGGCTCTGTTTTTTTGCGTCTCTCTCTCTCTCCTTTGCTCTGTTTTCCATATGTATAGGTCATGAAAAATTGCAACGCATATGGTACATCGATTATATGCGTATCTGTTGAAAAATTTGCAACATATAGTTAAAATGTTGTAGAAATTATGTTGCTTTATAGCAGGTATCCTTGTAGTGCTGAATATACGCACTGGGAAAACAGAGTTCTTAGGCTGTTGGATCCTGGAAGCCATTTGCGGATATACCAATGAAGAGTTGTATTCCAACCTCACTGTTGTCAAGCGTGTTGTCCAGGGTGTACTGAAGCACAAGAAGTTCAAAACTACTCCTTCGTTTGTGAAGCATACTGTTCTTGTCAAGCTTACGCAGGAAGATGACGTGGCATGCCTCCACAAACAAGTTTATCAGTGGCAAGGCCACAAGGTTGTCTTCATGAAGGTTCACAGGATTGAGCTGCTGCGGGACGTCCTCGATGATGTTCATGGCAAGGTCCGTCTTGTGTCCAGCCCAAATTAGATCGAGGCATGAAATAGTTGCCCCAGCTAGTGTTTAATAGTAGTTTGGATTGTGTCTAATTATCCGAACCTTGCCTGTTATCGACCCCTCTTGGGCTAGTGCTCTGTTTGAATCCGTCTATGGGAACTGCTGCTACTTTTGTGTGCCCGTGAATCATGTGAGAACCATCGTGATTGTTGCCGAAACAGATGCGTCCTCACTAGTTTTTTCATGAATATGGCATGGTAAGACATAAGTTGTCACGGTTTATCATACGAGCAGTGTGTGTTTTGATGAAATAGAGCACTTGTTCGAGAACCGTGCGCTGACGTATACATAAGTACTTGTAAACACTGTTGGTGCTACCCCACTTGTAAGCAGTTGTGCAAAACACGGCACATTGGCTCAGCTAGCTTCAACACTAGGCTATCGACCAGCTAACAATCAACAATCTGCTTTCTGACATAAAAGCAACTACTATGTATCTTGTTACAGTGGTTCATGCAGTTAATTGAGGCCACAATGTAATAAATTCCAAACCTTCACACGCTACTCCAGCGCTCATGTGGAACACTCACAAGTAAACTCGTCTTCATAAAAATATTGAAAAGCATAAGTTAAGCAATTTTATACATCTCAATGATTCATAGAACATAACAAACATATACTAGTTCACAGCAAAAGACAAAGTTGTGAGAAGGTTTACAAATCAGGAAAAAACAAGCAAGGCTTCTCTGAGCAAAGGGCCTCCCGGCAGGCTTAAATTTCCTGGAGTTCACTCTGGTTTTTTCTTGTTTCCACCATTCAAGGTTAGGTTCTCTCATTCCAGAATAACCAGTTATAATTGTGGTCTCAGCTGGAATGCTGAACTGAACCATGCAGTGTACTGACCAGCTGAAATGCTTGTGCATTCCACTAAATTTAAGAACCGCTATTTGCAGAAATAAGCAGACCACAATGCCTCTTGTCCGCAAGACCTGTCCAAAAACCGCCATGCAGCCGTGCGGCTAGTCCTCGGTCCATGGATGAACTGGTAGAAAGTGCATTCCGGACTAGGATGCGAGTTGTTTTCGCTCGTCCTGCCTTGCAATCAGGAAGTAGAACGTACGAATCAGCTTCTTTTAGATTGTGTTGGTCATTCTACCTTAGTTACTACCAATGTAGGGATACCTTGAAGACGGGAGGTTAGACGACGTCAACGAGGGATAGCCATCTCATTTTGCGCAGTTGTACTAAAACTGAGGTGTGTGCTTTTGATTGCGCAGATAGAAACGATACGGAGATAGACATCCCGAAATGATATGGAGACAGACATCCTATTTGCGCAAATACGAAATATGGTTATTTAAACAATGACACATATTACTACTTTCCCCCGTTTCCTCTTAGAACCAAGTCCTAGATTCATGCTACAGCTTTCCCACTTTCTTCCCTATTTGAACCAACGCTTTGAGTTCACTGTATGAACTAGCTTTACTTCTAATAATAGTAGAAGTCTAGGTGGCTTTGTAACAGCGGACGGAAGTAGAAAAGGATCCACACGAAGGGGGGAGAGCTGGGGCAGCAGAGCAAGGCAGGTTTCGAAGGAATATATACCTGAGGGTCATCGGCATGTGGCAAATAAGGCGTCGGGAGGCCGCATCTTGCCACAATAACGCAGGGAGGAAGAAGGGGTCGGAGGCCCTCTCGAGCCGGCGCTCTCTCGGAGAGAACAGCACGGCCATCGATTGGGACACGCGGGCAGCCGTTGGTCTCCTCCCTTGCAGCCGACGACAGCATGAATGATGCACCTACACCCCCTGCCCCGGTCGAGGTTGTCCGGCCGGATTTGTGACCAGCCGTGAGCTGAGAGAGAGAGTGTGGCCACCTATGTCTTGCTTAGATCCGGAGAGCATGAGAGAGTGCATGAGAGGAACCTTAGTAAAGCAAGCGCTAAGGCTCCTGCTTTTATATATAGTGGAGTGATTTTGTTGTACCGGCTTCAAAAAATGCGCTCCTCGTGTACCATGAGTGGGGTGAGAGAACTAGTGCGTCGTGCACCGCTTCTCTTCGTGAGTACAATATATACTATGCCCAAAGAACGTTCGCCGCAAGAGTAATAGTATAAGTGTGTGACGTGTGAGCTAAAATAAAATGTGCGCGCCGTCTTTTGTTTTTTAGAAGTTCTTAGGGTAGGGTGTGAAGAGCACATATGTGCGTGACGTCTACGTGCAGATAGAGGATGGGTGCGACGTGCGAGTCTGCGAGAGGACTCGGGAGAGTCGTGACTCATGAGGGTGCGTGTGCGTGAGAGAGAGAGGGGCACGTATCAATGCAATGCATGTGTCCAATAAACGTTCGCCACAAGCCTTTTCCCGATTTAACGCCAGAAGAACCGTTAGATCGGCATCCGGCGATGTCGGTTTGCCATGTCATTTAACAGAACAGCCACTCCTCCTACACACAAATTTTCCACGTGAGTGTTAGCAACTGCCGTGTGCTCCCTCCACTCCGAAATGCAGTGCATATAGCTTTATTGAAAATTAGAACCTCGCAAACTTTTACCGAGTTTTCGTGTACCAAATTGCACATGTAGAATACCCTGTATATATCATTTCATTAATCTTCGATATGTAACTATAAAGATGGGTGAGGAGTCTACAAAGAAAGACCACCGTATCACCCGCAGCAATTTCAACCATCCTTTAGTGTCGAGGAATATCATAGGAACTCTATATGATATGATTTTTATAGGTTTTTTTCCTTTAGAGCCAATTCGTTCATAGGAATAGATTCATATACTCTACATTTCAAAGGAAATAAACATGATATCATTTCTATAGCTTTAGAGCCACTTGGTTCATATGAATGGATTCCAATACTCCCTTAATTTCAAAGGAAAATAAACATTAGCGTATATTCAATAGAAAAGTTCCTATGATATGAACCAAATTACATCTCTTTACTAATCCCTCCTCATAGGAATTGAGATACATGTCATCTCTAGATTCAATAGAAAAGTTCCTATGATGTGAACCAAATGACATCTCTTTTCCAATCCCTACTAATAGGAATTGAGATGCTCCATGTCATCTCTTTCCCTACAACTTCCACGTATGCATCTTCTATTCCTAAATAGATAGTACAACCCACTAGTAGCTTTTTTCCAAAACATGCAACTATGGCACAAGAACTATATATTGTGCCAATAACTTTGAAACATGGTCGCTGGAGGAAGCTAAGCTGACAGTGCAGAGATGGGCAAATCCGAGCACTACTGGCAGTTGGATATCATCAACATTCCACCAGATCTGCCACATGTACAATTTAGAAGACTCCATGGTTGAACTTAAGCATAATGCACAAACCTCAAAACACAAGCACTTCTCCTTTGTTCTAGAATCTTCTGTATCATAATTGATTATTTTTTTATAAATCGTTATTTAAACCGTTCGTCGTTTTCTTTTAATCGGATTTAATCCGTTATTTTTCTGATTCGATTTCAGATCCGATTTTCAAATCTGTTTTATTTCTCGCTCGTTTATCGGAATCAGGTGATTCAAGCACCTGGAGTTTCGTAACGAAACCGCCGTTCCGACTAACCTACTTTCACAGAGTTTTGCTACTGTGAAATTTTGACCTAGTTTCAGATTGCAAAACCGAGTCGTTCTCTCTCGAGTTTCGACTTTCGATGTTTATTTTGATTCGAATCTTTTGCAACCAGGGTTCTTAAGTTGAACTTTCTGGTTAGATCTTTTATTCGAGATTTCCCCGTGCATTAGATGAGTACTTATTGTATGCTTGTTGTTTGTCTGCGTTAGATCACCCGGAGTGCGCCGCTTGTTACTTCGAATCTCTAGGTCTCGCGGATCATCAGCAAGGCAAGTAACACTTTGATCATACCTTTTCTACTACCCAGTTTTATGCATTAGATCTATTCCTCAAACACTTGCATGATTAGGATCTAATTAAATTGTGGGATGGGAAGTAGATTGAGGTAGTACCTATTACCTGTTTTACTTATGAAACCTTGGGAGTTACTTCTACGTTTGCTTATTATGCCATGCTATGCTAGTAGACGTGGATTGGGTGAGTGAATATCCATGACAGATGTGAGATTGTTAATTAATGGTTTATCTAAGGTGGCAACCTAAACACACATCTGGGTGGATTGAGGCACCTGGTTTCCATCAGACTTGCTGTATTTCTTCGACCGCCACCTGTGCTCTAAGGGATCATAAGATTATTCAAACTGGAAACTTCCGTGTGCAGCCACAAGCCAATTATGGGCTCTGGCGTAGTTGACTAGGTTGTGCGAACTCTTACGGGTAGGCTAGCTGATGTAGGGATGTAGGTTGGTACGGTCTACCCACATGTAAGGTGCTAGCGCTTGAAAGACTATGTCTCGGTCATCCGTTTCTCAAACACCATGTAGTCACGAGAACCAAGCGGAGGCGATCGAGTCTTGTGGGGAAAAGTGCAAAACCTCTGCAGAGTGTATAAACTAATCATGATTAGCCGTGTCCCCGGTTATGGACAATTTGAGTATCTGGTAATTGAATATCATGTGAGTCTCAACATGTTACTTCTAAATAAAAGTTATTGGGTTTTGATGAGTACTTTTTAATTGGGATTGAGGATGCTGTCAACCATTCTCAATGTTTAACAACCACCATGATAGTTAAATAAAATTATTCCTTTGATGTAGGGAAAAATCAGCTTTATGCAAAAACTGTAACCATAGAGCCTTACCACCAGCCATATATGCATGTAGTATAGGTTTATTCCTTCATTGCTCAGATGTGTTACATTGCCAAGATATTCCATGTGTCGACCCATTTTCGGCTGCAACTTTCACGTTGCGAGACTTTTGCATTTACGAGTAAGGTGTTAGGTCGTGGTTCTATACTCGGTGATGCCGTTGGAGTTGATGGACTCGCTTATCTTCCAAGCCTTCCGTTGTTATTATTAGATGGCCTTAAGCCATATTATTGTAATAAGTTCCTTGTGGACAACGATGTAATAAGTGTGTGATTGCTACTCTGCAATAAATCCTTCAAATCTTGTGTGGTGTCGAAGATTATCGATCCAGGGATGACACTGAGCACAGAGACTGGATCCATTCGGGTCTGGTCGCTACACGAGGACTCCGAGTAAGGTGGCAGTGTCGTTGCTCATGGCGGTTCTAAACTTCTAATGCAGTGTCTACCAGATTAGTTGCATAGTTTAATTTCAGGTGTGCTTAGTTTAATTTGAGGGGTGTGTTGTGCTGAGCCCCCAGCAGAACTATGTTATGTTTCTTCTCATTACTTTAACTCTTCAGTATGTACATACTAGTACTAGTATTTATTTAGTAGAATTTAGCACCCCAATTAAGAACGTACTAGCTTTTTCAATAGTACTATATGCATAATTTGGCGACGAGCGCTCTCTATATGTACCACCTTTTTTTAATTTCAATTTTTGCTCCATGGCGCAATCCATCGATAGTGGAGTACTACTGTACAAAAGTATACATTTTTTAAAAGGCTAGCGTACTGTTCATCATATATATATATATATATATAGCCAGTTAAATTCTCAACCTAGAACGACGTGCATGCCATGTAGTAAACCGATCTGGAGGAAGTTTAGTAAAAATGAGGTGATTTTACCCAGCGATCGGCGAGGGAGCATGGCCTGTCATGCGGTCCCACGTGTCATGATGTACCAAGGCGATGCGCGTGTCCCTCTTGAGGCAGAAGCAATACTAGTACGTGGTTTGAGATAATGTCGAACCGAAGTGTGAAATAATGGTTGCTTCGTCCGTTTGGGAAGGTGCGGCATTGTGATTTGACGTCTCATTGCTCATTATGAACACTTTGGGCGGTCATGAGTGGGGTCGTCCCCCTGCTGTTACAGTCTTGTTATTTGGTGCTTGACACGTCGACCGGTTGCTATATGTCCCACATGTCGGTGACAGGAAGTACAGAATTCATGAAAGGGAGCGTCGACGAACGAGTATACTACAGAATTCATGAAAGGGAGCGACTTAGTTTTGGAAAAATCTGTTTTTACGGAGTACGTACCCACTAGGGTTTATAGGGCTCATCTAAAAAACTTTCGTTTTTCCGTTTGATAAGTCTTAATTCTAGTACTATACTAGTAGTAGTACCATTACATGTTGGATCTCGAGGTGCATTAGATCACCCGACGCAAGCAGTGTCAAGAGGAAACTAACCAATGCATGTACAAGTTCATGGAAATTTAGTGGTCATTCATGCATTCGTTCTAATTAATGCCTCGGTAAACATAACTTCTTGAGAAAAACAGCGTCTTGTGCAAACTACTTAAATTAATTCGACCACTCACCGTCTACCTTGGTTGGAGAGATTTTGAAATTGAGCCATAAACTGGAAAGGAGGGAGTAGTAACTTTTGTCTCGATTACTATTTGTGGCCTTGTATAGATGCAAAATGTATTTTTTTATAGTGGCCTTTTATAAGTAAATAGAGGGAGTACTAACCAAATTACGTAGTAGGGACGAGGAGTAAACGGAGGGAGTAGTAAAATTTTCTCCTCGTGCTGCGAGCCACCGCGCATGTGGGCGAGGGAGCGGGCGTAAAGGGGTACAGTAGTACTCCAGCTTCACCTCATCCTGCGAGCCACCGCGCCCGTGGGCGGGGGAGACGGCGTACTAAGCAAGTTTCTCCTCGTTCTGCGAGTTGACGGGACACATCAAAAGTACTCCAGTGTATAGAGCCTTGCCTCTAAGGTAGGCCCCACGTGGTTTGCCTCTTTTTTTAATTTAACATAACGCGTCAAGTCGCAATTTGTTTGTTTACCCGTGGTAGACGATCCTCCCTCCACCAAGTGGACAACCAGTACGCGTGCCAAACTACCACGTGGGCTGCCTTTTTCGTACAGAAATGAGCTCCACCATGTACCCGCGCGGGTGTGGTTGGGAAAGAGACGGGAGTACGTGCGCCGTGCGTGCACCTCTTCTCTTCGTGCACGTCCCCCACCTACGTGGGAGTGTGTGAGAGAGATACAAACCTAGACATAATGCGCCGTCCGTCCCCATGCCTCCGCCCAGTCCGACCACTAGTCACCACCATGGCACCACGCCCCACTCCTCCTCACCTTATCTCTCATATTTCTCCCTCCATTTTTATATACAAGGGGCCACTATCAAAATTACAATTTGCAGATATACAAGGCCACTAACACTAATCGATGCAATATTAATGGTGTTTGCCTCGTGGTACTAGCAAAGGAGGACATTAATTATCCCTTGCATGCATGCGGGAGTTTGTAAAAAATGCATCTTGATGTTCGTGCAATGCACGGGCATCTTGCTAGTCCATGAAAACAACACATGGCAAAATTCCACGGCGAGCGAGGATTTGAATCTGTTGGGAGGGTTGTTTGGATCTTGCCGGGGTAGCCAAAATATTGGCGACCCTTTTGTCCACCGGTGCCTTTGCCACCGATGAGCGAGAACGGCTCGGTGCTCATGCTGTCATGCATCCTCCAAATACAAGACGTTGAGAGCGAGCTCGCACGAGCTATGTTTTTTCTCCCACAACACCGCTGAGCCGCCCGCAGACCGACCAGCGACCATAAATTACGCCACCAACCGTAGCCGCACACATTATGACAGCAACTCAACCAACCGGACGAAATTCACACAAACACGTGACAAACCGATACTCATTCACGCAACCACGGAGTATTTCATATAAACAACGGCGGAAATCATATAAAATACGGATTTTCACACAAACATGACGGTTTCATTACATTCAAATGAACTACGCGGTGCTAGTTCTAGACAGCACAGGTATATAATACATGGCCTAAATGGTCGCCCGCCGATCGATTTGTGTTCCTCATGTCCGGCAGCACGATCACCGGACTGCTGGGAGCCCCGGAGGTATATGCTTCAGCGCAAAGGACAGCTCGCTTCCCCACTGCCCAACTGATATCATTGGCTGGTGCCAAAGATGATGGTGGCCGGCACCGGTTCGAGTTCATCACCGGCCACTACTTCGCCATGGCCGGCACCAGCTCGAGTTCATCCTAACATTGACCTCTTCCGTGGAGCCCATGCGGGGTCGACGAAGGTCCTCGCAACAAAAGGATCTGGCAAGACACCTACTGTGTATGCTGGTGTCGCCTCCGCGGTGGCCTTCATGGGAACCAAGCGGCGGCAGCCTCCCATGTTCTACTTCTCCTTGATGATGGCGGCGGACGCGGAGGCGCTGGCCACCGACTCGTCGATCTCCGTGCACCCGGCTTCTGTCGCTGCTTGCATGGCGCGGGCGCCGGCATGGGAGTCTCGGCCACAGAAACGGGAGACGTGGTACGAGGCGGCGTGGGCGGCAGCAACGACGCCCTGCGCCGCTCCTCGTCGAGCTGGCTGGAGCGGCGAAGTTGTTGAACTGCTACCGGCTTGGGGCGGCAATCGCTCCGTCGGGCGAGGGAGGAGGTGGATCAGCGAGCTGCATAGCTCGTATCCGGCGGGCTACCTAGCCGGCTTGGTTGCGGAATAACTACTCTTCGTAAGCCATTGTAAGAGTGGACAAAATGGTGGAGGAGATAGGGGAGCGGCGGAGGTGTGCGTTTCTTGGCCGGCGTTTGGCCTCGTTTAAATAGGAGATTAAATAGACGGCGGACGGGAGGAGCTCGGCCGGCGTTGCATTTAACGCCAGCCTGGTCATGAACGGACGTGTGTCTAGAGTGGGTTTCTCGGCTTCCACACGGGCGGGTTTCATGGAGGCGTTTGAATGCGGCACAGAGGCGTGTTCAGCCGGGCGTGCCGCGAGTGGCGCCCTCGACTCTGACCTAGGACACCGCGTCGTTCTTCCACTGACGTGTGGGCTCTTTGGGTGCATGGCCTGCATGTCAGTGACCCAATGCAGGCAGCGCACAGCAGAGGAACCTTTGGTGGGCCAGGGCGGTCAGAAACAGGCATTACATAAACTGATGATTGTTCATTGATTGTGACGTCATCTTTTTCATGTAGTTAAGCGTGTGTCTTGCGTCGTGTCCTGTGTGCATGCAGGCGTGCGTGCAAGGGTGCGTTTCAGTGTTGCTTGCATGGGTGCGTACGTGCAAGGGTGCATTTCAGTGTTGCATGCATGGGTGCGTACGTGCGTGTGTTCGTGAGTGCATATGTACGTGTCAGTGTTGCCGCGCCAGCGGGGAGCGAGGGGGACGAGCGAGGCCTGCCCCCAACGATCAACAATTTTAGTACAAGCAACTAGTAATTATCAGCGAGATTCGATCAATATCGTACTCGGCCCCCTATACTGAATCTGGCCGCCCAGCGCGCGAAGATGCGTGCGTGTGTATGTTATGTGTACGTGTCAGTGTTGCACGCCTACATGCGTGCATGTGTACATGCGGGGTGAGGCTACACGTCAGTCGACTGACTTTTTCATCTCTGGTCATTAGATTTTCCAGCCGTTGGATACGAAATCAAGGGCCTCCAGTTTATCATCAAACTCCACCCCCGACCCGCCAACCACCACCAGCCGAACCGCCCGCGGCCGGCCCGCCCTCCCCGAAGCCACTCCCCACCGCCGGTCCGCTACCACACCTTCAAGAGAGTGGGCCAGCATATATGATCTTGAGATTTTACGAAGTCACCATAGGTGCCTCGTAGTCGAGTGGAACGTCTCCTCCCATTGAACGTACATCGCCGGAAAATACTGAAATTAACACAAGATAAATGCGAGCACCGGGACTTTAACCTTGGTGGGCTCGAAAAACCACTGTCATCTAACCATCCAACCACATGTTGGTTAGCACGACAAAATGTATGTGGTGACCGTGATGAGATTATTCTGAAGTCCAGTGACCATATCGTTCTTTCGCTTCAAATACAATGACCATAAGTGTCGTCAACAAAATACGGAGCATGCATCAAATGCAAAGTCCGTCAGTGTCATCAACAAAATATGGTGACGTATCGTGAGCTAGATACCATTGTACTATTGTATATGCTTATTTTTTTAGTGGCCGATTGCGTGTGTGGTGTGGTGGGCACATCATTTCTAGTTGTGGTGGGTCAACATGAAGACTCATGGGTCGGTTCCATCCTGCGCCACATATAGGTTGGACCGAGACGTGTTATACGGAGACCCATGTGGAGGACTCGGCGTACAACACGAAGCTACCAGAGTCGCGGAGGACTCTATCCCCACTGGTGATAAGCCGACTATATATGATTTGTAACCCTAGGCCCTTAGTATGTTGTACAAGCTTGGGGGCTAGTTCGTCGATAGTATACACACACGCACAATGCATGGTATTCCCGTGTACTTTGTACACACCCCTAACACTAATATACAGTACCAGGAGTAGGCTCTTTCTTCAACTGCAAGGGTCCAATCCGAACTAGGGTAAAACTTTGCCTCGTATTACCATCCAGCCTAACAGCCAGGGATATCCTACCGGATGATATGATGAAATCATATCTGCCAACTACTATTAGAGAGGTGTGTCGGGGGGCAATGTGTGCGAGAGAGGCCTAAAGATAATGTGTGTGTGGGAGACAAGTAGGCACATATATGTGAGTATAGAGGGCTAGTAGAGACCGTGCATGTGTATATATGCATGTGAAAGAAATAGTGTTTTCCAACTGAGATTAGTGAAAAGAGTGGTACATAGTAGTCAGAAAGAGAGATAGAGAAACAGAGAGAGCATGTGCGTGAGACACCCCGACACCCTGAGAGAGATTGTGAGCATGTGTGAAAGAGAAATGCCGATGCATATAAAGTGTGTGCACTTATGCGTTAGATAGAGAGATATCTACGTGTAAAAGGCGGTTCTACGCATTAAATTAAAATATAAATGGCATTATTATTTTTGGATGAGATCATGAATTCTGCAAAATTGCGTATGGACCAAAATCGGTCTATCAGACACCCATACTCTATTGAATTCTAGCATGTGCATGTGTTTATTTCATATTATCGATCCATAGAGTGAGAGCGGTTTGAAATACAGGCAATGGATGCTTTTGCAATTCATATATAAACATTAATTAGTGCACTCCATGTTGTTAGTGTGAAGCACTTTATACATTTGTCACTTGCATGGATACATTCCAAATTGCTAGCTACGAAATAAAATACATGTCGAATTCAACATAAAGGTGGTTTGGAAGATTCGAATTCATAGGAAGTGCATTCATCTATTTGAACCCGAGATAATGGCATTTGTAAATCAGATGTAAAGGGGCATCAATCTTTATTGTGAGTTTGAACATGGTATATATATTCATCGCATATCTAACTTTTTTTTGCAACCAAGGAGATTATACGGAACCATGCATGAACTGAGGTAAGTTGCATATTTTTAATATATACTGTGTACAATGTATATTAAAATATACCCCTCCATTTCAAAATAATCGTAGCTTTAGGATTTTCAAGAGTAAAGATTAGTGAAGTTTGACAAATCCTGAAAGTTCAATTCAAGAGAACCGCGTTAATGCTACGCTCCCAAATATTGAGCGAAGCGCCAAATAGGCCTCTGGTCACCCGAACCGCCTTGAGACTAATGTTTTGGTGGTAGGAAATTACTGTCCTTACTCTGGCCCGTGTAGCCTATCGGCCCGATGTCCAAAGGTCTAAACCGGGGTAGGTTCGTAACTTCACCAAGACGCCAGTCTCAACCGCCTCCGAGAAGCATTCATACGCCGTGGGCGCCTAAACACCCATGCGCTCGGCCGAAATCTATCCCGCCCACATTTGGGACACCTGACGTGACTGTCCTACCCCCAACCCGCAATATGTCCGAAATTTTAGATGGGGGCAAAGTTTGTAACTTTCCCCAAATTTCAAACAAGCGCGTCTCAAACCGAAACATTGTTCCCCCTTAGTTCCCTGCCTCCCTCCGTTTCCCCATTCATACTCCGTGGGCGCGAAACCGCCCTCTCCACCAGCCGCAAAACCCCAACCTCCTCCGTCCTCCACCCCATAGCGGTCAATCCACCGCCGCCCTCCTCCATCACGCCGGAGCCGGTACCCCGACGTCGTCGTCCAACACAACCGCAACCGCAACGCCCTCAAGGACTTAGCAGCTGAAGCCGAGGCAGAGCTGCCTCCACGACGCCGACGCCGACGTGCGCCGTACCAGAACCACTCCGACCACGCCGTCCTGCGCCTCACTGCTGCGGCTCCACTGTTGCAACCGTCCACCGCACCGGAGCTGTTCCCGCTACGCCGTCGTTCGCCGCCTCGGATCTGCTTCCCCGCCGCCGACAGGCGGCCACCGCACCACACTCAACAACTTGGCCATGGGTTCGTCCAAGGCTGCACCGTCCTCCACAACTTTTGGTTTCCGGCGAACAACAAGATCGTCGGAAAAACAGAAGGAGGACACAACACTTGCCAGCGAGAAAGAGGTACTCCTCTTCCCTTATTCGTGCAAATCTTACGTCTCCGCTCACACCGTATTCATCCCATGAAAGAAA
This sequence comes from Aegilops longissima, assembly GCA_021605205.1. Lineage (NCBI taxonomy): Eukaryota > Viridiplantae > Streptophyta > Magnoliopsida > Poales > Poaceae > Aegilops > Aegilops longissima. Next base: position 523,695,072 of record CM038676.1, read on the forward strand.
CTAGTTGAGCGCTTCTTACTACATCTTCTTCGTGATACTAAATGCACAAGGTTTCCTCCCTTTTACTATTTCACCTTTGCTAGAGGTCAGTAGCCTGCCTGGATTTCAATTCAGGTCAATCGAACCGCAATTAAAAGAAGCAGCACCCGCTTAGGCGCGCGGAGCACCTAGTCCGCTTGTTCCCGGGGAAGCGCGATCGGTGTCTATCATAGGGGTGTGGGCGCAGGAGCTGCTTGCGCCGATCTAGAGGTCGGCGGGGCTTGAATGGATGGCGGGGCGGTGCGAAGCATGACGGTGCGGTGAGGTCGATGGGAGGCGCGGCGGGGAGGAATACTAGGCGGTGGTCGCCATGCGTTCGAGGAAGATCGTCAACACCGATGGCTGGAGGTAGATGAAGGCGATCTCCCGTTATTTGTACATCGACGGTGCAGAAAAAATGGACTGACCTATTTGCTTTCGATCATTGTTATTTTCATAGAATCTGTAGTAATTAAGTGTGTCATGCATGTTGTAGAGCTATCATATTTCTCCGTCATTTATTTCTCACCGACCTGCTATCTGCTACCTTTACCTTGTACTAATTGTGCACACTTCACCCATACTCACACTATTGTTCTTTTATGCATGGGTATTTCAGACTACGGCAGTGTTGATGAATGCGAAAAGAAAAGACAGAAATCGCTCGGTGTAATTGGAAGATAAGCGATGCGTTTCAACGCTCTAATGGGTGCAATGTCGCAGCTTGGAGACGATAAAAGTAGCTCTGAAGTTGATGATCTCAATTGCCACACACAACCATCCTAGGTGCTTGCTTTAACTTCGCATGTCAAATGTGGTTGCATGTTGCATATGGTGTCTAGCTTGTATTGCTTCCAATTTGGTTAAATTGCATCTGCTTACTTTACACATTATACCTTTGATAATGACATGCCTTCCTGTTTTTGATACATACTACATATTTCTATTAACCATGTTCGTACATCAAACTAATGCTCTTTTGTATCCCTCCTCAATCACTTATGATGAGACACCCGGGTGGGTTACTGTGAGACGCCCTACTCGTTTAAAGAGTGCAGTGTCATCCTCCCCACATGATTCTCAAGAAACAGCAAAGCTAAATGAAGATAGTCAACGTAGATCTCTAGTTGATCACCGCAATTCCCCCACACCACCATCGCAGGTGCTTGCTCTTACTTGGCAGTGTGATACGTGGTTGCATGTTGCATATGGTATCTACCTTGTAATGCTTCTAATTAGGGTAAATTGCACCTGCTTAGTTAACACATTATACCTGTGAATATGACATCCCTTCCTGGTTTTGGTACATACTACGTCTTTCTATTAACCATGTTCTTACATCAAACTACTTCTCTTGTGTATCCCTCATCAATGCTCCTAATTTGTTAAATTGCATCTCCTTAGCTTACACATTATACATGTGAATATGACACGCCTTCCTATTTTTGGTACATACTACATCTGCCTATCACACCATGTTCTTACATCAAACTACTGTTCTTGTGTATCCTGCGTCTATAAACTTATGATGAGACAATCACGTGTGGGGTTAATATGAGACATAATACTCTTATAAAGAATGCAATTTCATCCTCTCCACATGATTCTCAAGAAACAACAAGCCTAAATGAAGATATTGAACGTTGCTCTGTACCTGAAGACAGCACTTCCCCTACACCACCATCACAGGTGCTTGCTCCAACTTCGTAGTGTGATATGTGGTTGCATGTTGCATCTGGTGTCTAGCTTGTAATGCTTCTAATTAGGGTAAATTGCATTTGCTTAGTTTACACACTATACCTGTGAATATGACATGCCTTCCTATTTTTGGTACACACTACATCTATGTGTTAACCTTGTTCTTACATGAAACTACCTCTCTTACAGATCCTGCATCAATTACTTACGATGAGTCACCTTTATTCGCTTGCATATTGCATATTATTTCTAGCTTGTTGCCATGTATTGCTTCTAATTTGGTCAAATACATTTGTTAGGGCACCCTTTTAATTTGGCAGAGTGATATTGGTTTCATCTTTCATATGGTTTCTAGCTTGCATCGATTCTAACAAGTTCAAGCACCTTGTGCTTAGTTTACACTTTATACATCATACATGTCATTATGTCACGCCGTCCTGTTTTTCATACATATTCCATCCTCCTATCATGCGGCTGCCTTACATGAAAGTAGTGTTCGTCAGTATCATACATCAATAAGTTCTGAAGAGCAAATTTTATTCCTTTTTCTTGTGGGTTTGACTTGACAAGACAAAATCAATAAAGAGGAAGGAAAAGAGTAAGGAAGGCGATGATGGTGGTCCTCTGCAGCAACGTAAACGGAGCATCTGTACCGATTCTCCTTGTACCGATAGTGCATTACATGGTCCAAGTCTCCGCTCCCCTACTCCACCATCCAAGGTGCTTTCTCTAACTTGGCAGTGTGATATCTTGTTGCATGTTGCATATAGTGTCTAGCTCGTATTGCTCCTAATTAGTGTAAACTGCATCTGCTTAGCTTACACATGATACATGTGAATATGACACGCTTTCCTGTTTTTGGTACATAATATATCTGTCTATCACACCATGTTCTTACATGAAACTACTCTTCTTGTGTATCCTGCATCAGTCACTTATGATGGGACACCTTTAAGTTGGCAGTGTGATATTGGTTTGCGTCTTGAATATGATTTCTAGCATGTATTGCTTCTAGTTTGATGAACGCCACCTATGAAGAGACAGTTTTAACTTGGCAGAGTGATATTGATTGCACCTTCCATATGGTGTCTTGCAGTGTTTCTAATTTGTTGAAGTGCCTTCTGCTTAGTTACCACATCATAGGTGTGAATATGTCAAGCCATCCATTTTTTCGTACATATTCCATCCTCGTATCATGACTTTGCCTTTCATCAGAGTAGTGTTCATCAGTATCATGCATGAATGAGTTCTGAAGAAGCGAATGATATTGCTTTTTCTTGTCGGTATGACCTCACAATGCAAAATCAATAAATCTGAAGGAAATTGGCAAGGCATTGGATGATGGTGGTCCTTAGAACAACTGAAACGGAGGTTCTCTCAGATTCTACTCCGCCATCCTCCCAACAAGATTCGCAAGACAACGCATGGCTAGACAGTCAATGTAGCTGTGTAGATGATGAGCACATCTCCCCTACTCCACCATCACACGTGCTTGCTCTAACTTGGCACTATTATATGTGGTTCCATGTTGAGTATGATGTCTAGCTTGTATTGCATCTGCGTAGCTTACAACTTATACCAGCAACGATCACTTACCCATAAGACACATTTAACTTGGGACTGTGATGTAGGTTGCATCTTGCATTGTCTTCTAGCTTGTATTGCTTCTAATTTCTTGAAATGGCACTTATGACGAGACGCTTTTTACCTGATAGAGTGATATGGTTGCATGTTCATATGGTGCCTAGCTTTCATTTCTTCTAATTTTGTTGAAATGCCTTCCGCTTACTGTTTTTTCATACATATTCCATCCTCCTGTCGTACGTGTGAATATGAAATGCTGTCTTTTTTGTATATATTCCATCCTCATGCGCTTGCCTTACATCAAAGTAGTGTTCGTCTGTATCATGCATCAACCAGTTATGCAGAGCTAATTTTATTCATCTTCTTGTGGTTTTGACTTCATAAGGCAATATCAAAAAATAGGAAGGAAAAGAGTAAGTTAGGGGATGTTGGTGGTACTCCGCACCGACGCAAACAGAGACTCTCTAGTTTTTCCACTGCTACTGCTAATGAAGTTGAAGTCCCAAGTCTACATGATGAGTTCATCTCCCGCACTCCATAATCGCAGGTGCTTGCTCTAAGTTGACAGTGTGATAATTGGTTTCATGTTGCATATGTTGTCTAGTCTGTATTTCTTCTATTTTGATTAAATTGCACCTGCTGAGTTTATACGTTATACATGTGCATATGACATGGCTTTCTGTGTCTAGAATACATTGCATCTATCTATCATACCATGTTCTTACATCAAAGTACTGCTGTTGTGTATCCCGCATCAATAACTCATGATTGGACGCTTTTAACATGGCAGTTTGATAGTGGTTGCATCTTGCATTGATTTCTCGTTGTCTTGCTTCTAATTTTTCGAATTGCCACTTATGACAAGACACTTTTAACTTGGCGAGTAATATTGGTTGCATCTTTCATATGGTGTCTAGCTTGCATTACTTCTATTTTCTTGAAAATCCTACCTTAGTTTGCACATCGTAGCTGTGAATATGTCATGCCATCCTGTTTTTCTTACATATTCCATCCTCATACGGTTGTCTTACATCAAAGTATTGCTTGTGCAGATCATGCATCAATGAGTTACGAAGAGTGATTTTATTCTTTTATGTTGTGGGTATAGCTTGACATGGCAAAGTCAAAAAAAAGCAAGGAAAATAATATAGTAGGGAGTGCTGTTACTCGTCGGGTGAAATGGGAAAGGCTCTGCCGTCGAGATTCTGCTGGTACTTATAGTGCAGTAGAAGGTCCAAGTCCACCGGCTAAATCTACAAACACAGTATCACCTGCTCCACCAGCTGCAGCATCCGCTTCAACTGTACCAGCATCTCAACCAGTTACTTGTTCGTTTGCTTCGGAACTGGCCAGTTCCCAAGCTGCCTTCACACCTAAACTACTTCCGAACCACTGTTGACACAACAGGACTTGGCAAGATCAGATGAACCTCATGAGCATCAACACCAAGACGGTACCTGACCGAGTCAAGTTACAGTTGCATGCTCCTTTATATGTACTCTCATAGTTTGATGTACACTAACACTTTCCATATTCGTTGTTGAACTAGCACCACGGCGCAAGCGGAAACAGACATTAGGGATAATGCTTGACAGATTAACAAAATCTAAAGGAGGAAGAATGGAGATCCATTTTGAGGCAGGTTTAAAAAGGCAACGTGATGCTACAGAGTCAGCCAAGTTAGTATCAGAGGCAGCCGTTGCCGTTAGATGTCATGCGTGTATCCTCCCAACGTGGATCCAGTACAGGAATGAGAAATACAATACCCAATTTAACACCTTCCTTGACCATTTATCTGTAAGTAATGTTATTCATCGCAATTAGTAATATTGTCTTGCTCTGTCCCATACTTTCTAGCTTCCTCCTAATAAGACTCACATTCTTTTTTCAACAGATGAGGTTCAAGTTGGATCCGAAAGATGATGCAACTAAACAAGCATGCACTCATGTTTTTCGATGCGCTCTGCGACGATGTCGGTACCACCTTAGAAAATCTCACTTTGAAGGCAAGGCTAACAATGAAATCGCCCAAACATCTCCAAAGGGAATATATTACAGATGAAGACCGGACAGCCCTTGTTAAACACCGGTCCGATCCAAAGTATCGGGTAGGCTATATGTATTCGATCAGACCACATATTGAACTTGTATTTATGTATGTGCCTTACAAGTGTATCTTCTTCTAGGCTAACTGTTTGAAGAACAAAACCAACCGTTCTAAAGTGAAATTCCAACAGACAACAGGATCTCGTAGCTATATTGCACACTGCGAGGCTCTTGTAAACAGCTGCTACTTCCTTTTTTTGTGTCATATTATCGTACCTATATTGACTTGTTCCAAATACAGCGGAAAGCCCGTGCGGACCAAAAAGAACCTGAACCAAATGCAGTGCAAATCTTCAAGGATTGCCACACCAGCAAGATGAAGGGCATGAGCACACCAGTTCAAGCCGCTGTTGTAAGTCCTTACTCCTCCTGCCTTGAACTGATTGGTACTGTGATGTGTTCATTTAACTACCTGGTTTGCAGCCAATGTCAGTTACTCTGTTCACTTTTATACACAGTTGTCTTAACGTATCATTTCACCTTACATGGTTTAAAAGAGATGAAGGATATTCTTTTGGTCTTGATCGTAATCTAGTTGTTATGTTCACGCATGCACACAATGATAAAATAGCATGTTTGTTTTATATCTGTTTGCCCATGATATGAATGATGTCATACTATGTTCATCCTACTTTAAACCATGTCTCTTTATCCTTAGATGTCAAAGAATGTGAGGAAATAGACAATACAAGAGGGCATGCTACATGGACATATGTTCGAAAGTGATTTTATTATGTAGTTGGCACTACAATACATGCTAATGTATTACATTAGTTCACCAAAATAAGTTATGTATAAATGTTTAACCTACTTTGTTTGTTTTATCTCATTAGTAACTCATTTGGTACACTAATCTACAAGTTCAAACTTTCGTGGAAGCTATGGAACAAATGATTGAATAGCCACAACCACACGAAGGTGGCGAGGCTACTACAGGCAAAATGTCACCTCTTGCTGCGGTCGTCGGTATCTCTCCACTAATAGTGCAAAAGCACCTTCTGCGTAATTCTGCGTTGGTTGTCAAGGTAACCTCGTCCAAATCGCCTACTGAACAAAATCTTCCTGCTAGACAGAGTGATATATCTGTGCTCCAGACACAAGTACAATCCCTAATGGATGTTGTTTCGAAAACAAGAATAGTGGTTGAGAAATGCCGTCAATATATGAATGGTTTTGAAACCAGACTATCAGACATTTGCTTCGTTGTTGAAGAGCAATGGCGGAAAAAAGGTGGAGATCGTGCTGCTCCATCAGATTCTACAGCCTGAAACATTAGCACTCGGGTCAAATGATCTGTGCTTCTATACATTTGATGGTGCTTTTATCTGGAAGGACTGTAAACTTTATGCCAACAGGCCTTTTGTTGTATGATTGGAATTTATTTTGTTGTGATACAACATTTATGATGCTGCCACAGGCTGCAGTAATTATGACGCTATTTTTGTATAGTGTAGGTTTATCTTAGTATTGTATTCAGACGAAAGCTTCGTAGGAACCCAACATGCCAACATTCGTCGGGACCATTACAATTGGGCTAAAAACGATTACGGGCCGAAATTGGCATGTAGCCCACTAAAAATATCAGGGCTTAAATTAGCATAAGCTTTCAAATTTTTCTGGTAGGCCTGTGCCCATAGTGGGCCTTTAATAGGCCTAAACATAATTTGGGCCCTCAGTAAAAGTAGGCTGTTTACAGGTGTAAATATGTCGAGCCCATAAAAACATGGGCCTTTAATAGACCGAAAGTGAGATTGGGCCCTGATTGTGCCAAATAACCCACTGGACTTAGCAGGCCGAAATGGTGGCCCATTTACGATGCGGATATTTGACAGGCCGAAATTCGGACGGGCCGTAAATGCACCGACCTAATACACGGGCCTTTAACAGGCCGGAACTTCGGTCAGGCTAGATTATCGTCATTTTTATATGGGCCATTAATGGGCCCGATATGAGGTTGGGCCACATATGGCCCATGGTTTACGTCCGGCGTTAACGGGCCAAAAATGACAACAGGCCGAAAGTGGGCCAAATCTATAGTGGGCCTCTAACAGGCCGAATGACAGACATGGCCGAATATGACCCAAATCCTTCACCATCATTTATGGGCCGAAAGTTTTGATGGCTTGTAAATGGGCCCAAATGAAGCCGGACCTTTAACAGGCCGAAAATACACCGGGCCGTAATTCGGCCCAATTACTTAGCGGATCGTTAATCGCGGTGGTGACCATGGGCCGCATTGATGACAAGTTTAGACCAGGCCGTTGAGGGCCGATTTGACAGAGAATGTTGGTCCTTTAGTGGGTCGGCCCATTATGGTCTGCAGAATCTTGTGGGCCTTTAGCTGGGCCGGCCCATTGTGGTCCGCAAAATCTTATGGGCCTTTAGTTGGCCCGGCCCATTATGGTCCGCTAAATTTTGTGGGCCTTTAGCTGGGCCGGCCCATTATGGTCCGCTAAATCTTATGGGCCTTCGGTTGGGCCGGCCCATTTAAAATTTGTGGGCCACTTTTGGGCCGGTCCCTGTGTCAACATATCATAGGCCCATCTCGACCGTTGGATGAGTGACACTTGTGCCAACGCGGAGCTGACACGTGGATCCGTCAGCCAATGAGAATTTTACACGTGGAAAATTGGCATTGGTCGTGGCTGTTAACGGGTTATCGGATCCAAAATCCGACCCGATAGCTTAACGGCGTTCCGTTACGGTGGATGCCACGTGTCGGTCACCCTTGACGAAAGCACTTATGTGACGCGGGATTTATCGTCATGGAAGTGGACACTTCCATGATGATAATTTTGGTAATGTCATGGAACACTTCTACGACAGCACAGGTATGACTATCTTGATTCTGTCATAAATTTCTCATGGATGTACATGCATGACAAAAAAGTGACCTACTGTGACAAACACATATCATCACGGAAGTGTATTTTTTTTGTAGTGACACGTGGAAAATCCCCATTGGTCGGGGCTATTAACGGGTTATCGGATCCAAAACCCGACCCGATAGCTTAACGGCGTTTTGTTACAGTGGATGCCACGTGTCGGTCACCCTTGACGAAAGCACTTCTGTGACGCGCGATTTATCGTCATGGAAGTGGACACTTCCGTGATGATAATTTTGGTAATGTCATGGAACACTTCTCGACAAAGACAGTATGACTATCTTGATTACATCATAAATTTGTCGGGTTGTACATGCATGACAAAAAACGCGACCTACTGTGACAAACATGTATCATCACGGAAGTGTATTTTTTTGTAGTGCAATTAGCAGGCTAATTCGCCATTAGTAGGCTAACTGCCCTATTATTAATAATCCATTTATTAATCTAATTGACATTCACATTAAGCACACAATATATTTCATTTCCATATTAAGGAAGCAGAATTTCATAATTGAAATACATCAGAGTACAACATGATATTGAAGGAAATATGCCCTAGAGGCAATAATAAAGTTATTATTTATTTCCTTATTTCATGATAAATGTTTATTATTCATGCTAGAATTGTATTAACCGGAAACATGATACATGTGTGAATACATAGACAAACATATAGTCACTAGTATGCCTCTACTTGACTAGCTCATTAATCAAAGATGGTTATGTTTCCTAACCATAGACATGTGTTGTTATTTGATTAATGGGATCACATCATTAGGTGAATGATGTGATTGACATGACCCATTCCGTTAGCCTAGCACTTGATCGTTTAGTATATTGCTATTGCTTTCTTCATGACTTATACATGTTCCTGTAACTATGAGATTATGCAACTCCGTTTACGGAGGAACACTTTGGGTGCTACCAAGCGTCACAACGTAATGGGTGATTATAAAGGAGTGCTACAGGTGTCTCCAAAGGTACATGTTGGGTTGGCGTATTTGAGATTAGGTTTTGTCACTCCGATTGTCGGAGAGGTATCTCTGGGCCCTCTCGGTAATGCACATCACTATAAGCCTTGCAAGTAATGTAGCTAATGAATTAGTTACGAATGATGCATTACGTAACGAGTAAAGAGACTTGCGATAGAGATTGAACTAGGTATTGGATACCGACGATCGAATCTCGGGCAAGTAACATACCGATGACAAAGGGAACAACGTATGTTGTTATGCGGTTTGACCGATAAAGATCATCGTAGAATATGTAGGAGCCAATATGGGCATCCAGGTCCCGCTATTGGTTATTGACCGAGAATAGTTCTAGGTCATGTCTACATAGTTTTCGAACCCGTAGGGTCCGCACGCTTAAGGTTTCGATGAACAGTTATATTATGAGTTTATGAGTTTTGATGTACCAAGGAGTTCGAGTCCCGTATGAGATCGGGGACATGACGAGGAGTCTCGAAATGGTCGAGGCGTAAAGATCGATATATTGGACGACTATGTTCGGAGTTCGTAAGGTTCGAATGTTTGGGTATTTTTGAAGTGTCGGAGAGTTACGGAATTCGCCGGGAGAAGTATTGGGCCTTATTGGGCCTGCGGAAAGAGAGGGGCTGCCTAGGGCAGGCGCGCGCCCATGACCTAGTCCGAATTGGACTAGGGGAGGCCGCACCCCTCCTTCCTTCCTTCTCTCTTCCCCTTCCTTGTCTCCTACTCCTAATACATGGAAGGACTCCTAGTTGGACTAGGAAGGGGAATCCTACTCCCGGTGGGAGTAGGACTCCCCATGGCGCCCCTCCTAGGGCGGCCTCCTCCTCCCTCCCTCCTTTATATACGGGGCAGGGGGCACCCCATGACACACAAGTTGATCTACGGATCGTTCCATAGCCGTGTGCGGTGCCCCCTCCACCATATTCCACTTGGTCATATCGTCGCGAGCTTAGGCGAAGCCCTGCGCCGTGAAGTCATATCATCGCGGAGCTTAAGCGAAGCCCTGCGTCGGTGGAGCATCATCATCGTCCACGCCGTCGTCTTGTGGAACTCATCCCCGACGCTTTGCTGGATCGGAGCCCGGGATCGTCATCGAGCTGAGCGTGTGCTGAACTCGGAGGTACCGTCGTTCGGTACTTGGATCGGTCGGATCGTGAAGGCGTCGACTACATCAACCGCGTTGTTATAACGCTTCCGCTTTCGGTCTACGAGGGTACGTGGACATACACTCTCCCCTCTCGTTGCTATGCCATCACCATGGTCTTGCGTGTGCGTAGGAAATTTTTGAAATTACTCGTTCCCCAACATGGCATCCGAGCCTGGTTTTATGCGTTGATGTCATATGCACGAGTAGAACACAAGTGAGTTGTGGGCGATATAAGTCATACTGCTTACCATCATGTCATACTTTGGTTCAGCGGTATTGTGAGATGAAGCGGCCGGACCGACATTACGCGTGACGCTTACGCGAGACTGGTTTCACCGCTTGAGCACTCGTTGCTTAAAGGTGACGGCGGGTGTCTGTTTCTCACTTTAGTTGAACCGAGTGTGGCTCGCCCAGTCCTTGCGAAGGTTAAACGGCACCAACTTGACAAACTATCGTTATGGTTTTGATGCGTGGTAAGAACGATTCTTGCTCAGCCCGTAGCAGCCACGTAAAACTTGCAACAACAAAGTAGAGGACGTCTAACTTGTTTTTGCAGGGCATGTTGTGATGTGATATGGTCAAGGCGTGCTGCTATATTTTATTGTATGAGATGATCATGTTTTGTAACCGAGTTATCGGCAATGGCGTGAGCCATATGGTTGTCGCTTTATTGTATGAAATGCAAACGCCATGTAATTGCTTTACTTTATCACTAAGCGGTAGCGATAGTCGTAGAAGCAATAGTTGGCGAGACAACAACGATGCTACGATGGAGATCAAGGTGTCGCGCCGGAGACAATGGTGATCACGACGGTGCTTCGGAGATGGAGATCACAAGCACAAGATGATGATGGCCATATCATATCACTTATATTGATTGCATGTGATGTTTATCCTTTATGCATCTTATCTTGCTTTGATTGACGGTAGCATTATAAGATGATCTCTCACTAAAATTATCAAGAAGTGTTCTCCACGAGTATGCACCGTTGCGAAAGTTCTTCGTCTTTGAGACACCACGTGATGATCGGGTGTGATAGGCTCTACGTTCAAATACAACGGGTGCAAAACAGTTGCGCACGCGAATACTCAGGTTAAACTTGACGAGCCTAGCATATAACAGATATGGCCTCGAACACGGAGACCGAAAGGTCGGCGTGAATCATATAGTAGATATGATCAACATATTGATGTTCACCGTTGAAACTACTCCATCTCACGTGACGATCGGACATGGTGTAGTTAATTTGGATCACGTAATCACTTAGATGACTAGAGATGTCTATCTAAGTGGGAGTTCTTAAGTAATATGATTAATTGAACTTTAATTTATCATGAACTTAGTCCTGGTAGTATTTTGCAAATTATGTTGTAGATCAATAGCTCGCGTTGTTGCTTCCCTATGTTTGTTGCTTTCATATGTTTATTTTAATATGTTCCTAGAAAATTGTATTGAAAAATGTTAGTAGCAATGATGCGGATTGGATCCGTGATCTGAGGTTTATCCTCATTGCTACGTAAGAATTATGTCCTTAATGCACGCTAGGTGACAGACCTATTGCAGGAGCAAATGCGACGTTATGAGCGTTTGGCTGGCTCAATATGATGACTACTTGATAGTTTAGTGCACCATACTTAACGGCTTAGAATCGGGACTTCAAAGGCGTTTTGAGCGTCATGGACCATATGAGATGTTCCGGGAGTTGAAGTTAATATTTCAAGCAAATACCGAGTTGAGAGATATGAAGTCTCCAACAAGTTCTATAGCTAAAAGATGGAGGAGAATCGCTCAACTAGTGAGCATGTGCTCAGATTATGCAGGTACTTCAATCGCTTGAATCAAGTGGGAGTTAATCTTCCGGATAAGATAGTGATTGACAGAATTCTCTAGTCACCATAACTAAGTTACTAGAACTTCGTGATGAACTATAGTATGCAAGGGATGACGAAAACGATTCCCGAGCTCTTACGTGATGTTGAAATCGACGAAGGTAGAAATCAAGAAAGAGCATCAAGTGTTGATGATTGACAAGACCACTCGTTTCAAGAAAAGGGCAAAGGAAAGAAAGGGAACTTCAAGTAGAATGACAAGCAAGTTGTCACTCCCACGAAGAAACCCAAAGCTGAACCAAAGCCTGAAACGAGTGCTTACACTGCATAGGAAATGGTCCTTTGAAATGGAAATACCCCAAATATTTGGTGGATAAGAAGGATGGCAAAGTGAACAAGGGTATATTTGATATACAGGTTATTGATGTGTGCTTTACTAGTGTTTATAGTAGCCCCAGTATTTGATACTTGTTCGGTTGCTAAGATTAGTAACTCGAAACAGGAGTTCTGAGAATAAGCAGAGACTAGTTGAAGGGGAAGTGACGATGAGTGTTGGAAGTAGTTCCAAGATTGATATGATCATCATCACACACTCCCTATATTTTCGAGATTAGTGTTAAAAGCCAAATAAATGTTATTTAGCGTTTGCGATGAGCATGAATATGATTTGATCATGTTTATTGCAAAACGGTTATTCATTTAAAGTTAAAGAATAATTGTTATTCTGTTTACATGAATAAAACCTTCGATGGTTATACACCCAATGAAAATAGTTTGTTGGATCTCGAACGTAGTGATACACATATTCATAAATTGATGCCAAAAGATGCAAAGTTAATAATGATAGTGCAACTTATTTGTGGCACTGCCGTTTGGGTCATATGGGTGTAAAACGCATGAAGAAACTCCATAAAGATGGATTTTCGGAATCACTTGGTTATGAATCATTTGATGCTTGTGAACCGTGCTTTTTGGGCAAGATGACTAAAACTCCGTTCTCGGAACAATGGAACAAGCTCTGACTTATTGGAAATAATACATACCGATGTATGCGATCCAATGAGTGTTGATGCTCGTGGCAAGTATCGTTATTTTCGACCTTCACAAGATGATTTGAGCAGATATGGGTATATCTACTTGATGAAACATAAGTCTGAAATAATTGAAAAGTTCAAAGAATTTCAGAGTGAAGTGGAAAATCATCGTAACAAGAAAATAAAGTTTCTGCGATCTGATCGTGGAGATGAATATTTGAGTTACGAGTTTGGTCTTCATTTGAAACAATGTGAAATAGTTTCGCAACTCACGCCATATGGAACACCACAGCATAATGGTGTGTCTGAAAGTCGTAACCGCACTTTATTGGATATGGTGCGATCTATGATGTCTCTTATCGGTTTACCACTATCATTTTGGGGTTATGCATTAGAGACAGCTGCATTCACGTTTAATAGGGCACCATCTAAATCCGTTGAGATGACACCGTATGAACTATGGTTTAGCAGTAAACCTAAGCTGTCGTTTCTTAAAGTTTGGAGTTGTGATGCTTATGTGAAAAAGTTTTCACCTGATAAGCTCGAACCCAAATCGGAGAAGTGCGTCTTCATAGAATACCCAAAGGTAACTATTGGGTACACCTTCTATTACAGATCCGAAAGCAAGATATTTGTTGCTAAGATGGATCCTTTCTAGAGAAGAAGTTTCTCTCGAAAGAAGTGAGTGGGAGGAAAGTAGAACTTGATGAGGTAATTGTACCTTCTCCCTTATTGGAAAGTAGTTCATCACAGGAATCAGTTCGATGATTCCTACACCAATTAGTGAGGAAGTTAATGATGATGATCATGAAACTTCAGATCAAGTTGCTACCAAACCTCGTAGGTCTTCGAGTAATATCCGCACCAGAGTGGTGCGGTAATCCTATTCTAGAAGTCATGTTACTAGACCATGATGAACCTCGAACTATGAGGAAGCGATGATGAGCCCAGATTCCGCGAAATGGTTTGAGACCATGAAATCTGAGATGGGATCCATGTATGAGAACAAAGTGTGGACTTTGATTGATTTGCCCGATGATCGGCAAGTCATAGAGAATAAATGGATCTTCAAGAGGAAGACGGACGTTGATAGTAGTGTTACTATCTACAAAGCCCGACTTATTGCAAAAGGTTTTCGACAAGTTCAAGGTGTTGAATACGATGAGATTTTCTCACTCGTAGCGATGCTTAAGTCTGTCCGAATCATGTTAGCAATTGCCACATTTTATGAAATCTGGCAAATGGATGTCAAAACTACATTCTTTAATGGATTTATTAAAGAAGAGTTGTATATGATGCAACCAGAAGGTTTTGTCAATCCTAAAGGAGCTAACAAAATGTGCAAGCTCCAGCGATCCATCTATGGACTGGTGCAAGCATCTCGGAGTTGGAATAAACGCTTTGATAGTGTGATCAAAGAATATGGTTTTATACAGACTTTTGGAGAAGCCTGTATTTACAAGAAAGTGAGTGGGAGCACTACAGCATTTCTGATAAGTATATGTGAATGACATATTGTTGATCAGAAATAATGTAGAATTATTCTGCAAAGCATAAAGGAGTATTTGAAAGGAGTTTTTCAAAGAAAGACCTCGGTGAAGCTGCTTACATATTGAGCATCAAGATCTATTGAGATAGATCAATACACTTGATAAGTTTTTTCAATAAGCACATACCTTGTCGAGATTTTGAAGTAGTTCAAAATGGAGCAGTCAAAGAAAAGTTCTTGCCTGTGTTGCAAAGGTGTGAAATTGAGTAAGACTCAAATCCGACCACGGCAGAAAATAGAAAAGAGAATGAAAGTCATTCCCTATGCCTCGATAATAGGTTCTATAAAGTATGCTATGCTATGTACCGAACTATTGTATACCTTGCTCTGAATTTAGCAAGGAGTACAATAGTGATCTAGGAGTAGATCATTTGGACATTGGTCAAGAACATCCTTAGTGAGGACTAAGGAAATATTTCTCGATTATGGAAATAATAATAAAGCCCGTCGTAAAGAGTTACATCGATGCAAGCTTTTTACACTGATCCAGATGACTCTAAGTCTCAATCTGGATACATATTGAAAGTGGGAGCAATTAGCTAGAGTAGCTCCATGCAGAGCATTGTAGACATAGAATATTTGCAAAATACATACGGCTCTGAATGTGACAGACCCGTTGACTAAGCTTCTCTCACGAGCAAAACATGATCATACCTTAGTACTCTTTGGGTGTTAATCACATAGCGATGTGAACTAGATTATTGACTCTAGTAAAAACCCTTTGGGTGTTGGTCACATGACGATGTGAACTATGGGTGTTAATCACATACAGATGTGAATATTAGTGTTGAATCACATGATGATGTGAACTAGATTATTGACTCTAGTGCAAGTGGGAGACTGAAGGAAATATGCCCTAGAGGAAATAATAAAGTTATTATTTATTTCCTTATTTCATGATAAATGTTTATTATTCATGCTAGAATTGTATTAACCGGAAACATGATACATGTGTGAATACATAGACAAACATATAGTCACTAGTATGCCTCTACTTGACTAGCTCATTAATCAAAGATGGTTATGTTTCCTAACCATAGACATGTGTTGTTATTTGATTAATGCGATCACATCATTAGGAGAATGATGTGATTGACATGACCCATTCCGTTAGCCTAGCACTTGACCGTTTAGTATATTGCTATTGCTTTCTTCATGACTTATACATGTTCCTGTAACTATGAGATTATGCAACTCCGTTTACGGAGGAACACTTTGGTGCTACCAAACGTCACAACGTAATCGGGCTGATTATAAAGGAGTACTACAGGTGTCTCCAAAGGTACATGTTGGGTTGGCGTATTTGAGATTAGGTTTTGTCACTCCGATTGTCGGAGAGGTATCTCTGGCCCTCTCGGTAATGCACATCACTATAAGCCTTGCAAGCAATGTAGCTAATGAATTAGTTACGGAATGATGCATTACATAACGAGTAAAGAGACTTGCCAGTAACGAGATTGAACTAGGTATTGGATACCGACGATCGAATCTCGGGCAAGTAACACACCGATGACAAAGGGAACAACGTATGTTGTTATGCGGTTTGACCGATAAAGATCTTCGTAGAATATGTAGGAGCCAATATGGGCATCCAGGTCCCGCTATTGGTTATTGACCGAGAATAGTTCTAGGTCATGTCTACATAGTTCTCGAACCCGTAGGGTCCGCACGCTTAAGGTTTCGATGATGCTTATATTATGAGTTTATGAGTTTTGATGTACCGAAGGAGTTCGAGTCCCGGATGAGATCGGGGACATGACGAGGAGTCTCGAAATGGTCGAGACGTAAAGATCGATATATTGGACGACTATATTCGAGTTCGGAAAGGTTCGAATGATTCGGTATTTTTCGAGTACCGGAGAGTTACGGGAATTCGCCGGGAGAAGTATTGGGCCTTATTGGGCCCTGCAGAAAGAGAGAGGGGCTGCCTAGGGCAGGCCAAGCGCCCCATGACCTAGTCCGAATTGGACTAGGAGGAGGGCGCACCCCTCCTTCCTTCCCTTCTCTCTCCCTTCCTTGTCTCCTACTCCTAATACATGGAAGGACTCCTAGTTGGACTAGGAAGGGGAATCCTACTCCGGTGGGAGTAGGACTCCCCATGGCGCGCCCTCCTAGGGCCGGCCTCCTCCTCCCTCCCTCCTTTATATACGGGGCAGGGGGCACCCCATGACACACAAGTTGATCTCGGATCGTTCCTTAGCCGTGTGCGGTGCCCCCTCCACCATATTCCACTTCGGTCATATCGTCGCGAGCTTACGCGAAGCCCTGCGCCGGTGAAGTCATATCATCGCGGAGCTTAGGCGAAGCCCTGCGTCGGTGGAGCATCATCATCGTCCCACGCCGTCGTCTTGTGGAACTCATCCCGACGCTTTGCTGGATCGGAGCCGGGGATCGTCATCGAGCTGAGCGTGTGCTGAACTTCGGAGGTGCCGTCGTTCGGTACTTGGATCGGTCAGATCGTGAAGACGTACGAATACATCAACCGCGTTGTTATAACGCTTCCGCTTTCGGTCTACGAGGGTACGTGGACATACACTCTCCCCTCTCGTTGCTATGCCATCACCATGGTCTTGCGTGTGCGTAGGAAATTTTTTGAAATTACTACGTTCCCCAACAGATATAGCTTTAGCACTCAGCTACCCCATTACACAACTGCACCAGCAGCAAGTTCCACATGCAACATGTAGAACCTTTCAAAATTAGCATCATAGACGGTATATAGACAGATGCATCTCATCTGGAAAACTGCTGAAGCAGAAGGCGAATATTGAGCCTTCATTCATGTTGAAGATCTTTGCAACTTTAGGCCAGTGCCTGTGGATGATTAACCGTTCGTCCTTCGACCTCTTCAAGAACACTTCAATATTGAACCGTGGGTGTTGTATGAAAACCTTCCTCGCCTCCTGACCATAGAGGTGGTTTGAGAGGTAATCATCAGTGAACCGCTTTGGAAATGCCTGAAAACAAGGATGTGCATAAATATCTTCTCTATATTGGAAATGGGGCAAAGGAATAAAAAAGGCAAGGTATAATAGTTAGTACCATCTTGTAGTGAACTGATGTCTTCTTCATTGTGCGATAAAGATCTTGTTGTTTTTTGTCACTAATTTCTTTATCCTAACAATCTTTCTGAGTTTCTTGATTTGATTGATATTCATGGACAACTCATTTCCCCATATGCAAAAAGGGTCGAACAGTGGGTCAAAAGCACTGACAGCAGGACCTACATGTGCAAGACCAAATTGTTAAAAACCAAAATATTAGAATGGTTCCTGCAATTGCACAATAATGTGCTATTAGACAACGGACATGCACGTTCTAACCTCGACTGTAAACCTCAGTGCTTCCCATTGTTTCCCTGCAACACATATAAGGTAGTTAGTCATCAGGTTAAGTAAGGGTTCACATGTTATCAGTAAAATATGTTGACAAAAAATAAGCACATTGCAGATTCATCAGATTAATTGAATCCACACGGAAACCCCATTTACCCAAACCAAGCATCGTTAAGAACTAGGAAATGTAGCACTTTTATATGTTTCTCATGTATTAAGTGCAGTCAAATTTGATTTATTCCTCACATGCACAATAATACAAAATTCTACCCACGACAATTGGACATCGCATTGCAGAATTGAACCAAGCAGTTAACTAAACACCACAACAAATGAACCAAACATTAACTGAGCACCACATTGCACAATATAACATTGAACCAAGAAGTTAACTAAACACGACAACAAATGAATCTAACATTAACTGAGCACCACATTGCACAATACAACATACTCCTAATAGAAGATCAGAGAGTTAACCAAATAGTTAACTACAACAAATTGTAGCAATTTTATTTGTTTCTCATGTATTTACTACAGCCAAATTCAATTTATTCCTCACATGGTATACAATAACAGAATGCACCCACAATTTTGTAAAGATAAATTCGATTTATTTCTCACATGGAAGACAATTTCAAAATTGCAGCCTAAAGAATTGAACATCACATTTGCAGAATTGAACCAATCAGTTAACTGAAGACGACAACTAATTAACAAAACACTTAATAAGTGAGCACCACACTGCACGACATATAGAACATATATACTAGAGCAACATATTGCATGGTAAAATTAGATAGCACAATTCACTAGATTTTGTGAAGGAAAGGGAGGAGCAACACACGCAACAGGTAAACCGAGCATGCTTAACCGGCATAGCTAGCAATTGGCAAGGTGCTCCTCCAAGATCCGGGGGTCAGCACGAATGGCAACCATCGTGACCTCATCCACGCGTGCGACCGCGATTTGATTTTCCGCTGCCAAATGCTCCTTGAGGTCCTGGCTATACTGCGTGCACCATGCCTTAGGCGAGCGCTTATTTGGTGGAGGGGTCGGTGATTTGGGTGGAAGGTGTCGCGCTCGCGCCGGCGGTCGGGGCATGTGGGATGTGCAAGGAGGAGGAGGATGGGGGTCGGGTGTGGATTACCTGCCTGGGTAGAGGAGGCCGAGCAGCGTGAAGGAGGGTCGTCGGCGAGGAGGCGGCGGCGCTGCAAGCAAGGAGTGAAGGTTTCAACCTGTAAAGGAAGGCGCAAAGAGGGGAAATGTGGCTTTTGGTAAGGGGGAGGGGGCAGGGAGGTAGATATTTCCGTGGAAGCCGAAAATTTGGAATTGTTTCAGCCAAAAAACTGGCGCGCAAAGTGTCATCAGACACGGTCCCTTATTCAGAATTGTGTATGATATGTGGACATCACAAACGATTCAGATAGCTTAACCCGTGTGTGATGAGTTTGAACATCAAAAGTTTTGGTTCGAATTTCCATGGTTACAGTGGTCATCCACATCATTGCATAATTTGGGTACACAAAGAAGACTACAGCACACCCACACTTCTTAATCAAGCAAGTTCAGCAATTAAACAGAGCTAGCTGACCTAAACATTACTCTAACAAATTAAAGACCGGCGCTCTTAATTAAACAAAACATAGAGTACTACTACGGCTAGTGCTCGTCGATCTCCGCCGCCGCCTACACGTCCAGCTCGTGCCCGACTGTCTCCTGTGGAAGGGGCTCCACGCCATCCATCACACCATACTCGGCAAGCATCTCGCCATCCGCGTCTGCCATCTCTATGGAAAAGGCCGCCACGAGCTGGGCATGGGCGGACGCGATCTGGGCTTGGACGGGCTCCGTGGTCGCAAGGTATGCGGCGGAGGAACGGACGGCTGCTCGAACGCTCTCGGCGATTGCCAGCTCTTCGGTTGTGGGTTGCCGACCATTGTCGGAGAAGCTTCATTTGATTTGTGCGGTGACCGCCAGGAGCTGGGTGTGGGCCGCATCGACATGGTCGTGGGCGGACTCCATCAGGGCTAAGGCCGCCGCTGCGGAAGGACAGCTGTTGTGCCGCTCTCGCCAGTTGCTATCCCCGAGGCAGATGTTCCTGCCGCCACATGAGAAGCAACAGCGCCCGTTTGGGCTGCCTTTGCCGCCCGGTCGCAAATTGCGGCCACGCTCATGCACCTTGTTAGCACGCGCATGGCGGCTACGGCCACGCTCTCGCTGGAGTGGGCCACCGAAGTTGCCCTCACGACGGGGGTCCACGTGCCCATCTTTCACCGGCGATGATTGAACAGTGAAATGATATTTGAGGAGCAAGCTAGTGTTCTTGAGATGTCGGCTGTGGACTGTAGCCGACGCACCTTCTCGCATAAGCCATATAGGTGTACTATGCACCGACGGTGCTCCAAGATATTTTGTACTACATCTCACACGGTTGCTGATAATAAACTGTGTGCGATCTACTTGATTTTTCATCTTGATTTGAATTACATAATGGGGTCACAGCGGCAATGGACAGTGTTTGAATTGCTAGACCTTTTATCTGGAGTGAACATGCAAATATATGTGTGTCGTAAAAGAATTGGAATAATTGGAATTATTCAGGGTTCGTTTGAACATTCTATACATTAAATTGGTTTTCTAGCCATTTCAGGTGAACAATTCAAATTTGAACTACATGCACATGCTCCAGTGCATATAAAATGGTTGAAAAATCAAATCTGTGTCCTTGAGTGCATGCTTAGGTCCCATGCAAGAAATGGGAATGAATTTAAAACCTGGGGCACCGTTGATTGCCGGAAAAACATTGAGATGCCTGGTTTTTAAATTCTAGTAAATCCAAAACTCATCTGAAATTCATGAAACTTGGCATGCTATCATGGAGCGGCATCAACATGCCGTGGTACAAATTTTGTCCCATTTGGGGCAGGTTTGGGTATATGCTTCTCGCAAACCGGAACTTCTCAAACCAGCATGATGGTTTTTGGTAGGGAACGTCCCACCTTTGGGGACGAAACGGCATCCATTGCCTCTTATTGCTTTCAATTTTCTTTCTCGTGTCAACATAGAACAACAGTAGTGTTGTGTGATTTTTTGTGATTATTCGAGGTTCGTTTGGAAATTTTTATGCATTAACTGAGTTTTCAATGCATTTTATGTGCATAATTCAAATTTGAACTACATGCACATGCTCTAGTGCATATAAATTGGTTGGAAAATCAAATATGTGTCCTTGGGTGCATGCTTAGGTCCCATGCAAGAAATGGGAATGAATTTCAAACCCGGGGCACCGTTGATTGACAGCAAAACATTGAGATGCCTGGTTTTTAAATTCTAGTAAATCCAAAACTCGTCTGAAATTCATGAAACTTGGCATGCTATCAGGAAGCGGCATCAACATGCCGTGGTGCAATTTTTTTTCCCATTTGGGGTAGGTTTGGGTATATGCTTCTCACAAACCGGAGCTTCTCACAACAAGCATGATGGTTTTCGGTAGGGAACGTCCCACCTTTGGGGACGAAATGATATCCATTGCCTCTTATTGCTTTCAATTTTTTTTCTCGTGTCAACATAGAACAACAGAAGTGTTGTGTGATTTTTTGTGATTTTTTGGGGTTCGTTTGGACATTTTTATGCATTAGCTGAGTTTTCAATGCATTTTATGTGCATAATTCAAATTTGAACTACATGCACATGCTCCAGTGCATATAAATTGGTTGAAAAATCAAATATGTGTCCTTGGGTGCATGCTTAGGTCCCATGCCAGAAATGGGATTGAATTTCAAACACCGGGGCACCGTTGGTTGCCGGCAAAACATTGAGATGCCTGCTTTTTAAATTCTAGTAAATCCAAAACTCGTCTGAAATTCATGAAACTTGCCATGCTATCATGGAGCGGCATCACCATGCTGTGGTACAAATTATGTCCCTTTGGGGCAGGTTTGCGTATATGCATCTCAAGAACCGGAGCATCTCACAACAAGCATGATGGTTTGCGGTAGGGAACACGTCCCACCTTTGGAGACGAAATGATATCCATTGCCTCTTATTGCTTTCAAATTTTTTTTCTCATGTCAACATAGAACAACAGGAGTGTTGTTTGATTTTTCGGGGTTCGTTTGGACATTTTTATGCGTTAACTGAGTTTTCAATGCATTTTATGTGCATAATTCAAAAATGAACTACATGCACATGCTCCAGTGCATATAAATTGGTTGAAAAATAAAATATGTGTCCTTGGTTGCATGCTTAGGTCCCATGCAAGAAATGCGAATGAATTTCAAACACTGGGGCACCGTTGGTTGCCGGCAAAACATTGAGATGCCTGATTTTTAAATTGTAGTAAATCCAAAACTCGTCTGAAATTCATGAAACTTGGCATGCTATCATGGAGCGGCATGAACATGCCGTGGTACAAATTTTGTCCTATTTGGGGCAAGTTTGGGTATATGCATCTCACAAACCGGAGCTTCTCACAACAAGCATGATGGTTTTCGGTATGGAACACGTCCCACCTTTGGAGATGAAATGATATCCATTGCCTCTTATTGCTTTCAATTTTTTTTCTCGTGTGAACATAGAACAACAGGAGTGTTGTGTGATTTTTTGTGATTTTTCGGGGTTCGTTTGGACATTTTTATGCGTTAACTGAGTTTTCAATGCATTTTATGTGCATAATTGAAATTTGAACTACATACACATGCTCCAGTGCATATAAATTGGTTGAAAAATCAAATCTGTGTCCTTGGGTGCATGCTTAGGTCCCTTGCAAGAAATGGGAATGAATTTCAAACACCGGGGCACCGTTGATTGCCGGCAAAACATTGAGATGCCTTGTTTTAAAATTCTAGTAAATCCAAAACTCGTCTGAAATTAATGAAACTTGGCATGCTATCATGGAGCGGCATCAACATGTCGTGGTACAATTTTTTTTCCCATTTGGGGGCGGTTTGGGTATATGCATCTCACAAACCGGAGCTTGTCACAACAAGCATGATGGTTTTCGGTAGGGAACATCCCACCTTTGTGGACGAAACGATATCCATTGCCTCTTATTGGTTTCAAATATTTATCTCGTGTCAACATAGAACAACAAGAGTGTTGTGTGATTTTTTGTGATTTTTCGGGGTTCATTTGGAAATTTTTATGCATTAACTGAGTTTTCAATGCATTTTATGTGCATAATTCAAATTTGAACTACATGCACACGCTCAAGTGCATATAAATTGGTTGAAAAATAAAATCTGTGTCCCTGGGTGCATGTTAGGCCCCATGCAAGAAATGGGAATGAATTTCAAATACTGGGGCACCATTGATTGCCGGCAAAACGTTGAGATGCCTGGTTTTTAAATTCTAGTAAATCCAAAACTCTTTTGAAAGTCATGAAACTTGGCATGCTATCATGGAGCGGCATCAACATGCCCTGGAACAAATTTTGTCCCATTTGGGGCAGGTTTGGGTATATGCTTCTCACAAACCTGAGCTTCTCACAACAAGCATGATGGTTTTCGGTAGGGAACGTCCCACCTTTGGGGATGAAATGATATTCATTGCCTCTTATTGCTTTCAATTTTTTTTCTCGTGTGAACATAGAACAACAGGAGTGTTGTGTGATTTTTTGTGATTTTTTGTGATTTTTCGGGGTTCGTTTGGACATTTTTATGCGTTAACAGAGTTTTCAATGCATTTATGTGCATAATTGAAATTTGAACTACATACAGATGGTCCAGTGCATATAAATTGATTGAAGTATCAAATATGTGTCCTTGGGTGCATGCTTAGGTCCCATGCAAGAAATGGGAATGAATTTCGAACACCGGGGCACCGTTGATTGCCGGCAAAACATTGAGGTGCCTGGTTTTTAAATTCTAGTAAATCCAAAACTCGTCTGAAATTCATGAAACTTGGCATGCTATCATGGAGCTGCATCAACATGCCGTGGTACAAGTTTTTTCCCATTTGGGGAAGGTTTCGGTATCTGCATCTCACAAACCGGAGCTTCTCATAACAAGCATGATGGTTTTCGATAGGGAACGCCCCACCTTTGTGGACGAAACGATATCCATTGCCTCTTATTACTTTCAAATTTTTTTCTCGTGTCAACATAGAACAACATGAGTGTTGTGTGATTTTTTGTGATTTTTCGGGGTTCGTTTGGACATTTTTATGCATTAACTGAGTTTTTAATGCATTTTATATGCATAATTCAAGTTTGAACTACATGCACATGCTCAAGTGCATATAAATTGGTTGAAAAATCAAATATGTGTCCTTGGATGCATGCTTAGGTCCCACGCAAGAAATGGGAATGAATTTCAAACACCGGGGCACCGTCGATTGCCGGCAAAACATTAAGATACCTGGTTTTTAAATTCTAGTAAATCCAAAACTCGTCTAAATTTCATGAAACTTGGCATGCTATCATGGAGTGGCATCAACATGCCATGGTACAAATTTTGTCCCATTTGGGGCAGGTTTGGGCCTATGCATCTCACAAACCGGACTTCTCACAACAAGCATGATGGTATTCGGTAGGGAACGTCCCACCTTTGTGGACGAAACGATATCCATTGCCTCTTATTGGTTTCAAATATTTTTCTCGTGTCAACATAGAACAACAAGAGTGTTGTGTGATTTTTCGTGATTTTTCGGGGTTCATTTGGACATTTTTATGCATTAACTGAGTTTTCAATGCATTTTATGTGCGTAATTCAAATTTGACCTACATGCACACGCTCAAGTGCATGTAAATTGGTTGAAAAATCAAATATGTGTCCTTGGGTGCATGATTAGGTCCCATGCAAGAAATGAGAATGAATTTCAAATACTGGGCCACCGTTGATTGCCGGCAAAACATTGAGATGCCTGGTTTATAAATTCTAGTAAATCCAAAACTCGTCTGAAATTCATGAAACTTGGCATGCTATCATGGAGCGGCATCAACATGTCGTGGTACAAATTTTTGCCCCATTTGGGGCAGGTTTGGGTATATGCTTCTCACAAACCTGAGCTTCCCACAACAAGCATGATGGTTTTCGGTAGGGAACGTCCCACCTTTGGGGACGAAACCATATCCATTGCCTCTTATTCCTTTCAATTTTTTTCTCGAGTCAACATAGAACAACAGGAGTGTTGTGTTATTTTTTGTGATTTTTCACGGTTCGTTTGGACATTTTTATGCATTATCTGAGTTTTCAATGCGTTTTATGTGCATAATTCAAATTTGAACTACATGCACATGCTCCAGTGCATATAAATTGGTTGAAAAATCATATATGTGTCCTTGGTGCATGCTTAGGTCCCATGCAAGAAATGGGAATGAATTTCAAACACCGGGGCACCGTTGATTGCCGGCAAAACATTGAGATGCCTGGTTTTAAATTCTAGTAAATCCAAAACTCGTCTGAAATTCATGAAACTTGCCATGCTATCATGGAGCGGCATCAACATGATGTGGTACAAATTTTGTCCCATTTGGGGCAAGTTTGGGTATATGCATCTCACAAACCGGAGCATCTCACAACAAGCATGATGGTTTGCGGTAGGGAACACGTCCCACCTTTGGGGACGAAACGATATCCATTGCCTGTTATTGCTTTCAAAAAAATTTCTCATGTCAACATAGAACAACAGGAGTGTTGTTTGATTTTTCGGGTTCGTTTTGACATTTTTATGCATTAACTGAGTTTTCAATGCATTTTATGTGTATAATTCAAATTTGAACTACATGCACATGCTCCAGTGCATATAAATTGGTTGAAAAATAAAATATGTGTCCTTGGTTGCATTCTTAGGTCCCATGAAAGAAATGGGAATGAATTTCAAACAGCGGGGCACGGTTGATTACCGGCAAAACATTGAGATGCCTTGTTTTTAAATTCTAGTAAATCCAAAAGTCGTCTAAAATTCATGAAACTTGGCATGCTATCATGGAGCGGCATCAACATGTCGTGGTACAAATTTTGTCCTATTTGGGGCAGGTTTGGGTATATGCATCTCACAAACCGGAGCTTCTCACAACAAGTATGATGATTTTCGGTATGGAACACGTCCCACCTTTAGGGATGAAAAGATATCCATTGCCTCTTATTGCTTTCAATTTTTTTCCCATGTGAACATAGAACAACAGGAGTGTTCTGTGATTCTTTGTGATTTTTCGGGGTTCGTTTGGACATTTTTATGCGTTAACTGAGTTTTCAATGCATTTTATGTGCATAATTGAAATTTGAACTACATACACATGCTCTAGTGCATATAAGTTGGTTGAAAAATCAAATATGTGTCCTTGGGTGCATGCTTAGGTCCCATGCAAGAAATGGGAATGAATTTCAAACACCGGGGCACCGTAGATTGCCGGCAAAACATTGAGATGCCTGGTTTTTAAATTCTAGTAAATCCAAAACGCGTCTGAAATTCATGAAACTTGGCATGCTATCATCGAGCGGCATCAATATGTCGTGGTACAAATTTTTTCCCATTTGGGGGAGGTTTGGGTATATGCATCTCACAAACTGGAGCTTCTCACAACAAGCATGATGGTTTTTGGTAGGGAACGTCCCACCTTTGTGGACGAAAAGATATCCATTGCCTCTTATTGGTTTCAAATATTTTTCTGGTGTCAACATAGAACAACAAGAGTGTTGTGTGATTTTTTGTGATTTTTCGGGGTTCATTTGGACATTTTTATGCATTAACTGAGTTTTCAATGCATTTTATGTGCATAATTCAAATTTGAACTACATGCACACGCTCAAGTTCATATAAATTGGTTGAATAATAAAATCTGTGTCCTTGGGTGCATGTTAGGTCCCTTGCAAGAAATGGGAATGAAATTCAAATACTGGGGCACCGTTGATTGCCGGCAAAACATTGAGATGCCTGGTTTATAAATTCTAGTAAATCCAAAACTCGTATGAAATTCATGAAACTTGGCATGCTATCATGGAGCGGAATCAACATGTCGTGGTACAAATTTTGTCCCATTTGGGGCAGTTTTGGGTATATGCTTCTCTCAAACCTGAGCTTCGCACAACAAGCATGATGGTTTTCGGTAGGGAACGTCCCACCTTTGGGGACGAAACCATATCCATTGCCTCTTATTCCTTTCAAAAAAAATTCTCGTGTCAACATAGAACAACAGGAGTGTTGTGTGATTTTTTGTAATTTTTCACGGTTCGTTTGGACATTTTTATGCATTATCTGAGTTTTCAATGCATTTTATGTGCATAATTCAAATTTGAACTAGATGCACATGCTCCAGTGCATATAAATTGGTTGAAAAATCGTATATGTGTCCTTGGGTGCATGCTTAGGTCCCATGCAAGGAATGGGAATGAAATTCAAATACTGGGCCACCGTTGATTGCCGGCAAAACATTGAGATGCCTGGTTTTTAAATTCTAGTAAATCCAAAACTCGTCTGAAATTCATGAAACTTGGCATGCTATCATGGAGCGGCATCAACATGCCGTGGTACATATTTTGTCCATTTGGGGCAGGTTTGGGTTTATGCTTCTCACAAACCTGAGCTTCTCACAACAAGCATGATGGTTTTCGGTAGGGAACGTCCCACCTTTGGGGACGAAACCATATCCATTGCCTCTTATTCCTTTCAAAAAAAATTCTCGTGTCAACATAGAACAACAGGAGTGTTGTGTGATTTTTTGTGATTTTTCACGGTTCGTTTGGACATTTTTATGCATTATCTGAGTTTTCAACGCATTTTATGTGCATAATTCAAATTTGAACTACATGCACATGCTTCAGTGCATATAAATTGGTTGAAAAATCATATATGTGTCCTTGGGTGCATGCTTAGGTCCCATGCAAGAAATGGGAATGAATTTCAAACTCCGGGGCACCGTTGATTGCCGGCAAAACATTGAGATGCCTGGTTTTTAAATTCTAGTAAATCCAAAACTCGTCTGAAATTCATGAAACTTGCCATGCTATCATGGAGCGGCATCAACATGATGTGGTACAAATTTTATCCCATTTGGGGCAGGTTTGCGTATATGTATCTCACAAATCGGAGCATCTCACAACAAGCATGATGGTTTGCGGTAGGGAACACGTCCCACCTTTGGGGACGAAATGATATCCATTGCCTCTTATTGCTTTCAATTTTTTTTCTCATGTCAACATAGAGCAACAGGAGTGTTGTTTGATTTTTCGGGGCTCGTTTGGACATTTTTATGCATTAACTGAGTTTTCAATGAATTTTATGTGCATAATTCAAATTTGAACTACATGCACATGCTCCAGTGCATATAAATTGGTTGAAAAATAAAATCTGTGTCCTTGGTTGCATGCTTAGGTCCCATGCAAAAAATGGGAATGAATTTCAAACACTGGGGCACCGTTGATTGCCGGCAAAACATTTAGATGCCTGGTTTTTAAATTCTAGTAAATCCAGAACTCGTCTGAAATTCATGAAACTTGGCATGCAATCATGGAGCGGCATCAACATGTCGTGGTACAAATTTTGTCCTATTTGGGGCAGGTTTGGGTATATGCATCTCACTAACCGGAGCTTCTCACAACAAGCATGATGGTTTTCGGTATGGAACACGTCCGACCTTTGGGGATGAAATGATATCCATTGCCTCTTATTGCTTTCAATTTTTTCTCGTGTGAACATGGAACAACAGGAGTGTTGTGTGATTTTTTGTGATTTTTCGGGGTTCGTTTGGACATTTTTATGTGTTAACTGAGTTTTGAATGCATTTTATGTGCATAATTGAAATTTGAACTACATACATATGCTCCAGTGCATATAAATTGGTTGAAAAATCAAATCTGTCTCCTTTGGTGCATGCTTAGGTCCCATGCAAGAAATGGGAATGAATTTCAAACACCGGGGCACCGTTGATTGCCGGCAAAACATTGAGATGCCTGGTTTTAAATTCTAGTAAATCCAAAACTCGTCTGAAATTCATGAAACTTGGCGTGCTATCATGGAGCGGCATCAACATGCCGTCGTACAAATTGTTTCCCATTTTGGGGGAGGTTTGGGTATATGCATCTCACAAACCGGAGCTTCTCACAACAAGCATGATGGTTTTAGGTAGGGAACATCCCACCTTTGTGGACGAAACGATATCCATTGCCTCTTATTACTTTCAAATATTTTTCTCGTGTCAACATAGAACAAAAAGAGTGTTGTGTGATTTTTTGTGATTTTTCGGGGTTCATTTGGACATTTTTATGCATTAACTGAGTTTTCAATGCATTTTATGTGATTAATTCAAATTTGAACTACATGCACACGCTCAAGTGCATATAAATTGGTTGAAAAATAAAATTTGTGTCCTTGGGTGCATGTTAGGTCACATGCAAGAAATGGGAATGAATTTCAAATACAGGGGCACCATTGATTACCGGCAAAACATTGAGATGCCTGGTTTTTAAATTCTAGTAAATCCAAAACTCGTCTGAAATTCATGAAACTTGGCATGCTATCATGGAGCGGCATCAACATGTCGTGGTACAAATTTTGTCCCATTTGGGGCAGGTTTGGGTATATGCTTCTCTCAAACCTGAGCTTCTCAGAACAAGCATGATGGTTTTCGGTAGGGGACGTCCCACCTTTGGGGATGAAATGATATCCATTGCCTCTTATTGCTTTCAATTTTTTTCTCGTGTGAACATAGAATAACAGGAGTGTTGTGTGATTTTTTGTGATTTTTCGGGGTTCGTTTGGACATTTTTATGCGTTAACTGAGTTTTCAATGCATTTTATGTGCATAATTGAAATTTGAACTACATACACATGCTCCAGTGCATATAAATTGGTTGAAAAATCAAATCTGTGTCCTTGGCTGCATGCTTAGGTCCCATGCAAGAAATGGGAATGAATTTCCAACACCGGGGCACCGTTGATTGCCGGCAAAACATTGAGATGCCTGGTTTTCAAATTCTAGTAAATCGAAAACTCGTCTCAAATTCATGAAACTTGGCATCCTATCATGGAGCGGCATCAACATGCCGTGGTACAAATTTTTTCCCATTTGGGAGAAGTTTGGGTATATGCATCTCATAACCCGGAGCTTCTCACAACAAGCATGATGGTTTTTGATAGGGAACGTCCCACCTTTGTGGATGAAACGATATCCATTGCCTCTTATTGCTTTCAATTTTTTTTCTCGTGTCGACATAGAACAACATGAGTGTTGTGTGATTTTTTTGTGATTTTTCGGGGTTCGTTTGGACATTTCTATGCATTAACTGAGTTTTCAATGCATTTTATATGCATAATTCAAATTTGAACTACATGCACATGCTCCGGCGCATATAAATTGGTTGAAAAATCAAATATGTGTCCTTGGGTGCATGCTTAGGTCCCATGCAAGAAATGGGAATGAATTTCAAACACCGGGGCGCCGTCGATTGCCGGCAAAACATTAAGATGCCTGGTTTTTAAATTCTAGTAAATCCAAAACTCGTCTAAATTTCATGAAACTTGGCATGCTATCATGGAGTGGCATCAACATGCCATGGTAAAAATTTTGTCCCATTTGGGGCAGGTTTGGGTATATGCATCTCACAAACCGGAGCTTCTCACAACAAGCATGATGGTTTTCGGTAGGGAACGTCCCACCTTTGTGGACGAAACGATATCCATTGCCTCTTATTGGTTTCAAATATTTTTCTTGTGTCAACATAGAACAACAAGAGTGTTGTGTGATTTTTTGTGATTTTTCGGGGTTCTTTGGACATTTTTATGCATTAACTGAGTTTTCAATGCATTTTATGTGCATAATTTAAATTTGAACTACATGCACACGCTCAAGTGCACATAAATTGGTTGAAAAATCAAATCTGTGTCCTTGGGTGCATGCTTAGGTCCCATGCAAGAAATGGGAATGAATTTCAAATACTGGGGCACCGTTGATTGCCGGCAAAACATTGAGATGCCTGGTTTTTAAATTCTAGTAAATCCAAAACTCGTCTGAAATTCATGAAACTTGGCATGCTATCATGGAGCGGCATCAACATTCTGTGGTACAAATTTTGTCCCATTTGGGGCAGGTTTGGGTATATGCTTCTCACAAACCTGAGCTTCTCACAACAAGCATGATGGTTTTCGGTAGGGAACGTCTCACCTTTGGGGACGAAACGATATCCATTGCCTCTTATTCCTTTCAATTTTATTTCTCGTGTCAACATAGAACTACAGGAGTGTTGTTTGATTTTCTGCGATTTTTCACGGTTCGTTTGGACATTTTTATGCATTATCTGAGTTTTCAATGCATTTTATGTGCATAATTCAAATTTGAACTACACGCACATGCTCCACTGCATATAAATTGGTTGAAAAATCATATATGTGTCTTTGGGTGCATGCTTAGGTCCCATGCAAGAAATGGGAATGAATTTCAAACACCGGGGCACCGTTGATTGCCGGCAAAACATTGAGATGCCTGGTTTTTGAATTCTAGTAAATCCAAAACTCATCTGAAATCATGAAACTTGGCATGCTATCATGGCGCAGTATCAACATGCCGTCGTACTAATTTTGTCCCATTTGGGCAGGTTTGGGTATATGCATCTCACAAACCGGAGCTTCTCACAACAAGCATGATGGTTTTCAGTAGGGAACGTCCCACCTTTGTGGAGGAAATGATATCCATTGCCTCTTATTGCTTTCAAATTTTTTTCTTGTGTCAGCATAGAACAACAGGAGTGTTGTGTGATTTTTCGGGGTTCGTTTGGACATTTTTATGCATTAACTGAGTTTTCAATGCATTTATGTGCATAATTCAAATTTGAACTGCATGCACATGCTCCAGTGCATATAAATTGGTTGAAAAAACAAATATGTGTCCTTGGGTGCATGCTTTGGTCCCATGCAAGAAATGGGAGCCTACCGACGAGCTGGGCAACCGCAATGTGATGCCTGCCGCTAATGCAGCTTCAGCGACGCTCGCCTCGAACACCCTCTGCCGCTCCAGATGACCCCTCTCGAAGCGGTGGTTCTCCTCGCAGATCTCCTGATTCCTCGCCTCTAAGGCGGCGTGTGTCGCTACCACTGCGGCGGTAAGGCTCTTTTCATGCTCGACGAGGCGCTCCTCCTCCTCCCGCAGGAACTCGGCGAAGCGCGCAAGGTTGTTGTCGCACGTGCGGGCATCCACCTCCGCCTCCCACCTTCGAGCGGTGGAGGCGGAGCGGGTGATGACCCTGGGGGTCGACGATCGGCTGGCGGCCACAGCGGCCGATGACGGGGTGGCGGCCACGACCACCACCTCCCGCCATCGGGCCGCGGTGGCCGAGCGGGTGATGGCCACAGTGTCCAGCAGTGGGGTGGCGGCCACGACGGCCATCTCCCACCTTCAGGCCGTGGCAGCGGAGCGGGCAATGGCCCTAGCTTTCGACGGTGGTGTGGCGGCAACAGCGGCCGGCAACAGCTGCCGACGGGCCCTGGCGGCGGAGCGTGTGGTGGGTGTTCCGTGCACACCCAACAGGGATGCCACAGCACGACACTACGCAGGGGACTGCGCCACCGCCGCGGTGTAGCCTCCCAGCTGGAGCTGTCCTCTGATGACGGCGGAGTGGCTGAGCGACAATGTCAGACCGGTGCCATTGGCGAATGTGGGAGAAGCATACGAGATAAGTTACAGGGATGGAGGGGAAAATGCGACGCAGGACTCGCCGGCCGTGAGGGTTTTTATAGCAGGCCGATAAGCAATGGGATTTTGGGGGATTTCACCGAGTCGGGCGGGAAGCTTGCGCGGGAACCTGCGAGGTTGCACTGGAACGGGCTCACCGACGATTCATTGGCGCCACCGTTTGGCAAAAAGAATGCCCCCACGCGCTGCGCAAGCTTGCGCTGTAAGCCGTCTGCGGCAGCGGGGTGACAAGACGTGCAAGAGGAGGACGAAAGGCCACATACACATAAGGTTAACAAAAAACATTTGCGATTTAATTCCCTACTATACCACCGTCCTGGTTTATAAGTATGATTTAACTAATAAAATACGAATGCATGTCGCCAAAGATTATATAGTTGGATTTGTATTTGAACATAGTTTCCAATTATATAATTTTTAATACATGCATTAACATTTTGTTGGTTAAATTTGAGGGAAAAGTATGGCATGGAATATAAAGGATACTATAGACTAGACGGAGGTGGTACCACACGGCCGCTCTCTACGCAGCGACGCAACTGTCGGCCGGCTTGTAGGCGACCATTTTCTGCGTGTTCAACTGCTCCATGTGTGTGGTTGCTTGCAGTTCAGGCGGCCGCGGCGTACTTTGCTCGCGTCCCGCCGCGCACACTCTGATCTCGCGTCCCTCCGGGTGCTCTGCCCTCGTCCCTCCATGCATGCTGCCAGTGTTTTGGGTCGGCGCACGATAATGCACGTTCGTGTGCAAGCGGTTGCGCCGGGCGCGGCGCGACGATGCAGTTACCCGCTGCAAAAACTGCCATGCGGACACGCTGAGAATCCACGCCACCCGGCCCCCTTTTATTCCTGCGGCCATTTACCTTCATCTCTCGTCTCACACGTCACAATAAGCACACCCACAAGGACACATACAGAGAGGACATCCAGCGGTTCCAATGGCGCTCCCCGTGGCTCCAATGGCGCTCCCAGCGGCTGACGATGACAACGGCGGGCAGTTCACCATGCATCATGTAGTGGACACCCACATGAGGGGGGAGGCCCTCTCGGTGGTGTACACGAACGATCCGGTCTCGGTGGAGACCTCCATCCAAACTATGGAGCAGTTCCTTGCTGAGGACAAGTACCGAGATCGCCGGCGACCGTGTGTCCTCCCTGACGCCTCCCCGAGTTCGTCGTCCGCCCCGTTCAAACCTCTGTGAGCTCCTGCCACTAACCCCTCTCTTCCCCGCATTATTTGCACCATGTAGCCACCGATTCCACCGGAGCCGTGAGCTCGGTTCCGCTAGCCAAGTCGTCGCCGTGGCAACAGCCACCGTACTTTGTGTCCGAGCACACCACCGTGCTCAGCACGTTCTCATGAGCCCGTAGCCACCCGCAGCGCCTCCTCCCGAGCTCTATAGCGCCACCCCGAGAATGCCCGAGCCGCTGCCGCCGCTAAACCTCGTCACCGGCCACTTTTCCGGCCACCCCAGCTCACCCCGTTTGCACCGTTGGATGCGCGGGATCACCAGCAGCTTGTAGATGCTCTCCGTCGTTGATTTGGGCGCCGGAGGAGCGAACCCGAGCCCATCCGCCGCACCTGTCGTCGCCGGCGTCGAGCCACCGGTGTGTTAGCCCCAGTTGACCAGGGGTTTGACCTCTCCTGGCTCAATGACAGGTGGGGTCACCCCGCTAACTAACCAAGATTAGGGTTAACTAAACCTAGTATAGCTACTGACACCCGGGACCCACTGGTCTGTTTGACCTGGGCTGCCCGTTGACTTGCTTATGTCATGCTGACGTAGTGCTGATGCAGTACATCCTTTTCTGGATTTATTCTTATATAGAAAATTCCAGAAAATAGCCAAAACTTCTAAAAATCATAGAAATTCAACCGTAAATCCAAATCAAACAAATTATATATGAAAAATTATCAGAAAAATGCAATATATCCATATCTATCATTTTCATGCATGTTTGAGAAAGTTAACCTCACTGTTTAGGATGAAACATGATTAGGACAAATTTGATAATAGATTTGGAGTTGGAATTTGATCTAGTTTTGAATTCCACTTCAATCAAAATGACCTTCTGTTGCATTAACTCAAATCACAGCATATTGACATGTCATGATCATGCATCATATTGTGCATTGCATTGATTGTGTTTCCTCTCTGTTGCCGGTGGTTGTCCCCTCTCGATAGACATATTCCGACGATGAGATCGATGACACCGATGAAGAGTTATACAATCTTCAGAAGTGCCAGGCAAGCAAAACCCCCTTGTTCATTCCGATACAATCCCACTCTCTTGCTCCTGCTCTCTTTTACTGCATTAGGACAACAATGATTCATCTGTTACTTGCTGCGGTAGTTGAACCCGTTTATCCTCTCCATGACCTGTCATTGCCACAGTAAATAGGCGATAAACCTGGACTAGAGACTTGTGTGGTTAGTCAGGTCATGGCCAACACCCTCGTTGGGCTTCTGCTTGAAGGTTGCTGAGTACATGTCGTGTAAACGGTGGTAAGTGGTGAGAGCGTGTGTGAAGAAGTACACCCCTGCAGTGTTAACATCATCTATTCGAATAGCCGTGTCCGCGGTAAAGGACTTCTGGGTTGCCTGTACAGTTCATAGATAAGTGAAAGTGGATACTCTAAAATGCGCAAGATAAGTGTGAGTGCTATGGATGGCCTTCTCGTAGGGAGACGGGATCGGATCCATAGTGGTGTATTGAAATGGTGAATATGTGGACTCGTGTGCGCCACCTCAAAAGAGTTACTTGCAGTCGTAGTTTAGGATAGCCACCGAGTCAAAGCTGGCTTGCTGCATTTAAACCCCACCACCCCCTTTGTTGATACCGATGCATATGTAGTTAGTTCTGATGTAAGTCTTGCTGGGTACATTTGTACTCATGTTTGCCTATTTTATGTTTTTGCAAAGAGACTTCAGTCTCACTAGTAGTTCCGCATGGACTTCGATGTTTAGCTTGTTACCTCAGCTACGATCTTGTGCCCTCGGCAGGATCTAGTAGATAGTCAGGCTTCTCAGCCTTTTTTATTTATAGTTGTATGTACTCAGACATGTTAAGCTTCCGCATGTGTTTGACTTGTATGCTTTGAATGTTGGGTCATGAGACCCATGTTTGTAATATCTTGGCTCCTCGGAGCCTAATGAATAAATACTTGAGTCGTAGAGTTATGTTGTGATGCCATGTTGTATTTACACATATCGAGCATATTGTGTGTATGATTGAAATGCTTGGTATGTGTGGGATCCGACAATCTAGTTGTTTATCCTTGGCAGCCTCTCTTATGGGGAAATGTAGTCTAGTGCTTCCATGAGCCACAGTAGTCCGCTACAGCCCGGTTCAGCGGAGTCCTGCTAGCCTAGCACTACTGCTCAGGACACTTGACTGGCCGGCATGTGTTTCACTTCGTTCCTGTGTCTGTCCCTTCGGGGAAATGTCACGCGGTGACATCCGGAGTCCTGCCTAGCCTGCTACAGCCCGGGTTCCCGGAGTCCTGTTAGCCCAGTGCTACAGCTCGCATTCACACGCTGCTGACCGACATGCTCGATGTGATTCATGTATGCATGTCCCCATGGGTTAGTGCCGCTTTGGGTTCACGACTAGCCATGTCGGCCCGGGTTCTCTGTCATATGGATGCTAGCGACACTATCATATACGTGAGCCAAAAGGCGCAAACGGTCCCGGGCCATGGTAAGGCGACACCCGTGGGAATACCATGCGTGAGGCCGCAAAGTGATATGAGGTGTTACCGGCTAGATCGATGTGACTTGGAATCGGGGTCCTGACAACATACATTTACAAAAAAAACCTAGCTAGCACGATCACGGTCAAATGAGCACCATTAATTTAAAAAAATCAAAAAATATATAAACCTGCGCACAATGTTGTCTTGTGTGACATGTTACCAACCAAAAATCATAAACTTTGTCTATGGACATTTTCATGAAAAAACCTTCACACATATGAGCTATCACGTACAACATTTCATAGAGACCAAGGAGGGGAGGTAGGGTTCCCTTCGGTTTTTGAAAATTAAAAAAACAAAAAGATCACCAAAGCTTGATTTCAAAGTGAATAATAAGGATCTAAACTTAGTTTTCCATTTTCATATTTTAAATATGTTTATAATGGTTTTCTATTAAAGTATATTTTTTCAAAAAAAAATGTAAAAATATAAAGATTAATTCAATAAATAGTTACTCTTCGAATCTACGCTATATAGATTGAATGGGTGTTAATAAAAATATTTGGCTCATTTGGAGTAGGTCCAAAAAAATATTACAAATGGGGATGTTTACCCTAGCTTGGGAGCTCATTTGGAGCACATTTCTCATGACTACAAGTTTTACCACGCAAAAGAGTTCGGATTGATCACCTAATGTTTATAATAGTTCAGCAAACTTCGAACGTCACACCACAGGGCAATGGACTTCAAGTGTTGGTTCAAATTCAAAGTTTGCCTAAAATTCAAATTTTCCTCAGCTTTGTATTCCACCTCAAATTTCACATCAAATTACAAATAGAATTATTACACCTTACAAGTTTTCACAGTACTTCAAATTGACGACAGAATCCTTATTACAAATCCTTAAAGTTCAAAGTTTATGACTTGCATTCAAGTTCAAATTCAAATCTTTGCCTTGCTCCTTGTGTTCCGAGATGGGTTAACCGTCTTGCACCTGGTTTCCCTAGCTGGGATATTTTGTGCTTTTGAAAGCTGTCTTGTTGCTTCTGATCTTCACTTCTTGTGGTGGAGGTTTTGTTGAGCTTTGACTGACCGAGCAAGTGATGACCAGTTGACGGTCATCTGTGGGTTCACTAATCCTTAAAGGAACTTCAGAAATAACTTCCTCCTCTCTTATAGCTTCAAAACCTTCATAAGCCATGGTTTTACATTTTGCATCAGATGATGGTTCAACTGAAGTTTCTTCCTCTCTAGGTCTTTTCTGTCCTGTGCCTCTAATTAACCTAGAGCTCGGTCAAAGAGAAATAAGCTTAGCCATCGATAAAAAAGAGAACAAATGCAAAAAGGGAAAGGTTGCACACATACCAAGCTGCTACTTCAGTTGCTTCATTCTCCTCTAAACTTGCTGCATTCTCCTCTGCTGTTGCATTCTCCTATAAACTTGCTGCATCCTCCTCTGCTGCTGCATTCTCCTCTGCATTTACTGCTGCCCATTGTTCCTCTTCTCCAAATGATGCATCAATTGGATTGGTACAACGCCTAGCAATATGCCCTAGGATACCACATCTTTTGCACTTATGCTATTTTTTACATGACCCTCTTCACCGGCTCTTATCCTGTTTTTCCTTGGTCTTCCTGGTGGTCTAGTCAGTACAGGAGAATGGAGTTTCTACCCTGGGTCTACTATGTTCCATTGGTCTTTTCCCAAGAGTGCAGGCACATTTTCAGCATAAGCAGCCCTAAATTTGGCAACAGAGAAATATTCGGAGCAATACTGATCAACTTCACCATCTTCACCTCCAATAACAGTCATGAGATGTAGGGCATGTATGCACGGCTTCTCGCAGATCTGCCATTGCCTACAGCTACATTCCTTGGTTGCAAGGTTCACTAGATATCTCCATTCCCTATTTTTACTGTGAGTGTATGTCACCTCAGCCTCGTATGTCGACGGTCGAATGCATTTCATCCTTAGTCCTCTTGCCCTGGCATGCAATGCCTTAATCAGAGATGGGATCATAAGATGGCCAACATATTGTGTTTTTGCAATTCTTTTATGAAGAGCCATCTTTATCATGATCATCTGCCTGATCTTACCAAATGCTTGCCACAACAAAAGCCCTTTCACTGACTTGAACTTTGCATTGAACACGCAGCGAG
The DNA here is from genome assembly GCA_021605205.1 of Aegilops longissima. Taxonomy (NCBI): domain Eukaryota; kingdom Viridiplantae; phylum Streptophyta; class Magnoliopsida; order Poales; family Poaceae; genus Aegilops; species Aegilops longissima. Next base: position 523,733,733 of record CM038676.1, read on the forward strand.
GTTATTGGTCACATAGTCTACTTTGCAGATTTCATTGAATTTGCTTCTTGACCACACCTTTCCATGATGTTCATCCATGTACCCCTTCACCAAAGGATTGCGCATACAACACTATCAAATGGTGCTCATGCTTCCTCAAGCTGCATGTGTATGATGCTCGCCATAGGTTCTCATCATAAACTTTGCCTTTGAATTTCTTTTTAAAATTCTGCGCTAGGTGTCGCATGCATTCCCTATGTTCCACTCCAGGGAATAAAATTTCTACTGCACTCTCTAAACCCTTGCAAGCATCTGTGTGTATAACTAAACCTGAGGGCGTACCTATAATGTTGCGTAACTGCTGCAGAAACCAGACCCAACTCTCCTCAGACTCTGCCTCCAACACACCAAATGCAACTGGGAATAGCCAGTCGTGTCCATCAACTGCAGAAGCTGCTGCTAGCTGGCCTCTCCATCTTCCATTCAAAGCAGTTGCATCGACAGCCAAATAGGGTTTACAACCATTCAGTAACCCCTGCCAGCAAGCCTTGAAACAAACAAAAGCCCTCCTGAAGCACTCCTTCTTCACTGTCTTCCCTTTTAATTTGTACTGAACTGTATGCTTGTCAATCTCTACAACACTCCCTGGACTAGCCGTCTCCACTTCAGCTTTGAAGGTGTAAAGAAAATGAAAAATCTCATTCCATGGACCATTAATCCTATCAAGAGCCCTTTCCTTAGCACAGAAAATCCTCATGTAAGGTACATTAATCTTGTACTTCTCAAATAGCTTCCCATGGAGTGCTGTTGGACCAATGGTTGGTGTTTCCCTCACCCAATCCAAGATTGCATCTGCCACCCACCTAGTCTTTGCAAGCTTTGATTTGTCCTTTCCCCCTCCCCCTCTAGGTGGGCAAGTGTGCCCGTGTGGGTTGTTTTTTATCTGAAACAAAATGAAAAATGATGTCAAATACAATTAGAAACAGTACACATGATATGAATATCGAATGGATAAATAATCTGAAAAATATATTCAGTTGTACCTGAATCAATTTGCTCTTTAGCATAGTGGATGCATGCAACCTCCACCTACACCTATCATAAGGGCAATGAACAGTGAATCTTCCTGGCTCACTCCTATCGACCTCATAGGAGTTTTCAGTGAGAATGCAATATGTAGTCACTGCATTACGATAGTCCACCATCCATTTGAATACGGTTCCTGGAGTAAGCTGAGGATTCTCCCTGTTCCACTCAATTGTTAGCATGTCCTCACCATCATATTTTTGTAAAACTAAGGAGTCGATGTTCTCCTCCCTCTCTTCATCGTCAGTGTTATCAAATCTAGCACGACTGCGAGGCTCCTCTGGATATTCATCTTCCATTGCCTGTTGACTGACTCTATCTACCAGTTCAGGGAATAGAATCTCATCCTCATCATCATGTCGAGGCACTTCCTCGTCAGGCTCTGCATCTACTTCTACATCAGGTGCAGAAGGGAGAGGAGAAGTGACAGAATTAGTGGCAGACGACATGTTCTGGCTTTCAAAACCACTAGGTTTACTTCGTCTCGACCTACAAGGAGTGTGAGGACGCTCGCTATTAGCAGAGACAGATGATGTCTGAACACCCTTCCCCTTCGGGGTATGTTTTTTGCATGCCTAAAGCACACCAATATGGATTTTACCTAAATGGCTGTCAGCATTCAAACTAAATAGCAATCCCAGATGCTCATCATAAGTTAATGGGACAAATCTCTGCTCGGTACTGTCGAAATATCTCAGTTCAACAACATCGGCAGGGCTCCACGGATACTCACAACAGAGTGCCTCGCGGAAATTTGTGAACCAAATGCTGGTTTCTACCACTTTCGGATAGAAAAATCCAGAAATCAAATACGGTTTAGTTCCATGCAGCTCGCTAGTTTCCATTCTAACTGCCAGCCAAAAAGCAAGTGCAGGATCATCCCTATTCGATTGAAATAAAGGGCGCAGTTAGGCCAAAAAAATTCAGAAAAATTGCACTGGTTCACGCCAACGGTGGTCAAATACAACCTAATTTACAGATCTCCTAATCAATTTGAGAGGAAAATGATGCTTACCCAGGTGGGATCCATGAATTATCTGCCTCTGATTCGACCCAATCATCTCCACGGTTGATGGGCCGGGCGGGGTGCTCCCCCGACATCGCTTCCTAATCCTAGATGGGGAGAGAGGGTAGATGCGACGGAGGCAGCACGACGGTGGCAGAGGGGGCGGCGCGAGAGCGACTCGATCTAATTCAGGTTACAGTGAGTGTCAGTTTTGCGGCCCCACTCGTTAGCACACAATGGTCAAAATGTAGACTAAGCCCTACGCGGCCCCACTCGTCAAAGTTAACGGTCAAGCCATTGACCTGACGGCAACGTCCACTGTGACCAGTTCTGAGGGTTTCGGGAAAGGGAGTGGGTAAAGTGAGCAAAAGTTAAGAGCGTGGGGATGAATGAGTAGAACTAACGAACCAGGGGCACATAAAATAAAAATCCCTTAAGTAAATGGGTAACTATTTGAGGACTCTCTCTTATTTAGAAACTTTCATATCTAAGTATTTTATTAAAACAGAAAGCAAAACAAAATAAAATGACATTCTAAGAACCGCACACATCATGTGAAGAAGCAAAAACTTACGCCAACCGAGGCTAACCGATAATTGTTGATGAAGAAAGGTGGGATGCCTACTAGGGTATCCCCAAGCTTAGATGCTTGAAAATTCTTGAAATATTATCTTGGGTTGCCTTGGGCACTCCCAAGCTTGAACTTTTGTGTCTCCTTAATTCCTTTTATATCACAGTTTCTCTAAATCTTAAAAACTTCATCCACACAAAACTCAACTAGAACTCGTGATAAGTTAATATAAATCAATGCAATAACTTTATCATTCTCTACTGTAGCAAATCACTAAAATTACTATTTAACATTCCATACTAAAAGCCTCTGCATATTTAATACTCCTATCCTCAAATAGAATCATTAAACAAGCAAACATATGCAGACAATGCAATCATAACATCAATCTGTCTAAACAGGACAGTCTGTAAAGGATGCAAGAAGATCTATACTTCTCTAACTCCAAAAATTCTAAAAAATTACCACACTGTAGAAACTTTATCATATCTTATTGTGCAAAAAAATTTCAACATTTTATCACATTCTGACTTTTCTCAGGAATTCACGCAATAGCATGCAACTTTCTGTTTTCAAACAGCCACATATAGACTTGGAAAATAAGCAGGGCAAAGGCTATACTTGACATTTTTATTGAAGTAAAAGATACAAAATACTATTCTAAATAACAGCAAGCAAATGCAAACAAAATAAAATGATGCTCCAAGCAAAACACATATCATGTGACGAACGAAAATATAGCCCCAAGTAAGGTTACCGATAATGTTGGAGACGAAAGAGGGGATGCCTTCCGGGGCATCCCCAAGCTTAGTTGCTTGGATCTTCCTTGAATATTACCTTGGGGTGTCTTGGGCATCCCCAATCTTAGAGTCGTGTCACTCTTTATTCTCCTCATAACGATATCTCGCCCAAAACTTGAAAACTTCAATCACACAAAACTTTACGGAACTTCGTGAGATGCGTTAGTATGATAAAGAGCAAACCATTCAATTTGGTGCTATCAAGACAAGATTCATAATTATTCTCACACAATGCCTACTGTACCCTATCATTTCTACAATTTATATTGACCAATATAAGCCATAGAAACTAGAAAACAAGCAAACTATGCATTGAAAACAGAATCTGTCAAAAACAGAACAGTCTGTAGTAATCTGAACAAGGACCATACTTCTGCAACTCTACAAATTCTGAAAAATTAGGACAACATAGATAATTTATATATCAACAATCTGTAAAAAAATCCAGATCAAAAGCATATTCCACTGAATTTTGAAAATTCCCGGACTTACCGCAAAAGTTTCTGTTTTTGCACAGAATCAAGTCAACTATCATCCACACTATCCCAAAGGCTTTACTTGGCACTTTGTTGAAACAAAAGCTATAAAACATAATTACCACATTATCTTAATCATGTGAACACAGAAAAACAGTAGGGTAAATGTTGGGTTGTCTCCCAACAAGTGCTTTTCTTTAATGTCTTTTTAGCTAGGCATGATCATTTCAATGATGCTCGCATAAAAGTAAAGAATTGAAACATAACGAGAGCATCATGAATCATAAGTTCCTCTCTCATAATAATTTTCAGTAACATCTTGAATGGATTCATCAATATAACCATTACACAAAGCATTCCTTTCATGATCCACAACCATAGAATTTTTATTACTCTCCACATAAGCAAATTTCTTCTCATTCATAACAGTGGGAGTATCATACGAAACCTGAATAATATAAAAAAATTCACATTAAAAGAGTAATGTTCAGTAAAAGGATAATCAAAATTATGACAATAATTATCACTACTTTTTATAACATAGGTATCATCACAATAATCATCATAAGTAGCAACTTTGTTCTCACCATAGTCAATTGAAACCTCTTTCGAAATAGTGGAATCATTACTAAATAAAGTAATGACCTCTCCAAATCCACATTTATCAATATAATAAGATTCAACACCCTCCAAAATAGTGGGATAAATATTATCTAAAGTTGACACTCTTCCAAACCCACTTTCATAAATATTGCAATCATCGTAAATAAGAGGCATGCAATCATCATAACAAATTCTATCATTCAAAGTAGGGGGGCTAAAAATATCATCTTCATTAAGCATAGAATACCCAAGCTTGAGACAAACATTAATTACAGCAAATAAATTCTCAAACATGTCATTCTCATCAAACATAGCATCCCCAAGCTTGTGGCTTGGTATATCATAAGCATAATCACTCTCATCATTAATAGTATGAATAGCACCAATAGTATAACAATTACTATCATCATAATTTCCCAAGTTTGTGCCAAAAAGATTTCTGAGATTATAAGAAGTATCATTGTCTTCCCAATCATAGTCATCACAACAAGCAATAGGCATAACAAAATCATCATCAAGTGTATCATCTTCCACAATTATTTTTGATTCATTTTCATGAGGCACAACAATAATAGGGGCAACATTATTTGGGAGGGATACCTTTTTACCTCTAATCTTTCTTCTTTTCTTCTTCTTCACCACATCATGTGTGGGTTTAATTAATTTTTCCGAGCTTCTTATTGATGAGATTGGTTGAATAGGAAGCTCCTTCTCGTCACCTATTTCATTATGAGAGACAACAGGAGGGAAAGTAGAAATCTTTACCCTTCTATAGTATTCCTTTTATATTCTATTGGTTTTCCCGTCTTTCTATAGTTGGCAATATAGGCATTTTCATTGCAATTTACCATGCAAAACATATGGATTTCCTTCAAATTAGTTTCAGCATGGTCTGTGAATATGAATGCTTCAAACTAACCATTTTTATGTGACAATTCTTCACACCCCAAAAATAAAAGAAGTTCATTATAAAGTTCAAGGGTGATCAAGTTATTGCAATATTTGGACACGATTCGGTCATGAAAAAGCATGCATTGGAAACTAAGGTGACCAATTTTATTGCAAAGTTCACAAGTAATAGGATAAAGAGAACATAATTTTGTAACAAATTCATCTATCACTTTTAGCAAAAAATTGGTTCTATCATGTTTATGCTTCTTACTAAATCTATCATCCCTATAAGGCATGTCTTCACAAAGTCTTTCCACTCCACAAAAAATGGCATGCTTATAAGAAACATTTTTATCATGACTAGTGCAATCATCATTAGTATTTTTGATATTCCTAGAATTCATACAAACAACATTGCAATCAAGTTCATCATTTATGCCAAACATTTTATTGAATTCTTCTTCTATCAATTGAGCACAATTTCCCATTCCATAATTTTCAAGAAAGACATGATAAAGACGAATAATATGAGGCCACCTCAATTCCATTTTTTAGTTTTCTTTTATAAACCAAAACTAGTGATAAAACAGGAAACTAAAAGATTCAATTGCTCTAAAGATATACCTTCAAGCACTCACCTCCCCGGCAATGGCGCCAGAAAGAGCTTGATGTCTACTACACAACTTGTTCTTGTAGACCCGTGTTGGGCCTCCAAGCGCAGAGTTTTGTAGGACAGTAGCAAATTTCCCTCAAGTGAATGAACTAAGGTTTATCAATCCATGGGAGGCATAGGATGAAGATGGTCTCTCTCAAACAACCCGGCAACCAAATAACAAAGAGTCTCTTGTGTCCCCAACACACCCAATACAATGGCAAAATGTATAGGTGCAGTAGTTCGGCGAAGAGATGGTGATAAAAGTGCAGTATCGATGATAGAAATATATTTTCATAATCTGAATAAATACAAACAGCAAGGTAGCAAATGATAAAAGTGAGCACAAACGGTATTGCAATGCTTGAAAATAAGGCCTAGGGTTCGTACTTTCACTAGTGCAATCTCTAAACAATGCTAATATAATTGGATCATATAACCATCCCTCAACGTGCGATGAAGAATCACTCCAAAGTTCTTATCTAGCGGATAATATAAGAAGAAATTGTTTGTAGGGTATGAAACCACCTTAAAGTTATTCTTTCCTATCGATCTATCCAAGAGTTCGTACTAAAATAACACCAAGTTATCCTTTCCGGTCGATCTATCTAAGAGTTCATACTAAAATAACACCATATGATACACATCAACCAACTCTAATGTCACCTAGATACTCCAATGTCACCGCAAGTATCCGTGAATTGATTATATGATATGCATCAAACAATTTAAGATTCATAATACTCAATCCAAGACAAAGAACCTCAAAGAGTGCCCCAAGATTTCCACCGGAGAAACAAAGACAAGAACGTGCATCAACCCCGATGCATAGATTATCCCAATGTCACCTCGGGAATCCGCAGTTGAGTACCAAAACACGCATCAAGTGAATCAATATGATACCCCATTGTCACCACGGGTTCATAGCAAGACATACATCAAGTGTTCTCAAATCCATAAAAGTATTCAATCCGGTAATAACGAAATCTCAAAGGAAAAACTCAATTCATCACAACAAGATAGAGAGGGGAAAACACCATATGATCCGACTATATTAATAAAGCTCGCGATACATCAAGATCGTGCCAAATGAAAAACACGAGAGAGAGAGAGAGAGAGAGAGAGAGATTAAACACATAGCTACTGGTACAAAACCTCAGCCCCGAGGGTGGACTACTCCCTCCTCAGCATGGTGGCCGCGGGGATGATGAAGATGGCCTCCGGTGATGATTTCCCTCTCCGGCAGGGTGCCGAAACAGGGTCCAGATTGGTTTTTCGTGGATACAGAGGCTTGCGGCGGCGGAACTTCCGATCTAGGTTAACTTTCGGAGGTTTATGAATATATAGGATTTTTTGGCGTCGGTTTCACGCGAAGATGGGCCTTGGGGGCCCACCACCCACCAGGGTGCGCCAGGGGGGCTGGCGTTCCCTGGTGTCTTGTGAGCAGCATGGGGCCCCCCTCTGATGGTTCTTTGCTCCATTATTTCTCTTTTCTTCCAAAAAAATAATCAAAAAGTTTCGACCAATTCCGAGAACTTCTATTTCTGCATAAAAAACACCACCACGGTAATTCTGCTAAAAATAGCGTCAGTCCGGGTTATTTTCATTCAAATCATATCAAAACCATATAAAATTGTTGTAAACATGGCATTAATACTTCATAAATTATAGATACGTTGGAGACGTATCAGGAGGCCATTGCGTTTCAGTCAGGATTATTATCGTCGGTTCTTTTTTGCCACCATACGTTAACGGTTTCATCCAAGTGCCACTCGGAGGTGTCCATGTGTGCAAGTCCAAGCTTCTCTATGATCCATCGCCAAAGCCTAAGCGTGTAGTGACACTTGAAAAAGAGATGTGTCCCCGTTTCTTGTTTTCTTTTGCAAAGCGGGCAAAGGATATAGTTTGGGCTACCACGCTTCTTGAAATGGGAGGTGCACAAGCCTTCCAAACCATGCAGTCCACGGGGGTGAGGGTCAAGCCTAGAAACTGAGCCTTGTGGTAATTTAAGTTCTCACATGAATCTTTATGTAAATCCCTGATCCTCACCGTGAATCTAGTTTCTTCTTTCTCAGCTATGCTTTCAAAGTTGATGTCAAATCAGCGAAACCGACAACACAATCACGGCGACAAAAGCCTCAACCGTTGCTGTCATACAGAGCTAAAAAGATGCTCACAACTCTACGGTCGAGCACAATGGTTGTTCCAGCGAAGGAATGACGGGCAGTTACAAGTATCACATCAACGATCCTAAATGGTGGAAACAATAGTCACGTGTACGTGATAACCTGATACGATGGGACGCTCTCGTCTTCGGCCGATCACGTTGGCCGCTAGCTCCCGCCAGCGCTCCATTTTCAGGACGAGCGCGCCAGCCCTGGAAGATGCGGTTTGCCCGGCCAATTGCGGACTGCGAAATCACACCCTAGACGACAACAGGACCCTCTACGAGCGTATCTCGAAAGCTCCCATGGCACCATTTCAGAAGGAGAGCCGATCCTACGACCACCATCGACAAACTCGAGCGTGTGGAGGCGTTCACGCAACCATCGACGATGGATAATCAAGCCCATTACAGAAGCCTATCATCTACACGAAACGGCACACGGCAACCGACGCTGCTGCTCGGGGCTCCTCTCCGGAAAAGGCACGACATGGACGCCCCACAAGGCGTCCCCCGCCCATGTGACCATCAACAAGATACTACAGCCCAGCAAACAGCCAAAGTCCGTCCACAGTCCTTCTATGGAAGCTATGGGTGGCCAGCTAGCTAGCTAGAACATGGATCGATCCATAAATATGGCCTTGCAAATCTTCAATTTCATCGCAAGGGCCACCACCCCGTAGTACAAATTAGTACTGGTACAAGCCACCAAAGGTACTGCTACTGATCATAACTAATGCCATTATTAACTTCTTTTCTTCTTCTTCTTCTTCTTCTTCTTCAAGGAGAGGAGTGCCACGCTACTACGTCCGTACGGTACTTGATGGATGGCTGGTTGTTCAAGTCCTCAGTAAACTTGAGACTTTGATTGAGAGAAGGAAAACGTCTAAGCGGGTGCTAATTAGCAGCCTCAGCGTAGCCCGGAGCCTCCTCCTTCACTATAACGAAGAGGCCGGCCTTTCTTCCTCCTGCACGCACGCGAATGCAAAATAATTTCTTGAATATAATACGCTCCGTCCGTCTCTTCCCTCCAATGCTTATGCCTGTGGGGAAGAAGAGGAGGACTAGAACTGGGCGCCCTCGAAGGTCTGGCCGAAGTGCCAGCCGGCGGGGGCGGCGGCGTTGCTGGTGACGGTGCGGCCGTCGCTGGAGGTGACCCGGAAGGAGAGGCACTGGCCGTCCAGGAAGGTGTTGCTCTGCCAGTTCATGCCCCAGTTGCGGGACATGGCCTGCCAGCCGGTGCGCGTGCCCTTGATGGACACGGACCGCGCGTCGCCGGCGCCGGCCACGTTGGTCACCAGCACCAGGTTGAAGTAGGAGTGGCCGTTGATGGTGAACCGGATGCCCCCCTTCTTCACGCACGGCACCCTGCTCGATCAAGTCATCATCATGCGACGCGTCAGCGCGAATGCAGGATTAGTAGTACGTGACACGGTGACAGTGAAATCGCGACATTAAGAGGCGCAGCACATGCGATGTACTGTAGACAGTAGCCTGCCTATCGGCGTACACCGTATCAAATCTGCAGCAGTGTGGCCCGCCTAAACTTATGGGCGAACCAACCGCGGTCCTCGCGTATCTTCAAGCCGGCCGACGCCCGGTCAATTAACCCATCGCATGGTTACACTGTAACTTTTTTTAATTGTTGACAGAAGAAAACTTTGTGCTCACCTTCTGTAGGAGACGGGCACGATGCCGGCGCGGTACTGCGCGATGTGGAGGAAGGCCGGCTCGGCCATGTCGAAGTGGGGGCGGGGCGGGTTGCACCAGCCGCCGTCGTCGCTGGGGAGGCCGTAGTTGGGCGGGCAGAAGTTGGTGGCCGTCACCAGGATGGACCCGGGGCGGCACGAGCTGCCGGCGTTGTCGCAGCGCAGCTCGTAGCACGTCCCGCACGCCGCGCCGTCGTTGAACAGCGCCGTGCTCAGCGCCGCCGTGTTCGTGCCGTACCCGGTGCTGTACAGGTTGCCGTACCCGCATGCCCCGCCTGCAAAACCCAACAAACAGCCAGCGCGCGTGAGTCAGTGTCTGTGTGGCAGGCGTTTACACATTGCATTCGCCAGCCGCAGCGCCGGGGACTCACCCATGGTGCCGGAGGCGTCGCCGCCGCCGTAGAAGGTGGCATGGGCGCTCTGCCACCCGCCGTACCCGCCGGCCGCGGCCTGCCGGGCGAGGAGGCAGAAGGAGAAGAGGAAGAAGAGAGCACCGGCGCCCGCCATTGCTGGGAGAGAGAGAGAGCTTCCTTGTATCACCAAGCTAGCTTAGCTTTCGAGGTGATATGGTGCAGGTGACTAAGGCTAGCTAGGCTCGAAATGGCTGGTTGGCAGTGAGGAGCTACCTCCTCCCAGCCGGGGTATTTATAGCCAAAGTAAAGCGCAGTGCCGGTGGCGGTTGGATTGCAAGCTCGATCAGGGCCGTGCAGGTTAATAGCACTTCTTTTTTTCCTGAAGATTTGGTGAGAGAGAGAGAGAAGAAAATGAGAGATTGAAGGCCGGCTGTGACGTGCGGGGTGACCACGGCCACGGGGGCGCGCGGCAGTTAATACATACAAATCAGGCGCACATGCGAGTGTCCTCGGCTGGCATCGGGCGCGCGCGCGCGTACGTAACGGGCACCAACCGCTTGCCCGGCCGAGCGCGTGTGTGGTGGACTGGTGCTGCGACGAGTCGCCGTGGGGTCCTACTCTCCACATGGCTCTCGCCGGCCGCTTAGCTGAGCCAGGACCATGCAGGACTCGGCCATGGGCAGGATGCAGAGCACGCATGCAGAGCGTGCCTTAACTCCGTGGAACTCATGGGCGGCAAGGCGAGCGAGCAGATGTGTCCACCATGCATGCGTAGCCGTGTGAGCCAGGGCCGGACCGCCGGAGGAGGGGAGGGAGGGGAATCCGGTCATGTTCTGTGTCATGGTGCTCGACCACGCGGTGCGGGCGCGGCATGGCGTGTCTGCTACTAGATACGTGATGATAATCCACTCATGATCGGCGCGTAACGGCGCAAGTGCATGCCGACCTTGCCCAACTTGACTACTTGGGGTTGGATGATTAACAACTGCATGCAATGCATGGTCCAGGAACTTGCTGCGTGTGTTGGATGGTTCGACGAACGTATGGTTGCAGTGGGAGCCATGCTAATCTCGGGCCACTTAACTTAGTCGTGCTGGAGAGTACACTGGACCATCGGATACAAAAAGGAAATCGTGGATTTGTCGGGGCAGAACGCACATCGGCACATGAAGCTGCCCCGGCCACCCATGGAGCCAGCCATGCCAATGTGCCATGCACACGAACGTACATACTGTACACACCACCCACACGAAGGGAATCAATCATGCATGCTCAAGCTCAACTAATTAACTACCGGGTCCAATGATTAGCGCACGCTTTAAGGATCGATGCTCAATTAAGGTCTGAACAGGCAAAACCTTCGTGTGGGCTCCTGAAGACTGGAGCGCACATGGCCGCTCACATGCTCAGCCGCTCACGTGAACTGGACACGTAACATGGGAAATTCCCGTAACATGGCTCGGCCCAGTGTGGGTGAGAGCGAGGCCCGAGCAGTGAACGTATACGTAAATCCAACAGCAGCTTTCAGACAAAGCTTTGGTACCCTGCCCATGCATGCACGATGCACATGCATTGCATGCATGGCCGAGTCTTTACATCCATCGGCGGTTTCTTACAAATTTTCTACGCTGACCCTTGGATCGTCGCCTACTCGCCTGCAGAGGCTTTCAAAGGCTAACATACTAACATGGCACCGCCGCCCGCACCTCGCCGGTGTCGAGCAGGCGGCCGCCATCAGTTTCAGAAAGCAACAGTTCCCCAGGCCAGCCGCAGGCAGGCCCCACGCCATGTTAGTTGCACATGGCCGCCCGGGAGTTCCGGCTAATCCCCTGTCAGTTTGTCACTAGCTCGCCACCCCGTTGGTTCGCATCCCTCTTGGACCCGTCACGCTCCGACCAGCGGTTCCGTGCTCAGTTGTGGCGCTCCTTCACCCGCTTATGGATGCTACAGTTATGCAGGTCCACGGGATGCTTACATCTTATCCTGATCGATCGAATTCCTCTTCGTGCGTGCTGCGCACAGGCATGCTTCTCGATCAAAGGTAACGCAATGTAGCAGCAGTGTTCACAGAAATATATGCAGATATACTGCAGGCCATGTGTAGGAGCAGAGCGGTGTGGCGCAGCGGCGCTGTTGTACGTGAAGATTATGGCAGCGACACCCCTGTGAGTGTGTGTGGGAGGAGCGGACACGACGAAAAAGATCGCAGGATCTTGGCCCGATGGGAACCCCCGGGTAAAAATCTCCGAGGAATGAGAGTGAAACGTCTCCCTCATCCGTCTCTCGAGAGAGTCCGGAATCCTGTGCTCTCATCTCCCTCCTCCGTATGTAGTTATCGAACACAGTCACGCATTGATTCGTTGATTCGTTACACAGTTGTATCTGTGGAGTACACTGCTGGCTAATCTTTCTTAGCCGTGTAACCGTGACTGTGTAGGAGTACACTGCTGGCTAATCTTTCTTGGTTCGTGATTGCCAAGAATATCCTTTGCTTGTCGGTGATAAATACATGTTTTCGTTTTTTTTCTTGCGGGTAAATATATTTCCTCCTTTATTCTCAATAAAAAAAATTCTGCATGTGGATGGACATATAAATCTGAGATTATATACAAGAAAAAATATGGCTCCCCTAACCCTAGGCGGCTAGGGCAAACTCTTCTCACCAGACTTCATCGGCGAGTCTGTGGATTCGCCTCACATCTGCCTGCCTCTCCGGCAGTCGGTGGAGGGGAGAGGAATCTCAGTGCCTCCGCTCTGATTAGTAGTTTTTAGTCCTCATAGGTGCGGCGCTCGGGACGGCGGGGCTTCTTCGAGTTTGTCTTTCGGGCTTGGATCCTCCAAGAGTTCGTCCGTCTGGATGTAGTTGATGGAGCTCTGACATTGATTCTTGTCATCTCCTTGGGCAGTGAGGTTAGAGTTTCTTGTCATGTAGCGAGATTTGGTGTCAGGTGCTTCACATCTATGCAAGGGTTCAACGACAACAACTGCAGCTCCATGGCGCTCGTTCTTAGCGGCACATGCACGGACACTTTGTAGCTGTCATCGACAAGGTCAAGCCAGCTCCGGTAGCTAGGGAGCGACGACGGTGGCGTGTCGGCAGCTCCTTCTAACGGCAGTAGAGGTTGTTGGGCAATCTCAGAATCTCGATGTAATTTTTATTATGTTTGAGATGCTTTGTACTTCTAGAAAAAAATTATAGTAGAGTTGATTATTTTCTAACAAAAACATCATTGCTCCAAAATAAGGTGAATTGGGGCATCTACAGCCGGACTGAACAAATTTGGCCCCTCAAACGCCCGCGGACGCGCCCGGTCAACGTCCATGCGTGTCTGTTTTGACTCCCTATTTTCTCATCCTCGCAGTCATGTTACTCACTTTTCACCTTATATGTCTGGTCACATGCATGTGATTGATGGAGAAGCAGAGAGAAAGAAAAAAGAGAGTAAAATGCATGGGTCGTCCTAATTCTTTCACCAAAGTATCGACTGGGTCCTAATTCTTTCAAAATGCACGTCTGACTTTTAAATCTTTTTAAGTTGTTCATTCGAGTTCCTAAATCCGTCTGACCAGTGCTGACCTGCTTGTGTGGCACTTTGACCGTCGCCATGGGTACAGGAGGGCCAGGAGGAGTAACAACCGACCATGCATATTTGAAAAAGGCCCCCGAACACTAATTTGTTCACAATCACGGTCCCTTTCCTCTTCCCCCCTTCTCTGGTGAAACCTAAGGCGAGCGACGGTTGTCGGTGTCAAAACTGGCCGATCTCGGGTAGGGGGTCCCGGACTGCGCGTCTGAGGATCAAAGGTAACAGGAGACAAAGGGGGCACGATGTTTACCTAGGTTCGGGCCCTCTTAATGGAGGTAATACCCTACTTCCTGCTTGATTGACTTTGATGAGTATAGGGGTTACAAGAGTTGATCTACCTCGAGATCGTAATGGCTAAACCCTAGATATCTAGCATGTATGATTGTGATAGCCTCTACGGACTAAACTCTCCGGTTTATATAAACACCGGAGGGGCCTAGGGTTGTACAGAGTCGGTTTACAAAGAAAGGAAACTACACATCTGGACGCCAAGCTTGCCATCCACGCAAGGGAGAGTCCCATCCGGACACGGGGGGAAGGCCTTCTATCTTATATCTTCACGGCCCATCAGTCCGGCCCATGCTATATAGCCCAGACGCTCGAGGACCCCATAATCCAGGACTCCCTCAGTAGCCCCAAACTTGCCTTCAATGACGACGTAATATTCGGCTCATGTCTTCGGCTTTGCGAGGCGGGTTCTTCATTATAATCCGGACTGATGACAATCTGGTGATAATCTTGATGCCTTTTACGATTCCCCCCTGTTGACGCTTCGATTTCCATGCGCTAAGTGAATATGAACGATCCATGCTTTTTTGCAAATAAGTCCTTTACCACGCTCGGATGGCATCTATATAAGGTGATACAGATCGCCAAATGGCATCCCACATCGCGTAGAAAGAAAATCGCCAAGTCCAGCCACGAGCAAAGCCTTCCACCGTGACCAGCGCCCCAGGCACTTCTTCACGCCCCATGGCCCTCAAGAGGGTGATTGGCAGAGTTGCTCCGTGCCTCATCTTCAGTTAAGCCGGCTCCAGATGCAAGGCAACCACGCCCCGCGGATCTAGTCTCTGTTCGAGCGGGATTGTATTCAGTGGGCAACGACGCGATGGCTGAGAATTTCCCCAACCCCAATAAGGAGTAGAGGGTGTGCTTCGTCCCATTCTTGTTGCGGGGCCTAGGATCTCCAATCCATCCCTTTCTCAGGGGATTATTGGAATTTTATGGCATCCAACTACACAACCTCACCCCAGGTTCGATTTTGCACATCTCAGGCTTTGTCGCCCTCTGCGAGCTATTCTTGGGTATTGAGGCCCATTTTTAACTATGGAGGAAGTTCTTCTGTCTCGTTCCCCGCCACCGAGGAGGTTCTATTTTTGAGGTGGGCGGTGCCGAAGTATGGCGTGTAGCTGGATCCGGATACCTCGTTGGGACACCTAAAGAGGTATACCCGCAGTGGTCTTCGGAATGGTTTTATGTGGACGACGTCCCACTGCCGGACCCAGTCGGTAGTGGCCTCCCAGAATTTCCCAGTGCTCCTTTAAAGAAGCGCCTCAACTGGCATCCCCGCGGTCCCAATGAAGAGGACAGTGCGGATATAAAAAGGTTGGTCAACAAGGTTGATACGTCTCTGTCGTATCTATGATTTTTGATTGTTCCATGCCAATATTATAGAACTTTCATATACTTTTGGCAACTTTTTATACTATTTTTTGGACTAACATATTGATCCAGTGCCCAGTGAAAGTTCTTGTTTGTTGCATGTTTTTTGTTTCGCGAAAAATGCATATCAAATGGAGTCCAAACGGGATAAAACCTGACGGAGATTTTTTTTTGGAATATATGTGATTTTTGGGAAGAAGAATCAACGCGAGACGATGCCCGAGGAGGCCACGAGGCAGGGGGCGCGCCCCTGACCCTCGTGGCCACCCCGTAAGGCGGTTGGTGCCCTTCTTTCGCCGCAAGAAAGCCAATATTCGGATAAAAATCGTGTCCAAATTTCAACCCAATCGGAGTTACGGATCTCCGGCAATATAAGAAACGGTGAAAGGCCAGAATCAGGGAGTGCAGAAACATAGAGAGACAGAGAGACAGATCCAATCTCGGAAGGGCTCTCGCCCCTCCCATGCCATGGAAGCCAAGGACCAGAGGGGAAACCCTTCTCCCATCTAGGGAGAAGGTCAAGGAAGAATAATAAGAAGGGGGGCTCTCTCCCACTCTCTCCCGGTAGCGCCGGAACGCCGCCGGGGCCATCATCGTGTGACGGCGATCTACACCAACACCCCCGTCATCTTCATCAACATCTTCATCACTTTCCCCCATCTATCTACAGCGGTCCACTCTCCCACAACCTGCTGTACCCTCTACTTAAACATGGTGCTTTATACTTCATATTATTATCCAATGATGTGTTGTCATTGTTCGATGAGATTTTTGCACTACGAAGAGTACCAAATAAGGAGGAAGGATAATGCAAAAATAAAAGTTGTCTAAATAGTGCCTTAAACCAATAATATTTAGCTGTACACATGGAGCAAGAAGTGCTTATATGTGTACGCATCTATATTGCATGTGCTCGTAAGGGTGAAGTACTCCTGGCCCAAAGTAATGGTTAATGGGCTAATGGCCGACTAGTTAATTGGCCCAGCACCATTACATGCATACGCACATGCAATGCACGCACGTGACAACACTTGGCATGGCTAGAATTCGTACATATACACTGTGTGTATGTATTCGGGTATCTGCGGCCGGCAAGCTTGTTTTTATACATATCCAAATACTCGCAACCTGAAGTATACATACATACATGAAATATAGGCATGTGTTGGCTTGAGCGCGTACGAGGCTAGCTATGGAATCGATTTTCTTTGGCAAAATGAGTACGTGAGATGAACAAGGAAAGAAATAGCGGCGCCTTTGGAAAGGAATAGACTTGGGCGTCAAGAAGAAAGAAAGAAGGAAAGAAATCGGCAGCCGAGCTTCACGTTCCATCCATCCAACCTTAGCTTCGCAGCCTATAAATACCCCAGGACTTTGGCACCCAAAGGGGGAGAACCCACGCAAGAGGAGAGGAACCCACCAGCCACCGGAGGAGAACGCGCCCAAGGGCGGCAGCGTCGACATACAGAGGAGGCGGAAGGAGGACACTCTTGTAGCGGCCGCGCCCAGCAGATCGGGAGGACCATTTGACGGTGGCGGCGGACTCGCCGGGTAACATGCGTGCTTGGCCCTGTCGAGCGGCCGCACCCGATAGTACACTGCCTGGCTGGACGGGCGCACCGGTTACAACATGCACGCTGGGAGAGGCATAATGACGTATCTTCTTCTTGTGTTATATCTACTTTCTTGCAGGATGGCCTTCGTACAAGGAGATCCGACAGATGGAGCTCACCTCGGAGAACACATCCCGCTTAGGTAGTGAAGAAGAACCTCGCGCACAAGAAAAGACGAAGAAAGAAGGAGACGCGCTCCCGGAGGCACAGGAGGGAGGCAGAAGACGCGCTCTGGCGGCAGTGTCGAGAACAATAGGAAGGTCGCGCCCACGGCGGCGGCACGCTCACCGGGCAACGACGGCAGTGCATGCGCCAACAAGGATCCGTGGAGGCCAGATAGTACATCTATATTTCTTTTGTGTATGCAGGGAGCAAGCACACATCTCACGCAGCCAGCCGCAAGACTCACGGACGGAGAACCTCACGCAAGAACACAACTTGCAAGGGAGACACAAGGAACGCAGTGCACCAAAAGAGCACCTCACGTAGGCAACAAGAGAAGGCTCCCACGCTCCTGGTGGCAGCGTCGAGGAGACCGGAGGGCGCGCCCATGCAACGGGCATGCGCCAAGGGAACACGGAGAGGGCACCTTCACACGGAAGCACAGCAGTAGCGAGCAGATGAACGCGCCCACGGCCGGCGGTGCAATAATCTCGTTCTTTCTCTATGTGTGTAGATCATCACGCACCTGGATGCGGCAGACGAAGCGGCGGCTAATGTGGCACACTCACACATGGGCGCACACTCACCCATGGATGCACATAGCAAGGAGGCGGCGTCAAGCCTACTGCGAGGCCGACCGCCATCTACTTCGTCAAGCCGGTGCCATGGAGGACGGAGGCGTGGAGCTCGCCCAAACGACGCCCTCGACTTCGTCATCAAGCCGGCGCCATGGAGGACGGAGGCATGGAGCTCGCCCGGACGACGCCCTCGACTTCACCATCACGCTGGCGCCATGGAGGACGGAGGTGTGGAGCTTGCCCGAACGACGCACTCGACTTCGTCATCATGCCGGGGCCATGGAGGATGGTGGCGTGAGCCCGCCAACATGACGCCCCTCGCC
This sequence comes from Aegilops longissima, assembly GCA_021605205.1. NCBI lineage: Eukaryota > Viridiplantae > Streptophyta > Magnoliopsida > Poales > Poaceae > Aegilops > Aegilops longissima. The sequence continues at coordinate 523,751,948 of CM038676.1, forward strand.
AACATCAACCTGGTGCCGCAGAGGATCGTGGCGTGGTGCCCGGAGGCGTGAAGCTCGCGGGGATGCCGCCGCGTGCCGCGGAGGATGGCGACTCGGAGCTTGCTAGGACAACGTCCGCCATTTTCTTCATCAAACTAGAGCTATGGAGGATGGAGGCCTGGAGGCTTGCAAGGATGCCGCCGCCGTGCCACAGTGGATGGACGGAGCTCGTTAGGACGACGCCCATCGTCTTCTTCATCAAGCAAAGTGCCATGGAGGACAAAGGCGCGGAGCTCGAAGGATGCCGCCGCGTTTCGCGGGCATGGCGCCACGGAGTTCGCCAAGACGACGCCAATGTCAACATTATCAATATGTTGCCATGGAGGACGGCATGGCGGAACCGGAGCTCGCAACGACGTAGCCCGAGTCAGGTCCATGGCTTTCCGATCACGGTGCACAGGTCGGATGTCTTGCTTCCTGGAGGAGACGACGTGGCGAAACCGGTGCTCACGACGATGCAGCCCGAGACGGGTCCCACCTTTGAAGGCGCACCCACCATGGCGAACAGGTCCTTGGCGTAAAGGTCTTGGTGTGATACTTGTCCCGGCAATCCATCGAATATGGCGTTTAGCCGAGATGAGGCATTGACCATGGCGGACAGGTCCTCGACGTATAGGTCTCGGTGCACACAGGTCCATGGTGTCGCCGGCGTACATGTCACCCTTTGATATAGCACCTGCCAAGGTGATGCGACCTCTACGACGCCACTGTTCGTCAACCCTGTGAGCCGGCGCCTTTGTCCTAGCAGAACAATCAAGACGACGTCCAGCTGATACAAGGCGACACGAACACTACGATCATCTATATCCACAAGTCCGACAGGCGGTGCCCCCTGATAAAGCGAACTGCCATAGACTTGGCATCCAATCAAGTGAGGTGCACCTATCTCGGTGGATAGGCCATTGGCACACAGGTCCATGGTGTCGCCGGCGTACAGGTCACCCTTTGATGTAGCACCAGCCCATGGCGACGTGGACTCTACAACATCACCTTTCCACGGCCCTGTGAGGCGGTGCCCTTTGTTTGGACGGACCTCCGAATACTCGGTGTCTAGTCGAGACGAGGCGCCAACCACACCAGCCATGCCGATATCAGCGTGCAACGATTTTACACCGACACCGATCTCCTAAACAACTTACTCCCGCGAGGCATACCCCTTGCATACCCCGACGAGTCCGCTAGGTCGCCTACAAGTCTGTGCCAAGCAGGACCCATGCAACTTCAACCCCAACTACATCATCGCCGCCAAGACCGACGAGGCGTGACGGCAAGGGCGGACGTGGCTAGCACAAAGCCACGTTTTGAGCGGCGCGTGTACCGACGAGGACACGGGCTCTGCCGCTGCCCATACACCACCATCATCATGCATGGAGAGCGCAAGGCGAAGACGACAAAGACGACCACACGGTTTAATCGGAGGTGTCTCGCGGAGTAACCCGCAGGAGGAATTAACCGGGAGCCTTCCGAGGCCCCGAGAACCAAGAGACCGCAATCGCTACAGTCAGGCTGGCCGCACTAGTAGGCCATGGAGCGCATATGTAAAGGGATCTTGTATTTTTGTTTCTCCAATGAGAGATTAATAAAGTGCATGTTTCCCTATGTTTATTTGTGTACTTAGTACACTGGCACGCCCGCATTTTTCTTTTTTCCCGGCGCATGAGAGAAATCAAACTCCCTGTCTTCCCTTCATACGGAGTGCCCATAAGATTTTTCTCGTGTCTAACAAATTGGCACGCCCAGTGGGACGTGGTTCTCCTCCCATCTTTGCTTCGTTGTGGTCGTCGAAATCGTCTTCACCAATATCCCAATGTGCATAGCATGCTGCAAGGATCTTTGCTGGTAAGCCTCTTTCTTGCAGGTAAACTCTCCGACGACAGCAAATTGAGTCGGTGATGATCTAGTACGGATCATTGCCGCCTATGGTCTTCATCGAGCATGCCGCCAGGGTCTACATGTACCATGCCCATGATCCCGCGTAGTTTCAAACTATGCAGTCCAAGAAGGCCCGAAGGCGAGCAACGGCCAAGGCAAGGAAGGATTAGTACGAGCTAATGCTTCAGGCATCATTGTTAAAGGAGTCATCAAGGGCGGACATCAAAGGAGATGTGGAGGCAACTCAACACCTCCGGGCTAAGATTGCCAATGGGCAACCAAGTGCGGCATCCCTTCACGCCTCTACTACGGTTCACACTCGGAACCACCAACAGCAACACCATGGCGCACCGAGGGTGAAGTATTGCAAGTCCCTAGAGTTTCCCTCGACCTAGACGGTACTCGAAGAGGCGCATGGCGCCATGTCTCCACAACTCGGCTGTTGATGGACTTTCACTCTTCAATGGCAATAGGTTCTCCGTTCTGTGATGTGAGGCACAACACCAAGTGGTGAGGATTCAATGTGTCGATCTTCGCCAACTCCGGTAACATATGAACCATATCCAAATGTAGCTCGATGATCAAGGAGCGCCGAATACTTCTTCAACGCAGGGTGGAGGGTAGGATGAGGCGTCAATCCCGAAGTCATCATCCTCAACATGAGCGCCTCGATGACTGTCTTCGCATACCCACCACTTAAAGTGGGGGCATCCTAACATGCATCCACGTTGGAAACAATGGCAAGACGTCAAGACGGTGGGAGCAACCCTCAACCCACTCAAAAGTGGCGACCACGGGACCCTCTATGGCAAACAACTTCTGCCATGACATGTGTCCCCTCTTAGGCGGGGAGATCGGCGACAAATTCAAGTGATGGCTATCCGGGCTCCATCATCCACTCGGCACCATGCACCACCCATCCTATCAAGGCGAAGCGTTGCAGCCGCCAACTGGAGCTCGCCCAAGGTGATATGGAGCTCGCCCGAGGTAGGGGCCATCCACACCACTGCCAATATGGAGCGCGCCCGAGGTGGGGCTCCTTCCACACCACCGCCATTGCGAATCTTGCCCAAGGCGGGACTCCATCTACATCGCTATCGCCAACATTGAGTGCCCCAAAGGCGGGGTACCATCTACACTTCCATCGACACGGAGCTCGGCAAGTCGGGGCTCCTTTTCTTCATCGTCGACACCGATATCGTCAAACGACGGCGCGACGTCTACACCACCATCGTGGAGCTTTCCCAAGGCGGGGTGCTGTCAACCACCCACAATATGGAGCTTGCCCAAGGTGGGACACCTACACCGCCGTTGACACGAAGCCCATCGATGTTGAGGCACCATCTACACCACCATCGACATGGAGCTTGCCTGAAGCGGGGCTTGGTTGACACTACCGTCCACGCGAAGCTTGATCTGGGCAGGGCTCGGTCTACACTGCCGTCGATACGGAGCACGCCCAAGGTGTCGCGCAATCTACATTGCTGAACATGCCTAAGGAGGGATGCGCCTGCAATGGCAGCGTCGAGGAGATCAGAAGGGACACGCAGCCAACAGGTCGGCCGGGAGGACAGGTCCGACGGCTCCTAGCTCGCGGTGGTGACGCGCCAGAGATGGCGTTGACTGCGTGAGCTTGAAGATGCGCCGGTGACAGCCGCAGGGGCGAGGCATCCACGGTCGTCCTCCTGGCGTCAGCGACCGCCAGACTCGTGCGCGTAGGAGAAAATGCCAGTCGTCCATCATATCTTCAAGTTGCATGTTCAAGATGGAACGTGCACTACAACACGAGACCATCAGCGTCTTTCCTCTATGTATCAAAGGTCAGCACATATATTAATTAACCCATCTCTCTGCATGGCCTAGATTCGTCCTGGAGCACAACCGCAAACGTCGGCGATGCCATCTATCATCGATGGCGGCACGGGCCAGCCGTGTAGTCGTGTACGCTATCGCGGCCTCCTCCCTTTGTTCGGAATGCGGGGTCGCCTGAGGTCCATAACTCGGACGTGTGCTCCGAGTCTACGTCCAAGGCCAAGATAACATACGCGTTGATGTGTGCGTGCTACGGAGGAGACGAGGCATGCATATATGTACCTGGAGCTAGCTCATCAGGCGCACGTAAGGCCCATGCACATACACGTGTGTGGCCTCGCGTGAGCATCTTCAGGAGCCTACACAGGAAGAGCTCGCAGGGTCCGTGCGGCGGATGCCCTGCTGCTCTGCTGCCGTGCAATTATGTGGCATGGCGGCGGCTCGACGCATCAATTAACAAGCATCGGTAGGAGGCCGGTGTTTACGCACGAAGGACCCAGAGGCAGAGCCGGGTGATAGACGTACGTGGGAGCTTGATCAGATCGCATCTGATCGAGAGAACTCGCGGATGCAAGGACACACCCAGGAGAGCTCACAGGCGCAGGAGACACCTCGCGTCTACTGCTCGAGGGACTCAAGGGTGCGGCCGGTCTCATCTGGCCGGAACCAAGCATGCAGCTGCGTGAGTGCTTGGCTTGCTTTCTTCTCCGACAAGCGGCTGAGAGGGAAGCTAGACCATGCCGATCATCTTCGCTCAAGGGCCGGAGAGGAGGATGGCCGTCGGCATCGGCCCTCGATGCTCCTGAAGATGGTGTGTAGGGGCTGCCATCTGCATGTAGCCCCCGGCGCACTCAACACCGGCGATGACGGGCCTGCCGGCCTTGAAGACGGCGACCTCGGGGTTGCCGGACTCACCACCGGAGACGACGACGCCGGGGTTGCATCTAGTGTGCAGCGCCCGATGATTCCTTCATGCTGGACGCATCGCCGGCGATGATGCACCGGGGTTGCCGTTCGTGCGCAACCTGCGGCGAGTCTTTCGTGCCAGACACACAACCAACGACGACACGCCGGGGTTGTCGTTCATGTGCAGCCTCCGGCTATCCTTCACGCCAGAATCACCACTGGTGACGAAGCGATTGCCCTTTCGTGTGTAGCCCCGGCAATCCTTCACGCCAGACCCATCACCGGCGACGACGCGTCGGTTGGCCTTGAAGACGATCACGCTGGGAGTTGCCTCTCGTGTGCAACCCCCAGCGATTGCTTCATTACATACTCACCAACTGCAACGACGACGCCGGGGTTGCCTCTCATGTGCAGCCTCCGGTGATTCCTTCATGCCGAACTCACCACAGGCGACGATGTGTCGGGGTTGTCATTTCGTGTGCAGCCTCCGGCTATCCTTCACGCCGGATCCATTACCGATGACGACGATGAGCCGGGGTTGCCATTTCGTGTGCAACCCACGGCGATCCTTCACGCCGGGACCATGAGCGGCGACTCCCGTGAGGACGACGACGATGCACCGGGGCCTAGTAGCCCCGTGGTGCACTTTCTCCACCTGCGACGATGCGTTAGGGTTGTTGTTTCATGCACAGCCCCCGGCGATTCCTTCGTGCCGGACTCACCACTAACAACAACGGCGCCGGGGTTGCCTCTCGTGCGCAGCCCCCGGCGCGCCCTTCACTTGCGGCGATGATGTATCGGCGGGGTGCCATCTACACCTCCACCGACATCGAGCGCCCCCAAGGAGGGGCGCTATCTACACCTCCGCCGATACGGAGCTCGGCCAGGGCGATGAGCCATCTACATCGCCACCACCGCATAGCCCGTGCAAGGCGGGCGTCATCTACATTGTCGCGGACACGGCCTGTCGTTGGGCTTCATTCGCACCGACTCTCGGCTCGACAAGGCTGCTGGCTACACCGACACGCTTGTTGAGTGGGCGATACCGCCCAAGTGTACTCCAACACCCACGCCGATGCACATCACCAACATTGTCTTAGCACCGGCAAGGCGAAGTTGTACTCCACCGACATGTCTTTTCCCGATGAAGCAATCCATATCTTGCCAGGCACCGATGAGGCGAAGGCAAGTCATCCAGTCCGACACCGACAAGGCGGACACCACCAGGCCAGGCACCGACGAGGCGAAGGCCGCCCACTTCATCATCAGACAATTGACAAGACGAAGGTACATGGCTAAGCATGGCCGGAGCGATGGGCGTACCGCTCTCCCCTTCACTTCATCACCACATCCCCACCATCTACACCAAGCCAATGACGCAATCGAAGCCTCCAACAAGACACTCAGCAAGATACTCAAGAAGACAGTGACAAGGAACAACATAGACTAGCATGACCGTCTCTTCGAGTCCTTATGGGCGTACCGCGTCACGGTCCGTACCTCAACACAGGCGACTCCGTTTTCTCTGGTTTACGGGAGTGAGGCGGTCCTACCACTGGAGGTCCAGCTACCCTCTTTGAGGGTGGCCATCTAAGATGAGATCGCCTAAGATGAACAGGTACAACTGCGGTTCCAGGAGCTCGATGCCCTTGAAGAGGGGCAACTTAATGCCCTACAAAACCTGGAGTTTTACCGCCAGAATATGGTGAGAGCTTACGACAAGCTCGTCAAGCAACGCGTCTTCCGAAAAGGCGAGTTGGTTCTCGTGCTCAAGCGACCCATCATCATGACGCACAAGACGAAGGGCAAGTTCGAACCAAAGTGGGAAGGACCATAAGTCATCGAGTACTACGACGGGGGAGCCTACCAGCTCGTCGATTCCCAGGGAGTCCGACCTATGCCCCCAATCAACGGAAGGTTCCTCAAAAAATATTTTTCTTAAAATTTTGCCTCTTTTGTTGCCTCTTTTGGATTTTCATTGGGGAAACTTTTTCTGTGGGCTTTCGGATCCATGATGCATTCTCCTTAGCATTTCGTGGATATATCTAGTTTTCCCCAATTTGTACGGACTAAGTCAAACAAAAAATGGCTTTCCCCTGTCGCACTACGCTGTTGATGGAAGTTTCGGCTACCCTAGGACTTGTTGGAGGGTGGCACAATCTGTCAAGTTCCAGGTGGAGCGGCTCCTACACCCACAATGCACGACACGTACAAGGTGTATGCTTCTGGAGGTAGCGGAGCTGATTACTTGGGCACTTCTGAGTATTGAGACCCGCACTCTTCATGTTTCCCGGCATGCCTCGTGTTCACAGAGGCTCGCACTCCAGGGAAGACTATAGGAAAAGATCATGGAGGGCTGCCTGACCCGACACAATTTGGTTTGGTGCGTAGTCACATGAAAACCCTGGGGTGGGCCACCAGAAGCCTCAGATAATGTGCTAGAGGGTTTTTTCTAGTCCACAGAGGTGAACAGTTCCCTTCCAAGTTCCTAAGGTGGGTCCGCAAGAAATCCCGGAAGAAGAGTCGTCAAGAAGTTCGAGCCAAATGTCAAAACAAGTCCATGAAGTCCGCGGCCAATCAATCATCCGCGGGAGCAATCAAGATGAAATTCTGAAGGTCCAAGAAGCAAATTCAAGAAAGAAAATCCCAAGAAGCAAACAAGCGGTCCCAAGCAGTAAGGAACCCACTGGAAGGAAGGCGGGAGGTAGCTGTTCACCACCCCTCAATATGCATGAAGAAAAATCGCCAAGCATTGTCCCAAAACCATTTATCCTGAACTTATCACACCCAAGTATTTGGGTTCATGGGGCGTGTGCAGGGGGCATGTTGAGCTGTGGGGGTCCTCAGTATGATGATGGGCTAGAGTATGAATTTCTGTTGCCTCTCGAAAGCATCCTGAAACACAGCGTCTTCATACACACGTACACCGAAGCTTATTTAAGTTGTTGAGTTGCAATCGTCAAGGTCTTTCGATGGTTACCAATGACAAGTCCTTCAGTAGCCTTCTCGGATATCACGCCTATAGCTGGTGTATAACGGGAAAGCCACCATTTTAAAACCCGCAAACGAATTTTTTCCCTTTCTCTTTTTTGCCTGTTTTCGTTTGGTGTTCCTAGTTGTGCTCCTCCAACATCTTTGCAGCCATGGAGAGGCACACCCTGTCATCGTTGACGGCTTTCCGACAACAACCACTACATCAAACTACGTCCTAGATGTTTGGGTGCAGCAATACCCATGCGTCCCTGACGACAGCCCGACAACCAATGGTCTACACCGACACGCACGATGGGCGCCAGAAGTCAACACCGGCGCTCACGAAGGTGGAGCCGATCTGTCTCCGCAACCCCGCCTCCAACAACAATGAAGCATGGGGGCAACGTCAACCCCTCAATTATTCATAAGGCCGATGGCGTCCCGGCACACCACCAGAATTGTCGCACCATGGACGGTGTGACGGTTCACTCAAGGAAAGGGAGCTATCGATAGTCTACCAATGCCTCGCCTACATCAACACAAGGAGATCATGGGAGCAGTGCAGCGCGCCAGTGCGGCCACGTGAATCTATGAAACCCTCCAATGAAGTCGGCTGGCACCATAGCAGCTAGACGGTCGCGACGAGTTTGGTAAAAAAATTCTTTTTGTTTTCAGGACAAGGCATGATGTTCCGCCATGGAATGAAGACGGAATAGGGTTGCTTTGTTGACTGGCATCGTGCGTCTTATGCGATCCAAGGAGCTCCCTACAGAACACAAGTGTGGATGGGCATGCCTACACTATTTCTGTTACTAAACAATCATCTTCGAAACCATGCTCACGGTGTCACGGAGAGGTCATCTTTGAGCCAGTTCTTTAGGCTGCATATGGGTCATGCGCCAAGCGAAGAATAAATATTCACCGAGTCAAGCTCGATTTGCTCCGCACTCGAACTCGACTAGGTGAGGGGGCATTTGTTCGATGAGATTTTTGCACTACGAAGAGTACACAAATAAGGAGGAAGGATAATGCAAAAATAAAAGTTGTCTAAATAGTGCCTTAAACCAATAATATTTAGCTGTACACATGGAGCAAGAAGTGCTTATATGTGTACGCATCTATATTGCATGTGCTCGTACGGGTGAAGTACTCCTGGCCCAAAGTAATGGTTAATGGGCTAATGGCCGACTAGTTAATTGGCCCAGCACCATTACATGCATACGCACATGCAATGCACGCACGTGACAACACTTGGCATGGCTAGAGTTCGTACATATACACTGTGTGTATGTATTCGGGTATCTGCGGCCAGCAAGCTTGTTTCTATACATATCCGAATACTCGCAACCTGAAGTATACATACATACATGAAATATAGGCATGTGTTGGCTTGAGCGCGTACGAGGCTAGCTATGGAATCGATTTTCTTTGGCAAGATGAGTACGTGAGATGAACAAGGAAAGAAATAGCGTCGCCTTTGGAAAGCAATAGACTAGGGCGTCAAGAAGAAAGAAAGAAGGAAAGAAATCGGCAGCCGAGCTTCACGTTCCATCCATCCAACCTTAGCTTCGCAGCCTATAAATACCCCAGGACTTTGGCACCCAAAGGGGGAGAACCCACGCAAGAGGAGAGGAACCCACCAGCCACCGGAGGAGAACGCGCCCAACGGCGGCAGCGTTGACGTACAGAGGAGGCGGAAGGAGGACGCTCTTGTAGCGGCCGCGCCCAGCAGATCGGGAGGACCATTCGACGGTGGCGGCGGACTCGCCGGGTAACATGCGTGCTTGGCCCTGTCGAGCGGCCGCACCCGATAGTACACTGCCTGGCTGGACGGGCGCACCGGTTACAACATGCACGCTGGGAGAGGCATAATGACGTATCTTCTTATTGTGTTATATCTACTTTCTTGCAGGATGGCCTTCGTACAAGGAGATCCGACAGATGGAGCTCACCTCAGAGAACACATCCAGCATAGGTAGTGAAGAAGAAACTCACGCACAAGAAAAGACGAAGAAAGAAGGAGACGCGCTCCCGGAGGCACAGGAGGGAGGCAAAAGACGCGCTCTGGCGGCAGTGTCGAGAACAATAGGAAGGTCGCGCCCATGGCGGCGGCACGCTCGCCGGGCAACGGCGGCAGTGTATGCGCCAACAAGGATCCGTGGAGGCCAGATAGTACATCTATATTTCTTTTGTGTATGCAGGGAGCAAGCACACATCTCACGCAGCCAACCGCAAGACTCATGGACGGAGAACCTCACGCAAGAACACAAGTTGCAAGGGAGACACAAGGAACGCAGTGCACCAAAAGAGCACCTCACGTAGGCAACAAGAGAAGGCTCCCACGCTCCCGGTGGCAGCGTCGAGGAGACCGGAGGGCGCGCCCATGCAACGGCGCATGCGCCAAGGGAACACGGAGAGGGCACCTTCACACGGAAGTAGAGCAGTGGCGAGCAGATGAACGCGCCCATGGCCGGCGGTGCAATAATCTCGTTCTTTTTCTATGTGTGTAGATCATCACGCACCCGGATACGGCAGACGAAGCAGCGGCTAATGTGGCACACTCACACATGGGCGCACACTCACCCATGGACGCACATAGCAAGGAGCGGGCGTCAAGCCTACTGCGAGGCCGACCGCCATCTACTTCGTCAAGCCGGTGCCATGGAGGACGGAGGCGTGGAGCTCGCCCAAACGACGCCCTCGACTTTGTCATCAACCCGGCGCCATGGAGGAAGGAGGCGTGGAGCTCGCCCGGACGACGCCCTCGACTTCACCATCACGCTGGCGCCATGGAGGACGGAGGTGTGGAGCTCGCCCGAACGACGCCCTCGACTTCGTCATCATGCCGGGGCCATGGAGGATGGTGGCGTGAGCCCGCCAACACGACGCCCCTCGCCAACATCAACCTGGTGCCGCGGAGGATCGTGGCGTGGTGCTCGGAGGCGTGAAGCTCGCGGGGATGCCGCCGCGTGCCGCGGAGGATGGCGACTCAGAGCTTGGTAGGACAACGTCCGTCGTTTTCTTCATCAAACTAGAGCTATGGAGAATGGAGGCCTAGAGGCTTGCGAGGATCCCGCAGCCGTGCCACGGTGGATGGACGGAGCTCGTTAGGACAACGCCCATCGTCTTCTTCATCAAGCAAAGCGCCATGGAGGACCAAGGCGCGGAGCTCGGAGGATGCCGCCGCGTTCCGCGGGCATGGCGCCACGAAGTTCGCCAAGACGACGCCAATGTCAACATTATCAATCTGGTGCCATGGAGGATGGCGTGGCGGAACCGGAGCTCGCAACAACGTAGCCCGAGTCAGGTCCATGGCTTTCAGATCACGGTGCACAGGTCGGATGTCTTGCTTCCCGGAGGAGACGACGTGGCGAAACCGGTGCTCACGATGATGCAGCCCGAGACGGGTCCCACCTTTGAAGGCGCACCCACCATGGCGAACAGGTCCTTGGCGTCAAGGTCTTGGTGTGATACTTGTCCCGGCAATCCACCGAATACGGCGTTTAGCCGAGATGAGGCATTGACCATGGCGGACAGGTCCTCGATGTATAGGTCTCGGTGCACACAGGTCCATGGTGTCGCCAGCGTACAGGTCACCCTTTGATGTAGCACCTGCCAAGGCGATGCGACCTCTACGATGCCACTGTTCGTCAACCCTGTGAGCCGGCGCCTTTGTCCTAGCAGAACAATCAAGACGGCGTCCAGCTGATACAAGGCGACACAACCACTACGATCATCTATATCCACAAGTCCACCAGGCGGTGCCCCCTGATAAAGCGAACTGCCATAGACTTGGCGTCCAATCAAGTGAGGTGCACCTATCTCGGTGGATAGGCCATTGGCACACAGGTCCATGGTGTCGTCGTCGTACAGGTCACCCTTTGATGTAGCACCAGCCCATGGCGACGCGGACTCTACAACATCACCTTTCCACGGCCCTGTGAGGCGGTGCCCTTTGTTTGGACGGACCTCCGAATACTCGGTGTCTAGTCGAGACAAGGCGCCAACCACACCGGCCATGCCGATGTCAGCGTGCGACGATTTTACACCGACACCGATCTCCTAAACAACTTACTCCCGCGAGGCATACCCCTTGCATACCCCGACGAGTCCGCTAGGTCGCCTACAAGTCTGAGCCAAGCAGGACCCATGCAACTTCAACCCCAACTACATCATCGCCGCCAAGACCGACGAGGCATGACGGCAAGGGCGGACGTGGCTCGCACAAAGCCACGTTTTGAGCGGCGCGTATACCGACGAGGACACGGGCTCTGCCGCTACCCGTACACCACAATCATCATGCATGGAGAGCGCAAGGCGAAGACGACAAAGACGACCACACGGTTTAATCGGAGGTGTCTCGCGGAGTAACCCGCGGGAGTAATTAACCGGGAGCCTTCCGAGGCCCCGGGAACCAAGAGACCGCAATCGCTACAGTCAGGCTGGCCGCACTAGTAGGCCATGGAGCGCATATGTAAAGGGATCTTGTATTTTTGTTTCTCCAATGAGAGATTAATAAAGTGCATATTTCCCTATGTTTATTTGTGTACTTAGTACACTGGCACGCCCGCATTTTTCTTTTTTCCCGGCGCATGAGAGAAATCAAACTCCCTGTCTTCCCTTCATACGGGGTGCCCATAAGATTTTGCTCGTGTCAAACAGCCATCCTATGATGTCTGAGTAGATTTTTGTTGTCCTATCGGTAATTGGTGAATTGCTCTGATTGGTTTAATTCTCTTGTGGTTATGTTGCTGTCCTTTGGTGCCCATCATATGAGCGCGCGCGTGGATCACACCATAGGGTTGGTTGTATGTTGATAGGACTATGTATTGGAGGGCAAGAGTGAGATAAGCTTCAACCTAGCATAGAAATTGATGTATTCAGGATTGAAGGGGGACCAATATATCTTAATGTTATGGTTGGGTTTTACCTTAATGAACGTTAGTAGTTGCAGATGCTTGCTAATAGTTCCTATCATAAGTGCATAGAATTCCAAGTCAGGGATGACATGCTAGCAGTAGCCTCTCCCACATAAAACTTGCTATCAGTCTAGTAAAGTAGTCAATTGCTTAGGGGCAATTTCACAACTCCTACCATCACTTTTCCGCACTCGCTATACTAACTTTATTGCTTATTTATCTAAACAGCCCCTAGATTTTATTTACGTGCTCTTTATATTCTTGCAAACCTATCCCGTTACACCTACAAAGTACTTCTAGTTTTATACTTGTTCTAGGTAAAGCGAACGTCAAGCGCGTGTAGAGTTGTATCGGTGGTCGATAAAACTTGAGGGAATATTTGTTCTACCTTTAGCTCCTCATTGGGTTCGACACTCTTACTTATCGAAAGAGGCTAAAATTGATCCCCTATACTTGTGGGTTATCAAAGGTCAGGTTCTAGCCCATACCGAGCTCTCGATAGTAGAGGTCATGGCTATTGCAATAAAGAGGTGTGTTCATCCTCTTCAATCCAGAGTGACTCCCTTATGGTGCTATAACGAAGAAAACGATGCGTCCAGCTGCACACGGAAGGGTCCGGATACCCCAGCCGAACTGGCTTCAATTTTGGCTGATTTGTATAAGGGCGAGAAAGAAGATTTTCTCCGGTTAAACTGTCGGGAGGCTTATTCTATGTACACCCCTATTGAATGGGTAAGATCTCGATTGTCTGTACTTATTTTATTGTATTGCAGGAACTAATCGAATCTGCTCGTTGTTGCCATCAACAGTCATGGAGAAGGATGACCGAAGACATCCACTGCCCTGCTCCCCAGCCAGAGGATCATAATCGAGATGAGGATCCTGGCTTTTGCGAGGATCCAGACATATATATAGAATTCAATGACGGGGTATTCTATCAATTGAGCCTTGACGGTTCGAAAGTGGCCATCACCGCCGACTACCCCTCGCCTTTATACCTTCTGCATCGTGAGTATCCGGAGGCTTCTTAAAAGGAGATCCTTATCTGCATCTCTACCCATTGTACTGATCCAGATTTTAACAGGATTGGCGCTCTAGGGACCATATCTCCTAAAGGGCGGCCCCTACACTGAAGGAAATATGCCCTAGAGGCAATAATAAAGTTATTATTTATTTCCTTATTTCATGATAAATGTTTATTATTCATGCTACAATTGTATTAACTAGAAACTTAATACATGTGTGAATACATAGATAAACATAGTGTCACTAGTATGCCTCTACTTTGACTAGCTCGTTAATCAAAGATGGTTAAAGTTTCCTAGACATAGATATGTGTTGTCATTTGATTAATGGAATCACATCATTAGAGAATAATATGATTGACTTGACCCATCCGTTAGCTTAGCACGATGATCATTTAGTTTGTTGCTATTGCTTTCTTCATGACTCATACATGTTCCTATGACTATGAGATTATGCAACTCCCGAATACCAGAGGAACACTTAGTGTGCTATCAAATGTCACAACGTAACTGGGTGATTATAAAGATGCTCTACAGGTGTCTCCGATGGTGTTTGTTGAGTTGGCATAGATCGAGATTAGGATTTGTCACTCCGATTGTCGGAGAGGTATCTCTGGGCCCTCTCGGTAATGCACATCACTATAAGCCTTGCAAGAAATGTGACTAACGAGTTAGTTTCCGGATGATGCATTACAGAACGAGTAAAGAGACTTTCCAGTAAGGAGATTGAACTAGGTATGTAACATACCGATGACAAGTAACATACCGATGACAAAGGGAACAACGTATGTTGTTATGCGGTTTGACCGATAAAGATCTTCGTAGAATATGTAGGAACCAATATGAGCATCCAGGTTCCACTATTGGTTATTGACCAGAGACGAGCATCGGTCATGTCTACATAGTTCTCGAACCCGTAGGGTCCGCACGCTTAACGTACGGTGATGATCGGTATTATGAGTTTATGTGTTTTGATGTACCGAGGTTGTTCGGAGTCCCAGATAAGATCACAGACATGACGAGGAGTCTCGAAATGGTCGAGACATAAAGATCGATATATTAGAATGCTATGTTTGGACATCGGAAGGGTTCCGGGTGAGTTCGGGCATTTACCGAAGTACCGGGGGGGTTACCGGGACCCCCCGGGGAGTACATGGGCCTTAATGGGCCTTAGTGGGAGAGAGGAGGAGGCGGTCAAGGTGGGGCACCCCCCCAAGCCCAATCCTAATTGGGAAGCCCCCCCGCTTTCATTCTCCCTCTCTCCTCCTTCATTCCTCTCCTACTCCAACTAGGGAAGGGGGGATCCTACTCCCGATGGGAGTAGGACTCCCCTAGGGCGCGCCATAGAGAGGGCCAGCCCTCCCCTTCTCCAATCTTTTATATACAGGTGAGGGGGCACCCCATAGACACACAAGTTGATTGTTTAGCCATGTGCGGTGCCCCCCTCCATAGATTTCCACCTCGGTCATATCGTTGTAGTGCTTAGGCGAAGCCCTACGTCGGTAACTTCATCATCACCGCCATCACGCCGTCATGCCGACGAAGCTCTCCCTCGACACTCAGCTGGATCTAGAGTTCGTGGGACGTCACCAAGCTGAACGTGTGCAGATCGCGGAGGTACCGTACTTTCGGTACTAGGATCGGTCGATCGTGAAGACGTACGACTACATCAACTGCGTTGTCATAAAGCTTCCGCTTTCAGTCTACGAGGGTACGTGGACAACACTCTCCCCTCTTTTGGCTATGCATCACCTAGATGGATCTTGCGTGTGCGCGGGATTTTTTTTGAAATTACTGCGTTCCCCAACATACACAAGGCCGTCATTCAAAACGAAAAGGGACCAGGAATACTACAGAGAACTCACAGGCTTCCAAGAGGTACATATGCCTTAATGTAGGCCTAGATATGAGTTTGGATTATTAAAAGTCTCCCTCTTTATCCTTGTCACTAGGAAGAGCACGCGGCAGACTGTGGGAAAACGCCCGATTAGCCAAATGGCTGCTAATCCGGCACCGGATTCGTCAACTAGGTCGCGAGTCGACGCAATGCCCGTTCCGCCTCCTCAAGAGGATTCGGATGACGTATCAGTCACGAATTCCGAAGTGGAGAGCGTGATGAATCACCGTCGATTAAAGGAGGCTATGCGTGCTCCGGCTTTTTCCGAACAAGAGTTTGCCACACTGAGTTCAGTGGATGCATATTTCTGAGCCGCTCGAGACGGATTTGCCGGAGTCATTCAGCTGTTCTCTAAGGATATACATGTAAAATTCGAAGCAAATTGAATGGTCATATGCCAGTAGCCCCCGAGACTTGAAACGGTGAAGCAAACCAATTTAAGGATCGATAATTTTTGCAGGTTCTAAAAGAAAAGAACACTATGCTAGCCCAGGAGCTGAACACAAACTAGACGCAACTGAATGCAGTCACTGCTGAACTAGCGAATTTGAAAGAGATCGCGACGGGCGCATCTAGGGAGACAAACTTGAGGAGGAAAAAGACAAACAGTCCAAAGAGATAGAGAGCTTGAAGGCTCAGCTATCGACCGTTCAGAGGGAAAGTGAAAAACTGAAGGGCGGCATGTTCCGTATGTCTTCTACTCTTATTTAGAACCACCATAGGTGCTCATTTTATCCCATAATGCGGAATATCATGACTTTGTTGCTGCAGGTTTGTTAACTGTTCGGCCGGAAGAGGAAGTATCCGGATTTCAAGGCGACGTGCTAAAGGAGTTGTCCGTCGTGCATGCTCGGGCCCGGAAAGCCATGAGGAGTATGGTGAAGGTGTTATGGCCATCTGATACCCCTCCAGAAAGTATGGAGGGCCTGGTGAACCTGTTCAAAGGTGCCCGGCGCCGGTTCGAGCTATGGAAGACGTCTGCCTGCCGTGAAGGCGCACGAGAAGGCTGGGCCATGGTGAAGACACGCTTCACTAAACTGGACCCGAATCATATGGCTCGAGTAGGACCACAAGGACCAGATGGGAAGGAAATCCCTTTAAATTTGGTCTATGATCAAGTAATGATTGCTGCGAAATATTCGCAGGAAGACTGTAGATTAGACAGCCTTATAGACGGAATATAGAAGGAATAGGTTCTTGACTTAATGTATCAATGTACATTTATGATCAACCTTTGGTTTGATCCCAACATTTGAAAGGATTTTGTCATCGCAGGCTTTCGGCTTTAACCTCCGGACCAAAATGGTGGAGTGTTTCCGTATACTTAAGACAAAAGGAAGTATTTATCCAGAAACCAGGCAACCGAGTTGAGGGAGTCCTGGATTAAGGGGTCCTCGGGAGTCCGGACTATGGTACGTGAGCTGGACTAATGGGTTGTGAAGATACAAGACCGAAGAATCTCTCCCGTGTCCGGATGGGACTCTCCTTGGTGTGGAAGGCAAGCTAGGGGCCCAGATATGAAGATTCCTTTCTCTGTAACCGACTTTGTACAACCCTAGTCCCCTCCGATGTCTATATAAACTGGAGGGTTAGTCCGTAGAAGCAATCATAATCATAGTCATACAGGCTAGACTTCTAGGATTTTAGCCATTACGATCTCGTGGTAGATCAACTCTTGTAACATTCATATTCATCAAGATCAATCAAGCAGGAAGTAGGGTATTACCTCCATAGAGAGGGCCCGAACCTGGGTAAACATAGTGTCCCCCGTCTCCTGTTACCATCAACCTTAGACGCACATTTCGGGACCCCCTACCCGAGATCCGCCGGTTTTGACACCGACATTGGTGCTTTTATTGAGAGTTCCACTGCGTCGTCTCCAAAAGGTTCGATGGCCCCGTCAATCATCTACAACAATGTTGTCCAGGGGGAAGTCTTCCTCCCCGGACAGATCTTCGTATTCGGTGGCTTCTCACTACGGGCCAACTCGCTTGGCCGTCTAGAGCAGATCGACAGCTACGCCCCTGGCCATCAGGTCAGATTTGGAAGCTTGAACTACGTCGCTGATATTCGCGGAGACTTGATCTTCGATGGATTCGAGCCCACGACAGCCGCTCCCTGCCTCCGCGATGAACATGACTTAATCTGTCGTCGGACCATACCCAGGAGATAGCACCTGTAACTGCTCTGGCCCTAGACCCAGAGCAGATCGCGCCATCCGAGGACGGGAAGCTCAACCCCGCCATGGAAGCCGCATACTCAGCGGCGTTGGAGCCGCACACAGACCCAACCTCGAGCGGGATCTGCGTCACCGGAACCGCGGATTCGTCTCCGGCCATAGGTTCCGAACCATGTGCATCCGCGGCCATCGAGCCTGATCAGGCGCCGATCGTTGAATTCAGCGCCGCGGACATCTTCCGGCACTCACCTTTAGGTGATGTGCTAAACTCATTAAAAACCCTCTCCTTAGCAGGGGACTCACAGCGGAATTATGTCCGGTTCGAACTGAAGGCTGATGACGGAAAATTTTGTTTCCCACCCACCGCCCACTTCATAGCCACTGTCGAAGACTTAACCGACATG
Source organism: Aegilops longissima (assembly GCA_021605205.1). NCBI lineage: Eukaryota > Viridiplantae > Streptophyta > Magnoliopsida > Poales > Poaceae > Aegilops > Aegilops longissima. The sequence continues at coordinate 523,769,974 of CM038676.1, forward strand.
CTCGATTACGGCTCCGAAGACATTGACGGTATGGACGACGATGCCGAAGAGGAGCAGGGCCAAGACCCGCCGTTTACCGGGAGCTAGACGGCCACTTCTTCGTACGATGTGTACATGGTGGATACACTGAAAGAGAACAATGGCGATAAAGAGAAGGATCCAGTCGAGGATAAACCTCCTGAGACACAGCCAAACTGCCGACATCAGTGAGAGAAAACAATACTTCGGACGATGCTGAAGACAAGGAATACCCCGTTGAGCCAACCTCCGAACAGGACGAACGGGAGGACGGGCGAGTCAGCCTGATGAACAGGTCGTAAATGAAGACTCGGAGGACAACAATTATCTACCACTCTCCGAGGATGAGGTAAACCTCAGTGACGAAGACTTAATCGTACCAGAGGAACCTCTCGAGCAGGAGCGCTTTAAGCGCCGGCTAATCGCCATGGTAAGGAGCGTGAAAAAGAGGCAGCTGCAGCTTCAAGCTGATAAGGATCTGCTCAATGACAGGTGGACTAATGTCCTGGCAGCCAAAGAATACGGCCTCGAGCACCCAACCAAAAGTTACCCGAAGCGCAAATTGCTACCTCAGTTTGATGACGAGGCGCTAGAGCCCAAACCACCATCTCGCAATGCGGCTAACCGACCACCACGTGGCCGAGACAAAGCGGCAACTCAAGCCGAACACCAGCCCGCACTACCTCACCGCAAAGGCAGAGATAAAACAGCTCGGGAACATACATATGACCTGCGGCAGAACTTGGACAGTAGAGCAGGGCAGAAGGGATCGATTTATGGCTCACGGGGGCATGCCCCGACACGCGACAACGGCTACCTAGCCAGACGCAACATTCATAATCACGCCCGGGCCGAGAAACGCAGACGGACACCATCCGAGCTACGTCGTGACGTGGCCCGATATAGAGGCGCCGCACACCCCCTTTGCTTCACTGATGAAGTAATGGAGCACGAATTCCCAGAAGGGTTTAAACCCATGAATATCAAATCATATGATGGCACAACAGATCCCGCGGTATGGATTGAAGACTTTCTTCTCCACATCCACATGGCCCGCGGTGATGATCTCCACGCCATCAAATACCTCCCACTAAAACTAAAGGGACCAGCACGACACTGGCTAAACAACCTCCAAGAGAACTCCGTTGGCAGCTGGGAAGACCTGGAAGACGCCTTTCACGATAACTTCCAAGGTACATATGTCCAGCCACCAGATGCCGATGACTTAAGTCATATCATCCAGCAGCCCGGAGAGTCAGCCAGGAAGCTTTGGACTAGGTTCTTAATTAAAAAGAACCAAATTGTCGACTGTCCGGACGCCGAAGCCCTCGCGGCCTTCAAACGCAGCGTCCGGGATGAGTGGCTTGCCCGCCACCTCGGTCAAGAAAAACCAAAATCCATGGCAGTCCTTACCGTTCTAATGACCCGCTTTTGCGCGGGAGAAGACAACTGGCTCGCTCGTAGAAGCAACAGCGCCAGCGATTCGAGCACTTCCAAAGTCCGAGGCGGCAACGGCAAGCCACGACATAATAAACACAAGCGTTGCAATAATAATGAAAGAATGCTAGACACGGAGGTCAATGCCGGATTCAGCGGCTCCAAACTCGGTCAACGGAAAAAGCCATTCAAGGCAAATAGAGACGGACCATCAAATCTTGACAAGATACTGGAACAGCCCTGCCAGATTCATGGCACCCCCGATAAACCAGCTACTCACACCAACAGAAGTTGCTGGGTCTTCAAACAAGCCACAAGCTCAATGCCGAACACAAGGGGAAGGGGCCGCCCAGTGAAAGCGATGACGAAGAGACTCGTCAACCGAACACCGGGGGTCAGAAGCAATTTCCCCCCGAAGTGAAAACCGTAAACATGGTATACGTGACGCACACCCCCACAGGGGAGCGCGGGCGCGTAGTACGGGACGCATACGCCATAGAGCCGGTGCCCCCAAAATGTAGCCATACCCGTCCCGAAGGTTCGGCAGCTCTGATCATCGACCCAATTATCGACGGGTTCCATCTCACGGAAGTCCTTATGGACGGCGGAAGTAGCCTTAATCTACTCTACCAAGACACTGTCTGCAAAATGGGCATCGATCTTTCAAGAATCAAGCCCAACACAACTACCCTCAAGGGAGCAGTACCCGGCGTAGAAACTCACTGCACGGGCTCCATCACATTGGAAGTCGTTTTCGGTTCGCCGAACAACTTCCGAAGCGAAGGCTTGACCTTTGACATTGTCCCATTCATGATAGCTACCATGCATACGGGGCATACCGCTTTTGCTCGTTTTAATGCGGTCCCACTCTACGCCCGCGCAAAACTTAAGATGCCCGGCCCACGCGGCGTCATAACAATAAACGGAAATACGGAACACTCCCTCCATACAAAGGATCATACTACGGCTATTACAGCCGAAGTACAAAGCGGCCTCATCAAGCCGCATAACTCATCGGCCATTAAGGCTCCGGTCTCTATTAAATGGAACCGATCAATCTCGGAACTGGATTAGCAGTTCGGCCTCCGTCGTTCGCCCCACATACTAGCGAAGTTTGTACCGCGCATACATAGTACTTAAAATACCCTGGTCATCAGCGGAGGCACAATACGGACAGGCCTACATGCACTCTCATGGCCTCCTTCTCTTTTCTAACTATTTTTCATCTTTTATCACAGGTGGCTCAAGGACTGGTCATCCCACAGACTCTTTCGGAGTTCGGCTTTGTACACTTACCCAAAGGCTATTCCTTTCACCGAGGCAAGGCGACACAGGCGTGCAACAAGAGGTCCAAATAATTTTGTGTAGACCGCACTCTCTATTTCGAGCCTGTAAAGTGCCTTCTCCCTCAGCCTTCGACCACCGACATGTCAAATAGCCTGGGTTGTGGCATTATTATCTGTAAGACGGCAATCAACATACAAATAAGGTTCCAGTGAACATAATCCATATTCAGTATTCGCTTTTTCTAAAATAACTGAATTTTGCTTCTCCAGTTGTTTCACATGCGCACCTTGGCACAAATTGCCAGGGGCTCGATATGGGTACAAATGAGTTGCCGACAAGTCCGAACAGCTTTATAGCGCACTTCGGCGTCATGAGTTTGGTCTTATATGCACCAGCTCCGAATCATGTCTTTGGTCAATAGTTGGGTTGCCCGTCTCCTGTGCTTACTACCTTACGTTCCACTATATCGGCTAGGGTAGTAAAGGGAGAACTACTGCGATTGTGTCTCGGTTTATCCGGATGAGCACCTCAGTAGAGAAAGCCGAAAACTGACTGTCATGATGTGGCGAGAGCTGGTCAACCACTCGATGACTCATCGGAATCTTCGCGATTCCTTCCGTATTACACGAAGGACCATTCTTCTGGTCACCTATGTAACGCGTCGTATTCGGACAATCGCGTACATACCAGGGGCTATATCGTAGACCCACCGTCAAACTCCTATGGCTAAGTGAAAGTGTTAAAGCCCTATAGTCCGATTGCCTGGTTCGCCGCATTGACACCTCCTTCACGGACCAAGACGTTGGGTCAAGAGTGATCAAGTGCTTTTCCGAACACCCCTGTATTATATGCGAGGGGGCCGAAGCCGACAACTGGTAAACTTTTAGATTATACAAAAAATGGCCGCACAGGAGGAATCAAACCTTTTCAGGCAAAAAATATAAAAAACATAGCCTTAATATATCATAAAATATTGTTTTTACAATTTCGATACATTCACTCGAACATCATATCCTTCGAGCACTGACCCTCTATCAAGCGGGCACCCTCTAGGACATCTTCAAAATAGTGCTCTGGCGCGTGATGGTCCTTGCCCTTGGGTGGACTCTTCGCTGCAATATCGGTGGCCTTCATCTTCGCCCAGTACGTCTTGACACGGGCAAAGGCCATCCATGCACCTTCAATGCACGTTGACCGCTTCATGGCATCGATACGCGGCACCGCATCAACAAGTCGCTGCACCAAACCGAAATAACTATTCAGAATTGGCTCGACCGGCCACAGCCGAACCACGATGTCTTTCATGGCAGATCCGGATATCTTGTGGAGCTCGGCCCACTGGGCCATCTGTTCGTTCAGCAACAGCGGACGCTTTGGCATGCTGAATTGCGACCAGAAAAGCTTTTCCGTTGCATGTCCTTCTTGCGCTTGGAAAAACTGCGCCGCATCAGAGGCACTCTTCGGCAAGTCCAAAAATGCATCTGGAGAACTCCACATTTGGTTAAGCGGGGCATACTTTGGATCTCCGAATTTAGTTTGTAATAAGAAGGGCTTACCGGCCGCGATCTCCCCAGCTTGCGGGACCTCCTCCCGAGTCGCTCTAGACTCGGACCGGGCTTCTCTCACCTCTCGTAAGGCCTTGTCGAGATCGGCCGCTTTGGCTTTGTTATCCTTTTTGAAGGATTCGCATCGGACAGTGGCATCCTTCAGCTCACGTGCCATAATGGACTCCTCGCACTGGCGCCGAGCAACCTGTTCGGCCTTTAGCTCAGCAGCTGCCTTCATGGCAGCCACATCGCTCATCCTGGCTTGCTCCTTAGCCCGGGCAAGCTCAGCCCGAAGGGTCTCAACCGCGGCCGCACTATCTGCACTTACGCATAGCTCAGTACATAATTCTCAGTGTCATATCATCCTTACGTATACCAACTGTCTCAAAAAACATACCTTGCGCCTCGTCGAGTCGCCTATTAATAAGCGTGATGTCATCATCCGCAACTTCAAGTTTTTGCTTCAGACATACAACCTCTGTAGCTTGGGCAGTCGCCATGTGTGTAGAAGCCTGTGTTCCAATTAATTGGATTATTTCTGAGCATATCTTTTTATCCTCGATCGCCTCCTTTGGGAGCAACGGAATCTCGAGGGCTACTATCTATACACAGGTGCGTTTTGCGTACAGAGCACAATTGAAAATATTACAGTACGTACCTCGAAGCCTCTTAGCAGGCCCATGAAGGCTTCATTCAATCCACTTTTCATGGACAGAATCCTTTCATCCACTATACTCATTAAGGTACGGTGTTCCTCCGAGACGGACGCATGTTGCACCATGCCCATCATTGTATCCGGCGCCTCCGGATTCCTAGGAGCAATTGCGGGAGTGCGGACTCCCTTCGAAGGGATATGTTTACTCGACTCTAGAGTCGTCTCCGGTGTAAACCGGATAGTCCGAGGCCTTTATGGTTGATCTCCGTTGAGGCCGCACACCCTCGGCCCTGGCCGACCGAAGTTTCGCCTTCGGGCGTTGTCTTCATTGTCCCCCGCACCACTTGTTGACCGGAAAAGATCTTTCGGGACGACACCTCGAAGTCGTCTGCCCTATTGGGCGAGGGAGCCTGTGGAGGCGTCTCTCTTTCCATCATCTACGGAAGCAGATCCCCCGAGGAGGAGGATTGTTGAGGAAGACTGCGCGCCGGACTGCAAATATACATAAAATGTTACCCTTATAGCCTAAAATGGAAGGGATATGCTTAGGACACCCTTTTTCAGTTACGACTCGGCTAAAGGCTTGTCCTTGCGGAGGAACTGCGCGACAACGCTGTCTTCCGAACCCAAACCGCCTGAAAGGGACATCTTCCCTCGCTTAGGAGCCCTTGCCTCCAAATCTTCGGAGGCGCTCCTTTTCTTACCATGGGGAGAAAGGATGTCAGCTTCTCCATCTCTTTTGCCTTCGGAAGAGGGAGCCCTAACCTCCTCGGATGTAGTGTCTGGTGTACCTTCAGAATGGAGGCCGCCTTTGGCCTTCTTGCTCTCCTCATTGTCCTCTTTCACTGGCACCAGGTACAGTGCCGGGACCAGCATCCTTGTTAGCAGGGGACTAGCTGAGTCTTCGGGAAGAGGGGACAAACACCTAATTCGCTCCGCCTCCTTTATCCAGCCCTGGAAGAAGATGGTTTTCTCAGTATCTTATTATGGGATATTTAACTAAGCTATGTTCGTGAGTCGAGTGCTTACCGAGGTATCCGGATGGTTGCAGTCAAGGCCGATGTCCTTTGTAGTGTCCGGCCACTGCTTTTGTGTCCCGAAGAATAATTTCCACATTCCTTTGTGCGTCGTGCCGAAGAAGTGCTGAAGGGTTCGTGGTCCTTCCGGACTGAACTCCCACATGCGGAGAGGCCGTCACTGGCACGGTAGGACCCGGCGGACTAGCATTACTTGGATTACGTTAATAAGGCCGGTGTCCTTTTCAATGAGGCTCCGGATGCGGCTTTGCAGCGTTTGCACTTAATCAGTTGATCCCCAGTCCAGCCCCTTATTAATCCATGATGCAAGTCGTAACGGAGGGCCAGATCAGAATGCAGGTGTAGCTGCCCACTTGGTGCCACGGGGTTCAGTGATGTAAAACCACTCCCGGTGCCATAGATTGGAAGTTTCCGTGAAAAGGAGCCTTTTGGGAAAGGCATGTTGGTGAGTTTGCTCACCGTAGCGCCACCGGACTCCGCTTGCTTCCCCTCGACTACCTTCGGCTTCACGTTAAAGGTCTTGAGCCATAAGCAGAAGTGGGGGGGGGGGGGGACGCGGAGAAAGGCCTCGCACATGATGATGAACGACGAGATATGAAGGAAAGAGTCTGGAGGTAGATCGTGAAAATCTAGCACGTAATAGAACATAAGCCCTCGAACGAAGGGATGGAGAGCGAACCCCGGCCCTTGGAGGAAGTGGGAGACGAATACGACCCTCTCGCCGGATCTGGGAGTAGGAATAACCTTCCCTTGAGCAGGGAGCCTATGGGGGATTTCCGCGGTCAGGTATCTTGCCGCCCGGAGCTTCGCAATATCCTCCTTTGTGACAGAGGAAGCCACCCACCGGCCTTGGGGGCTGGGTCCGGACATGACTAGGAAGCTCGAAGCAATTAAATTGAACCTTGGGTGATGGAATTCGAGGTTGGAGAGGTTGAGGAATGGATTGGCGTAGAGGAGAAGGACGGGTCTTGGCCCCTTTATAAAAGCGATGAATATCGAACGCCTCCTCCTAAGCCTTAAAACCTGCCTACTCCTAAGGAATCATGCCAACCGAACGGTCGGGTTACCCACGCCCGTATTGATGAGAATCCCGCAATAAGGGGACACGATCTCTGCTTTGACAAGACGTGCCAATAAAACCGCGTCTCAAAACATGGAGCGGCAGGCCAAAAACGGTTCGAAATAATAACCGGGTAGTGACGCGATATCACGCTACAAAAAGTTGTCGGCAGATTGGACTCGTGTAATATTATATTCTCTGCGGTGTTGTGTGGTATTTAATTTTGTAGAGCCGGACACGGTTCTTGTGTTCAAAGACTATTTTGGAGTATTCAGAGAAGGAACCCACCTTGCAATGCCGTAGACAATCTGCGCGCCGGACACCTCGTCATTGAAGCCTGGTTCAGGGGCTACTAAGGGAGTCCTGGATTAAGGGGTCCACGGGCGTCCGGATATGGTACGTGAGCCGGACTAATGGGCTGTGAAGATACAAGACCGAAGACTCTCTCCCGTGTCCGGATGGGACTCTCCTTGGCGTGGAAGACAAGCTAGGTGCCCGGATATGAAGATTCCTTTCTCTGTAAATGACTTTGTACAACCCTAGTCCCCTCCAGTGTCTATATAAACTGGAGGGTTTATTCCATAGAGGCAATCATAATCATAGTCATACAGGCTAGACTTCTAGGGTTTTAGCCATTATGGTCTCGTGGTAGATCAACTCTTGTAACATTCATATTCATCAAGATCAATCAAGCAGGAAGTAGGGTATTACCTCCATAGAGAGGGCCTGAACCTGGGTAAACATCGTGTCCCCCGTCTCCTATTACCATCAACCTTAGACGCACAGTTCGGGACCCCCTACCCAAGATTCGCCGGTTTTGACACCGACACCAGTCATTGTGCTCGAACAGACAAAAAATTCGAGTTCGGGATGTATGTTATATTACGTATGTAAGAAACATCTTCCAAGGAAAATAGTTCGCTAAGTGTTCCTTTCCTTGGGTCGGCATATTATGATTACACGTGCCAGGGCGTGAGGTCCGTAATACGGAAAAAGATGTCTCGAAGTGCTTAAAATGGTTGCAATATGGAAACAATCTGTCGTTTAAGTGCCGACCAATTATTCCCTTAAGAACTCTAGCTTTCGGCTTCACCCGTCTGAGGTACATGTCCGGATAACCCGGTTATAACAATCGTAGAGGTGCTCCCTTTATGCCCTAGCCGAACAATCGGGGACGTAGGGCATAAGCATAGGAGCAAGGCAACCCAGCTTGGCAAAAACTTAAGTCATAGAGGTGTATATAATGGCAAAAAGGGATATATATCCGCAAACGACACATATATTGTGAGCTCTAGGCTTGACATAATAATAAGCTTCTACTTACAGAAGCCCCCAGTCATGGTGGGGTGAGTAAATTTAAGGATGTGTACCCCTCAAGTGTTCGGGTTATCCGAACACACCATGGGAAACGTAAAAATGAAAGAAAAAAGGAAAAAATTTGAAAAGGAGACAAAAGAACTAATAAGAAGCATGGCCGGATTTATGCATAGAATCTTCGGAGCCGGGCAGCGTTCCAAGGGTTCGGCTCTAAGCGATTAACCAATGCATTGTGAAGGCGGTAGGCTCCTCCAGTGAGAACATCATCTACAATGAAGGGACCTTCCCATTTTGGTTTGAGTTTGTCCTTTTTCTTCTCTGGGAGGCGTAAAACGAGCTCACCGATGTTATAAGTCTTTGCCCGCACTTTTCTGCTTTGGTATCTTCGAGCTTGTTGTTGGTAGAATGCGGAACGGGCTTTTGCGACTCGCGCTCCTCCTCCAGGTCATCTAAGTCGTCCTGCCGATCGAGCTCGGGCTCTCTCTCTTCATACATGCGCACTCGAGGTGAGTAATGAATAATGTCGCAGGGCAAGACAACCTCTACGCCGTACACCATGAAGAACGGTGTTTATCCGGTCATGCGGTTGGGCGTGGTCTGCAGCCCCCAGAGTACGGAGTCGAGCTCCTCGACCCAGTGTTTATCCGACTCCTTTAGGGATCGCACTAGTCTAGGTTTGATTCCACTCATTATCAGGCCATTCGCCCGTTCAACCTGGCCGTTTGTTTGAGGGTGATATATGGAGGCGTAATCGAGCTTGATACCTAGATTAGCACACCAATTTTTCACTTCATCGGCTGTGAAGCTAGAGCTGTTGTCAGTATTAATGCTATGTGGTACACCATAATGGTGTACAACACCGGAGATAAAATCTATCATCGGTCTGGCTTCAGTCGTTTTTACTGGTTTGGCCTCTATCCACTTAGTGAATTTATCCACCATAACCAGTAAATATTTCTTCTTACGGCTTCCCCCTTTAAGGGGTCCGACCATGTCTAGCCCCCAGACCGTGAAAGTCCAGGTGATGGGATTGTTCATAGGGCTGTGGGCAGCATATGGCTTTGATTGGCAAAAAGTTGGCATCCGACCCAGCGCTGTACAAGGGCATGTGCATCTGCTCAGGCCGTGGGCCAGAATAAACTTGTACGGAAGGCCTTGCTTATGAGGGACCGAGCTGCGGCGTGATGGCCACCGAGGCCAGCATGTATTTCGGCCAAGAGCTGCCGCCCCTCCTCTTCGGAGATACATCTTTGAAGAACTCCAGTAGTGCTTTTCTTGTAGAGTTCTCCTTCGTGAACTTTGTAGGCCTTAGAACGTCGAACTATGCGACGGGCCTTGTTCCGGTCATCGGGAATCTCCTGCCTATTAAGGTAGGCTAAGAAGGGTTCGGTCCATGGAGCTATTACCGCCATGATTACATGGGCGGAAGGCGCTGGTTCAGTGCCTGAGCCCCTGATGATATCCGAATCGTGTTCGGCATCCGGGGGTGTGATCAGCGCCGTAATGGTATTTCCGCTCTCGTCCTGCCATCCCACGGGTGGCTTGAAAAGCCTTTCCACAAAGGTGTTAGGTGGGACAGGGTCGCATTTAGCGCCCAATCGAGCAAGGATGTCCACTGCTTGATTACTGTCTCGAGCCACATGATGAAACTCGAGCCCCTCAAACCGAGCTGATATTTTGAGGACGGCGTTGCGGTAGGCCACCATCTTTGGATCTTTTGCATCGAATTCTCCATTTATTTGATATATCGTGAGATTTGAATCCCCGCACACCTAGATGCGTTTTATGCCCATAGAAACGGCCATCCGGAGACCATGCAGTAGTGCCTCATATTCGTCCACGTTATTGGAGTCCATATACATGATTTGTAATACATAACTGACTGTGTCCCCTGTAGCGGATGTTAGGATGACACCAGCTCCCAATCCGGCTAACATTTTGGAGCTGTAGAATTACATCACCCAGTTGGAGTATGTGCCGTACTCTTTAGGGAGTTCGGCTTATGTCCATTAGGCGACAAAGTTGGCCAACACCTGAGATTTAATAGCTCGACATGGCTTGTATGTTATTTCAAATGGTAAGAGCTCGATAGCCCATTTGGCAATGCGGCCGGTGGCGTCTCGATTGTTTATGATGTCATTGAGTGGTACCTCGGAGGCCACCGTGATTGAGCACTCTAGAAAGTAGTGCCGCAGCTTCCGAGATGCCATGAAAACCGCATACGCTATCTTTTGATAGTGCGGGTATCGGGATTTGCATGGTGTGAGGACCGCCGATACATAGTATACTTGTTTTCGGAGTGGGAATTTGTGTCCCTCTTCCTCTCGTTCGACGACGAGCACAACACTCACCACCTGGTGAGTTGCAGATATGTACAGCAGCATTGGCTCGCCGATGTTTGGTGCGGCAAGGATCAGGTTGTTTGCTACCAAATTTTTTATTTCTTCCAACCCGGCTGTTGCCGCATCCGTCCACTGAAAGTGGTCGGTACATCGGAGCAGGTGATAGAGTGGCAGTGCCTTTTCTCCCAATCTGGAGATAAAGCGTCTCAAGGCTGCCACACACCCAGCTAGTTTTTCGACCTGCTTTAGGTCTGTTGGTGTTGCCAATTGTGACAGGGCTCAGATTTTGGCCGGATTTGCTTCTATTCCTCTATTGGAAACAATGAACCCGAGTAGCTTTTCGGCCGGAATGCTGAAAACGCGTTTTTCCAGGTTGAGTCGTATGTCATATGTCCAGAGGTTGTCGAACGTAAGGCGTAAGTCGTCCACCAATGATTCGACATGTTTAGTTTTGACGACTACATCATCTACATATGCCTCCACCATCTTGCCAATTTGTTTTTCCAGGCATGTTTGAATCATGCGTTCGTAAGTGGCGTCGGCGTTTTTGAGTCCGAAAGGCATAGTGTTGAAGCAAAAAGGCCCATACGGAGTAATGAATGCCGTTGCGGCCTGATCGGATTCCTTCATCTTAATTTGATGGTATCCGGAGTATGCGTCAAGGAAGCACAGTGAATCGTGTCCTGCTGTTGCGTCAATAATTTGGTCAATGCGGGGCAGTGGGAAGGGGTCCTTAGGGCAGGCCTTGTTGAGATCTTTGAAATCGACACAAAGGCGCCAAGATTTGTCCTTCTTTGGCACCATGACCAGGTTTGCTAGCCAGTACGGGTGTTTGATCTCTTTGATGAACCCGACTTCAAGTAGTTTGGCTAGCTCCTCCCCATAGCTTGTCGCTTGGGTGCGGAAAATCGCCGTAGCGTTTGCTTGACTGGTTTGAACCCCTTCATTATGTTGAGGCTGTGTTCGGCCAGTCTGCGTGGGATTCCTGGCATATCCGAAGGATGCCAGGCAAAGATGTCCCAATTCTCACACAGGAACGCTCTTACAGCGGCGTCGACCGTTGGATCCCGTTGTGCTCCAATGGTTGCTGTTTTATTAGGATCCATTGGGTGTACTTGAAATTTGACTATTTCGTCTGCTGGTTTGAAGGAAGTGGATTTGGGCCTCTTGTCGAGGATTACATCGTCCTTGTCCACTGTAGAGCGCAGAGTGGTTAGTTCCTCGGCCGCGAGGGCCTCGGATAGCACCTTGGGGGCCAGGGATGCAGTTTTGTTTTCGGTGCAGAGTGCTATATCCGGATCACTAGCGATAGTGATAACTCCATTGGGCCCTGACATTTTGAGCTTCATGTACCCGTAATGGGGTATGGCTTGAAAGCGTGGGAATGTGTCTCTCCCTAACAGGGCGTGATATCCGCTGTTGAAAGGTGCCATGTGGAAGAGTAACTCTTCGGACCTGTAGTTCTCCAGCGTGCCGAATACGACGTCGAGTTTGATCTTCCCCGAGCTTCGTGCTTCTCGACTGGGGATGATGCCTCAGAAAGTGGTGCCACTCTGCTCAATGCGACTTTTGTCCATCTGCATTTTTTGGAGCGTATCTTCATAGATGAGGTTCAGTCTGCTGCCGCTGTCCATGAGCACTTTGGTGAGCCGAAAGCCATCCAGTTTTGGATTTAAGACCAAGGCGGCTGGTGCTCGGACTGATCTGGCCCTTGGCTCGTCATCGGCGGTGAAAGTTATCGCCATGTCGTTCCAAGGATTTATATCGGCTACCTAGCTGACTTTGGCAAGGTTGCATAATGCCCTTTTGCACCGGTTGTTGGAAGAAAAGGTCTCGAAGAGCGTAAAAACGTTGAGATCGGCATCCTCGAAGAGTGCCTCTCTGGAGTAATGTTGGTGAGGATGGCCTCACCGCTCTTAGCCACCTGCCGGAGTACCCAACATGCCCGAAGGCTATGTGTTGGTTCGGTATTCGGCGTCGTATGTATCTGACAGGGTTTGTCGAGCAAGTCATCAAGGACAGTTATGTGTCCCATGAAGGACTTGACTTTTTTGTCCATGAGATGATAGTCAGGTGCCCCGTAAGGGTGCATCCTTTTTTTCCGTCCGGTGGGCTGCTTGAAGGCAGGCGGTTCCCACCAAGCTGTCTGGGCCTTCCAAGCGCTTTCCATTGCGCATTACTTTTGTATGATGTGTGCCAAAGCTGCAAAGTGCAGTATGCCGTGGCGGTTGAGGGCGTTAAGAATTCCCTCGTCCGTACAGTTGCGGCAAAATACTGAAACCGCGTCGTCGTCGCAGCAATCTTTGATCTTGTTTTTAACAAGGAGGAATCTGGCCCAAAAGTGATGGACCGTTTCCTCAGGTTGCTGTCGTACATACATTAGGTCACATACATCTGGAGGACCTGAATTGCTTGGGGAATATTACTTGTGGTGGGTGGGCGGGTTCAAATCCGAACCCTGACTCGCTTATTACATTCGGAGTTTGAAGAATTCGCGAGGTCACCGACCTAGGATCCGGGGTGTCCTGGCGGCCTTTGGGCTCAACGCCTGGTTCTATGTTCGGAGGACATCAGGTCTCTTCACGAGGATGGGTATCCGGCTCGCAGGACTCAGACATCCGAACATAGCTTGTTCTTAACTTAGGGGGAGAAGTATTCTCGGCTTGTTCCTCCACGACCGCTACGATATGGGTGATCGGCGGGGACCTGATTTCCCTCTTATCAGGTTTAAGACCAATCCGATCGTAGGCTGTTGCAACTCCCAGGGCGGCGATGCGATCTAGTAGCTCGTTTAAGGACGAGACATCTGCTGGATCCATCTTTTTGGGGTGTTCAAGGCCGATGCGAAGACGATGTTTAGCGGTTTCGAGGGCTGCCTTTGGCTTAACAGCCGCGCGGGTGCCCATGGTGAAACCGCCGAGCTGGAGGACCTGTCCAGGAGCTAGGACCCCTCCAGAGGTAATGTTGTCGTTAATGACAAGGTGAGCCATCGATCCCGCCGTCGACGACACAGTGGAACTCTCAATGAAAGCACTAATGTCGGTGTCAAAACCGGCTGATCTCGGGTAGGGGGTCCCGAACTATGCGTCTGAGGATCGAAGGTAACAGGAGACAAAGGGGGCACGATGTTTACCCAGGTTCCGACCCTCTTAATGGAGGTAATACCCTACTTCCTTCTTGAATGACTTTGATGAGTATAGGGGTTACAAGAGTTGATCTACCTCGAGATCGTAATGGCTAAACCCTAGATATCTAGCTTGTATGATTGTGATAGCCTCTACGGACTAAACCCTCCGGTTTATATAAACACCGGAGGGGCCTAGGATTGTACAGAGTCGGTTTACAGAGAAAGGAAACTACACATCCGGACGCCAAGCTTGCCATCCACGCAAGGGAGAGTCCCATCCAGACACCGGGGGGGGGGGGGAGGCCTTCTATCTTGTATCTTCACGGCCCATCAGTCCGACCCATGCTATATAGCCCGGACGCCTGAGGACCCCATAATCCAGGACTCCCTCAACGACGATGACGCTGCTCCGGTGAGAAGCGGAGGTCAGCGACGGCCGCTAGGAATAATCCATTGTCCGTCGTGTCCATCGCCATGCGTGAGCATGTACTGCGTGCGACGCGGGAGCGAGCTTGGCCAGCGATGGCGCCAGTGGCCCAACGGGCGCTCGCACACCCGTTGGGGCGGGTGAGGACGGGGTGACGTGACTCGACGAAGCCAAGGAGGAGAAGAGCCGCGGCGGTGGGGATGGGTGAATCCGGCCGCATGGCACCATATCTGGCCGCGACACAAGGGTTCCGGCGGACGGCATCCAAATCGGCAACAGGGGATCTCGGGCATTTGTCCATGGAGGTTCCTGCGCCGGGATGATTGGGAGATGAGAGAGCGGGAGTGAGGGTGAGGTGAAGGAAGGAACATGAGGAAGGGGGAGCTGGGCGGCGCTAGGGCGTAGTTGCCAGAGACCGGCGGAGGGGAGCTCCCGCTCGGGCTAGTCATGACGGGATGCGCGGGGTCAAGGGCATGGCACCAATGGAAGAGTCCCCGATGGTAGCTGCGGCACAAGAGGAGCTACTACTGGCGGTGGAGACGACGGTGCCAAGGTTAGGGTTGCACCGAAAGACTTCTTCCGGTGGCGCTTGATCGCAGACAAGCTAAGGGTCGGGGATCAAGAAGAAGAACTATTATAGGGGCCAATTTGCATAAATATCCAACCGCCGTTGGACCTCCTGTCTACATGGCCAGGGTCAAAGCACCATGCAGGCAGGTCAGCGGTGGTCAGATGGAATTAGGACCTCAGGTGAATAACTTAAAATGATTTAGAACCCACACGTGCATTTTAAAAGAATTTGGACCCGATCAACACTTTCGTGAAAGAGTTAGGACCACACATGCATTTTACTCAAAAGATAGTAAATAAATAAAACAGTGCTTTGTGGTGGGTCTAAGCCTATGTAGAGGACGCTGGATCACTGCCCAGACAAGCCCGGGCAGGACAACCCGGACATTGAAGGAGGCTTTGAGGGGTCCGGTTGGATAAACTTTTTGCTTCTCTCTCCTGTCCGGTTAGTGGTTCTTCGTCCGCCCGGTCAATTTGAGGAGTCAGGCTGTAGATGCTCTTAGTACTACCAATGCACAATCTTCTGCCATGTTTTTATTCTTTGATACCGCCTTCTACCATATATCTGAAATAGGGAGGCAAAGTGGTGCCTACTCCGCCCCGCATTAGCACGCGTGTGTGCTGTGACAACGTCGACCTGCTGCGTCATGGTATGATGGTTCTTCGCTCAGGCGCATAGTCGAAGGTGTGGTCTTGTGTTGCTAGGTGATTGTCGAGACGGGATCGGGAATCTTGGATCTTGTGTATCTGGCGGCAACGACAAGTTTTTTTATGCCTGATTTTGCCGCTATGGGCGAGGACGACAAGGCCGTGCTATGTATGTAGCTGTTGGGATAGCGAAAGTTGTGTTGCCATCACAACTGATGTAAAGAGATGGTTGGTATGGATATGGTTATTGTTGTAGATTGTTTTGATCGCTTCAAAGGATTTTTTACTCCACCAAGGCATAGTTCAGGTCATGTATGACTTTGCTAGTTGTCGGTGTGATTTTTGTGTTTGTGCGTTAATGTTGCTTATGTGCTTCGTAACTATGCAGAGGCCAGGTGTGTGATTTCTGAGTTTGTATATGCTTGATGCTCCATTTTGAGCAAATAAATTCCTGAAAGTGTTTTTTTTATCCCAAGTTCACATGCTCACTATGAACAATAAATCCGAATAAATAGTGAAAGTATAGAAAAAACTATGATTTTTTCAATAAACATAATGTTTTGACTGCCTTTAATTTTTTGTGATGAAATGACATTTATGGAGGTCCGGGCAACAAAATCGACCCTCCAAATGCTTTCAACCGTAGTATTTTCGGAGCATTGATTTAGTTATTTTGCTTAAGCATCCTCAAATGTCATTTCACCACAAAAGAATTGAACACGGTTAAAACATTCATCAGTGTTTATCATAAAAAAGGTTTTTGATTTTTTTACCTTTCATGAGGAGCGAGCTCGGGTTCAGAAAACTCTATGTCCAGCTTTTATCGGTAAGAAAATCAACCCTGCTACATATTTAAAATTAAAGAGATCGGGAGAGAGGCGTTTTGACTCCCGGGCTCAAATGAGCCCGGACAGGAACAATAAAATCATTTAAAATAGGAAAAAATTCAAAAAAAAATCCTAACTTTTTTGTGGTGATAAGATGCTTGAGTGTGTGATGTTCATGTCAAATTTGGTGAAGTTTGGACATTTGAGGAGCCCTTAACAAAAAAAAAATCCAGGCATGTTAGAAAGTTTGAAATTTTGCAATGTTCGGAGGTCATTTTGTTCTTTATGCCTTGGACTCCTTGAATGTCCAAACTTAACCAAATTTAGCACGGGCATCACACACTGAATCTTCTTGCACCACAAAAGAAGTCAGAATTTTTTTAATTCGTTTGCTATTTCTAACGATTTTACTGTCCATCAAGTGCAGATGAGCCCGGGCTCGGAGTTGAATATCCGAGAGATCGGTTCTAACTGCTTAGTAGTAGTATTGGCTTATCAATTTGGCAAGCCTTCGTGGGACGCCGCGTTGCATCCCCTATGATGAAACTGATTTATCTGAATTTTCCAAGTTTGCATCTACGCAGATTCGACTGGTCGGGGTACCAGTCGTGCGCCTCACTGTCCCCGTATCTCCATGAGTTATGACAAGCTGGATTGCACAACATAATGTGTACAGGGGAATGTGATACCACCACACTGTGTATTATGCGATATGCGTATGCTTTGCAATGGTCCAGCCAGCGCGACCGTCCGTTCCTTCCTTCCCCGGGGTAGCGTATGGCTGGCCTATATGAGCAGCTAACCTGTGGCTGATGTGGACGGTGCACTCGCATGAGGCGATGCCGCATCGATCGCCCAGAAGACGCCGTGTAAACGCGGAGCTTTCCTGCGTTATCCGACTCGGATCTTTTCGCATCGCCATGAAAGGCACGTTCATGTGAGGCCTTCAATTCCGGGCTGCGTTCTGGTGTTGTTTTCTTGCTAGCTTTCAGCGTCACTGCGTTAGCCGGTAACATGGGTTCGTTAAGATGTCCAACCAACTCAATGCCCTCCAAATTGGAGTACGGGTCCCTTGTAATATTTGGAGACCGTGCAGGGGTTCCCCTCAACCATCTTTTCTTGCTCCTTTTCCGTTTTTGCAGCGCTGGACCTACACGATTGCTGTACTGAACTAACAAGAAGATACCTCGCACGACTGCTGTAGAAATAGAGATTTTTAAAAAACCTAATAGAATTCTAGTATAAATTAAATATGCTGGGCACAAATGCATGTTCCATTATAAAGAGGTCCTCATGTATATATTAGACAAAAATAATCGCAAAAAAATTATCAGACAATTGTTTCTTTATATGAAAAGATCAAATGGATGTTAACAGACCAAGCTAGCAACTCAGACGGCTACAACAATTTTGATGATGTAGAATCACGGCATAAAAATAGTAGAAAACAAGAATTTTAAAACAGAAGTTAAACATATCACAACTACATATGATGGGATTTTAAATCCAGCCAAAGTGCAACTAATGCATGTTGCATACAAGAGAGACTCTCATGTCGTGATCATACGAATGTTAGTGGACCAAACTAACAAATCCAACAGCTACAATGTTTTTCACAATGTGAAAACTTGCATATACAACAATAGTTATTAACAACTTGTAGTGGATATGTCTATATAAAATGTATTATGCACTTCATTCTCGTTTAGAAATGTATTATGCCCTTGTCTTGGAAATGATATAGTCAAGTTGGATGTTGGGAAATGATATGTTCCATTTTTGTACACAAGAATTTTTTTCGAATATCGATGAACCTTTATAAAATAAATGGTGAATTTTTTAAAAAATATGATGAACATATTTTAACACATCATGATCTTTTTCAAATATATGGTGGACATTATACAAATACAAGAAAAGTATCTTTTAATACACGATAAACATTTTTTCCTAATACATGTTTGAAAAACTAAATAAAAATCAATTCTTATTCTTAAACTTGTTGTAATAAAATGTTTCCAAAAGCATCGTTTTAATAAAATAATAATAAAATGTCTAACCTATGGCCGCACTGTGGGTGATATAGGATAGGGGCAGGGGGTCTCGGGTGTGCCTATATCACGCTAACAGCGACACAAATGGCTGCCTCGCCCCCTTGCACACTGCAGTGAGTCGATGGTAGGCCGTCCCAGTGGAGACATGGGCTGTTGTCATGATGTCACATGACAGAATGTTAACTTGACAATAAGCTTATTTCTTTTATTATTTTTATTTTTATTTTTGGAAAATATATTTCAAAAACATAAATTCACTCAATGAAATTTGAAAACCGTGAAAACAAAAAACGTTAAGTCAGTAAAAATATGTTAGCGCAATTCTAGAACAATGGTGATCGCTTAAAAAAATGTTCGCAACAATGGAAAAATGGTTCTGCATTTCAAAAAACTGTATGTGAATTTTTTTAAAATGTGCATAAAAATGTATTTCACGGTATAATTTTTTTTCGAACCATTTAAAAAATATATGTGGCATTTTAAAGAAATTTTTCCGTGTTTCAACAAAATATTTGTGATATTAAAAAAGTTTACACAATGTTAAAAAATTGTTAGCATAGTTTTCTAAAAATGATTATTACATTAAATCTTTCAACGTATATTTGAAAAATGTCGATTATGTACTCAAAAGGGTTCTAAACATGTATTAAACGAAAAATATACATCTTGTATCTACAAAATGTTCAACTTGTATAAAAAATATTTTACATGTACATCAATAATGTGTATTTTGTCGTAAATAAAATTCATGTGTGTTACGAAAATAAACCAACAAAAATTGCGTAGAAAACCAAGAAAGAAACAAAGAAAACCGACAAATAAAAAATAAAAAAACAAAAGGAAGCAGATGAAAAACAATGAAAGCATAGTATAACAAAGAGAAAAAAGAAAGAAAGAAAAAATAGTGCAGAAATAAAAATCCAAAGAAAAAGGGAAATAAGAAAAGGAGAAATCATGAAAACAAGAAAAGAACCAAGAAACCCCGACCCCAAACAATGAAAATCGGACAAAGAAAAGCCACACAAAAAACCCACCGCAAACAGTGAAAAACAAGAAAAACACACAGAGAGAGAAAACCAAGTGAACTTCTAAAATGTTGGGCCGGCCCGGTCGCACCGCTCTTCAGGCGAGGAGAGCTACCATCTCGCTAGTGAGATGTCAAATATAGCTCCTATGGGGGGTCTCAGTCACTTTTAGGCGTGTTGTGTGTCACTAGGGTCAAATGGCCCAATCGGCTGGAGAGAGGGAATCTCCAACATCGATCCTCAAACCGCCCGCAACCGTTCGGACCAGACGGTCTAGACGTCGTTTGCCATCGAACGCGCACATGTTTTCATTCGTGGGCTTGCCCGGACGTCCTTTTTGCCCGCAAACCTAGGGGCTTTGTGGGTGTCCGGACCACTGTCACATTCGCTTCCGACAAATCTGCCACACCCAATATCCTCTCCCTCTCCCATGCTCTTTCCTGCTAGAGCGGCCACTCCACATTGATGCCGAGCCAGAGTGGACATGACATTTACTGGTGCTGGCATTGAAGCGGCTCGCCGGCCGAGAGCGCCGCCCGCTGCATACGCCTTCTCTCTGCATTGAAAGGGCATATGTCTGCCCGCCTTCCTTCATTAAACCAACACATGTGTCGAGGAACCTATTTCGGCATCCCGACTGCCACATGTTTGTCCTTGTGCCGGCCGACATTAAACACCTCTCCAGTTGGCATCTCGCATCCACCCGTTATTTAAACATGGCCAGCTGGCGTACAAGAACCACATCATACCTCCGCTCTCCATCTCCTCCTTGTATCACACCCATCATGGCTTTCGGCTCCGAAGTCTTCTAGGACGTACTCTGTAGGATCGAAAGTATGTCTAGAGGGGGGGTGATTAGACTACTTGACCAAATAAAACTTATCCTTTTCCCAATTTTAGTTCTTGGCAGATTTCAGCAACTTTGGACAAGTCAAGCAATCTTAACACAATTCAAGCAAGCATGCAAAGAGTATATGAGCAGCGGAAAGTAAAGCATGCAACTTGCAAGAATATAAAAGGAAGGGTTTCGAGGATTCAAACGCAATAGGAGACACGGATGTTTTTGTCGTGGTTCCGATAGGTGGTGCTATCGTACATCCATGTTGATGGAGACTTCAACCCACGAAGGGTAATGGTTGCGCGAGTCCACGGAGGGCTCCACCCACGAAGGGTCCACGAAGAAGAAACCTTGTCTATCCCACCATGGCCGCCGCCCATGAAGGACTTGCCTCACTAGCGGTAGATCTTCACGAAGTAGGCAATCTCCTTGCCCTTACAAACTCCTTGGTTCAACTCCACAATCTTGTCGGAGGCTCCCAAGTGACACCTAGCCAATCTAGGAGACACCACTCTCCAAGAAGTAACAAATGGTGTGTTGATGATGAACTCCTTGCTCTTGTGCTTCAAACGATAGTCTCCCCAACACTCAACTCTCTCTCACATGATATGGATTTGGTGGAAAGAAGATTTGAGTGGAAAGCAACTTGGGGAAGGCTAGAGATCAAGATTCATATGGTAGGAATGGAATATCTTGGCCTCAACACAAGTGTAGGTGGTTCTCTCTCAGAAAAGCTAAGTTGGAAGTGTAGGTTCGTTCTGATGGCTCTCTCCACGAATGAAGAGGAGGTGGAGGGGTATATATAGCCTCCACACAAATTCTAACCGTTACACACAACTTGCCAATCTCGGTGGGACCGAATTGATAAACTCGGTCGGACCGATTCAACAAATCTAGTGACCGTTAGGATTTTCGATGGGACCGCCATGCAACTCGGTAGGACCGATATGGTTAGGGTTAGGGCATAACGTAATCTCGGTGAGACCGATTACAAAACTCGGTGAGACCGATTTTGGTAATAAGCTAACCAGAGAGTTGGTCAGGTAAACTCGATGGGACCGATTCGCTCATTTCGGTGAGACCGAAATGCTACGAAAGGGAAACAAAGAGTTTACATTGCAATCTCGGTGGGACCGATCGCTCATCTCGGTGGGACCAAAATGTTACAAAGGGAAACAGAGAGATTACAATCCCATCTCGGTGAGACCGAGATCTCTATCGGTGAGACTGATTTGCCTAGGGTTTGTGGCAGTGGCTATGACATCTGAACTCGGTGGCGCCGGATACAAGGAATCGGTGGGGCCGAGTGACTTTTGGTTTAGGTCAAATGTGGATGTGAGAAAGTAGTTGAGGGCTTTGGAGCATATCACTAAGCATTTTGAGCAAGAGCCTCATTAAGCAACACCTCATCCCTCCTTGATAGTATTGGCTTTTCCTATAGACTCAATGTGATCTTGGATCACTAAAAATAGAAAATGTAGAGTCTTGAGCTTTGAGCTTGAGCCAATCCTTTTGTCCTTAGCATTTTGAGGGGTCCACTTTTCTCATCCATGCCATGCCAATCATTGAGCTTTCCTGAAATATTAATCTTGAAATAGTATTAGCTCAGTGAGCTATATGTTGTTAGGAATCACCAAAACCACCTAGGGATAGTTGCACTTTCAATCTCCCCCTTTTTGGTAATTGATGACAACATATAGATCAAAGCTTCGACAAATGATAATAAGAGTGAAAAACATTGTCGCTTTGAGAAGTATGTGAAAAGCAAGAGCTCCCCTTAAATTCGTGCATAGTTTAAGATTTGCTTTGGACTGCAAATGCACAATGAGTTAGGATCATGGGTTACTCTTCCATGTCACATACATCTTGGTGGAGCGCTCAAAATGATAATAATTGAATACATGCACTCATCACCAAGCAAAGTGAATGATCATATGGGGATATAAAAGGATAATGTCATCCAACAAGCATTAAGGTAGCATATGATCAAACACATGATCATCCAAGTATCACACAAAAGCATAAAGTATCTCAAACAAGCAAATAACAAAGTTCAACCACCAAAAACAAGAAAGAACAAAGAGCAACACTCTCTCTCGAAGCCTATGATCTATACATTTTCTCCCCCTTTGGCAACAAGTTACCAAAAAGTTCACAGAAAATGCATAGTGCTAGATCGACTCTCAGGCTTGGTCTTTAGGTGGTGGTGTAGATAAAACTCCAAGGACGAAGGCATCAATTGATGTAGATGGAGCTGGTGGCACTGAAGTTGTAGTTGGTGCAGCTGAAGTTGCTTTGGAGTCTGTAACTAGCACTGCAGCAGATCTCTCTCCTCTGGGCACTCTAGCAAAAGCATCAGTGGTAGACCTGCCCTTCTTCTCCTGCACTTCATCCTGAAGTTGCTCAACAATGGATCAGATCTCGGTGACCTTCACATCTAAATCATAGAACTTCTGCTCCATGATCCTCTCCAAGCTCTCCTGGTTTTGAGTCAGGGTGGCCAATCCCTTCTCAATCCTCAGAGTGGAGGCAATCAAGTAGCCAAGCTGATCTTGCTTGCTCTTCAGAAGATACTGAGATGCCTCATCAATGGTTGGCATCTTTGCAGCCTTTTCAGTCCTTGACTTCTCCCTCTTTGCTTGTGTTTGCACAGAAGATGGTTCATTCTCATTCATTACCACAGTGTTGTCCTCAAAGTCTGGGTAGATGGGCATATGATCCTTGTCCAAGAGATATGTGCCAGTGCCCATCTTGGAGTTGATTAGCTCCTGGATCTGTGGGGCATACTCACAACTTCTCTTCTGATCTGCAGCTGTTCTCTTTATAGTTTCCACAATTAGGCTCATGACTTTGAACTTTTGAGGCACATCAAATATGTGAAGCAGGTTAATTGCATGGCATCTGATCATCTTGTGATCACCTGACTTTGGCAATAGAGTGTGCCTGAGGATCCAGTTGATTGTTGACAATCCTGACAGAAGGTAATGTACTGATCCAAATTTGTGTGTCTCAAGATCATCATCTG
This sequence comes from Aegilops longissima, assembly GCA_021605205.1. Taxonomy (NCBI): domain Eukaryota; kingdom Viridiplantae; phylum Streptophyta; class Magnoliopsida; order Poales; family Poaceae; genus Aegilops; species Aegilops longissima. Next base: position 523,793,215 of record CM038676.1, read on the forward strand.
GGATCTCTCTGTACATATGTGCCATGGTGTTGTGATCCTTCTTCTTCTTGGCATAAACATCCAAGTCATCTTCATCCTCCTTAGGAGCATTGATAAATTTTTCCCATTCTTCAACTGTTGACTGGTACCTAGTACCTTCAGACATCCAGACAATCCTTCCATCTGGGTAGAAATGAGCTGTGGAGTAGAACTGCATAATAAGCTCATCATTCCACTTTGTGAGCTTCTGCCGAACAAAGTCCTCTACTCCACAAGACTTGAAACTATCATAGACTCCAGGATAGTGTTCTTCATTTTCCCTGATGTATTCCCAGTCCACCCATTTCATATCACAGACTATAGGCTTCTTGTCAAGCAACACTGTCTCATAGAAGTCATGTTGTTCCTTTGTATGGAACCTGTAGTCCACAGTAGTTCTTCTCCTGACTGCATAGGGATCAACCAATCTCCACTGTCTGAGTCCTACATCCTTCCTGAGCTTCATGCCCTCAGCTACTGGATGAGCATCATTGTGGTCTGGAATTTTGGGCTTCAACTTCCTCAAGACATGTGACTCATCATCTTCTTCTTCTATAGTAGCTTCAGGCACTGGGGCCTTGTTCTTCTCTGCAGCTGGAATATTCCTTGTACTCCTCTTGGGTGCAGCTTTGGGTTTTGGAGCAGCTGCCTTGGGAGCTTCCTTGGGCTTAGATGGAGCAGCCCCTGATCTTATAGCATCTCCCATAAGCTTTTGAGCTTTAGGTGCTGGTGCAGCAACCTCTTCCTCTTCATCCTCCATCATTGAGGGCTTCCCAGTTACTCTGGCCATGGTCTTCTTGACCCTTTCTTTCCTTTTCTTCTCTGCCACAACCTATTCTTTGGGTGCAGATCCCAAAGTTTCTTGAGTGGATGTTCTGGCCTTTGACATAGGAACTCTCTTGGCAGGAACCTTTGTCTTCATTCCTGGCTTAGTGGCAGCAGCTGTGCTATATTCCTTTTTCAGAACTCTCTTCTTTTAGGTGGCCTCTTCCTCAACAGCCACATAGTCCTCATCCTCAGAATCTGAGGTTCTCTTCTTTCTAGCCCTGGTGGCTGCCTTAGGCAAGTTGCTGGGTGTACTCCTGCTTCCCTCATCATAGCTGCTAGAGGGACTAGTGCCCTCACTCATGTGAACTTGCTCCTCAAACTTGTTACATTGTCACTCGATCGACATGATGCAAACAACGATAGCGACCACATGAATAGATATAGATGAGATAGATTGGATGAGCAACACAAGGTGCAGAGGTTTTTGCAAAAGAATGAGTCAAAAACTTAGTTTTAGTTTTCCACAGAAAGCATTTCGGATCTACCGATTTGAAAACTCGGTGATACCGAAGCAGCTTTTGGAACCTAAACTAGTGAACTCGGTCAGACCGAGTCACAGTTCGGTGGCACCGAGACTGCTAGGGTTTCACAAAGAATTAAAATCGGTCACACCGATTTGCAATTCTCGGTTAGACCGAGAATCACATGTGCAATGGCCTTAGCCAAATCGGTGGGACCGATTTCAACAACTAGGTTGGTCCGAGATGATTTCGGAGGAAACCTAACCCTAAATTTTCAATCCACAACTAAACTACAGAGTGATTTCGCTGGATAGAGTGATCTCAATCGTGGCAAGATACATGGCAAAACAATGTGCTAGGAATCGGAGTGAGATTAGCACAAGGATCAAGTCCATACCCTAAGTGCAGCGATGGACCTGCTACGGCGGCAAGGGCGGAGATGATTTCTGACGGCGGCGGAGACCAGCGGCGGGAGGCAGCTGGCGATGAGGAGGACGATCCGGAGACCCAGGGAGGCAGAGCAGGCTGAGCGCGGGCGAAGGGGTTCGGAGAATTTTCCAAATTTTGGCCCGGGGATATATATAGCCTGGCCCTGTCGGTGTGACCGAGTGGAACAACTCGGTGGCTCCGAGATGCATAACTGCAAGCAGTTACTGTAACTCGGTGTGACCGAAAAGTTCAAATCGGTTGCACCGAGATTGAAAACCTAGATCGACTTAGTGATCTCGGTATGACCGAAATGGATGAATCGGTCAGACCGAAACGCACAAAGAAGTTTTAGAAGTTTAAGTCTATGACGAATCAGGGACTCCGAGTGCTCCCCACACAGAGTGGTTCGAATCTGACTTGATCAAACTTTGTGATGTAGCATGAATAGAGTTTGAGACAAGAAAAGCATAGATAGCTAGAGAAGGTTCTTAGGCATTCTTGTCCATCCACTTGGCAAAAGAAAAAGGAACCAAACAATCAAAACAACAAGTGGATGTCCTCGAATGAGTAAATTATGCAACCAACATGCTCACACAATAAAATGGCAAATGAAATATGTGGCAAAGCATGCACAACCAATTCTAGCATCTATCAAGCAATTGGCGATGACTAGGTCATCTATATATGTGTTTATTGACATAGGAGTCAAATGAGAACATTTGATCATAGGTCATACTCATCATTTAAGCACAAGTGGTGTTACCACTTTTACATAAAGCGTTGTTGTGTTCACACCATTAGAGTTGCTTTAGATCAATTCTTAGAGTAAATATCCCCCTAGATGTGAGATCCCCCCTAAGAGGGATGAACTAACCTTGGGTTTTCTCGATGATGACTTCATGTAGGTGTTGAAGATGTGGATGCTCAATGTTGATGTAGATCATTTGGAGCAATCCTTTGGAGTGAGTTGCACTTTCAATACCTACACGGGTTAGTCCCACAAGGAACAAACAAGGATATCCATAGATATAGAGTGATGCACACACAAGATGATGTCTATGAAAGCATTAGGTTACCTTGTCCCTTGTCTTACCAACAAGAGGGTTTGTGACTCCTTGAACTAGTGCAAGATGTGGAAGTTGATTGCACTTGTTCTTGCCAAAATGATAAGAGTGAAGTATGTTGGCGGAGTCACCCTCAGGAACTCTCTAGTTCTTCTTCTTCTGGATCCACACCATCTTGATGGGAATTCTTGGAGTTGTAGTCGTACTTGATGAAGTGGAACTTGATGTAGTCTTGGGAACCCACTTGACCAAGGCCTTAGGTGCTTCTTCAAATGCATCAATTTCCGCTTGAAGCTTATCCTTGCCTTTTTGCTTGTGGTCTTGTGGTGGAAGATCATCTTGAGCTTGTGTCCCTTTGAAAGAAGTAGGATCATACTTCTCTTGTTGAGGAACAAACTTCGTCTTGGGGTATTTATCTTCTTCCCACTCAACTCCATTGGCATTAAACTTTCCTTCAAAACCAAAACCTTGGTTCTTCCAGTGCCTTCTTTGCTTGCGTACAATTTCCTCGAATTGCTTACTCCTGGCAAGGCTCTTGTAAACACCTTTCTCTATAATTCCCTTCAATAAGCTATTTTCTTGCTCAAGTGTAACTTGGCTAAGAGAATCATTAGTGGAATCAAGAGAACTACTAGAAGCAACAACATTGGATTTAGCATGATTATTGTTACTACTAGAGGAAGAATCTTTCTTGTTCTTATTACTAGACTTGACTTGAGGCATGTAAGTGGATAAGAGTAAACGCTTGGCCATGTAAGAAGAACTTTTCTTGCGAAGATCATCATTGATTGCCTTTAAGAACTCATTCTCTTTCTCAAGGTTGAGCTTTTCAAAATGTAATTTCTCATGAGTCCTTAAAAGTTCTCGATGATCTCCTAAGATAGTTTCATGAGCTAACTTAAGAGTGTTTATTTATTTAGTTAGAAACTCAATCTTCTCCTTATCATTGTCATCTGTTTTATCTTGATTAGCATGATTAATTGAAGTTTCATCATAGTATTCATCACTAGAGTTGTCAACAAGTAAATCATCATCACCTAACAAGTCATCTTCATCACTATTGAAATCAACATACTCGGGGTGTGATACCTTTGGGCCTTTAGCCATGAAGCATCTTCCAAGTCCTTCATTTGGTGAATCAAATATGTCGTAGGAGTTGGTTGACACAAGTGCTAGACCGGCAACACCTTCATCTTGAGTATATTCGGATTCGGAGTGATAGCTTCTCTCGGAGTGATTGTCATGAGTCGGAGTCGGATACCCATTCACCAACATGAGCCTGATGTCTTCGTTTTGTGTAGCTCCTTGATGACTTGTCCTTCCTTTCCGAATCCTTGCTTCTCCGAGATGTTCTTTGTTCATAACTGTAACGCCCTCGATGCGGCTATATCTCCCACGTGTCGAAGCACGACTTAGAGGCATAACCGCATTGAAAGCAATGTCGCAAGTGAGGTAATCTTCACACAACCCATGTAATACATAAGGGAAAGAGTTACATAGTTGGCTTACAGTCGCCACTTCACACAGTACATACATAAACATCCATCATTCAGTTTACACTCAAGGTCCGACTACGGAACCAAAATAAAAGAAGATACCCCAAATGCTACACAGATCCCCGATCGTCCCAACTGGGCTCCACTACTGATCATCAGGAAAAGACACATAGTAACGACCACGTTCCTCATCGAACTCCCACTTGAGCTCGGTTGCGTCACCTGCACTGGCATCGTCGGCACCTGCAACTGTTTTGGTAGAATCTGTGAGTCACGGGGACTCAGCAATCTCACACCCGCGAGATCAAGACTATTTTAGCTTATAGGAAGGACAGAGTTGTAAGGTGGAGCTGCAGCAAGCGACTAGCATATATGGTGGCTACATTCGCAAAAGAGAGCGAGAAGAGGAGTAAAGCACGGTCGTGAAGCTAGTAGCGATCAAGAAGTGATCCTGAACTACTTACGTCAAACATCACTCCAACACCGTGTTCACTTCCCGAACTCCGCCGAGAAGAGACCATCACGGTTACACACGCGGTTGATGTGTATTTTAATTAAGGTCAACTTCGGGTTTTCTACAACCGGACATTAACAAATTCCCATCTGCCTCATAACCATGCAGGCACGGCTTTGAAAGATAATACCTGCAGGGTGTCCCAACTTAGCCCATTATAAGCTCTCACGGTCAACGAAGGATATTCCTTCTACCGAAGACCGATCAATCTCGAAATCCGGACTACAAGACATTTCGACAAAATAAAACAAGACCAGCAAAGCCGCCCGAATGTGCCGACAAATCCCGATAGGAGCTGCACATATCTCGTTCTCGTGGCACACCGGATAAGCGAAGCGTCTGAGAACCGACATAATCCAAGTTGCCAAGGAATGGTCCTGCACGGTGCTCTAGTTTGGACCAACGCTCGAAGGAGCACCGCCCGGGGTTAAATAAAGATGACCCTCGGGCTCGCGAAACCCGGGGAAAAAGGCTTAGGTGGCAAATGGTAAAACCAATGTTGGGCCTTCTTTGGAGGAGTCTTATTCAAAGCGAACTGTCAAGGGGTCCCATAAATCACCCAACCGTGTAAGGAACGCGAAATCAAGGAACATAACACGGTATGACGGAAACTAGGGTGGCAAGAGTGGAACAAAACACTGGGCATAAGGCCGAGCCTTCCACCCTTTACGAAGTATATAGATGCATTAATTATAGCAGATATATTGTGATATCCCCAACAAGTAAACATGTTCCAATAAGGAACAAAAACTCCATGTTCCAACAAGGAACAAACTTCAGCTTCACCTGCAACTAGCAACGCTATAAGAGGGGCTGAGCAAAGCGGTAACATAGCCAATCAACGGTTTGCTAGGAAAGGATGGTTAGGGGCTGACATGGCAATATGGGGGCCATGATATAGCAAGTGATAGGCATCGTAGCATAGGCATAGCAAAAGAGCGAGCAACTAGCATAGCAAAGATAGAAGTGATTTCGAGGGTATGGTCATCTTGCCTGCAAAGTTCTCAGAGTTGTCGAAAGCTTGATCCTCGTAAGCGTTCTCAACAGGTTCCTCGTTCACGTACTCGTCTCCCGGCTCTACCCAAAGCAAGAACACAAACAAAGGAACCACAATAAATCACGGTGCAATGCACAAGCAACATGATGCAAAACATGACATGATATGCGAGATGTGATATGCAATGCGTATGCGCGCTCCGGAAGGAAAATGATGAACCAGGCATGAACTTGGCAAACCAAGTATGCCACTGGAAAGATGAGATGATTTCGGTTGAAATCGATATAAAGATCACCGGAATCGGATGCACGGTTTGCAAATGACAAGCAAAACAAGAATGACACAAATCTGCCATTAACAGCATGATGCCACTTAGCAAGCAACAAGAAATTAAGCTACTGCACCCAAACGTACCAACAAAGTATATGGCAGTGATCTACTAAAGATGCTTTACAAAATATGAACACTGAGCTACGGCTAAATCACATCATAACAGGTTCAAACAAGCATGGCAAAAGTGCAAAAAATATCAGGCTGGACAGACTTAGTGAAATTACTGAACATGGCAAAAACAGCATCAGGTAGCAATGTTCAGAGCAAGAAAACAACATGCTACAGGAACTTATAATAGCAAAACAAGGCATGGCATGAATCTACTCAAAGTATAGAACAAAAGTCCCTTACTGACCATAAGCCAAAAAGGATCAGAAAATATAGTAACACCCATGTCAATATAGCAAGTTTCGTTAACAGATTCAGCAACATGGCATGGCAAAAACAGATAACAGGTAGGCATGTTTAAGAGCTCAAATCACTCACTACAGAGCCTTTCATAATAAACTAAGAATACATACATCAAGAAGACATGGCATAGAAGACATAAATGGCAAGAACAATATCATAGCATACACGGATCAACCACAACAACCTTGGCAAAATTGAATAACATGTAAACAATCTGCCAGGAAACATTTTGTAGCAAAAGTAGAGCTCGATTGACTCAAGCTATGGCACTCCATAATTGCAAACAAAGGCATTGATGGATAGAGTATAACCATATGTTCAAAACATCCTTACTGAAGTATCTCAAAATATGCATGGATCTCTCGGTAGCATCAAGTTAACATGGCATCAAAATATCAGCTAAACAGGGCTGAAATCAGCAACATCAGGAAGCCTACTTTGCATGCTTGTGATAGTCACCACATAGATCACAAAAATACATGGCATACACCCCTGGAAAGATGGCATGGCATATTACAAAACACATGTAGGACTCAAATTCATAGGGTGCACACATCAATCATAGAAAAAATAACAAAAGTGCATGTTCTGTTAAGAAACAGAAATTAACATCACATAGCCCTCTTCTAACAGCATTTCGGGCATCAAGATGAGCTCAAATGAAAATGAAGCAATGAGATGAAATAATCTACTCTTCGAGACGAACATTTTGACATATTACACGCACGAAACGGGGCTACAGGTGCAAAGTTATGACACGACGAAAATGCAACAAAATAATCACTGAAATAAAACTTAGACGATTTTTGGGGGGGAAGAAGTCAACCGAGGCACGCGAACCGAGGACGGCCGGGATCCCGATCGGATCTGGCCGGGGACGAAGGCGGCAGCGCGCTGCTGCTCGCCGGAGCCCGGCCGGGAGGAGAGAGGTGGGGCTGGCCGGACGGCGCGGCGGCGGTTGGCGGCGGCCAATGGCCAGCCGGCGGCGGCGGTGGCGGCGGCGGGCCGGCCGGGCGGCGAGGCGGCGGATTAATGGCGGGGCGCGGGCTGGTCTGTGGCCGGGCCGGAGGGTTGGCCTGGCCCATGGGCGGGCAAGTGGGCGATGAATCGGGGACCGGCGCACGCGTGTACGCCCAGTTGGCGGCGGCGGCGGGCGGACGTCCCGCCCGAATCGGACACGTCCGGTGGCGCGGAGGGGGGAATTTCGCTAGGTTAGGGGGGAATTGATCTGGGATTTCGGGTAGGGGGTGTTTTTATAGGTAGAAGGAGGTAGGAAGCTCCAAATGAGGTGTAGTTTTCGCCCACGATCGTGATCGAACGACGGAGAGCATGGAAGTGACTTAGATGGGTTATTGGACTATTTTGAAAGGGTGTTGGGCTGCAACTTAAAGAGGCCTTTGTGAGAGTGCGGTTAACCGTTGGAGTACCAAACGAGCTCCAAATGACCTTTAAACTTGACCGGTGGTCTCATGGCGGTATACCGAGGCCACTTGACAAACCTCGGTCCATTCCGAGAAAGTTTAGTACCCTTTACGGAAAAAAGTAAAAGGGGCGCCGGGGACATAGGAGTGCTTGGATTGCAAAAGCGGATAACGGAAAAATGCTCGAATCATGAGGCGAACACGTATGCAAATGCGATGCACATGATGACATGAAATAAAATGCATGACATGGACAAAATGCAAAAAGGAGAAAAACCCAACCACGGAGGGAATATCATATCACAATGCCGAAAATGGCAAGAGTTGGAGTTACAAATATGGAAAGTTACATCCGGGGTGTTACAATAACGATCATCTCTACTCCTTCTCTCTCTTGATGGTGATTCTTCTCGTCTACTTCTTCTTTTTGGAGAATCTTCTCTTCTCTTGTAGGGTGTCGTACACTCATTGGAATAGTGTCCGGGTCTTCCACAATTGTAGCAGTTTCGCTCTCGACTAGAAGATCTTTTGTCATTGTAGGACCTTGACTTGGAACTTCTCTCTTTGCTTCTACTCTTGTAGAACTTGTTGAAGTTCTTCACCATTAGGCTCAATTCTTCATTGAAGGTTTGTTTCTCACTTGATGATGTGGGAGCTTCACATGAGGCTTTGTAAGCACCACTTGACTTGTTATGGAGCTCCTTATCCTTGAGTGACATCTCATGAGCAACAATTCTTCCAATGACTTCCGTTGGCTTGAGATCTTTGTAATTGGGCATCATTTGGATCAATGTGCATACGGTATTATATTTTCCGTCCAAAGCTCTTAGGATCTTCTTGATGATGAATTTTTCGGTCATCTCTTCACTTCCTAAGCCGGCGATCTCATTTGTGATAAGAGCAAGCCTAGAGTACATTTCAGCGACACCTTCACCATCCTTCATTTTGAACTTGTCAAGCTGACTTTGAAGCACATCCAACTTGGATTCCTTGACGGAGTCGGTACCTTCGTGCATATCAATCAAAGTATCCGAAATTTCCTTTGCATTCTCAAGACGGCTGATTTTGTTGAATTCTTCGGGGCACAATCCGTTGAAGAGGATATCACAAGCTTGAGCATTGTATTGCAGCATCTTCAACTCTTCCGTGGTAGCTTCACGGTTCGGTTCTCTCCCATCAAAGAATTCACCTTGCAAGCCAATACACACAATAGCCCATACGGCGGGGTATGTCCAAGAATATGCATTTTCATCTTATGCTTCCAACTAGCAAAATTAGTACCATCAAAGTAAGGACCTCTACAGTGGTAATTTCCCTCGCTAGACGCCATACTCTCCTAGATTGTGAAACCAAGGCTATGAGTACCAAAAGCTATGGAAATTAAAGAAAATGGAGACCAAAGCTCTGATACCACTTGTAGGATCGAAAGTATATCTAGAGGGGGGGTGATTAGACTACTTGACCAAATAAAACTTATCCTTTTCCCAATTTTAGTTCTTGGCAGATTTCAGCAACTTTGGACAAGTAAAGCAATCTTAACACAATTCAAGCAAGCATGCAAAGAGTATATGAGCAGCGGAAAGTAAAGCATGCAACTTGCAAGAATGTAAAAGGAAGGGTTTGGAGGATCCAAACGCAATAGGAGACATAGATGTTTTTGTCGTGGTTCCGATAGGTGGTGCTATCGTACATCCATGTTGATGAAGACTTCAACCTACGAAGGGTAACGGCTGCGCGAGTCCATGGAGGGCTCCACCCATGAAGGGTCCACGAAGAAGCAACCTTGTCTATCCCACCATGGCCGTCGCCCACGAAGGACTTGCCTCACTAGCGGTAGATCTTCACGAAGTAGGCGATCTCCTTGCCCTTACAAACTCCTTGGTTCAACTCCACAATCTTGTTGGAGGCTCCCAAGTGACACCTAGCCAATCTAGGAGACACCACTCTCCAAGAAGTAACAAATGGTGTGTTGATGATGAACTCCTTGCTCTTGTGCTTCAAATGATAGTCTCCCTAACACTCAACTCTCTCTCACAGGATATGGATTTGGTGGAAAGAAGATTTGAGTGGAAAGCAACTTGGGGAAGGCTAGAGATCAAGATTCATATGGTAGGAATGGAATATCTTGGCCTCAACACAAGTGTAGGTGGTTCTCTCTCAGAAAAGCTAAGTTGGAAGTGTAGGTTCGTTCTGATGGCTCTCTCCACGAATGAAGAGGAGGTGGAGGGGTATATATAGCCTCCACATAAATTCTAACCGTTACACACAACTTGCCAATCTCGATGGGACCGAATTGATAAACTCGGGCGGACCGATTCAGCAAATCTAGTGATCGTTAGGATTTTTGGTGGGACCGACATGCAACTCGGTATGATAGATATGGTTAGGGTTAGGGCATAACGTAATCTCGGTGAGACCGATTACACAAACTCGGTGAGACCGATTTTGGTAATAAGCTAACCGGAGAGTTGGTCGAGTAAACTTCGGTGGGACGATTAAGCTCATTTCGGTGAGACCGAAATGTTACGAAAGGAAGCAGAGAGTTTACATTGCAATCTCGGTGGGACCGATCGCTCATTTCGGTGGGACGAAACGTTCTGAAGGGAAACAGAGATTACAATCCCATCTCGGTGAGACCGAGATCCCTATCGGTGAGACCGATTTGCCTAGGGTTTGTGGCAGTGGCTATGACATCTAAACTCGGTGGCGCCGGATAGAAAGAATCGGTGGGGCCGAGTTTGACTTTTAGTTTAGGTCAAATGTGGATGTGAGAAAGTAGTTGAGGGCTTTGGAGCATATCACTAATCATTTTGAGCAAGAGCCTCATTAAGCAACACCTCATCCCTCCTTGATAGTATTGGCTTTTCCTATAGACTCAATGTGATCTTGGATCACTAAAAATAGAAAATGTAGAGTCTTGAGCTTTGAGCTTGAGCCAATCCTTTTGTCCTTAGCATTTTGAGGGGTCCACTTTTCTCATCCATGGCATGCCAGTCATTGAGCTTTCCTGAAATATTAATCTTGAAATAGTATTAGCTCAATGAGCTATATGTTGTTAGGAATTACCAAAACCACATAGGAATAGTTGCACTTTCAGACTCTCTGGCTATCAAAAGGAGCTCTCCGGCATTAAAGCTGCTTGGGTTGCCCAAAAAGCCAGCCAAATACAGGTTGGCTTGTCGACAAGCCCGCCGGAGCCGGCGCCATCGCCATTGCCAAGCCGTCCTCACCTGTCCAGGCTGGCCAACGCTGTATCCCCGCACCGCCACGAGCGATGGCGGCAACGCGTCCGGTAGGCGAAGAAAGAAGCCATGTTCGCGGATGCTGGCGTGGGTGAGGAATTTGACTGGGCATCGACGGCGACGTTGCCAACTCCACATTGGCCGCTCCCGGCGCCACGATGACCAAGCCGGCACATCCGCGGCCACCACTGGCACTGAGAAAAAGTGGAACATTGGTAGGTATGAAAAAGGAGCGGAAACTTTTTGCTTTTCCGGCAGAAAAAATGGAAACAGAGAGAAAAAATGAAAATTTGCAAATGCAAACGGAATTTTTATGCAGAAACAGAAATGGAAACAGAACAATGTTTTTCGATGGAACAGGCACGGAAACGAAACTTTCCGTTTCTGTTAATATGAAACTTTCCGTTTTGAATACGAGCACATAATTAAGCCCTACACAAGATGAGTAGAATGGCACGGATGACCCAACGAACACATAATTAAGCCCTACACAAGATGGGTAGAATGGCACGGATGACCCTACTTCTACATTACTACTACTACATTAAGCATGGTAGCACGCGAGCGGAATCAATAATCCTTAGGCCAGCATGCCATGGTGAATGGTATACCATAATATTTAGTAATCACCTTATCAATTGAAGAACTTTGTTAGTTTCCTTGTTTTTCTGCTTATGGTTTAAGGGGTCTTTAGTTCCGATGAACATTCCGCTTCTGTCTTCGTGTCTGTGTCGTACTTGCTCCATTTTCATTTCTAGTAGTTTTTCTTTCTGTATTTTTTTGAGGGTTTTGTATTTGTTTCTGCTTTCACAAAAAAAATGAAAACAATTGCCACCGCCGCTTAGACCCCATGAAGGCCACCGCCTTGCCGGGTTGCACAGCCAATGACTTGCCCGCTTAGCGGGGGCGTAGGCCACGTCGACTGTCTTCCCTGCCCCAAAAAACAACTTTGGTTCGTGCTTTGCGTCGGCGGACGGAGGCTACTCTTCCCCTCCCACTGAAGCATATCCCTCAGGGAGTCACGACAATCCGATGAGCGGGCTGCCAGACAAAGGAAAAACATGTCGGGGGAATGAAGTTCCGCCACGGCCGGCATTAGGATAGTTTTAGCCTAGTCCGGTATAATTTAGTTAATATATGTCCGAATTGTAAATGTTTTTGTCCGGTTTTTATGAAAATCATCCGGTTGCCACGTAATTTGTCCGATCAAGTCAAATAGTATTTAAAATGTATGTAGATAGTTTTGGATGGCTGGTTTTCGCATCAGTGTACATGGACTGGTCATGGTGCGCAGACGGATGCGGACTCCGGTTTACGGGTGAGCATTAGCCCATTTGAAGTCCTCTGGAAAAACACACAACCAGAGACGCATGTGCAAATTGTGTTTGTTGTTTCCATCTTTCACTAGTCTTCGGTGCCGGGTTGAGTTGACTAGTCACCACTTCAGTCCAGTGCTTCTCTACCGGCCAATTCACAGCAAAGTTAAACCCTTCCAAAAGAAATTGGACCAAGAGAAGACCGCCCCGCGTGCCTCTCACTGTCCAGGAAAACGACTGTCTGCCAGCAACCAACGCATCGCCCAGGTCGCCAGAGCGACCCAGCCCGCCTTGACGCCAGGTCTCCTGCTGGTCTACGGCTCGCGGTCCACGCACCGCACGTCCGTTGTTGTTCAGATCGAGCGTTCGCGGCATTGTCGCCTTCTCGTCTTCAGTTCTTCCCCTTCCTGCACGGGACATTCAGAAACTCCAACTGTTGTCCACACTTGTCACATGACAATGCATGCATGGCGCGTGTCGAAACCTCCATGCGGCACGTCCGCACCGGCAACACACGGCAAAGTGGGAACACAACTGTCACACACCCGCGGGTTCCCGGCACCCACCTCTAGGCCATTGTTCCAGCGACCGCCCTACCTCGTCGGTCGTCGCCTCTCCCAACATATACTTGCGCTCTCCCTGCCCACCTGAGCCACACCTGCCTGCGACCAGTTCACCCACCGATCACCTGAAGATCACATACAACTCGTCAATCTTTGCCAGGCAGTTGGGATCGATGGCTGCTGCTGCCGGGAACAGGGGCGCCCGCGCGGTCGCGCCGGCGGTGCTCCTCGTGGCGGCGCTGGTGGTGGCGCTGGCGCTGGCGCCGCGGGGCGCGTTCGCGGCGCTGACGTGCTCCACGGTGTACAACGAGCTGATGCCGTGCCTCGGGTACGTGCAGTCGGGCGGGGCGGTGCCGCGGGCGTGCTGCTCGGGGATCAAGACGCTCGTGTCCAGGGCGCGCGCCACGCCCGACCGCCGCGCCGCCTGCGCCTGCCTCAAGACCGTGGCCGCCGCCGCGGCGGGCGGGCCGTACCTCGGCCGCGCCGCGGGGCTGCCCGGCAGGTGCGGCGTCCAGCCGCCCTTCAAGATCGACCCCAACGTCAACTGCAACGCGTACGTGACACCAGAACCAAAGACATGAAAGTTTCCGAGACGTTCCTCGTTTTAACCTGGCTGTTTTTGTGTTGTGCATGCAGGGTATAAATTGGGAGCGCAGCTCTACAGCGTGCGGAACATGCACGGTCGTGATGCGATGCCACAAATACCATTGTGGAACGTTCTACTGTACGTATATACGTACCCTGCAGATGTACTATACATGAGTGAGACGGCGAATAATCGCGTCATATGTTCTGAACTCTCCCTTTATGTGGTGTTGTGTAAACCAGTGTGTGATGAGGGAGACATACGTACTCCCTCTATGAATAATCGTTGGATTTGGGACTGTGATCAACAGATTATCTCAGCAGCAATTTTACTTCTACATTGTTTTACGAGATGCAGCAGAGTGTCACTGTGTGGAATTACAATCATGCGGTGAACAATAGAGCTGTAGAGGATGGTGCACTATGAAATAAGCGTGCATCGATCATCCCTGTAACCTGACCCTGTATTCTTGGGCTGAGCAACCCTCTCTTCTTCTGCTCCTCTGTAGCCCCCTCAACGCGTGCTAGTGTACGTTGATTGGGGCTGCACCCCCTGTACTCTCTTCTACCTATCAATGGAAAGATACGCTTAAGCGTATTCGTGAAAAAAAATAAGCGTGCATGGCCAGAGCATAAGCTGGACAAATTGGGTTAAACAAATTGGATCGATGGTCGATTTATAGGTTTCATCGTCAAGCTAATTGTTAGGGCATCTCCAAGGACCCGGAAACCTCCCGCAACAATCCGGACATGTTAGGGCATCTCCAAGGACCCGGAAACCTCCCGCAACAATCCGGACAAGGCTGTCCGGACAGCGGAAGCCATCTATTGTCGATCTGTATCAATCCGCGGAGCGGTCCGAACACGATTTCTTTCGCAAACCGGAGACAAACATGGGAGAGGTTTGCGGGGTCCGGACCGATCCCAAGCCTGTTTACTGGCCGCCCTGACCCACCAAAAACCTTCCCCTCCCCCACGCGTTTTCGCCCGGCGTCAGCTGCCCGCATTCATGCCGCTGTAGAGCGCACCGCTCAACATTGAAGATGACTTAGGGCGGACGCGATCTCTCACTGTCTCCGCCATTGAAGCGGTGCACCGGTGGCGCCGCCACGACGAGTCTCCGTGTCGCGCTGTTCAACGCCGGAAGCGTGGTGGGCGGACGGGACAGATATCTATCGCGCCCATTCAATGCCGTTGTCCGTCCGTCTGCCGCCCTTAAGCAGGCTCGCCGGTCGAGAAACCCACTCTGACGCCGCGCATTGATGCACCCGGACGCCTGGCCTCACCGGAATCCGCTATATAAAGGCGGCCACACCCGGCTAACACCACACCCCAACACCAACCCCTTTACATCCTCCTCCCTTGCACTGCATCCGCCATGATCGCTAGCGGGAAAGCACTTTGAGAAAGTCTGTCGCCGGAGATGAATCATGCGGTGGCCGCCCTTGCCGCCTCCTGGCACAGCTGCCGTGCCAGGCGGATCGAGGCTGGCTTGCCGACCAGCTGATACATCCATTTTGCATCATGTTTTTTACTGTTATTTAGAGTGTTCTTAATCGTTATAACACTTTGTAGAGGAATTCTAATGCCTTCTCTCTCTTAATATGCATGGTTTACATGAAGAGGAAGATTGCCGACAGCTAGAATTCTGGATCTGAAAAAGCTACGTCAGATATACCTATTCTGCACATCTCAAATGAGCTGAAATTTTATGAAGATTTATTTTGGAATATATAAAAATTATTGGAAAAAAGAAATACTAGAGGGGGCCACCCAGGTGCCCACTAGGCACCAGGCGAGCCTACCCCCGGCGCGCCCTGATGGGTAGTGGGGCCCCTGGCCAGCCTCCGATGCCCATTTTCTGGTATATAAGCCCATTTTCCCTAAAAAAATCAAGAGAGGACTTTTAGAACGGAACACCGCCGTCTCGAGGCGGAACTTGGGCAGGAGCACTTTTGCTCTCCGGCGGGGAGATTCCGTGAGGGATACCCCCCTTTGGGAGGGGGGAAATCGAAGCCATCATCATCACCAACAACTGTCTCAACATGGGAGGGCCAATCTTCATCACCATCTTCAGCAGCACCATCTCATCTCAAAACCCTAGTTATCCTCTTGTATTCAATCTTTATATCAAAACCTCAGATTGGTATCTGCGGGCTGCTAGTAGCGTTGATTACATCTTGTAGTTGATGCTAGTTGATTTATTTGGTGGAAGGTCATATATTCAGATCTATTATGCTATTCAATACCCCTCTGATCTTGAGCATTGTTTCGTGAGTAGTTTACTTTTGTTCTTGAGGACATGGGATAAGTCTTGTTATAATTAATCATGTGAATTTGGTTCGTTCGATATTTTGATAATATGTATATTGTTGATTCTCTTAGTGGTGTTATGTGAACGTCGACTACATGACACTTCATCATCTTTGGGCCTAAGGTAATGCATTGTGAAGTAATTATTAGATGATGGGTTGCTAGAGTGACAGAAGTTTAAACACTAGATGAGGGAGGACCTCAGTTTATGTGCTAT
Source organism: Aegilops longissima (assembly GCA_021605205.1). Lineage (NCBI taxonomy): Eukaryota > Viridiplantae > Streptophyta > Magnoliopsida > Poales > Poaceae > Aegilops > Aegilops longissima. The sequence continues at coordinate 523,809,423 of CM038676.1, forward strand.
CGTCACCACACTAGTCGCAACACCACCCTGTGGACAAGCCGCCAACCACTAGTCCCTCTAGTCGACATCAACTCAAAAGACGAAAGCTCCAAGGAGAAGACCGATGCAAGGTGATGTCATCATTTGATCCAAGGTAGATCTGAGGTCCTCCCCCCTAGAAAGCACTTCTAGAGAAGGAGAGGATCACAACATGATGACAACACCTTCTTAAGGGCATGTTAGATTGACAGGAAAAATGGAGGAATTTGACAGGATTGGCAGGGATTACACCCTCTACAAATTAAAACCTCCTCTAATCCATCCCAATCCCTTTATGAGGAGGTGTAACCGAACAAAGCCTAAAGGTGGAGATGTCCTTGGATGTCGTTGTTGTCGGCTCTGGCCAATGACCGGCGACGAAGTTTTGCTCCACATTGATGTGCACTCCCCTTCACGAAGCCGGTTGACCACCAAGTCTTCCATAGCCGCAGCTACACACACCCAATGACGACACCACTTGGAGCCCGTCGACCCGCACATGGCCGCAACATCTAGAGATAATTGCATCTATCATCCTTATACTTGCTGGCTAGGTCCAAAATAATCCTCATACTCAGAAAGTGCTTTTATACGATCCTCATATATAAAAATACGTTGTGTATACAGTCCTTGAACTCGGGAGAGCAGTCCTCGCCCTGTACGTATCGTGTATAGCAAGAGCAACTATCTCTCTCCGTCCGAGCAAGGCCCACCTGTCAGTGGGTGGCTGAAAATAAATAAAAACGCTGCTATAGCGTGGCGGTTTCGAACCTGCGACCACAGGATAAAGAACGAGCAAGCTAGCCAACTATGCTACCGTGTATGGTTGCTACAGGTGAGATGCATGATTTTATATTTGGACAGATAGACAAACGAAAATTTTATATTATTGCATGTACTGTCATTTTGTTGGACTAATTACTTTAGCTTGTCACAGTTTATCTTATGCATGAAAAATCTGTACTTGGATGTCAGAAACTCGGAAAAATGGTCACTTACAAAATAAAAAGCTTTTTCTAAATATGTTCTGGTAAAAGACATTTCATTATTTATTAAGTGAAGTCACACTTTGGACTATTTCTTGCCGTTTCATATTTATTTTCATTCTGTGGGTGGACTAATTTTAGTAGATTTTCTCATGCTAGTTTTCTATTCCAAATATGCAAAGACGTAATAAATTAATCTCTTGCAAAACGTAATAAGGTATATTGTGTCTAGTATAACTCGGTTTCCTTTTAGTTGAGTGAATATATTTCAAATATGAACCTTGTGCATTTTTCTCTCTTCTACTTACAAATTTTGTTTGCACAAAAAATATATTTTAATGAATATATTACATTGCCAAGGAGTAAACAATTTGAACAATTTGCATTTCAAATATAAATTTTGACTTCAAGTAGTACATCATTATGCATTTCCCCTTATAGTTATCAGTGACCAAACGAACGTGAAACGGCCACGTCCAAGGAGTAAACAAAAATGCACGCAGGCGCTCGAGGTACTCCAAAAATAAGGACATGCATCCTCGATTATAGTCAACAAGCAGCCTTGGTTTAGATGGTTAGCACGTGCAGCGCCAAGGCCAGATTGTGGTTCGAACACTCAAGACGCTTGCCCATTTTTTAATGTCCTCTTTATTTCTCCCCCTAGCTGACAGCTGGGCCCTGCACAGACGGAGAGAGACTTGACCCCGCTGGCAGGTCGCGCTGTACACCATACGTACATGGCGACCAAGCTCAGGACTGGTCTCCTAAGTTCGAGGACCGTATACACAACGTATTTTCAAGCATGAGGACCATATTGAAACACTTCCTGAGTATGAGGACTGTTTTGGACATAGCCACCAAGTATGAGGACCATATATGCTATTATCTCCAACATCTAGATCAGGATTTCCCAGCTCTCACTACCCGAATGTGGTCTCGGATATCGTTGGGGCGGATCGAGCATACCAACACCTCTAGTGTCACTGGCACAGACCGCCACCTGCGAACATATAGAGTCAGATAACTCGCCTCACCTCCTGGATGTCACATTGAGGGGCAGCAGAACTGCGCTACTAGGGAAGCCTGTCACGACACGAGGAGAAGGAGAGTGAGTCCCTCCGTCGCTACGGTAGCTGACGACGGCGAGGGGCAGGACGCCGGGGAGGGTTAGCGGCTCGTCAGGTTGGGGGTCTCCCGTGTCACACCCTGACTGGAGCGAGATGGGGCGTTCAGCACTAAGGGCCTATTCGGTTTGGAGGATTTTTATAGGAAACACATATGAACAAGAATTCTGGAGGAAAATTTTCTATAGATGTGTTTGGTTTGTAGGAAATGCGTATAGGAATTTCATAGAAATACTATTCATTTCCTGTATTTTTGAAGGAAATAATGCATACACTAAAAGCTCATTTTACGCGTAGAAACAAGGCGAGCCAATTCCTTAGGATGGCAAGTGCCATCCTATGAAACTCCTATATGAAATCCTCCAAATTGAATGAGCCAAGGATACTGGGAGGCACACATATTCTTTGTTAATGAACCCGCATGCAACTCTTCTACATAATTCTTTTTTTAAAACTAACTTCTACATAATTCTATTCGAGCCCCACTTTGGTACAACACCCCTCCCTCAACGTATATAAGGCAATATAGTCCTTTGACAAGTCACTTATACGTATGTTTGACTGCTCAAATACGACGCGCGTTGCGTCTGGCGAGAGCAACTAATTAACGAGCGCTCCTTTGGGAGCCTCGCAACGATCAGCGCCACTTGGCGCGCTCTCAGCCGTTCGCCACGTGTCGCGCTCTGGACACTCATTCCGGATTTTTATTTTTTTTATTTTTCCGCACGCGTTTTTGGTTTTTTAAACGTTTTTTTGGTTTTTCTGACGTTTTGGTTTTTCCCTGGTCTTTCTTACCTTTCCGATAAGTTTTTTTTAAAAAAAAATTTGCGCGAAAAAACGCGTTTTCTTTTTTTTTTCTTTCGCGAGAGTCACGGTTTTTCTTCGCGAGAGGCACGGTTGTACTTTAGCGAGAGTCACGACCGTGCCTTTCAAACACGAAAAAAACACGTTTTTTGTTTTTTTCTTTCAGGAGAGTCACGGTTTTGCTTTCGCGAGAGGCACGGTTGTACTTTCGCGTGAGTCACGGCCATGCCTCTCGAAAAGGGAAAAACAAAACACGTCTTCTGTTTTTTTTTCTTTCGCGAGAGTCACGGTTTTGCTTCCACGATAGGCACGGTTGTGCTTTCGTGAGAGTCACGGCCGTGCCTCTCGGAAAAGAAAAAATACGCGTTTTCTGTTTTTTTTTCTTTCGCGAGAGTCACAGTTTTGCTTCCGCTAGAGGCACGGTTGTGTTTTCGCGAGAGTCACGGCCGTGCCTATCGGAAACGAAAAAAACGCGTTTTCTGTTTTTTCCGTCCATGAGAGTTGCGGTTTTGCTTCCACGAGAGGCACGGGCGTGTCTCTTTCAGAAAGAAAAAAACCCGTGCTCCCGGTTCGATTTTTTCGTCCAGTTTTTTTCGTGAAAAAAAAGTTCGTCAAAATCTATCAACATGGTATCTAGTTTTGAATATCTCAACACGAGGAATCCAAGGTGAAAACGGTTTGAGATTTGGACGCACGATTTAAGAGATAAAACGTTTTGAATAAATGGATCTACAAAAAAGGGAAAACTCACAAGTTGCGATAAGTGATGCGCTGCATGTGCGCCACTTATCGCGACCTGAGAAAGTGGAGTATTCTTTGTAACGAGTACTCCTTAATTAGTGATTTCAGCGTCTGGCTGGAGTGCGCCGGCACAGGGAGAGCCTCCCGACTGGGCCGGCCCATTACCGCGTGAAAACTGTGAAAAAACACACCCATAAGGAAATGACCAGCGCATTGGTTCGAACCATGCACCTCAGTTTGGTAAGCACACCTTAAGAAGAAACCCTTCAGTTTGGTACTATTAGAATGGTCACAGCAATCGTTTTAGTGTAGCGAATCATTTTCTCCCCTGTTTCTTTTTTTCTTCTTCTTTCAAGTTTTGTTTTCTTTTTAACAAAATGTTAACGCTTTTTTTCTTTCAAAATTTCAGAAAAATGTTTGCTTTCTCCAATTTTGTTCATAAATAAAAAAACACATTTCAGAAAATGTACAAGATTTTTTTTTTAAAATCGTGTCCTTCAAAGATTATTCAGAACGATAAAACCTGAATGTTTTTTGAAAAGCACGAACAAAATTTTGAAAACCAACAAATTTTGGAAAACACGAACAACAATTGGAATTTTCAAACATTTTTTCAATAAGTCAAACAAAAAATTGAAACGAAAAAGGTTTTTTGAATTTCTTCGAACATTTTGCTGAATTTGTGAATGAAAAATTTTGGAAAGCTAGAATATATTTTAAATTCCGAGCAAAATTTAAAGCGTGAATATTATTTGAAACTCCACAAACATTTTTTTAGTATGTGAATAAATTTTGGAAAAAGGTTATTTTTTTGAATTTGTGAGCAAATTTTGTCAATTAGAACACTTTACAAATTGTGATTTTTTTTTTAAACGGGAACCATTTTCTGAAATTCCTGAACAATGTTTCAAGAGTAAAATACACCATAAGTCTTAAAACTATTTGGTGTGTGTCAAATTAGTCTGGATACTATGAAAATGCATATATGGGTCCTAAAAGTTTGCTAAGTGTGTCGCCCGCAGTCCAAGCTTTGACTTGCACAGGGTGGGAGGTTGACTACTCCAATGTGACAGCTTCTTGCACGCCCCCTCCCAAAAGGTCATATGTTCTAATTTTGTGGCCCTCACCCTTGCACACATCCTATCCCCTGCCCTCCTCTCCACCTCCACCTCCAACGACCATTGTCCACCTCAGCGCACGAGCGCCGTAAACATGATGAGCTTCCTGCATCATGTGTTGGAAGCACTCTGACACGTCTTCCTTTTTTGCCAAGGTAGGATTGTCTATATTGTGGAGGAAGTGGGGACGAAACCGTCAAGACTTCTGCATCGGGGTGGAAGGAGGAGGACATAGGATTAAGCCTGTCGGCTGCTTGCTGCCGAAACCTTCCTCTCGCGTAAGGCGGTGGTGCCACAGTCTTCATGGAAGGCAACAACCGTCACATGAGGGGGCTTTGGGGCCATCACGTGGGAGAGCACGATGGACGACGATGCAGATGCAGGATGGCAGACCTGCTTGCAAAAATCGGGGTCCGTCCTAAGATTTTCAATAAAATACCATGTTCAGCGGAGAGTGTTTGGATAGGCCAGAAGGGTCCGTTTGGGAGCAGCTCATTACTCGACATCCCTTAAATGGCCTCAATTTTTATAATGGCTCTCCATTACCAATTCAAGGAACCATGCCATTTTTTTAGTTTTCGACAATTCTTATATTTTTTGGAGTTTTGTTGATGAAAAGTGGCCAATAAATGGTCGGACATGACACAATGTGCATATGGTGTCGGAATTCGTTCAAACCTATCATGGATGCTTACCATGGGCAATCCCACTTGGTTGCAAAAGTTAGGGTCATTTCATGCATGTCCAAAAATAAACCATGTTCAACAGACAGTGTTCGGGTAGGCCAGAAGGGTCCGTCCTAGAGCGCCTTTTTTCGAGCATCCGTGAAACGACCCCAAGTTTTTACATGAGCTTATATGATCAGTTCAAGGCATCATGCCAAGATGTTTAAGTTTTCTACAATTCTTGCATTTTCTTGAGTTTTCTCGGTGAAAAATGCCCAATAATGTCCGGACATGACGCAACTTGCATACGGTATTGGAATTCATTCAAACCTAGCATGAATGCCTACCATGGGTATGACTACCTTTTTTTTCAAAAGTTGGGTTCATTTCATACATGTCAAGAAATAGACTGTGTTCAACGAAGGGTGTTTGAATAGGCGAGAAGGGTCCATTTGGGAGCACTTCATTTCTCAACATCCCTAAAATGACTCTAATTTTGTTTCTTGGTCTTGTATGACCAATTCAAGGCACCATGCCAATTTGTTTCAGTTTTCAAGAATTCTGGCATTTTCTGAAGTTTTCGATGATAAATGGTCAGACGTGACGCAACTTGCATACGATGTTGGAATCTGTTCAAACTTGGTATAAATGCTTACCATGGGCATGCTCACCTGCATGCAAAAGTTAGGGTTAGTTCATGCATGTAGAAAAATACTCTATACCATGTTCAATGGAGGGGGTTCGAGTAGGCGAAAACGGTGCGTTTGAGAGTCCATTTTTGTCAATGTCCTTGTACGACCAATTCAAAGCACCATGCCAAGTTGTTTAAGTTTTCGACAATTCTTGCATTTTTTTAGAGATTTCTCGATGAAAAATGATTAATAAATTGCCGGACGTGACATAACTTGCATATGATGTCGGAGTTCATTCAAACCTGGCATGGATGCCTACCATGGGTATGCCCGCCTACTGGAAAAAGTTAGGTCATTTTATGCATGTCCAAAAATAGACCATATTCAACGGAGGGTGTTCGGGTGGGCACGAAGGGTCCATTTGAAACCACTTTTTTTCAGCATCTGTCATATGGACCAAATTAATTCCATGAGCTTATATAGCCAATTCAAGGCACCATGCCAAGTTGTTTGAGTATTCGACATATTTTACATTTTTTGAAGTTTTCTTGGTGAAAAAAGACCGATAAATGGTCAGATGTATCACAATGTGGGAAGTCGTTCAAACCTCACATAGATGCCTCGTATGTTCGTGTCAAGCTGCTGAAAGAAGTTGGGGTCATTTATCCATAGTCCAAAAACCACAAGTTGAGAGGAGTGTGCTAGACTAGGCTAGACGAATGCATCCGTGAGCATGTAGTTTTTCCTAATTTGAATGCTTCTGGTATTTATAATTTCTACCATTCTTAATCAACATGAATAGTTTGTTACGCTCTAACCATTTCTTGAAATTTGTCAACATTTTTTAATTTGAAATTGTGCATGAAAAGCTTACAAGTTTGAACACCTTTTCCAAAATTGGTAACAAATTTTCAACAAATGATGGAGATTTTAAACACAAATTGGAAACAACTTACTATTTTTAAAAATTATCTACTTTTTATAAAACACAAACATTTCTTAAATATGTGAACAAAATATTCAAAAACGTGATTTTTTTTTTGAAATTCCAGAATATTTTTGAAATTTCTGAAAATATTTGGAAACAAGAAAATTTTAGGTATTCCAGTCATTTTCCAATTTTTGAACAAGTTTCAAAAAGAACAATAAAGTCCAAGAAGGAAAATAACGAATTAAATAAAATGGAAAAAAATCTTAGGCGTTGGTCTAATTAGGCGACAACATCGACCCCATCGGGTGCCTGTTGGGGGAAACCCCTATTTGACGCTTATTACTTCAGACAGTAGCTGTTTCACATGGACCAAATCGATACGAGTGAACATAGGCCAGCCCGTTTTATTCTACGTTGCCTCTGCATATGCCGGTTTTGGGAACCTTCTATATAGTTCTAGGCCGGTTTTTACCAGTTTGGGAACATTTAAGAAGGTTCATGAATCGTTTTTTGTTTCTTTTTTCATATTCAAAATCGCAAAGTTCAAAAAAATGTTCGACATATTTATTTATGTATTCATATTTTTTTAAAAGTTCAAAAATATCAAAATTGGTCACATTTTCAGAAAATTTTAGAGTTTGATTTTTGTGTGTTTTCAAATGAATTTCGGAATTCAAAATAGTCTCATTTACTTTGGAAAAATCAAAGTTTAAAACGTGTTCTAGGAAAATTTGTTGATTTCAAAATTTTCTTAAAATTTTTGAAAAATGTTCGCGCTTAAAAAAAGTCACATTCAAATTTCCAAAAAAATGTTCAAAAATGTTGATGGTCATAGTTCTTAAAACTCCGCACTATTCATTAGTCAAGATAGCTGGCTCATCCTAGTTGTTCTGCTCATCTTTTTGTTTGTGGGAGGTCCTGGTTCGGTTCCTGTCACATGCATTTTTTTGGATTTTCCATTGTTTCACTACAAGATCATTATAGAGATCGTTCGTTGCTGGGCAGGCCCAGTTTACTGCGCTGTGTACGGTTTGGGTGATGTATTTTCTAAAAGGACCATCCTACCCTTTTTTATGAGGTGGTATGAGCAAATCTAGTCCGCCAATGTGTTTAAGGGGGCTTGTATCGAAGAAGAAGTGGTTCTATTATTGTTCAAAAAAAGTACAAGAATTACTATACCACAAAAGGAAATTAGATTTTGCCTATTTACAAGGACCCGTGAGGTGAGAACGACGGGTAATCAAGGCGCCAAGAAGGCAAAATCGTAAAAACATAGTCACACTGGCTCGAAGGCCACCATGACTCTGAGGTAAAATTCCTTCTCAGTTAAGAACACTGCCTGGTTAGCGGGGCAAGTTCGTCGTGGAAGATGCGTCAGTTGCTATTCTTTCAAATGCTTCGGATGATGTTGGTTGCGATGTAGTTGACGAAGCAATGATGGATACTAAGGGGAACACCAAGGTTGAGTCAAAATACTAACAGTGATAAAACTTGAACATATACAAGAAACTAACTCATGAAAATCCCACCGATGCACTATCGCTAGAGACGTACAGGAAGAAACATAGATCATATGCATTCATTCATTCAAGGCGCCAAATGCGTGGCACTAGCCATTGGAAATGATGTGTTAGAATTATGATATTTGTTAGATGTATCTAAGTATCTTTACAGGAAAGATAAATTGAACAACTCTCTTCTGAACTGTTTAAAAACAAGTAGGCTAAAGTAACATGTTTGCTTACTCTTTCCCTCAGACTTCTCAAGACATATGTGGAGGGCACTTACCAGTTACCACCTGGACTGGGAGCCTTTGTACTGTTGTACTGATATGATACGGATCTCATTGTCACTTACCACTACTAGATGACTTGTCGCGCCATTTGGCGCGCAAGACAAACTTGAACCAAGAACTAAAAGAGATCCCTTTGCCTTTTTTAGCATACAATTTTGATGTATACTTGTTTATCAAGTGCTATGAATCAATATAGAAATATTTTGGATTGTTTGTTGTGTAGGAAAGGCGAAAGCCCAATTTAAACTATGAACTGAAAGCAATTATTTTGATGAACTTAGGAGTGCACGTGGGTTTTTATCATATAATGGCCTTGCTTTCAAGTGTATATGATATTTGAAAGAACACAAAGGTTTGATATCATAGATAGCCAAATACGCGATTCAAATAGTTTTTGACACAAGTGATACATTGCAGTTAAGTTAGTACTGTTGGGGAACGTAGTAATTTTAAAAAATTTCCTACGCACACGCAAGATCATGGTGATGCATAGCAACGAGAGGGGAGAGTTTTGTCTACGTACCCTCGTAGACCGAAGCGGAAGCGATCACAACGTAGAGGAAGTAGTCGTACGTTCTCCTCGCGATCCAACCGATCCCAGCGCCGTTACTCCGGCGCCTCCGAGTTCTTGACACACGTACAGCTCGGTGGCGCTCCTCGAGCTCCGATCCAGCAAAGCTCGGGGAGAGAGTTTCACAAGACGACGGCGTGGTGGCGATCTTGATGTTCTACCGACGCAGGCTTCGCCTAAGCACCGCTTCTGATATGACCGAGGTGGAATATGGTGGAGGGGGCACCGCTGCACGGCTAAGGAACGATCTCAAGGATCAACTTGTGTGTTCTAGGGTGCCCCCCTGCCCCCGTATATAAAGGAGCAAGGGGGAGGGCCGGCCGGCCCTAGGAGGCGCGCCAAGGGAGGGGGGAGTCCTCCTCCTAGTGGGAGTAGGACTCCCCTTTCCTAGTCCAACTAGGAAGGAGGAAGGGGGAAGGAAAGAGAGGGAGAGGGAGAGGGAAAGGGGGGCCGCCCCCTCCTTGTCCTATTCGGACTCCCCATGGGGGGGCGCGCGCCACCTCCTGGTGCGGCCCTCTCTCTCCCCTCTTGGCCCAATAAGGCCCATTACTTCCCCGGGGGGTTCCGGTAACCCCTCCGGCACTCCGGTTTTCTCCGGAAACTTCCGGAACCTTTCCGGTGTCCGAATATAGCCGTCCAATATATCAATCTTTATGTCTCGACCATTTCGAGACTCCTCGTCATGTCCGTGATCACATCCGGACTCGAACTCCTTGGTACATCAAAATACACAAACTCATAATATAACCGTCATCGAAACCTTAAGCGTCACGGACCCTACGGTTCGAGAACAATGTAGACATGACCGAGACACGTCTCGGTCAATAACCAATAGCGGACCTGGATGCCCATATTGGCTCCTACATATTCTCTGAAGATCTTTATCGGTCAGACCGCATAACAACATACGTTGTTCCCTTTGTCATCGGTATGTTACTTGCCCGAGATTCGATCGTCGGTATCCAATACCTAGTTCAATCTCGTTCATGGCAAGTCTCTTTACTCGTTCCGTAATACATCATCTCACAGCTAACTCATTAGTTGTAATGCTTGCAAGGCTTAGTGATGTGCATTACCGAGAGGGCCGAGATACCTCTCCGACAATCGGAGTGACAAATCCTAATCTCGAAATCGCCAACCCAACATCGCCTTTGGAGACACCTGTAGTACTCCTTTATAATCACCCGATTCGTTGTGACGTTTGGTAGTACCAAAGTGTTCCTCCGTAAACAGGAGTTGCATAATCTCATAGTTATAGGAACATGTATAAGTCATGGATAAAAGCAATAGCAACATACTAAGCGATCGGGTGCTAAGCTAATGGAATGGGTCATGTCAATCAGATCATTCAACTAATGATGTGACCTTGTTAATCAAATGACAACTCCTTTGTCTATGGTTAGGAAACTTAACCATCTTTGATTAACAAGCTAGTCTAATAGAGGCATACTAGTGACACTCTGTTTGTCTATGTATTCACACATGTATTATGTTTCCGGTTAATACAATTCTAGCATGAATAATAAACATTTATCATGAAATAAGGAAATAAATAATAACTTTATTATTGCCTCTAGGGCATATTTCCTTCATCTCCCACTTGCACTAGAGTCAATAATCTAGTTCACATCATCATGTGATTCAACACTAATATTCACATCGTATGTGATTAACACTCATAGTTCACATCGTCATGTGACCAACACCCAAAGGGTTTACTAGAGTCAATAATCTAGTTCACATCGCTATGTGATTAACACCCAAAGAGTACTAAGGGATGATCATGTTTTGCTCGTGAGAGAAGCTTAGTCAACGGGTCTGTCACATTCAGAGCCGTATGTATTTTGCAAATATTCTATGTCTACAATGCTCGCACGGGCTACTCTAGCTAATTGCTCCCACTTACAATATGTATCCAGATTGAGACTTAGAGTCATCCGGATCAGTGTAAAAAGCTTGCATCGATGTAACTCTTTACGACGGGCTCTTTTATCACCTTCATAATCGAGAAATATTTCCTTAGTCCTCACTAAGGATGTTCTTGACCAATGTCCATGATCTACTCCTAGATCACTATTGTACTCCTTGCCAAATTCAGAGCAAGGTATACAATAGGTGCAGTACATAGCATAGCATACTTTATAGAACCTATGGTGAGGCATAGGGAATGACTTTCATTCTCTTTTCTATTTTCTGCTGTGGTCGGGATTTGAGTCTTACTCAATTTCACACCTTTGCAACACAGGCAAGAACTTTTCTTTGACTGTTCCATTTTGAACTTCTTCAAAATCTTGACAAGGTATGTACTTATTGAAAAACTTATCAAGCGTTTTTGATCTATCTCAATAGATCTTGATGCTCAATTTGTACGCAGCTTCACCGAGGTCCTTCTTTGAAAAACTCCTTTCAAATACTCCTTTATGCTTTGCGAATAATTCTACATTATTTCCGATCAACAATATGTCATTCACATATACTTATCGAAATGCTTTGTAGTGCTCCCACTCACTTTCTTGTAAATACAGAGCTTCTCCAAAAGTCTCAGATAAAACCATATGCTTTGATCACACTATCAAAGCGTTTATTCCAACTCGAGATGCTTGCACCAGTCCATAGATGGATCATTGGAGCTTGCACATTTGTTAGCTCCTTTAGGATTGACAAAACCTTCGGTTGCATCATATACAACTCTTCTTTAATAAATCCATTAAAGAATGTAGTTTTGACATCCATTTGCCAGATTTCATAAAATGTGGCAATTGCTAACATGATTCGGACAGACTTAAGAATTGCTACAGTTTGAGAAAATCTCATTGTAGTCAACACCTTGAACTTGTCGAAAACCTTTTTGTGACAAGTCGAGCTTTGTTGATAGTAACACTACTATCAATGTCCGTTTTCCTCTTGAAGATCCATTTATTTAACATGGCTTGCTGATCATCGAGCAAGTCAATCAAAGTCCATACTTTGTTCTCATACATGGATCCTATCTCAGATTTCATGGCCTCAAGCCATTTCGCGGAATCTGGGCTCATCTTCGCTTCCTCATAGTCCGTAGGTTCATCATGGTCTAGTAACATGACTTCCAGAACACGATTACCGTACCACTCAGTGCGGATTTTACTCTGGAAGACCTCGAGGTTTGGTAGCAACTTGATCTGAAGTTTCATGATCATCATCATTAACTTCCTCACTAATTGGTGTAGGAATCATCGGAACTGATTTCGTGATGAACTACTTTCCAATAAGGGAGAAGGTACAATTACCTCATCAAGTTCTACTTTCCTCCCACTCACTTCTTTCGAGAGAAACTTCTTCTCTAGAAAGGATCCACCTTAGCAACGAATAACTTGCCTTCGGATCTTGTGATAGAAGGTGTACCCAATAGTTACCTTTGGGTATTCTATGAAGACGCACTTCTCCGATTTGGGTTCGAGCTTATCGGTGAAAACTTTTCACATAAGCATCACAACTCAAACTTTTAAGAAACGACAGCTTAGGTTTACTGTTAAACCATAGTTCATACGGTGTCGTCTCAACGGATTTAGATGGTGCCCTATTAAACGTGAATGCAGCTGTCTCTAATGCATAACCCCAAAACGATATTGGTAAATCGGTAAGAGACATCATTGATCGCACCATATCAAAATAAAGTACGGTTACGACGTTCGGACACACCATAACGTTGTGGTGTTCCAGGTGGCGTGAGCTGTGAAACTATTCCACATTGTTTTAATTGAAGACCAAACTCGTAACTCAAATATTCATCTCCACGATCAGATCGCGGAAAACTTATTTTCTTGTTACGATGATTTTCTACTTCACTCTGAAATTCTTTGAACTTTTCAACTATTTCAGACTTATGTTTCATCAACAAGATATACGCATATCTGCTCAAATCATCTGTGAAGGTCAGAAAATAATGATACTTGCCACGAGCATCAACACTCATTGAATCGCATACATCGGTATGTATTATTTCCAATAAGTCGAGCTTGTTCCATTATTCCGAGAACGGAGTTTTAGTCATCTTGCCCAAAAGGCACGGTTCGCAAGCATCAAATGATTCATAATCAAGTGATTCCAAAAGTCCATCGACATGGAGTTTTCTTCATCGCTTTACACCAATATGACCTAAACGGCATTGCCACAAATAAGTTGCACTATCATTATTAACTTTGCATCTTTTGGTTTCAATATTATGAATATGTGTATCACTATGATCGAGATCCAATGAACCATTCTTCATTGGGTGTGTAACCATATAAGGTTTTATTCATGTAAATGTAACAACAATTTATTCTCTTACTTAAATGAATAACCGTATTGCAATAAACATGATCAAATCATATTTATGCTCAACACCAAATAATACTTATTTAGGTTCCACACTAATCCCGAAAGTATAGGGAGTGTGCGATGATGATCATATCAACCTTGGAACTACTTCCAACACTCATCGTCACTTCCCTTCAACTAGTTTCGTTCATTCGCAACTCCGTTTCAAGTTACTACTCTTAGCAACTGAACCAGTATCAAATACCGAGGGGTTGCTATGAACACTAGTAAAATATACATCAATAATCTGTATATCAAATATACCTTTGTTCACTTTGCCATCCTTCTTATCCGCCAAACACTTGGGGTAGTTCCGCTTCGATGACCAATTCCATTGTAGCAAAAGCACTTAGTCTCGTGCTTAGGTCCAGACACTGGGCTTCTTCACTCGAGTAGCAACTTGCTTGCCGTTCTTTTGAAGTTCCCTTCTTCCCTTTGCCCTTTTCCTTGAGACTAGTGGTCTTGTCAATCATCAACACTTGATGCTCTTTTCTTGATTTCTACCTTCGTCGATTTCAGCATCACGAAGAGCTTGGGAATTACTTTTGTCATCCCTTGCATATTATAGTTCATCACGAAGTTCTACTAACTTGGTGATGGTGACTAGAGAATTCTGTCAATCACTATCTTATCTCGGAAGATTAACTCCCACTTGATTCAAGCGATTGAAGTACCTGCACAATCTGAGCACATGCTCACTAGTTGAGCGATTCTCCTCCATCTTTTAGCTATAGAACTTGTTGGAGACTTCATATCTCTCAACTCGGGTATTTTCTTGAAATATTAACTTCAATTCCTGGAACATCTCATATGGTCCGTGACGTTCAAAACGTCTTTGAAGTCCCGATTCTAAGCCGTTAAGCATGGTGCACTAAACTATCAAGTAGTCATCATATTGAGCTAGCCAAACGTTCATAACGCCTCGCATCTACTCCTGCAATAGGTCGTCACCTAGCGGTGCATTAAGGACATAATTCTTCTGTGCAGCAATGAGGATAAACCTCAGATCACGGATCCAATCCGCATCATTGCTACTAACATTTTTCAATACAATTTTCTCTAGGAACACATATAAAACATAGGGAAGCAATCAACGCGAGCTATTGATCTACAACATAATTTGCAAAATACTACCAGGACTAAGTTCATGATAAATTTAAGTTCAATTAATCATATTACTATAGAACTCCCACTTAGATAGACATCCCTCTAATCTTCTAAGTGATTACGTGATCCATATCAACCAAACCATGTCCGATCATCACGTGAGATGGAGTAGTTTCAATGGTGAACATCACTCTGTTGATCATATCTACTATATGATTCACGCTCGACCTTTCGGTCTCCGTGTTCCGAGGCCATATCTGTTATATGCTAGGCTCGTCAAGTTTAACCTGAGTATTCTGCGTGTGCAAAACTGGCTTGCACCCGTTGTAGATGGACGTAGAGCTTATCACACCCGATCATCACGTGGTGTCTCGGCACGACGAACTTTGGCAACGGTGCATACTCAGGGAGAACACTACTTGATAATTTTAGTGAGAGATCATCTTAAAATGCTACCGTCAATCAAAGCAAAATAAGATGCATAAAGGATAAACATCACATGCAATCAATATAAGTGATATGATATGGCCATCATCATCTTGTGCTTGTGATCTCCATCTCCGAAGCACCGTCGTGATCACCATCGTCACCGGCGCGACACCTTGATCTCCATCGTAGCATCGTTGTCGCTTCGCCATCTATTGCTTCTACGACTATCGCTACCGCTTAGTGATAAAGTAAAGCAATTACAGTATGCGTTGCATTTCATACAATAAGCGACAACCATATGGCTCCAGCCATTGCCGATAACCGGTTACAAAACATGATCATCTCATACAATAAAATATAGCATCACGTCTTGACCATATCACATCACAACATGCCCTGCAAAAACAAGTTAGGCGTCCTCTACTTTGTTGTTGCAAATTTTACGTGGCTGCTACGGGCTTAAGCAAGAACCAATCTCACCTCGCATCTGAAGGAAATATGCCTAGAGGCAATAATAAAGTTATTATTTATTTCCTTATATCATGATAAATGTTTATTATTCATGCTAGAATTGTATTAACCGGAAACATAATACATGTGTGAATACATAGACAAGCAGTGTCACTAGTATGCCTCTACTTGACTAGCTCGTTAATCAAAGATGGTTATGTTTCCTAACCATAGACATGAGTTGTCATTTGATTAACGGGATGACATCATTAGGAGAATGATCTGATTGACATGACCCATTCCATTAGCTTAGCACCCGATCGTTTAGTATGTAAGCTATTGCTTTTATCCATGACTTATACATGTTCCTATAACTATGAGATTATGCAACTCCGTTTACGGAGGAACACTTTAGGTACTACCAAGCGTCACAACGTAATCGGGTGATTATAAAGGAGTACTACAGGTGTCTCCAAAGGCAGATGTTGGGTTGGCGTATTTGAGATTAGGTTTTGTCACTCCGATTGTCGGAGAGGTATCTCTGGGCCTTCTCGGTAATACACATCACATAAGCCTTGCAAGCATTGCAACTAATGAGTTAGTTGTGAGATGATGTATTACGAGCGAGTAAAGAGACTTACCGTAGCGAGATTGAACTAGGTATTGGATACCGACGATCGAATCTCGGGCAAGTAACATACCGATGACAAAGGGAACAACGTATGTTGTTATGCGGTCTGACCGATAAAGATCTTACGTAGAATATGTAGGAGCCAATATGGGCATCCAGGTCCCGCTATTGGTTATTGACCGGAGGCGTGTCTCGGTCATGTCTACATTGTTCTCGAACCGTAGGGTCCTCACGCTTAAGGTTTCGATGGCGGTTATATTATGAGTTTGTGTATTTTGATGTACCGAAGGAGTTGAGTCCGGATGTGATCACGGACATGACGAGAGTCTCGAAATGGTCGAGACATAAAGATTGATATATTGGGCGGCTATATTCGGACACGGAAGGTTCGGAGAAAACCGGAGTGCCGGAGGTTTACCGGAACCCCGGGAAGTAATGGGCCTTATTGGGCCAAGAGGGAGAGAGGGCCGCACCAGGAGGTGGCGCGCCCCCATGGGGAGTCCGAATAGGACAAGGAGGCGGCGCCCCCTTTCTCTCCTCTCCCTCTCTTTCCTTCCCCTTCCTCCTTCCTAGTTGGACTAGGAAAGGGAGTCCTACTCCCACTAGGAGGAGGACTCCCCCTCCGCTGGCGCGCCTCCTAGGGCAGCCGGCCCTCCCCTTGCTCCTTTATATACGGGGGCAGGGGACACCCTAGAACACACAAGTTGATCCTTGAGATCGTTCCTTAGCCGTGTCGGTGCCCCCTCCACCATATTCCACCTCGGTCATATCGTGGCGGTGCTTAGCGAAGCCTGCGTCGATAGAACATCAAGATCGTCCTGCCGTCGTCGTCTTGTGGAACTCTCTCTCCGGAGCTTTGCTGGATCGAGCTGAGGAGCGTCACCGAGCTGTCGTGTGTCAAGAACTCGGGGCGCCGAGTAACGGCGCTGGGATCGGTTGGATCGCGAGGAGAACGTCGACTACTTCCTCTCGTTGTGATCGCTTCGCTTGGTCTCACGAGGGTGCGTGAGACAAACTCTCCCTCTCGTTGCTATGCATCACCATGATCTTGCGTGTGCGTAGGAAATTTTTTGAAATTACTACGTTCCCCAACAGCATCAAGACCACAACGATACTTCGTCAAATAGACTCCGTTTTAACCTTCTCAAGGACCGGCGTAGCCACACAGTTCAACTAAAGTGAGAGAGACAGACACCCGCCACCACCTTTAAGCACGAGTGCTCGTAACGGTGAAACCAGTCTCGCGTAAGCGTACGCGTAATGTCGGTCCGGGCCGCTTCATCTCACAATACCGCTGAACCAAAGTATGACATGCTGGTAGGCAGTATGACTTGTATCGCCCACAACTCACTTGTGTTCTACTCGTGCAAAACATCAAACCATAAAACCTGGCTCGGATGCCACGGTTGGGGAACGTAGTAATTTCAAAAATTTTCCTACGCACACGCAGATCATGGTGATGCATAGCAACGAGAGGGAGAGTTTTGTCTACGTACCCTCGTGAGACCAAGCGAAGCGATCACAACGTAGAGGAAGTAGTCGACGTTCTCCTCGCGATCCAACCGATCCCAAAGATCAGTTACTCGGCGCCTCGAAGTTCTTGACACAAGTACAGCTCGGTGGCGCTCCTCAGAGCTCGATCCAGCAAAGCTCCGGGAGAGAGAGAGAGTTCCACAAGACGACGGCGTGGTGGCGATCTTGATGTTCTACTCGACGCAGGCTTCGCCTAAGCACCGCCACGATATGACCGAGGTGGAATATGGTGGAGGGGGCACCGCACACAGCTAAGGAACGATCTCAAGGATCAACTTGTGTGTTCTAGGGTGCCCCTGCCCCCCCCGTATATAAAGGAGCAAGGGGAGGGCCGGCCGCCCTAGGAGGCGCTGCCAGGGGGGGGAGTCCTCCTCCTAGTGGGAGTAGGACTCCCTTTCCTAGTCCAACTAGGAAGGAGGAAGGGGAAGGAAAGAGAGGAGAGGGAGAGGAGGGGGGCGCGCCCCTCCTTGTCCTATTCGGACTCCCCATGGGGGCGCGCCACCTCCTGGTGCGGCCCTCTCTCCCCTCTTGGCCCAATAAGGCCCATTACTTCCCGGGGTTCCGTAACCCTCCCAAGACTCCGTTTTCTCCGAAACTTCCGAACCTTTCCGTGTCCGAATATAGCCGTCCAATATATCAATCTTTATGTCTCGACCATTTCGAGACTCCTCGTCATGTCCGTGATCACATCCGGACTCAACTCCTTCGGTACATCAAAATACACAAACTCATAATATAACCGCTATCGAAACCTTAAGCGTGCGGACCCTACGGTTCGAGAACAATGTAGACATGACCGAGACACGCCTCCGGTCAATAACCAATAGCGGGACCTGATGCCCATATTGGCTCCTACATATTCTACGAAGATCTTTATCGGTCGAGACCGCATAACAACATACGTTGTTCCTTTGTCATCGGTATAGTTACTTGCCCGAGATTCGATCGTCGGTATCCAATACCTAGTTCAATCTCAAGCATCGGCAAGTCTCTTTACTCGCTCCGTAATACATCATCTCACAGCTAACTCATTAGTTGTAATGCTTGCAAGGCTTAGTGATGTGCATTACCGAGAGGGCCCAGAGATACCTCTCCGACAATCGGAGGACAAATCCTAATCTCAAATACGCCAACCCAACATCTGCCTTTGGAGACACCTGTAGTACTCCTTTATAATCACCCATTACGCTGGACGCTTGGTAGTACCAAAGTGTTCCTCCGTAAACGGAGTTGCATAATCTCATAGTTATAGGAACATGTATAAGTCATGGATAAAAGCAATAGCAACATACTAAACGATCGGTGCTAAGCTAATGGAATGGGTCATGTCAATCAGATCATTCAACTAATGATGTGACCTTGTTAATCAAATGACAACTCCTTTGTCTATGGTTAGGAAACTTAACCATCTTTGATTAACAAGCTAGTCTAGTAGAGGCATACTAGTGACACTGCTTGTCTATGTATTCACACATGTATTATGTTTCCTGTTAATACAATTCTAGCATGAATAATAAACATTTATCATGAAATAAGGAAATAAATAATAACTTTATTATTGCCTCTAGGGCATATTTCCTTCAAGTACTACATGGTAAGATAGGATGAAATGTTTGGTTTTGTTGGCAATTGATACATTGTTCTTCCACACGGAGAGATTGTGTCCATCTCTATCACTGGATTGGTAGGTCTCATGGTCTTTGATGGTTAAATGAAGCCTCTTGACAATTTCTGCAAGCATGTATTCCCCTGTTTATTTCACCATGGATTGGTGACAACTGAAACGCATAGGAGCAGTATAGATATGTCCTAGAATTTATCAAGTGACATATATGACTACACTTTTGAAGATTCTCTATGGGCAATGTAGAAGATCTAAGTCAGGCTGCTAAACCAACTACAAAAATAATAATATTTAGGCAATATTTCAAGTGAATGGGTAAGGAAGTAATAAGATGGAGAGCTTCACTATCATCATTAACAGAAGGAAAAAGCATAGACAATGAAGAATATTTGTCTCAGTTCAGAACATACATGAACATAACTATAGACACACAAGATTTATTTTCCAAAATATGCACAATTTAATTTAAATAAATCCATGTTGCTTTATAGTAGGAAGAACACACCTGCATCGACAAAAATACAAAAATGTAAGATCCGAGTAACTATACAGATAGGCGACACAATAAAATGTCAGACATGTCAACATAGAACACTCTGTCCAGGAGCAGTCTTTAGGAATAGCAGTCAAATACATCATATAGTAATGGGATCCAACACAATCAATCCATGGTACCTTTTCTACAGAAAAAGCATATAAAAATATGATATAAATGTTTCTTCTGATCTTCTCTACCAAATATTATTAGTCTGATCTTCATGACTATGATCAGTCTGATAAAATATGCAAGCCATATGATTACTACGAAAAAGATGGAGACAAATTTGTGAGCTTCCTTGTGCACAAATCAGACTACATGTGCAATGAATGTCAAAAGAAAATCAAGTTTCCAGATGAAAACTTCTAGAGTAACTCAGGATGTTGCAATCAGCTGACATTATACTGCAACCTAGTGTTGTAGTTCACTATGAGACCTCTATTGAACCATGAAACAAAAAGAATGTTGCTTTCACAAGGCAACACTATCTTTAAAATGATGTTCAGAAACACCTTCTATGTAGTACAATTCCTTTGGATCAGGTCTGTTCAGGTTGACTGTAGAGGCGAAATGTAGCATAAAAATTGAGCAGAAGAGATATCGTTGTGAAATGCAAAAAAGATATTGATTGGAGATTGCACACAACATAAAAGAAGAAAGTCACAAGGCAACCATATATATTCAGTTCTAGCAGAAATAGGAACTTGGGTGTATTTTAGTTCAGAGATATACAAGTGATCTAGTTCAGTTTAGTCAGGGCACGTAGTAAGAAGTAGTTCCCGAAGGTAAAGGCTTCGCATTGGCTGCAGCTAGCTATGTAAAACAGCCGGATATTGGATGTTTAAATTGAATTGTTGCACTCCTAAACTTGGAATTCTGGTTCAGTTTTAGCTCTTAAGAAATGCCGGTGGAATATTGCTCAACAAATTTAAATGAATATAGCACATAAATCCGACCTGACAGCCCCTCTTTTCTTCTTCTCTCACCTCCTCAGATATTAATATATTGTATTAAATTTCATATTTAGAAACTGGAAGCATAATAAAGCTCGATGAATAACTTCCTTGAAATAAATGAGCGACAGCTAAGTGAGGCATACATCCAAGGCAAAATTTTCATGTTTTGTATGCCTACTTTTAGCTGATGGTGATGGTTACTTTAGTGTATCCCTGAATGAAAAAGCAAATAAACATGTGCTTTATCGATCAAAAGGTTACTCCCTAGACTAATTATCTAAACAAAATCACCTCTATCAAAAGCCCCAATGGTTAATTCTAACGTGGAGGAGCAGTGCTGAATTAACTGTTTGACTTCACTATTCTATACCGTATAACAAACAATCAAATTTCAAGACTATGAATTTAGCAGCATGATGATGATGATGGTGATATACTTAATCAAATACCATTGCCATAACGGTAAGGCCTTCTGTTCTATTCCTTCAGTAAGAAATTTGTAGAAAGAGAAGAAACCAAATAAGCAAAGAAATACCTTGCTACTTCAATTTTATCAATTTTACTGTTGGAATATGGTTTCCCCATATAAAGCTGATCCGGACAACCAAGCCAACCATCCAGAAGGTCTGCGCATGTAATTCAGAGGGAGTAATATTTAAGGGAGTCCTTGCATACGACATGATTCAGGAAAGTACAGTGTGGGATGCCATTATAATTTTAAGGTTGGGGTTGTTTTCCTGAGATAGAATCAAGAAATCGAGATATCCTCATCACAAGCAGGAGAGTAAAAATTGAGGAGCCTATGATGACAACTTGAACTTGTACCTGCTGATGGTCGACAGCCTCCATTGTCCACCCACCCGCGGTCGTCAGCAGTTGCGCCCTTGCCCAAGCCGGGCTAGTGTCTGCCACCGCCGAGCATTATATACATTTGCTCCATTGGCACCATTACACAGTTGCGCAAATAGACACAAAAGAGCAGCCAACTTATTACTATTTGGTGGAAAGTAGTCAAGACATTGCTGCCTAATGATTAGACGCAGACCTCAGTATAACCAACGCCTTGTGTATAAAATTTGCCTTCTAGAAAGCAAAACATGGACAAATGGTAAGGAAATATAGCTGCTTGCATACTAAACGATGATATTATTCCTTTAAAGGGTCTACTAAAAATAAATAAGCATCAATATGTATGACCACACAAGCCATTAAATCTTGTGCTTTTAAATTTTCAATTACAGCAATGGAGTTCATTTTCGAGGGATTTTTAACGATCATGTATAATAACTCGAATGAAGATCTGAAAGTACCTTGTAGGAAAGCTGATTGCAAAATTACAAATTGTAAGCCAAATCAGTTCAAATCTGACCAAACTCTGGATGACTATCTCATGATGCTCAATATATTGCTCTTTCAAGGCATCAAACAAAGTGCACTCCTTATGAAATGTGAAATCGAGAAACAATCAACGCCTATGGACACACGTCAATAGCAATGCAAAATAAAGAAATAAGCAAGCAAACACTCAACAACCTACCGAATGTTAGGATTAAGACATCCAGATGCTCCATAGTTTTTTCTTCTGGTGGAGCACAATGCTTACTCGAGATCAGATTCTACCCCGGATGAGTGTATG
The DNA here is from genome assembly GCA_021605205.1 of Aegilops longissima. Lineage (NCBI taxonomy): Eukaryota > Viridiplantae > Streptophyta > Magnoliopsida > Poales > Poaceae > Aegilops > Aegilops longissima. Next base: position 523,832,050 of record CM038676.1, read on the forward strand.
CATCGACAATAGTAAATTTCTCTCCAAGACTGTTGAAAAGAGCCAAAGGCATGAAGACTATTACCAAGCCAAGCAAATAGTAGCAGACGCGCAGAACAATTGATGTGCGGAATTACCTGTCACTAAACGAATTTATGTCAGGGATATCCTCATTGATATACCAAAAGCAGGCCAAGCGACCAATGAGCCCCTTGTACCTGTCGGAAAGAAACAAGAAGGAAAAAAATTATCAAGGACACTGATCATAAAGAATCAAGAGCGTTGTATAGAAAGCATCCGAAATAAATGTCACAAACAATGCGTTCTTTCTCAATACACAACAAGCATAATATAGTGTAGAAATAAACCTTGCTTCTCTAGACCTTTAATCAAGCTATGAAGGACATAATGTCAAAATGATAACTGCCGAGAAAGGAAATCACTAACATCCATGTGCAATATGTGACTGAGGTTAATGCACATAGGAATATTTAAACCTGCAGGTATTTCTTGGTACAGAGCAGACCTACGAAATCTATTACAAAGCACGCGCATGGAGAAGACACGGTCTCGCTCCTCTTTTTCTGTCGCTGCCGCTGCCCGCGTTGCCTGCCTTTTTCTCTCTAGCACCATGGGGATCAGGGGAAGGGGAGCTAGGGATGGAAGGTGGAGGGGCTAGCGTGGGGAGGAGGAGGATGAGAGGCGGCGGCATGGGAAAGAGAGAGGGGGAAGGGGGGAGGCGGCGACAACGGCTAGGAGGGAGGTCGAGGAGGAGGAGGGATGGTCGCGTGCTGTCGTGGGCGTGGGTGGGGAAGCTGATGCAACCAGACACCAAAGCACCCAGCTCGGCGAACATAGTCACAAGTTCTACATCATTACAATACATACAGAACAACCAGCACAACAACCTGATGCAGCTGCAACCGCCTCAGGCTTAGAATTGTGGAACCGGCTGGACTGATACGGACGTTTCGCTGCATAACTTTGCAGTGTTTGAAATGATCATCGCCTAGTCAGTAAAACAACTAAATCTACAGGATTTTATATGCTACCCAAATCTTATAACCCTAAACCCACACCAGATTTTGGAGAGGAAAACATGGGAGGTGAAGTAGAAAACACTTGAACTATTTTCCAACTATCGCGTCATTATGTAGAGTGAAGATGAGAACGGTCCAAGTACTAAATATAGTAATTTAAATCTTGTGCTTTTCATGGGATTTTTTCCCCTCAGACATGTGAAGCAAAAAAAATCACTTTGAGATGGCAGTTTCACAAGTAATTCAAAATCATGGCCAATACAGAAGTGAATAACAGGAAGGGTAAATTTAACTATAAGTATTTCCTTTGTGTCCTACTCAAAGTGTTAACCAGTTAGAAACACAACATATTTAACTCCAAAAATATACTACTGTCAGAACAAACCAAGCCTATGCAAAGCATGAAAATTACAGAATAAACTTAGCAACACAACTATTTGTTTGTTTGATGGCAAATTTTAATCCTACGAATGAAAGCAAAATGCTAAGAGACTTATCAAGGGATACCTGAATTTCATTGGCCCGTGCATTTTCTAGGAGTAAAGAACTCTGTTGCTCACATTCATATACATATTCTAGTCAAGAATAGTCTACAAAAGTGCAGGCTAAGATCCAATTAGAAGAAAACAGTTATAAGTATGCCCAAACCAGAAAATTGATGTTATATCTTGTAAAAACAATATCAAAATCATGCCCAATTTCACCTTTTAGGGATTAGAGCAAGATTAAGAAACATAGTCATCCTTATTAAATACTCTCTGCTCTGAACCACATTTTCTGAATGACTCTCAAAGTACAAATGCCTAGAGGCTTCTCGATGTAAATTTGGAACAAATACGAATCAGATGTATAGGGAAATAAGACAGAGGCCAAATTTTGTTGCTACTAAGTTGTATCTTGTACTCCCTCCATCCCAAAATAAGTGACTCAACTTATCTTGTACTCCCTCCGTCCCAAAATAAGTGAGTCAACTTTGTACTAACTTTAGTTCAAAGTTAGTACAAAGTTGAGTCACTTATTTTGAGATGGATCAGTATGAAACTGCGCCGAGATAAAATTGGTATCGAACAATTTGGTTCCAGGTATTTAAAGGAAAAGGTAACCTCCTTATTTTCCAGGTAATATCAAATATGTGGTTCTACAGAAGATTTAATAGACCTACAGAGTTAGGTACTAAGCTACAAATTTAAATATTTTAATGAGAAAGCTAATCCCACTACCAAAGTAGCTCACCATCAGCTAAAGTAATATGCTGGACACAAAATGTTATTTACATAGCAGCAACATGCTTGTGCTGTACCAAAAACATAAAGTATCACAAAATATCTCCCCAAAAGAAGCTACACTATTTTCACATGGCCAGTTTACCTTTTTGATTACTAAAACAATGTGGCAATGAAATAAGAGAATAAAGCTATAACCAGAATGATCAACAAACCTTGGTAGCTTGCATATACACCAATGAAAGGTAGTCGGCAATCTGAAATTACAAACCTGGCTAAAGTTTAGTGAAAGCTCTAAAGTCTAAACTTGGAAGGAAACATGGAGGAAGCCAAGGATTGATGGCATCCACATGCCTTGCTCATGTCGATAACTCCCGAAGAGGAATAGGACATCCATGTGCTCACCAGGGGGAGAAAGAAGTGGAGCGCTGCCAGCCACAACACGCAAAAGTCGCCGGACAGGAATCTTCACCCCACCCTACTTTGTCACCCCATCCTGCTCCATATGTGTGAGCCGAAGCCACCAAATCCAGACCTATGTACTTGCCAGGAACGCTGCAAAGCCAAAACATCACAAGACAGGTAGATCAGGGACAGAGGAAGAGGCGACAACAAGGTTTAAAGAATGACAATTTTTCAATAACTTGGTACACAAAAAATTCTGGAGATGCTCACACATATTATCGTCGTTTTTGTTGTGCTTCATTCCTAGCTGAAACTCCTAGTAAGGAACAAATTAAGAAGGGAGGCATAGGACAGCAGGAACATGATTTTTCAAAAAAAGTACCAACAGTACTTGATGATGGCACCATTGTGTGCTGACTACACTGCGCTTTTTCATGGTTTTAATCATGAATCGATCCATCAGTCTACAAATTACAATGAATGGATTATCAATGGTAATGACTAAAAATAATTAGATATGCGCATGCAACATGATATATGAGCACAAATACACATACAACATGATCTATGAGCACAAAAAATTTCCAAAGCATGTGAATTAAATTGACTTACTAATTTGGCAAACTACTGCCGCCGTATGGCATCTTTTGAACTTAATCAAGGGAAAATACTGCATCGAGAGAAAAACAGTAAATAATCTCATCCTGAAGAAAATTGAATCAAGAAAGAGTGTGCTTGTCACAAAAGAGTAATAAAGATTAAAGAGAGAAAGATATTTCACCTAGGGCTTTAATGATCGATCCGGCCATGGCGATGCTGTCCATGGAGAGAAGCACATAGAGAGAGGGATGACATGATGGGGAAATCGTTGTAGCCACCACCAAGATGCTTTCCTCACGGGCTTGAAATATTCTGAAGTTCTAGTGTTATTTCTTCTAGTCTAAGAAGATAAGGAAGAGCAGCAATATCTAGAGTGTAGTAGCAGATGAGACTAAAGAAGGAGATTACCAGGAGGTTTGCAAGGATGCCAGTTGCCACGGATCCAGGTGTTGTCAGCAGTGCTAGCGCACACGTCACAGATAAATAGTATGGCTGTATGGAGAACCCAAAAGTCACAAGCCACATTCAACACTTCAAGACACATATATATATGTGAATCAAAACCCCCAGTGTTGACAGAGAAGTAAAACTGATTAATGAGGGAGAGGAATAGACTGGGAACTGAAAACCATCCTCTTTAATTTTTTCAATGAATCGTTTTCTTCTGAACATGAACACTGAACACAGACTGCCACTGCTCTGCTTCGACATACTTGGGAAGATTGTCTTGACTATGGCTGTCAAACTGAGTGAACAGAATAGGGTATGGCCAGCCATTAATCAGCACTACAAAAAAAATACACTTCCGTGATGATACATGTTTGTCACAGTAGGTCACATTTTTTGTCATGCATGTACATCCATGACAAATTTATGACAGAATCAAGATAGTCATACCTGTCTTTGTCAGAGAAGTGTTCCATGACATTACCAAAATTATCATCACGTATATCCACTTCCATGACGATAAATCGCGTGTCACAGAAGTGCTTTCGTCAAGGGTGACCGATACGTGGCATCCACCGTAACGGAACGCCGTTAAGCTATCGGGTCGGGTTTTGGATCCGATAACCCGTTAAAGCCACGACCAATGGGGATTTTCCACGTAAAATCATCATTGGTCGGAGGAAACACGGTCGACTCATCGTTGGGACATATGTCATCCACTCATTGGACAGAAGGCGCCTATGATACGTCGACACGTGGCACGGCCCAACAGAGGCCCATTCTTGTGAAAAGGCTGGCCCGTTTGACTTGGTCAAAAGGTGGCGGGCCGGCCCATGGAAAGCCTGTTAATGGCCTGTTCGCATATAGCCCATTTACGGCCCACTAACCCAAGGCTCGTTACGCCCTATCCGAATTAGGCCCCAGTAGCGTCATCTGGGCCATCCAATATGATTCCAGCCTGTTTTCACTTCTGGCCCATGTATGGCCCATGACGTGTTTCGACCCATATGAGGCCCTATGTAACTCTTGGCCTATTAACGGCCCGTGGTGAAACTGGCCCGCAATGAACAGTGTATCACTTTACACCCATTAACGGCCCGTGGTGAAACTGGCCCGTAATGAATAGTATATCACTTTATACCCATTAAGGGCCCATTATTCAGTTGGGCCGTTTCCAGCAAATGTTATCTTTCGGCCTTCTCAGAGCCCATTTATTATTGGGCTCATTTCCGATTCGTTTACTTACGGCCCGTTCATCGTCATTTTACGCTTGGGGCCAAATTCAGCCCGTGGTTGCATCGGCCCGCTTGTGGTCCGTTAATCGTTGGGCGTTTTCATAGCATCATCAACACGCCTATTAACGATGGCTCGTTATGGTCATACGGCCCGTATAAGGCCCATTGATGATACAGCCCGTAGAAGCCCCATTGTTTCTACGGCCCGTAGAAGGCCCATTGTTTCTATGGCCCGTAGAAGGCCCATTGTTTCTACGGCCCGTAGAAGGCCCATTGTTTCTACGGCCCGTAGAAGGTCTACTGTTTCTATGGCCCGTAGAAGGCCCACTGTTTCTACGGCCCGTAGAAGGCCCACTTTCTCTTGTTTGGCGCTTAAATCCTCCACCGCTTGATGTTGCACCAGAAAATATGCATCTGAATTCTTTAGGGACTTCCTCAGTCCTTCAGCTTCCTGTCGCAGCACATCTGATCGATGTCTTTCAACTTGAAGTTGAGACTCAAGAAGACGAACTGATTCAGGCAGTGAGTTCGAAGAGCTTGTGCTAGCAGTAGTGGCCAGTAACTCGAACACTACATTAAGACATGACTTTTGGGTTCCCTCACTATCGTCAAGATAGTTTTTATCAGCTTTCTTGGAGACCAATAGGGATGTCTCACTATCTTGAACCTTATCTGCATTACTTCCTTTACCATTGGATAACGCGGTACTATTCTCCAATATTTTGTCCGCATTCTAAAAGAGAAACAAGTAGACACATCACATGTTTACCATGTTGTATATGAAACTCATTTTGGTAAATGAGTTCAGTAGTAAAGTGGACAGGATAACAGTATGAAACAAACATATATCTATGTACCATGGTCACTTTATGGTCTATATCATTCTAGTTTTTGTTGCCAAATCAAGATAGAGACACAGTTCAAATAATATTTGTTCAAGACAAAGCAGAATAGACAGAATATAAGTGTGGGTAACTATAGAGCAATAACAACACTTGTAATGTGCATGACATGAGAACATAACTATTTATTCAATTGAAACTGAAATCAACATAGAGCAGGTTACAACAAAGAAACCAGTTAAAGAAACAGGTTTAAAACATACCATTGCGCCATTGGAGTTTCAATTCCATCCTTCAAATTTGAAAATAGTTGGTATGAGTAAATACAGAATGGAAGAGCAAAGGAGTATGAACCATAGCTACGAACCTGACCTAAGAACAAATCTTCTTCTCCTTTAAGCGTTGAGTTGGGATTCAGAGTGGTGGTCCTCGTGCTTTGGGCACTGCAGTTCCCTTACTAACTGCTCGTGTTTGGGTGCTCTGTGGTGGAGACGGTCTTGTGTCAAGCTGAATCAAGTTACTATCTGCGGGGTTGGGGTTAGAAGGGGTGTAGCTGGTTCTCTGTCCAACTGGTAGGGGTACAATCTGCGAGAGTCTGAGTTATGTGTGGTGGATCTGGTCCTTGGGCAAATACAACCAGCAGTTCTATCTGCATCAATGGTAGCACTATCTTTTACAAGACCGTGTTGTTACTCCCTTAGATACTGCCATCACGCTCTCCAATTCAAATGGCTGATAAACAAGAAAAAAATTGAAAGTATAGACATTGTATGATAGACAGGTGCAATGGATAGTGGGGAATAAAAGAGGGCATGAAATAATTCATATTTATGTTGTCTAACCAAACAGGATAGCATGACACAATTTCACATATATGATGGCTAACTAAACATGATAGCATGACACAATTTCACATTATGATGGCTAACTAAAAAAGATGGAAATACATAGTTCAAAATATGAGACTATGTAAACAGGATGGCATGACATAACTATATAATGTGTTTATTAAATAGGTTGGCATGCCATAATTCACATACATTCATGGATAGAATGCCATAATTCTAAATATGATGACTGTAAACACTAAACATGATGAGATGATATAACTATATGATGTCTTTATTAAATGGGTTGCCATGCCATAATTCAGATAGATGATGTGTATGTACTATGTAAACATGATATAATTTAAATATATGATTTATATAGTAAGCAAGTAAGCAGATGGCAATCTATATATGATGTAAAAACTAAGCAATGCAAGAGAACATGCATGACATGGGTAGTATAACCCTGCCAAGTTTGAGCATAGACCTCAGGGGGGAAATAGGACTGGTCATCAGTCTCTGAATCCTCCTCTGAGGAGCTCTCTGTAGCCAGCAAGATGTCTGCTTCAGCAGGTAGCATTATCTGCTCTGAATACCTTGTTTTCACTCCAGATACTTCCATCACCGCTTCAAATGGCTGATGCACAGGAAGAGTAGTTGAATATACAAATGTTGTCGACAAATGGAACACGTAATACAAAAAAATGACAGCATGATATAATTCACATACATGATGATTGACTAAACAACATGGCATTGCATAATTCACATATATAATGCCTTTGCAACAAGATAGCATTGTATAATTCACATATATAATGTCTTGCAACAAGATGGCAATGCATAATTCACATATATGGTAATTAGACACCAAGCAGTGGCATTCACACAAAGCCTGTCTAAACTAATCAAATGGCATAGCAATGCGAGACACCATACGCATGATATGAGCAACATAACCCTGCCAAGTTAGAGTATACACCTCGGGGGGGGGGGGGATAGGACTGGTCATCTGTCTCTGAATCCTCCTCTGAGGAGCTATCCGTAACCAGCGAGATATGCGCTTCGTCAGATAGCATAGTCTGCTCAGAAGACCTTGTTTTCACTCCAGAATTTGCCATCACCGTGTCAAATGGCTGATGCACACGAAGAGCAGTTGAATGTACTAACATTGTTGACAAATGTAATATGTAACGAAAAAAAGGATGGCCTGATATAATTTACATATAAGATGACTCGCTAAGCAGGATGGCATTGCAAAATTCACATATATGATGCCTGGCTAAACAAGGTGGCGTTGCATAATTCACATAAACGATGAATAAACTAAACAGATGGCATTCACACAAAGGATGTCTAAACTAAGCAGATGACATATTTGATGTATAAAGTAAGCAATGCAAGACACCATATGCATGATATAACCAACATCAGCATGCCAAGTTAGAGCGAAGACCTCAGGGGGTAAATAGGAGTTATCTTCTCATACGAATCCCCTCGAGCAGATACTTCCTCTCGATTACAATCCGAAATGCGTGGAGGGGGGGGGGGCTGCCTTTGCGCCTACCATGGAGCGACGTCTTCATGAAATTATATTGCCACGCAAGGCTCGTCTCTTTTGCTCTACATGTTCAGTTCCATTGTTTACAATAAGCTGTCATGCATAGGAATAAAACATAGTGAGGTTATGTAAGGAGTGCATGCAAAATCCAGAGTGATGGTAGCAACTGTGGATAGACCCAAAACCAATAATAGCGAGCAGATAATGGCTTCAGCTTAATAAATACCGATAATGGCTTCTTTACTGTTTGTTTCCCACCCAACATGAAACTCATAGTAGACACTGGAGATTAACCATATAGTAGATAGATACTATTGATAGGGGCCCCGATATGTACCCCACAACCATTTTAAAACTCAAGTTTGACCATTAGTTTGGAGCTGACTCAGAGTCTAATCGGTGAACAGGACGATAAAGTAGCATGTAATATTAAGCGATGCATAACGTAAGTAGACACGAAAGAGTGGGACCTCTCTTGCGGACCCGTGTAGTCCTCGAGGTCATCTGCTCGGTTGATGATGGTAATGTAGTTTTCATGGCTGCCAGCGGGGGGGAAGAAGATCTGAGGCGGCGAAAGACAGTCTGGAGGCCGGACCCCTGCTGTGCTGGACCCTTCTGTCGTTGGAGCAGCTGAGCTAGGGTGGACGAAGGCGCAGCAGGAGCGGGACAAACCACGCAAGATTTTCTTTGACAACTATCTGTAAGAAAAGTAATTCTATAAGGGCTCGTTTGAATTGGAGGATTCCAACAATGCAGGGATAGGAAATATACAGGAATAGGATAGGAAAGCACGTGCAAAATAGAGAATTTAAAAACACAGGATTTCTGCCAATCTGGGTGTTTGATTCACAACAATTGGAAGATCACAAGATGCAAAGAAGCATGGTGAGATTAAGTCAAACCACAAGAAAATATACGGTTATAATGCTATTATGCTACTATCTCTTAGTCTTGTGCTTCATGAATAGGAATTTGAAAGGAGGACAAGTGAAAATTAAAATTCCTACGTTTTTTCTTTCAAGGAGACACTAAAGGAACAAATCCATGTGCTCAGTGGACAATATATATAACATGTAGAGTAAAAAAGAGATGCAACAAGTGTACAACCTCTTTGGCGAAGCCATGTCGATCTCAGCGTGATTGGGTTGGCCGGTGAGAATGCTCCGGCTGACTTTGTTGTCGGAGGAGGGGAAGAAGATCTTAGGCGTCCGGAGATGGAGCCCGAGGTACTGCTCCGCTGTGATGGAGGGTTTCGTCGTTGGAGCAGCTCCGGTGAGTTGTACCACGCTGAGGCTGAAGCAGGACAAGAGAGATAACGAACAACGTTAACCTGAGTGGAATTCTAATAGCATCTCCAATACATGACGTAAAATACATAACCACAAAGTGCTAGATGTAAAATACATCAGCCGCTCATCTCTGAACATAACTGTCGGAACTGAACTTAACTGTCAAAACTGAACCTAACTGTCGAAACTAAATTTTGCTGTAGAAACTGAATTTTGCTATCGAAACTGAACGCACTAGCAAGGTGAGGCTACACGTCGGTCGACTGACTTTTTCATCTCTGGTCAGTCGATTTTGCAGCCGTTGGATACGAAATCAAGGGCCTGCGGTTCATATTCAACCTCCACCCACCTGAGCCGCCAGCCACCACCGGCCAAACAGCAGCCCCCCGCCGCCCGCGGCCGACGGTGTGCTGCCCCGCCCGCTCTGAAAACACTCCCCATCGCCGGTCCGCCGCCGCCCCGGCCATCCCTCTAGGCCCCCACGTGCCGAGCTTTTTCACCGGCGATCCCTACGTCACCGCCCCGCCAACGCCCCGCCACGGCCGATGACCACCGCCCCCATCCTGAACCCTAAGATAGATAGTGGGGTACCTCTCCGGCAAGCCCCCTCCCTGCTGCGGCTGGTTCTTCCTTCGCCCCAGCGAGCCCACCCCTTGAAAATCGACTGACCCAAAAGTCGATTCAGTCGACTGAAGTGTAGCCAAATCGGCAGCATCACAAGCAAGAGCAAGAGCGAGAGCAGCAACGCGAGCAAGAGCAATAGCAAGAGCAGACCAGGCAGGGGACCGAGAGCAAGAGCAGAGCAGCAGCGCGAGCGAGAGCTAAAGCAGCAGCAGCTCCTACTGATGTGGACGTCGCCGCCAAGGGAGCGACGCCATGGAGGAAGTGGCCGGAGACGCCGCCGTGGATGGAGCCGCGCCGTGTCGGCTCGGGACCGAGCGCCGGTAGCACTGTGAGATCGAATCAAGAAGAAAATGCGGCGATAAGTGTACAACCTCTTTGGTGGCGCCGATTAGGCCGCAGCTTCATCCGAGGAAACAATGATGATGATGCTCTTCCGGTGGTGCAGGTGAAGACGGCTATGTGGGAATGGAGGTGCCGTGAAAGACGAGGAGAACGTCGGGGCAGCTCCTTGGAGGTGGAGGACGGGGTGGCTGAACCGGCGGGACGATGAGATCGACGACGGATCCTCATCCGGTACGGTGGATGAGGGACGTCGAGGTGTTGCTGTGGACGACGTCGTCGGGGAAGAGGCTTCGGCTGGGTGGTGGACGGAGCAGGGTGTGGGGTTTCGTCGCGGGTTTTCGCGGCCTCGGTGTATGAATGGGTGGGCGGATGGGATGACAGTGGGGAACCATGGCTTAGAGACGCGCTTGTCCGAAATGTGGGGTAAGTTACGAAAGTACCCCCCACCGATTTGAGACGGTTCTTTCGGTTCAGGGGTACCACTGGCATTTTGCGTGTCGGGATTTCACAGGAGGAGGGAATTTTCGCGCGCGTTGTAATTTCGTAATAGCAAGGCGCGGGTTGAGATGGAGGGAGTTATCGGAGCACAACGAGACAAAGATATATCTTAAATATTTCGGGCTAACTAGACGCGGGTTGAAATTTCCGGACAAGCCTAACATTAACTGTAACAAATAAATGCGCACTACAAATGTCATTCAAAACTTTGAATTCATGTTATGTTCAAATTAAATATTTCGCTACGTGTATAATGCATGCAACCTACTACTCAAATGAACGTTTTAGTGCATTCCAAACGTATATACTACCGCTTCAATATGAACTAAATTTGAATAAGATCTACAGTAATGATTGTTGTGAAGTCAAAGCATTTGAATTCGTTTCTCTGTTTTAATAAGATCTACAATCATCATTATTGTCAAGTTAAACCATCGTTTGTGTATTATCTTCACAACACACCACATGATTAGTCTCGAGTTACATATGAACTATGTGTACTATATGAACTCGAACTAGATTTCTTGAATCCACTTTATTTTGATTTCAAATCACATTACATTTCTAGCTCTAGCTAGATCTTCGTAATCTAAACAATGTCTCATATGTATAATGTGTTTATCACATTATGTATGGTGCCCCGCCCCCTACGCCTACAAGTATTTAGATGTGAGTTGCAAACACCACACATTACCACAAATTCAAATAAAATGTGAGAATGTTCGATATATAGTATTGTTTAGATTGCTCGATATTTAGTTGTAAGCTGCAAACGCCGCACATTATCACAAATTCAAATAAAATGTGAGATTGTTTGATGTATAGTATGGTTTAGATTGTTCGGCATTTAGCCGTGAGTTGCAAACGCCATGCATTATCACATTATGGTATAACATGTGCACAACACGTGTATCACCGCTATATTCATGCATGCAATGTTTAAAACACTATGATCTCCTATTCAAGTATATGAATCCGCTTTCATATCAAATTATGATCTTTTTTAGTCTCTTACACCCACACAATCCTCTAGCCTTTGTAGCTACCACTAACTTTCTCTCGTGCATGCACACGCCCTCCTCGCCCTCCCCCTCCCTCGGCATTCTATCCACCGGGCACATTCATTTTTTTCTTTAGGCCGTTCTCCCAGAGTCTCCACAACTCCTTTCCGACACACACCGATCGATAAACCTCTCCAGTGATGCCTGCCTACAGCATACACACACAACTTCAATCTCCTCCTTTATGTGTCCTTGCCTCGTGTCTCTCATATGGTCAGACACACGTGTAAACTCTCACCCCTCTTTTCATCGATCTCACAACCGCACACTCCTCCCCCTATCTAGCTAGTAGTTGGGCCTCTTGCACCACCTCCTAGCTCCATTCTCTTTGTCTATCCGTCTCGCTGGGCCTTATTTGCCTCTAACAAATGGATATACACCAACCGATCTCTCGCTATACATATAGCCAGCTAGGTCCTTATAACTCGTTTTTACCCACACATCGATCGATCTACCTCATTAGTTGTGTCTCTCCCTTCATCCGACAAACAACAATTGATCTACCGATCTAGTTAGGTTTGGTTACCAAACACATGTTTCCCCTTCATCATCCATGGATGCGTCCCGACAGATCTATCACGCATAGGCACACACAGAAACACATCCCCACTCTTACTGATAACATTGCAGTTCACCCTCAGTTTGTCTAGTAGGCCTCTCCCAACATCTCCGAGAAGCAACTCCATCACCCATCCAGCATTCTACCCCTCTCCCTCCCTCTCCCTCCCTCCCTCTGTCCTCTCTCTCTCTGTCCCATCATATTTCCCGTCCTTCAGTTATGTATGGATGTCGACCGATCTCCCTCAAGACATAGCTGGGTCTCTCCTTCTCAACACATATACGAGTCGTTCTACCTCTATAGTTATGTATGGACCATGTATGTGCCTGTTGAAACTGTCAATTCATAGTACAGTTTGCTTTATACACTTTTTTGTATTTGTGCAAACAGGGGTGCTCAGCTTGATTTCAACGGGAACTGCACAAAATGTTCATGAATACATCAAATCATTCATTTCCACCACAAGAAAGGAGGTGCCCATAAGTTCAAGGCGTTGCAACATATAAGGGGAAATCATACAAGCTACGCGCGAATTTGGTTGATTTTGGTGGAACTGCACAAAAAGAACAGCTGGTTTATTTAGCACTAGGTGCCATGTCAATGTCCGAACTGATGGCAAACCCTGCCCATTCCACAATCGTAGGCATTTGATATTTTGGAATGGGACAACCTTGTCAAATTTTGCTCATTGATTTTAGCAGGATATGCGTTTGATATTTTCGAATTGGACGCCCTTTACTGTTAGCAGCGGCGATCAATTTTTTCTTTATTCTTTAGTTGTGAAGTAAATATTGCCTCTGACATGTGAGTCGCTGAGATGCATAATCATCGATTGTTTTGAATGTTCTCTATGAATTGCCAGGTCTGTGTGTTTGATTGCAATGTACAGAAACGCTAAAAAGCTATTCAAACTCTTTGTACTCCTTCTGTTCCTTTTTACTTCGCACATTGTGAAAGTGCATACTTTTTTGTATAAGATTGGTCAAAGTAGAGATACTTTGACTGCAGACAAAACTTGTATGCAGACTAGAAAGGACCGGAGGGAGTACATGTGAAACTACTGCAAACGTGGTGATCATCCTGGGAATAATGCTAGTACGTATTGTTTTGCATGTTCATCCAATGCCGATGATACAGAATTGAACTAATCGAAATAAATTCATTCATACACGGTCGGATTTCATATAAACATGCTGGATTTCATTACATTTCATACATTCTTCATCTAAAAAGGGGTGTTTGTGGCCGCATGCATCTCCCAGATGCAGAGGCTGGGGGTCATCCTCCTTTTCGCAAAAAAACTAAAAAGGTGCGCTGGAGGTATAATTAATTAACCGGCTACCCACCGTGTCCCGCCGAGCGAATAGAAGCTTGTGACTTAACTGCGCAGTGCAGTTGCGTAATCGACATGTGGCCTGTTGGGCCCACGTGTCGATCGCCAATTGCACCAGCGATTAAGTAAAGCAGCGTTCTTCTCGGCGCAGCTCTCTGACTCCACGTCGGCGCCAAGAAGCTAACCGGCCGTCAATGGTCAACCCGCCTAGCTTGGCTTCAACCGGAGGGTAGCAGCGGCGGCGACATACCGTGTTCTACTCTTCCTCGTTTTCTGTGTGGCGAGGCCTCGTTGGCAGCGGGGCGGGGCCTCGGCGGAGCCGGCGATGTCCTTTGTCTCGTTGCCAGCGGGCGGCGCCTCAGCGGAGCGGTGGAAATACTCCCCCACGTTGATGGCAGGGTGAGGCCTCGGCTGAGCCAGCGATGTCCTCTGCCTCGTTGTTGGCGGGGCGGGGCCTCGGCGGAGCCAGCGGTGTCCTCTGCCTCGTTGTTGGCGCCGCGGGTCCTCGGCGGAGCAGGGCATCGTCGACGGCAGTGGAGCGGGGACTCGTCGGAGCCGGCATTGTCCTCTGCCTCGTCCTCGGTCTCGCCAAACAGCGCCTCGCCCGCTTCGCCGCCCTCTTTGCTAGCCTCTTTGTAGGCGGCCGCAGCCTCCGCCACCCGCATGCGGTACCGCCCGATGCTTTCGGCGGCCCTTGCGGGCGGAGCGGTACGAGTCGAGCAGCGCCTCTGCTCCGCCTGCTCATGGCGACCTGCTCCTCCGCTGCGCAGTGCTCCCGGAGGAGATGGTGGTTGTGGCGGCGTCGCCTGCGCCTCCGGAACTGCTCCTCACGCATCGGCCTCACCCTGTCCATATATTGGGCACGACCCTCGCCGATTGTCATGGAGCAATGCACCGGCGAGGATGGCGCGGAGGAGGGGGTTGGCGCCGGATCATCGACTACCATGTTCTCCATTAGGACGTCGTCGTCCTCCGGCTGCCTGCCGGCCAGCCGGTTGGCAGCAATGACTACCATCTCCTTGTGGTCCGTCGTCCGCCCGTCCCGAAGAGCGCTGGAGCGCGAGGAAGCCATGGTGGGCAGTAGTGGTGTGGACAGGAGAAAGGGAACAGATGCGGATGACTGCGTCTATGGCCGGCGCAACCGTTTATATAGCAATGGTGGGCGGGCGGAGGGACGGACGTGTGGCGCCAGAGTAGCCGCCTCGGCAACCGTGTATCATTAATTTGTGCGGCAGATGGACGGACGGACGACACTTGTGTCGTTTGAAGGCGGAACAATCGCCTGCATCGGGAAGCGGGGCGACCGACGCTGACTGTTTTGGGCGGAAAGCGCGCCCGTGCGAGGAGATGACTTTACTTGGATAGGATGACAATGGGGACCCACCAGGCCCATAGCCTCACGTACGCAAGTGCCTCCTTATTATATATATATATATATATATATATATATATATATATATATATATATATATATATATATATATATATATATATATATATATATATATAACTATAATTTATTTTGCTTCCTCCTGGTTTCCTGACATCACGGTCCACACCATTGTCAACCTATGTACTCCCTCCTTTCCGGTTTATAGGGCTTATCTCAAAATTTTAGTTTTTCCATTTTATAAGGCTCAATTTGGTTGTTTTCCATCACATGTTCAGATTTCAAGGTGCATTAAATCATTGCATGCAAGTATTAAGAGAAAATTGACCAATGCATGTACTTTATGCATGCATACATTGCAATTAATGCATTGATAAACATAATTTTTTGAGGATAACAAGAGCATTAATTAGGTGCTTTTGCAAAACTACAAAAAGTATTCCACCACTTGCCATCTACCTTGATTGGTGAGATTTTTGAATTGAGCGTTATAAACCGGAAAGGAGAGAGTAGTCAATAAACAAGAGAATTGCACAAGAAGCGGCCGACAGCTGGGACCAAACAGCTCGAGCAGTATTTGTGTTTTTGAGGTGTGAGCACTGCAGAGTTTTTTGATGTTTACCCCAGATATTAATTTTTCTCCTCTGAACAACAACGAAAACATCGCTGCATGTATTAACTGGGCGCGCTGTGACGCGTCTAGCCCATGCCAGATATCCAGCCCAGATATTAATTTTTTTCAAGCTGAAAATGGCTAGCCCAGCTATACTTTTTTTAGGAATACCCAGGCAAGGTCAAGTTGTTATTCACCGGCCCGCTGGGCTGCAAATCTTTCCTAGGAGGGATGCATTAGGCTTGAGAAGAAAATGGGCTTTAAGAAATAATAAATGGGATGTAATTATAAAAACTGGGTAGTGACTATTAAAAATGCACCAAACAGTAATTACTTTATAAAATATTATTTTTGAAATATTGAAAATTTTAATTTCATTAATTGTTGCGAGCGCAATGTTTCGTTGGATTTTTACGTAATATAAATTTATATTAAAATTGTATTTAATCTGACTAGAAATTTCGGGATAAAAATATTCGGATCCCATCAAAATGTGAGAAATTTTTATTGAATTCTGTTTTGAACGGTTGGTTGAAATGGGCTGTACTTTTAACAAACTGTAAATGGGCTGTAGTAAATTCCATTAGAATTCAAAAATGGGCTACACATTCTTACAAATCTCAAATGGGCTATAAGTTCTCTGCCACACACTTCTGACCTTACTAAGTTGACGCGTCCCCTAAAAAAACAAAGTTGATGCGTATGCAAGGCTTTGTCAACTTATAGTCAACACACGGTTCTAGCAGCAGTGGCCGCTGGATGTCCATCCAACGGATGCCGTGCTTCTTCTTCGATCTCGGATATTCTAGCTTCACCCGCCCAAAAAATGATTCCTCCCCCTGACATCTGGGGCGCACCGTTTCGAAAGCTGACCTGTGGGCCTACTAAGTTGACGTACCAAGGGCTTTGTCAACTTAGTCAATAATAAACGATTCTAGCTGCAGTGACCGTACGATGTCTATCCAACGGCCGTCGTGCTTCTTCAACCTCTGGTCTTCTTGCTCCAGCCGCCCAAAGCAGCGCGGTCGTGCCGCTTCCTCTCCTCCTCCGTGGCGGGTGTCTTGACGCGAGGCCTCACCGTCCCTACTACTCCCACCGCTGGCCGTGCCATCCCTCCACTCACCCACACCTCTGTTATTCTGCGGTGATGGCAGCGCAATCGAACCAAGAACCTCGTACTCCTCTCCGCGTGTGCATCCACTGCCGCGTCTTCCCCGGCTCCGTGTCGTCCCCTTCCTAGGCCTCGCCGTCGTCCACCGCCGTGGTGCTCTCGGCGCGGTGTGGTCAACGTGGTCAAGGAACGACTTCCATCGGACATGGACTGTACGTGGAGAGGCTGACAGCTGGGTCCACGACAGCCGCAAGGAAGTGCCTCCTTATTACGCGTAAAATAATTATTCCTCCACCTGACAGCGGGGACCCATCGGACGGGCCACCATATTTTGCGAAAAAATGATTCGCCCCCTGACTGCTGGGACCCACGAGCTACATCTTCGCACGCAAGAAAGTGCGTATGAAAAAAAACAATTCGCCCCCTGACTGTTGGGACCCACCAGCTACATCTTCGCACGCAAGGAAGTGCGTCCGAAAAAAAATGATTCACCCCCAACTGCTGAGACCCACCAGCTACACCTTCGCACGCAAGGAAGTGCGTCCGGGCAAAACAAAAAACGATTCGCACCCCTGACTGCTGGGACCCAGTAGCTACACCTTCGCATGCAAGGAAGTGTGTCCGGGCAAAAAAAAAACGATTCGCCCCCCGACTGCTGGGACCCAGCAGCTACACCTTCTCATGCAAGGAAGTGCGTCCGGGCAAAAAAAAATGATTCGCCCCCCGACTGCTGGGACCCAGCAGCTACACCTTCGCACGCAAGGAAGTGCGTCCGGGCAAAAAAAAAAAAACCGATTCGCCCCTCTGACTGCTGGGACCCACCAGCTACATCTTCGCAGGCAAGGAAGTGCCTGACAGTCAGGACCCACCTGGTCGAAGCGTATGTAGCGTTGTCATCCTGGTCGCGAACGTGTACGTACATACTGGTCGATGTAGAGGCGCGCACGTGTCGTAGTAGACCTTCCCGAACGAGGGCGTCCAGTCCTTGGCCAGCTCTCGGTTCTTGAGCAAGCTCCTCCACTGCAGGTAGGATGCTCATAGATGAAGAAAAGAGACTTTAGGGGCGCGCACGTGTCGTAGTAGAGGCGCGCACGTAGCATGTACACGTACGTACAGTGGCCAGGGTGCAAGAAAGAAAATACGGCCACGTATGTATACATATGGGCGGGGTCTCGAACGCCTAGTCGCGCATAAGTACGGCGAGGGCTCGTGTTCATTGGGAGGCAACGGAATGCATCGTGTTCATGGGAAGGCAACGGAATGAGTCGTGTTTATGGGGAGGCAACGGAATGCGTCGTGTTCATCGGGAGGCAACGGAACGCGTGGGAGCCAACCGGCTTGGACGGAACAGGGGATGGAAACGAGGCCTGGCGTGCCGCAGAACGGAGGAAACGGCCTTGTGTTCGACCGGCCACGTTCGGAACGGGGTCCTGTTGATCGGGAGGGGTGTGGCGTACCGCAAAACGGAGGAAACGGACCTCCTACGGTCGAAACGGGGGTCCTGTTGATCGGGAGGGGTGTGCCGTACGGCAAAACGGAGGAAACGGACCTCCTACGGTCGAAACGGGGGTCCTGTTGATCGGGAGGGGTGCGGTGTACCGCAAAACGGAGGAAACGGACCTCCTACGGTCGAAACGGGGGTCCTGTTCATCGGGAGGGGTGTGGCGTACCGCAAAACAGGACTCCACGGGATACTGTTCATCTCCACCGTCGACCTCCTCCAGCCTCCACGGGCTCCTGCTCATCCAGCCTCCACCGCTTACTCCACCGGCCATGCTCAACCACCCTCCACGGGCACCCTCCACCGCTCATCGCTCATCCAGCCCTCCACACCACGAGGTCCTGTTCAACCACCCTCCACGGCCACCCTCCATCGCTCATCGCTCATCCAGCCCTCCACACCACGGGTCCTGTTCATCCGAGGCAACGCCACCGCCACTGCTCATCCAACCCCCCGCCGCAAACGCCATCGTTCATCCAATCGATCGGCTTGCTTAGCAGCAGAGCGGCGAACCGCCCATCGAGTTCGCTTAACAGCCATCGATCGATCGCCGAGTTCAATAACGCGTAGCTCGCAGCGGCAATCGCCGGGTTCGATTAGAGCCAACGCCGCACACACGCACGTCGTGTACGAGAAAGCAGCGCATCGCTTCGCCCCGACCTCCCACCGTAACCGGGAACTCCCTGAAATTTTCCTACCCCTTGCTTCTACCACGGTTTTTTCCGTCATGGACGGCCCAAAGAATGTCATGCAGCTGCGTCTCCGGCCCGCCTAGGACGAAAAGCCCATTTTCTGTCATGATTTTTTGTCATAGAAGTAGGAGCCCACCACATCTATGATGATACCGGGTTCTGTCACAATTATCGTCATAGAAGTGTCATATGTATGACATAATTTTTTTTGTTCGGCCCAAAATGTCACGGATGTTCCTTTTTTTTGTAGTGCAGGTCAGAGCCAGCCAGGCCTAAGCAGGAAAGAATGTTTCAGGCATTTGTTCTGGAAAAAAATGCATTTGATGCTGGGATCGTTTTTCTTTCGGCTGTACGGGAAAAAAATGCATTTACAATTCCTTCATTTTATAGCCCAATGGTTGCATCATTTTGTAGGTTGCTTGACATAAAATGTGATGTTGCTGCTACATGGCAGTACAAGAAGGAAAGGGCAGCCACAGTAGGGGCAAAAGCTCAAAACCCATGTTTGTGTATTAAATACAAACTGATGCAGTTGCTGCATCTTAATAGAGCCTAGTAAGAGGTTTATCACAATTCTGCTATCTTGAACATTGACAACACATAATACAAGATTAGCTTCTGACTTGTAGGGAGTTCCCAATTTAGTTTACCAACACAACTGTAAGGTCCATAAAAGATATTTCATGGTATTGCAGAGTGGATCTATGATGGGACTCCCTAATTATAATTACTGATAAATGGGGAGCATCCAAAAGTCATAGACAAAGAAAATTGCACCACCAAATTGGAGTACCTTCTTACCTGGGCCGGGGGAAGACATGCACCAAAATACCAAATAGATCGGCAGTGGACGTTCGTAATTTTGACTCCAAATGGTGCCAAGCATATATACCAAGGTATGACCAATGTATTAGCAGATATGGAGACACACCCACCACCAATCCCAGCAACTTGACGGTCCATGCTGGGTAGAGCACCAGGTGCCGGTATCGTTGCCCAGCAGCCATCCGCCGCACTGCACATGTTCCTTTTGCTTTGCGAGGAAGAGGCAGAGAGCATCCTCCCAAGCAGCACGCCTGAGCCCCAACCTCCTCGCAGCTCCTGATCCAGGAGCGGATTGAGCCGCCGCCAACCGCCAGGTCTCGCCCGACCTTGCCGGAACAGGCGGACGCCGGCGGATGACCCCCTCCCGGCAGCCGACGGATCGAGCCATCGCCCACCGCCAGGTCTCGCCCGACCTCGCCGGCACAGGCGCACGCCGGCGGATGACCCCCTCCCGGCAGCCGACGCACCTCAAACTCCTATTTCCTCTCTTTCTCCCTCCTCTCCTTCCTTCTCTCTCTCCCTCTCTCCTATAGGGGCTGGTCCATGGCGCTGCAACGAAACAAGCGCCGCCGCCGTTACACTTTGCCTGCAAGTCACCGCCACCGCCGCCGAGCGGACGCGGGAGAGGAAGAGACGAGCGACGACGACCATGCGCTGGGGGCAGAGGAGGAGATAAGTGAAGGGGAGGAGGCGGCGGCGCAGTGGTGGTGCTGGAGCCCGTGGTGGAGAGAAGGAGGGGACGAGGGGCTCAAGAGGCGATTGGCGTCTCGAAGACGGAAACGATTGGTCGCTTTCACGCTCGCTGAGTCCACCCACCTTTTTACTGCAGCACACCCCTCTTTTCACCCGAACGGCCGAACCCACGCACGCACAGTGGTCCCGCAAGGAAGGATGGCCCAGATGTCATCCACCAAACTGCAAAGCCATGAAGTGAGTTAAAACTGACGGCCGGATGTTTGACAGCGAGTTGAAAAGTACCAAAAACTTTACAGCGATGCACAACGGGCGAACCAGATCGAAGGCCCGACTCAAACGCTCCAGTTATGCGGGTAGTGTAGCAGTCTTTATATGTTCAAATGGGCTAGTGAGCTGCAGCCCAGGCTGCCATGGCCATGCATGAATTTGCCATATCTTGTGATGAAGTAAACATATTTCTATGCCAAGATTACCGAAGTGAAGGGGAATGCCAGTAAGATACAACTGACCATATATCACACTGTCTAATAAGAACAATATCTTACGCCATGTGATGCACTGGCAATGCACAATCTGCTATGTTCATAGAGGTGGAAGTGTGGAACCATGTCCACCATCTCCATTCACTGGTGGCACCAATTTTTTTTTGAGGCTACTGGTGGCACCAAATGCTAACATGCATTAAGAAACTGCAGGCCCACGGGAGTGATAGATTAGAGGTGGGATATTCGCCGGGTGCATCTTTATCAGAAAGGTAAGTCAAACAACTATCCTATGTATCATTAAGAAACTACTCCCTCCATGAGCGTGGCATTGGAGCGGACGAGCGCGCCTGGTCACTTTATCTGTACGGCGAGGACATGTTTGGAGATTCGAGTGGCTTTAATGTCTGAGGGTGGTACGATGGATTAGGTGCTGGACTGGCGGTAATACGCTGTGGGGCCATTGGGGTAAACGGTGAGGCGGCAAAAGGCAACGTGACCCGGCGAAGACCTGGGCGGATGGCACATAACGTGGCCAAGAGATCGTGCCGGTCGTGGCCAAGTGGAGATGAGCGGGCGGGGGTGTTTTCTCTGATCTCCAGAACTGTCGTTTTCCTTTCTGAAGGTGGCAATATTTTCATGCAAACCGTGGAACAATTTGTGATGACACACTCGCCGAAAATGACAACGCCATCGAAAGAGGCGATTCTGGTACCGTGCAAGGTTCAGCCGTTGATGCTTTTCATGTGGATGTGTGCCATCTTTTGATTATAAATTAGCCAAACAGTTTCACAATTAAATACGTGAGAATACCAACTTTATGTGGGCTCCTTTGCATGCAGCTTTTGAATGTGTATGACGATGTAGGGCCGTACCGTAGGGTTGCATGCATGGGTTGCTTATTCTCTCTTCTCTCCCAGACAAATGCATCCATTTATTTCATCTTTGCTAACTTAAATCGGTCAAATCTTTTGAACCAACATTCTGATTTGAAAAAAAATGAACTCATGTCGTAGGCCTTTAAAACACGACTGATTTTGCATACATTTTAAATTCCATATTTTTGAAATAAAATGTTTCACTCTTTTGAAATAAACTATTACACATTTACAAATAATCAATTTCACAAGTTGACATTTCAATTTCATATTTTTTTTCATTTTCAGTACCCAGATTTCACTTTTCACGACTTATTTCATGAAAAATCATATCTATTCTAGTTCAACATTTTTAAATAATGTATTTCACTCTTTTGAAATAAACGCTACATATTTCCAAATAATAATTTTCACAAGTTGACATTTCAGTTTCATATTGTTTTCATTTTCAGAACCCATATTTTACTTTTCACCGCCTGTTTCACAAAAATCACATCTATTTCAATTAATCATTATTGGAATAACATATTTCATTCTTTTGAAATAAACCGTTACACATTTTGAAATAATCGGTTTCACTAGTTGACATTTCAGTTTCATATTTTGATTAAATAGGTTTTCCAGTGAAATAGCTTGGTTTCACAGGTTTCTAATGAAAATAGGATTGTATCACAGGTTTCTAATGAAAATAGGATTGTATCACATTTTTCTAGTGAAATATGTCGTCAAGATTTGAACGTATCTGAAATATATCCAAGATTGGTCTTGTTCTAAAGGTCTTGGCACCCGGAGTTCAAATATATAAATTATTTTACAATGAACTTATACTTTTAAAAGATATGAGCAATTTAAATTGTCTAAGATAAAATAAAGTCTATTAATTTATTTGGGAGGGAGAGGGAGTAGTGATGTGTGAAAAGGCGTACATCACTCGCTGAGGTTGCTGGACTTCAAAAAGTGGTCAGCGTATGGCATAACTAGTTAGCTATTGATGAAATACTGAGCTACTCCCTCCGTTCCAAATTAGTTGACTTAGATTTATCTACATATGGATGTATCTAACACTAAAATGTGTCTAGATATATTCGTATTTAGACAAATCTGAGTCAGCTAATTCGGGACGGAGGGAGTATAAAATAGTGGCGTGAGCAATACTATGGGGAACAACATGCATGGATGCGTAATCTCCAAGAGACATCCATGCACGGGATCTTTCTCGCCATCGTTCAGGTCAGGTCTTCGGCTTCATAGACACAACGAACCATGTCCGCGATGGTCTAAGCATACACCGTTAGCCTATCTACAGCCTGCACCCCGTCGCGCCGGATGCTCCTCCACGTGTGGGTTGTCATACAAAGCTCCAGCGGCTTCCATCGTGTCTGCGCCCTGTGTATGAATGAACAGTGGTGGCGCCATGTTACGCAGGAAGACAAGGTTATCCACAACATGCAAGACGACACCCGCGAGAATGATAACGTTGAGCACGTTGGCATGACAAGGCGACGCTGGATACCCGACAACAACGAGCTACGGCAAGAATGGGCTCGCCATGCCCAACTTGGTCGCTGATGCATAACTCGCCATGCCCGTCTCCACCATGGCGGTGCTCGGCATCACCATGCCCAGCTTGGCCGCGGCCGACAGCGCCTCCGCATCGCTGTGCACCTCTGTCGCTACCGCTGCTCGTGTCCAACCCTCGCAAGACTCCCAGCAGGCCAGCACCATGACGGCATGGCACATGCTTGTTCTTGTGCCCAACGTCAACATGGAAGCCATTGTTGTGCTTCAACTACAGTCTATTGGACCCGTGTATCATGTTCAGTGTGCACCTGGTGCTGTGCTCTTTCAGTACCCAGGATGGGTGGTCATGGCGCTCACAGTTTGATTCTACTACTTGAGATTCAGAAGCGGTGTAGCACGGCTCAAGACGGAGGATCGTTCCTGTGCGATGGGTGGTCAGGGCGCCCACCGTTTGGTTCTAACGGAACGACAATAGGATGGTGGGGCCAACCTTGTTTTATTGCAGCTCCTAATCCTAACCAGTACAGGACGCGTACCAGGCTAATACACCCTCCCGCTCCTATCCCGAAAGAAACGAGCGGACGGTGATACCGAGAGTATGCGAGGACGAGCACTCCTTTGAATTTTCGCTCCCTCCATCCTATAATATAAGAGCATATTTTGGACTAGTGTGATGTCAGAAACGCTTTTATATTATGAGATATTATGAGAATGCTCTTGTATTATGGGACGGAGGGAGTAGCATTTGTTTAAAAGAAGATATTAGCAGGTGCAGCTTTAGATGGTCGGCTTGAACAACTCTTGTTCTGAAGCGCTTAAAAACAAGTATGTTAAACTACTATTAAGGTGCAGATATCTTGGCAAAGGGAGTATGTAAACAAGTTTGCTCTGAATCATTTTCAAAAGAACAGCGTGGATCAAGATATTTGCGAAGGGAGATCTTTTGCATCTATACCTTTATGACCTGGAAGATATTTGCTTGTGTATTCGAACAACTCTGAGGTTTAACTGCTTGGCGCAACCTTATGGGACAGATAACCCTAAACCATTCACTCCGTTGTTTGACAAATTAGCGCCTCTCTAATCATTCGGCTGAAGTTTTTTTTTTTTGACCTGCTGACCGTAGAACAATCGTTTTACAGTATTTTCATTAATAAAATAAATGTATACAATAAGAGTCTACATCAGTAGCTCAATCAATGCCAGTTTTAGAGAACATCATCATAGAAAATGTTAGAGAAAATTATCTATCCATCTCTGTATCTTGGTGGCCTTGGTCATTTTTGCTATGTACTGGGCTCTGATCATTCCTTCTTTCAGATAATATCTCCAACTCTACAAGTCGACAGCAGCATGTCTGGAAATCTTATCATTGCGAACACACCATATACCCCAACAGCCCGCCAGGATGATGTCCAGAGCAATTTCTTGTGGGAGCTGTAATAATGTCAGACATATCTCATCAAAGGTGGATGTGCCCCTCTTTTTGTCAGGTGCAATAGTATCCCAGCAGCTGAGAGCAAAAGGGCAGTCCCAAAAAAGGTGAAGTACAGTTTCCTCAGCATTATCATTACAAAGGACACAATTATAAGATTGAAGATGCATACTTTTCCTTCTTGAGAGATTCCTGCTGTTGATTCTGTCATACAGCAGTAGCCAAAAGAAAATCTTGTGCCTGAGCACTTTAGATTCGGCTAAAGTGGAGCCTGGAATACATTGCTAATCAGTCTACGATACCTACATGGCTGCATGCGCACTTGCTTCCAAAACCTTGGATGCAAGATACCTGGAAAGTGCACGCAAAATAAACATAGCACTGCTGCTATTAGCTATCAATCAGTGTTGCTTTCGCTCGTGCGCCCATTAGCAGGTAACCTACTTGTTATCTTAAGCTCTCCCCGCCGCAAAGTGTGTACGATAATAAACTCCCCACATGGATGCCGACCATACCAAGAAAACCAGATCAACTTCAGTCACGGTGCCATGTACGATATCATGGCAGATCCTTTCGTATCCACGGAAACAAAGCTTGCGCTTTTGCTAAAAAAAATTGGGACACGGTGAGGACGCGCACCATGTAACCCACACCCTTCTGATGTACAGTACGTAGATAAGGCCAACTCCACCGCGTGACCCTATCCTGTCCATCCCCGTCCGCTTGGGGTAAAAGGGACAAAAGATGCGGCCCAGCGCACGGCCTCAAACGGATTTTTGTCCGCTTTGTGTCCGCTTTCGACCCATCCGCGGCCCAAGTTTGCGTCGCTTTTGGGGTGAAACGGACACCACGCGGACGCGCCGGTCGTCTGCGCGTGTCCTCCCCTGGCCCGCCCGTCGGTGGCACAGGACGGGCCTTTTTCTATCCGCCCCCCTCCCTCCCTCCGGCCGCATCCACTTCACTCTTCCCCTCTCTTCCCCTCGCCGCCGCCGGCCGCCCGCTGCCATTGCAGCCGTGTAACTCGGACGCTTGCGCTTGCCCCCCCCTTCCTCTCGCCGCCGAGAGCTACCCAAGCACGCCACCTTGTTTGCGCACCGCCGCCGGATTTGGGGCGGATCCGGTCGGTCTTGAGCTCGCCCGGCTGTGGGAGGCCGGGCCGCAATGGATCGGCCGGAACCTCGCCGGAAGGCCCGGCAGGCCGCAAGGCCACATGCGCGATGGCTCGTCCTCTAGCCGCCGGATCTGCACCGTCGGTGGCCCGCCGGCAGATACGCGAATGGCGGCCGGCCGGGCTCGGTGCTTGCTCAAAAGCTCGTCGGCGCACCGTTGCCCCTCATCAAGTGCGACCACTGCCCAAGGGTGGTCGTGCGCCGCGTGTCTACAACGCCGGAGCATCCCGGATGGGTGTTCATCAAGTGCTTAAACGATGGGGTATGTGCTCTTTTAGCTTCGGTTTGTGCTCTTGGATTAGACTATTGGTGCTAACTTTAAGTTTTATTGTGTAGAATGGATGCAAGTTTTGGTATTGGGAAGAAGAGTACATCGATATGTTGATAGAGCGAAATGTATTACATGTTCGTGCACTTTTAGCTAGCCTAGAGGCTTTAGATGAGACAAGTGCAATTGTTGCTAGATTAGAGGCTAGGCACGATACTACGTGCGAAGAAGCAATAAGGCACGATACTACGTGTGAGGAAGCAACATCGACTTCTGGCTTGAAGAAGAAAGGAGGGTGCAACGTCGTGCCTCCTCCACAGATCAACAATGAGTGCATCGAGAAGGCCCTAACCCAACTCAAGGGAGCAGTTATGAAAGTTGGGTATCTTCTCAAATGTATTCTTGTGGTTATCGTTTTCTTTGGCCTTGCTTTACTAGTCAAAATGTGATGATGTATTGTCATGTACCAAAAATGAATGATAAAAAAAGTTTAAGGACTTGCAAAAAAATATACGCGGACAGGATGGGGCAAAGGGATGCGGCCGCGCGCTGGGCGCACGGCCACCGCATCCCGGCCCGGACACGACCCCAAATCCCTACCCAAACGGACAGACACTACAACAAGAACCCCCCTTTAGCAACACATACTTTGCAACGTTCTAATGATGTGTTGTAAACTAGCTGATATAGCTATGCATATATGTGTTGGAAGGTTATGTGTTGTTGATTATATGAACAACAACAGATGCTATCTGATGCAGTCAATGCGTTGCCATGCTATTACACATGTGACGTCCATGATTATGAAGCCCGAACTTTTGTCTAGTAAGGCATGTGTAGTAAAGATATAAGAAATTATTTATATCTAATAAGTATAGTTACTTTTTAATTCTGACATCATCCATACGTGCACACAATAAATAGAAATAAAAAATGGGGTACCGCCGAGTCGAACCTGCAACCTCAGGCGTAGTAGAGAAAGTAGTCAACCAACCGAGGCTAGTAGATATCGCGGTCGATTTAAGATTACCACGCTATCTATACTTTCCTCTTTGTGGGCACTGGACCAAGTCTGCTCAGCTGGGCCTTAGAGAGCGACGGCCCACAGAGGTGCGCACCGGGGAAGCAATGTTTTTTTTTGAGCATCAGTACAGATACAAGCGCTCATATACACGCGCATACACTTACCCCTATGAACGCACACACGCACACCCTATCCCTATGAGCACCTCCGAAAGACTGAGCCGGCATATCATCTTGAGATTTACGAAGTCACCAGAGAGCACCTCGTCGTCGACGGAACGTCTCCTCCCAATCGAAAGCGATCGCCGAAATCCTGAAATAATTCCAGGAATAATGCGAGCACCAGGATTTGAACTCTGATGGGTTGGGGATACCACTGTCCACCTAACCATCTCAACCACAGGTTGGTTCGCGGGGAAGCAATGTCGAGCAGTTGTTTTTTGCGGGTTTTGATTTGTACTCGATTCTAAAAAATAAAGTCGTTACTTGTACTTTACTAAAAAGAAAATCTACTTGTAAGAATTCTCAAAATATAATACTAGTTGTACGAAGTAGTTTCTTTTAACTGGATGTATGAAGTAGTTGTTAGTTGTTACTTTTACGTTGCACTAAAAGAGATTGCCACCTTTATGTTCACTAACAATTAAGCCATCAAAACTTTAATATATTTTTATATTACTAATCTCATTTAAATAGGTCAAAAATAATAATTGAATTTTTCTCACGCAACTAAATATTATTCATGTCATTTTAAAGAGTTTTCATTTTTGAAAAAGTTCATGGAATTTTAAATAGTGTTCACCCGTATACAAAAGCAAATAATGTGCATATTTTTAAAAATCAATGTCTATTTAAAAAATTAGTTACAACATAAATGTTCATCATGTATTTAAAAAAATGTTCATCATGTTTTTCAAAGACATTCACTTTGCGTTTTCAACAAATTCAAAGTGAATTTAACTGTTCATCGTGTACTTCGAACATTGTCTATATAAACAAAGTCATGGAATTTTCAAAAGTTTTCACACATTTTAAAGGAAAATTTTCATTTAGATGTTTATCGTTGACGATGGATCCACTCATCGGGATCTAAAGGAGGCACTCAAACTCCTTCGGGAACCTATAACAACATTTTAGGAAGCCCATGACTAGATGCAAGTGGACGACATCTGCTTGTCCGCAAGCGTCGGCGAACAGAAAAATTGAACAATTATTGAAGTAATGAACATTAGTGCAATTTTTGCTTCACGGACAAGTGGACGCCATCATAACCTAGTTTATTGATCGGTATTAATGGAACGAGAAAGTGGTTGGCTGCAACAAGGTTACAATGTCTAGGTTCTTGGCTCCTTGGGGCACGTCATGGGTTGGATGCAAGCGTCTCAGAATCCATGTCACATGGCCATGCTTCTCCCTATCGGATCACATGAGGGGCCCAGAGTATATCTCATCGGATCGGAGGGGAAAATCCCGTCTTGCTCGACCATATCTCGCGGCATGGGTCTGGACAAGATCGAAATCGACCTTTATAACAACTCAGTTACGGAGTAGCGTTTGGTCATCCCAAAGAAGATTGGTCACAATTGCGAGTACATGCACTAGCTTAGGTCTTAGGACACAGTTTGTATGTTGTACTAGAGACTCACATATGATCGGGTCTGTCTAATCTGATATCCATCCGAGCTCGTGTCCGGTCTCCCGTATCCGACCTCGAATCCGATCAGATCCATGTAATCCGATAAGCATCCATTGTCCCATGGCAGTGAGATCAACCCATCCACCGTATTCCATGTCGGTTTAGTCCGATATGTGTCCATCACATCACTTTCCAACCATGGGCTATTTAGAACAATGTTTTTACTTAGTTATGATTTTAGTTAGTTATGTCTTTACTTAGTTATGATTTTTAATTGAATGCTTAAGTTTTTCCAGACCGGTTCTTTTGGTTCCTAATCTATATAACTCCCACCCTCCCCGAGTATGTACTCTTGCCTCCTCTCACCTGAATCAAACTAAGGGAGAGGTATTTCCTCCATTCGACCATGAATAGCTTAGCTTAGTTTCATATCCAAGGGACCTGGTAAGGCTTGAATGAATGAGAAAAAAAAAACATTTTTGAGGTGATGTTGTCTTTGAATCGAAGTCAAGCACTTATCTAGTACGTGTCACAGTCGCTAACCATCAACACCCTCCTAATCTAGTGTCATCCCTCAAATTTGTCGTATCTTCATCCTTTCTCACCTCCACCTCAAAGCCACATCTTAGCTGCTCCCTGCCGCTCTCCCTGCTTGCAATCCTATCGTCTCCCGTCAACCCCAAACCCCAAGGGTAGGGTCGGTTGTAGAAAAAAGAGCCACTAGGATGGCTGATGATGGTGACATCGATGATGACTCCAGTGACCTAGTCGACTTTGGCCTCAACTGAACAAATGGCTTGGGGACGATGACATCACTAGCTAAGAACCGTTTTATCTTCCTTTTAAGCAATATAAAGATATACTCCCTCCGTCTCAAAATAACGGTCTCAACTTTAATACAACTTTGTACTAAAGTTAGTACAAAGCTGAGACACTTATTTTGGGACGGAGGGAGTATTTATGTATCTTTTTTACCTTTCTCAAGTTAGTTGTATTTATTTTCTCTTCATTTGAGCAATTTTTAAAAATTTGAAATTACTTGTAATAATACAATAATTTAAACAGTTAGTAAATAATTTAAAATAATTTTAGTTTTAACTAGAAGCATCCAGAACTTTTTTTTTCACCCTCTCGTATTTACCTTTGAGTATTTTTTCTCACATTTTCCTTTCTCTTAGCATGTTAATACGTTTTTCTGACTCACATGTCAATTAGTTTACAAGTTTGTAAAAAAGTCAGCGGAATTCAGTCCCGCCATTTTTTCTCTTATTTCCCTCCATTTTCCCACGTCAACGATTCCCCTCCATCTAATTAAAGAAAAACTGAAACTGCTCGGTTGTTCCACAAAATCTGCCCCTCATCTACTTGACCACCACGCGCACGGTTCCATCTTCCCCATCGACGCCTCCACTCCTCACGAACCCCCCCCCCCCCCTCCGCCGCCGCAAAGTTCACATTCCTCCTTGACGCGCTATCTCTCTCTCCACCTAGCAGAGTCGTCTGTCGCTGCCCTCTCTCCACGTAGTTGCGCCGCGGGCGAGCCCTCTGCATGTCGTTGCTGCAGAGGAACTTCACCCTGTACTGGTCGATCGTGCCTCCAGTGGCAGCATGATCGAGCACTCCACGGAGGCGATGCAGCTCGTTGTCCCCAACCCATTGACGTGCTCACCAACCTCGCATGGAAGATATCTGAGTCCCCCATGTGCCGCGTGATTGGCTCCGTCACCAACCTTCACTCCTCCAATTTCAGATTCCTCATCGCTGAGCACCTCAGTGTCAATGCGCAGGACGTGCAGGTAACTCAATGAATCTTCCTGAATGTAACCATGAATCCATGATTAATTACCTCGATCGAGCTTATAGTCGGAGTGGTAGGTGGATAATTGTTCCAGCGCGCTCCTTGCAGATCTTCTCCCCAGTGGCCGATTTATTCTCTCTCCGGCTCTCCCCACAGAAGCGAAGGACCCTCCCCTGCATTGTCGTCTCCTTTTGGCCCTCCTTTTCTTAGTAGGCCAACAAGTACACATCTGCAGTAAGCATCTGACAATGACAGCTGCACTCCTTTCCTCATGTCATGCAAATTACAGTACTAATCCTAGAATTGTCGTGTCCCATGATCGTATTGGAAGTGGAGGCAGATGCGAACCGAGGGGGACGAGGCCAAGTCTATTAGCTCGGATAGATGTATGCAATTTTGACGCATTCTGAAAAATAGCATACTACATATCTAGCTTCAGGCTTCGAGGTATTTTGCAGTTTGTATTAAACATAAACAACTCTTTTCTTGTTCTTCATATATGTATGCCCACATATGCTTCTGAAATATCATGCAGTATAATTTTTATTTTACTCAAGGACCAAACTTCACGCTTTGATATTCTTTTTGTAATTGTGTGTTAAACAAAAGTAGCTCAATTCTTGATATATG
This sequence comes from Aegilops longissima, assembly GCA_021605205.1. Taxonomy (NCBI): domain Eukaryota; kingdom Viridiplantae; phylum Streptophyta; class Magnoliopsida; order Poales; family Poaceae; genus Aegilops; species Aegilops longissima. The sequence continues at coordinate 523,863,586 of CM038676.1, forward strand.
CATGCAGAATTGCATACATATGCTTCTTAAGACAGTGTAATCTGAATCTTTTACTTAAGGACCTACCTTCAGACTTTGAGCAATATTCTGTACTTATGAAATAGTTATGCTCTTGTTTTTGTTATGTAGAATGATATTATAAGTTATAACACCACAACTTCTTATTTAGCAAAAAGTGTTCAACCTAGACTTTTGCGACATACAATTTGATGATCCTTAGATGCACTTTGGACAGCAAAGCAGCATCTGTTATTTCGAACACATGGTGTGCTCCCCTGATTTGTGTGCACCCTTTTCTTCTATTAACTAGTGTAGGATGCAATTTGTATGGTGGGCACATGCATGACAAGAAGGTCAACAGAACAGCAATAGATGTCTTCCGTTCCACCACATACCAAGAACAGTGACTTCTGCAACTACCAAAGAAGTGTATGTTATGCATGATTTTTTGCATATTAAGTTTATGTTATGCATGATTCTTTGCAGGTTTTAAATTGCTTACGTTAGAAAATCTTTCTCATCTACTTTCTTTTATATATGTAATAGGTTGGCACTATATTATTTTGAAGAGCTTGAGAAATCAAAACGAGAATGTTGCTCTTGCTACACTCTAAAGTATCGACAAGAATATAAAACTGATGGCATTAAACTTGGTAATGAGTTCTGAGCAGTACGAGTTGATGCTATGTTAGCAAAATATGATCTGTTGATATGACAACTAAAAAAGGATTAAAAGTTATTGGTCAGGCGACAAAATTAATTATCACATGACCTTCAACCTTTCTATATGTTGCTCCTCTAAATTTTACTGCTCTATTAACTTGATTTTATCTAACGGCTTGTTACTGATATCATGTTGTAGATTGCCAAGGTAAATTGATGATGCATGTCTCACATTCACTGAAGGGTCAAGAAGGGGTTACGTACTTCTAGATAGCTTCACATTACGTTTTGGAATGTTGTTTCCAGAGTTGATGTTTCAAACATTATGATTTATAATGGTCGAGATGCCAACTGCAAGGCCAAGAATCGATGATAGTTTAAGTCTTGTAATCTTTGGACCGTGTTGTTTGTAATGCAACAAAGTCGATTTAATATAAGAGATCTTTTTATTTACTATATATTTTGGTTCATATGCACTATCGCCATTGACCTAATAATTATGCATGAAAATATATAAAATAAAATTAATCATACATGCAATGTATCAATGCCTCTCGTCGTTGTAATGATCTGTTATGTCCATTTTGGAAATTCTTTTGTGCATGGTAGGCACCAACGCATTTGAAGTGTTTTTAGACTCTAACTCTATACGTTGCAAACTTACAACGCTTATTCACATCGTTTACCAACGCTTCTATATGCGTTGTTGTAGACCCTTGCAACGCCACCAACGGCAACGCATACTAATCCGTTGGTGTAGCCATTAGCAACACGTATATGGACATACGACAACGCACCAATGCGTTGCTAAAGGGGGGTTCCTGTTGTAGTGAGAATCCGGACAAAACGGACGTCCGTTTGGGGTCGCGCGGGTGGAGTTGGCCTAAGAGCGAGAGCGGCGTTGCGGAGCTCGGCTGCATCTGCCCCCGAGATGCACCTGAGTGAATAGTGAATTTGAATAAATATTTAAAAATTCAAAAAAAACTGAAATTTTCACTTGTCAGAGTTGAAAGACTCTTCTAGGTGCTTATAATTTTTTTTCTTAGAGATGACATCGGAGAAGCTCGTAACAAGAAAACAAAAATGGAGCTAAAAATGTCCAAAGCTGCAACAAAATCCGAGCTCCTTTTTTTGTACAGTGCTCCTAGGATGTTATCGCAGTGTAAAAGTTTACAAGGACCTACGAGAGTGTTTCATCTTTGATTGAAGGGTTACCTTTTAATCTTCAGCTTCAATCCAAATTGAAATCCGTAAGCTTCTCTAGGAAGGGGTGTATCGAAACAAAGTTTAAAACGTACTGTAATATGGGATGGAGGGAGTACTCATGACATTTTAATCTTGAATGTACTAAGAGAAGGTGCGCATATGCGCTCGCTCGTTTTTACTCTTTACCTCTTTTTTGAGTTGGCATACTTGTCCATTTTTAACACGCTGTGGGGTCATGCACCACGTACACCCACAGTCGTGCCACTAACGCTGAGCTTTCACCGCCAGAGATAAGATCTTCGAGACTTTGATGCGTCGTCGTCCAATTATTTTTATGTTGTTACCAAGGTTGAGCACGGCTAGAAGCATGGAGTGTTGAAGGCATTGTTTTGGGTGAATTTGGACTTTCTCCAGGGTGAAAACCCATGATCTTAGACCAGGCAATGATTATTCTTGTGCATTGTTTTCTTCTTGGAGGCGTTGCTTTTGAAGAACCTTTTTTGTATTTCAGGTGTTGTCTTTGGCGGTGGTTAGAGTGCTGCTGATGCTAGTGATTCATCACTGTGACGGGTCTTTTTTTCTTGTGTCCTTTTTCTTTTGTCTTTGTATATCCTTGATGCCCTTAGACATTTTGTTGGTATAAAGACCAGGTGAAATCGGTATCTTCGTGATATTCATATATTCTAGTTGGAAAGATATTTCCTTGATTGATTTACAGATCACAATACATGGTTTATATCAGAGAGAACTGCACGTCCTATACAAGTGGCACTCGGGCCCGACGTGGTCTCCTGATCCTATAATTACGGCAACGTTACATGAGTACATAAGACTCTGTCTAACACCCCCCCCCCCTCAGCCGGAACTCCATGTGGAAGGATGTTCAGGCTGGACCGAAAATCTGTAAACACTTGAGACGGCAACCCCTTAGTGAAAACATCAGCAAATTGAGAGCTCGAAGGAACGTGAAGAACACGAACTTCGCCAAGAGCCACGCGATCACGGACGAAATGTAAGTCGATCTCAATATGCTTTGTGCGTTGGTGTTGCACCGGATTGCATGCAAGGTAAGAGGCACTGATGTTGTCACAATACACAATGGTGGCCCGGGTGGGAGGAGATGAAGCTCATGGAGGAGTTGACGCAACCAGCATGATTCGGCCACACAGTTCGCCACCCCCCGGTACTCTGCTTCGGCACTTGAACGAGAGATAGTGGGCTGCCTCTTTGAGGACCAAGAGACAAGATTGGAGCCGAGGAACACACAAAAGCCAGAAGTGGACCGACGTGTATCCGGACAACCGGCCCAATCCGCATCAGTATAAGCAATAAGATCCATGGAGGAGGACTTATATAGTTGGAGACCATAGTGAGAGGTGCCCTGTAAGTACCGAAGAATCTGTTTGACAAGTTGCATGTGCGTGTCTCGTGGAGCATGCATGAATAAGCAAACTTGCTGAACGGCATAGGCGATGTCAGGTAGGGTGAGAGTGAGGTATTGAAGGGCGCCGGCCAAGCTGCGATAGTGCGTGGGATTGGAGAGGAGTTGGCCGTCCTGGGAGGAGGACTTGGAGCTGGTGTCGATAGGTGTGGAGATGGGCTTACAATTTAGCATCTTGGCGCGCGCTAGGATCTCAAGTGTGTATTGCTGTTGGCATAGGAAAAGGCCGGAGGTGTTGGTAGTAACATTGATGCCCAAGAAATGATGGAGAGGGCCAAGATCCGTCATGGAGAACTCCGACTTGAGGGAGTTGATGACAGAGGTGAGAACGGTGGGGGAGTTAGCCGTGAGAATGATGTCATCCACATAGACTAACAAATATGCAATGGAGGAGCCATGATGCTTGATGAACAAGGAGGAATCACTCTTGGAAGCCCGAAATCCCAATGACAAGAGGAATGCTTGGAACCAAAGAAACCATGTGCGTGGAGCTTGCTTCAGGCCATATAAGGACTTGCGAGGAAGGAAGACATGGTCAGGCCATGAGGGATCCACAAAGCCCGCTGGTTGGGAGCAATACACTGTCTCATTGAGATCGCCATGAAGGAATGCATTCTTGACATCAAGTTGTTGGATTGGCCATGACTGAGATGTAGCAAGACTGAGCACCACACGAATGGTAGCCGGCTTCACCACAGGACTGAATGTTTCACCATAGTCCACACCTTCTTGTTGAGTGAACCCACGAACAACCCACCGAGCTTTGTAACGCGCCAAGGAGCCATCATTGTTGAACTTGTGACGAAATATCCACTTGCCCGTGACAATGTTAACACCTGCAGGCTTAGGCACCAAAGACCAAGTAAAGTTATCCATTAAAGCATGATATTCTTCCAACATAGTGTGGTGCCAATGGGGGTCTTTGAGAGCTGATTTGTAGGTGGGTGGTATGGGAGAAATAGTGTGGGACGTGGCATCGGCAAGAAATAATCGCTTCGGCATGAGAAAACCAGTTTTGGCCCGGGTGGACATCCTGTGTGCGTTGTGTGGTGGCTGAACGCGCACTGCATGGCGAGGTAGAGGTGGCGCAGGCGGAGTGGACGGAACAGAAAGCGAGGAGGATCCGGTGGGGCCGGCTGATCCGCTGGCAGGGGGATCGGGCGATGGATCCGAGGAGGAGTCAGAGGAGGCTGGCGATCCAGGCGAATCTGGCGCGGCAGGGGAATCGGACATGGGTTGCAAGGCAGGCGAGCCGGTGGGACCAGGGGGACTGGGCGTGCGGAACGAGGAGGGGCGTGCGGGTGAATCGGTGTGGCCAGCGGGGGATCGGCACGCGGCAACAGCAGAGGCATGGGTGGGTGGAGTGCGAGGCGAATCTGGAGGGGGTGGAGCGTGGGGCCCGTACGAGGTGGAAGGCGCGGGATCCGAGAGATTCGGCCAGAGGGGAGGAGCTGCATGGCGATCCATTGTGGACGTAGGGGTGGTGTGGTCCGGTGTGTGGTGGTGATATGGAAAAATTGTTTCGTCGAAAACGACGTGACGAACGATAACACGTCGAGTGGTGAGGTCGTAGCACCTGTACCCTTTGTGTTCGAGTGGGTAACCAAGGAAAACACAAGGAGAGGAGCGAGGGGAGAGTTTGTTGTCCATGGTGGCATAGAGGCTAGGGAAACATAGGCAACCGAACACACGAAGATGAGAGTACTCGGGTTGCACGCCATGGAGGAGACAGTATGGTGTATATGGTGCGATGGCTCGTGAGGGGCGCCTGTTGAGAAGGTAGGTAGCGGTATGAAGGGCTTCAACCCAAAAGGGAGGTGTTAATTTAGCTTGGAGAAGGAGAGTGCGCACAATATCGTTGGTTGTGCGAATGAGACGTTCCGCTTTGCCGTTTTGAGGGGAAGTGTGGGGGCAAGAAAACCGATAGGCTAACCGTTCGAGGAAAAGAAGGAGCGAAGAGAGGTGTTGATGAATTCGCCACCATTGTCACATTGCATACTTTTAATGATCACATTGAATTGAGTGTGAACAAAGGTGAAGAAGCGCTGTAGTACGGTAGAGGTCTCGGATTTTTGATGCAAGGGAAATGTCCAGGAGTAATGGGTATAGTCATCCAAGATAACAAGATAGTATTGAAAGCCGGAAAAACTTACAACCGGTGATGTCCACAAATCGCAATGAATTAAATCAAAGGGGGCAAAAGTTTTGCTATGTGAAGAGGGAAATGGGAGGCGTGGTTGGCGCCCTAATTGACAAGCGCTACATGGGAGATGTGGTGCCTTATTACAATCACTAAGAAAATCACGAGAAATAGTAGAAAGGGTATGAGCGCCGGGGTGCCCGAGACGACGATGCCACAAATCCGAGGTGGTGGTGAGGAGTGCGGACGCCCGTGCTGGTTTATTGCCAATGAAGGGGTAGAGGTCGCCGGTGCTAGCGGAGATCATGAGAACTTGTCGAGTGCGAAGATCGTTCACAAGAAAACCACACGGAAAATATTCAACGGAACATGAGTTATCTTTTGTAAATTTGCGTAGGGAAATAAGACTAGTAACTACATGTGGAGATACAAGAATGTCCGTGCGGCGAAAATTGTGAGGGTGGAGTGTGGTTAGGCCAGTGGCCGTGACGGGGAGATGCTGTCCATTGCCAACAAGTATGCTTGAAGGAACATGCTTTAATGAATGACTAGACGAGGTTAATATACCTTGGCTGCCGGTCACGTGCGAAGAGGCGCCACTGTCCAAGAACCACTCAGGGGCAGGTTGGTTGGGGAAGCCGGAGTTGCTGTAGGCGGCGTTGAGCATGGCAAGATGCTCCCATGACGGCGGCGTGGGTGGGTAGTATGGAGGCGTCGGCGCAGGCGGGTACATGTTGTACTCCTGAGCATGGGCGTTGGGGCGAGGGCCCAAGACACCAGCGGCGTTGGGAGGGATCCATCCGGAGCGCGGCGACGGCAAGGCCATGCCATATGGAGCGAAGTAGCCTGTGAAGGGGGAGAACGCCGGCTGAGAGTGCTGGCCGCGAGCAGAGGAGTCGCCGCGCGCGCGACCACGTCCGCGGCCACATACACGGCCGCGGTCACCATCGGCGGATCGATCACCGCGGCCACGTCCAGAGGGCTGTTGTTGGGGATGCGGGGAGCCCTGGGCGCGATCGGAGGAGCCGCTGCCTTGGCCACGGTCAGCACTGCCCCGAGGGCCGGCCTCAGAACTGCTGCCGTGGACGCGGCTGCGATCACCACCGAGGAGCGCGAACGCCGAGGCACTCTCCTCAGCAGCGCGCTGCGCCTGGGATTCCTCGGCCAGGATGACCCGAGAGAGGACGGTGTCGAACGGCAGCTCCTGGTCGCTGAGAACGACCCGGATGGTGTCGAGGCGTTTGTTGAGGCCGTGGAGGAACTGAGTGCGAAGATTCACCTCGGTAACGGCGTGCTCGATGTCGGCGAGGCCGTCGGTGAGGAGCTTCATGTGCCGTGCGTACTCAGCCACGGAAAGATCACCCTGCTTGAGGTTGTGATACTGCCGGTTGAGGATCATGAACCGGGCAGCACGATTGGCAAGAAAGAAGTCCTTTATCTTGTGCCAGAGCGCGTAGGTGTTGGTGGCGCCGACGACGTGATCCACCATGGAGTCGGCAAGCGTGGCGTAGATCCAGAGAACGACGTGGGCATCGAGCTCGAGGTAGGCAGCATCAGCGTTGGGAGGAGGAGGGTGCTCGATGAGGAATTTGACGCCATGGCGAATAAGGACCATGAGGAAGAAGGATTTCCACTTGTGGTAGTTGTGATCCACCGGGTTGAGAAGAAACTTGATGTGGTTGGAGATGTGATTGTTGTAGATGGAGAGGCGGGGAGCAGGGGGCGGTGGTGCTGTAGGGGCGGAGGAGAAAAGGGGCGCAAACTGCGAGCCGGTGGGGGCGGCGGTGCTGCTGAAGAGGGAGGGCGTCCTGCCGAAGACGAATGGCGAAGAGGAAGAGGCCGAGGCAGTGGAGGCGGAGGGCGCCGTGGAGGAGAGAGAGCCCGGCGAGGTGACGGAGTCCATGGCGGCGGCGGACGGGGAGGAGTCGGTGCCGGCCATGGGGAGAACCTGGAAGCAGTTGATACCAAGTTGGAAAGATATTTTCTTGATTGATTTACAGATTACAGTACATGGTTTATATCAGAGAAAGAACTGCACGTCCTATACAAGTGGCACTCGGGCCCGACGTGGTCTCCTGATCCTATAATTACGGCAACGTTACATGAGTACATAAGACTCTGTCTAACAATTCTCTTTGTCGAAAAGAAGCGATGTAGTGTGCTAATTACCATCGCGTGAACATAAAAGATAATCCGAAGAGCTTACATTTTCCTCTAATCTTATCTCAGTATAAAGTTACGTTTTCCTAGTTCCACACTGCCACCTCATTTTTTTTTCTTATTGCAAGAAGGACGGCGCGCACACCCGCCAAGACGGAAGCTTGCTAGTAGAGCGTCTGTTCGCCCGCGGACGGCAAGTTCGCCGTCCAAGTATCTTGCTGCCCGCTTTGCCTCCCGAGCGACCAAACGGTGTTCGTGCGTCCGCACTAGCCCCCTTCACCCGCGCGTGTCCCTATCCCTGCAACAAACAACTCAGCTGCCTAGCTGCAGGGTGCAACTTGGCTCGGCCGGGGAGCGCCTTTTTACAAAGTACACTCACGGAACACCCCACCCCACAAAACAATGGCGGACGCAGCGACCGCGCCCTCTTATATATAACTAGTGGACTCGTTGCGTCAAATGGCGTAGAGACCCATTGGATCTATGTACATATTGAAAAAGAAATCCATAATTTAGATGATTTAGTTGTGTGCAAGCACATACGATAACAAATTGAACACTCTTTAATTAAAAAAAGAATGATGAAGTCTATCCAAAATCATACAATTCATAGGATCTATGTCGTTTCCGTTATCTTTCAAGTCTCGATTTCTTATATTATCATCAATAATTTCCAGTCCATTAAAATGATAGTTAGTTTTATCTAAAATCTTTCATATGACCAGAGTTTGTTTGAAATAGTGATACAATATAGAACAAGTATAATGACACACAATGAAAAATACATGTGTACAATATCAGACAATATACCTTCGGTGATGTACTACATAAATATTTATTTTGGAAGAAAACTTCCAATCTATTCAATAACTTTAAGGTAGTACAAAGAACACCAGACGCAAAAATTACATACATGTCTATAGACCACCTAGCGAGTACTACAAGCACTGGAGCGAGCCGAAGGTGTGCCGCTGTCATTGTCCCTCTCTCCTCCGAGTCGGGCAAATATTATTGTAGTAAACAGTCGGGAAGTTGTCGTGTTAAGGCCTCACAGAACTAGCGCATCAGAACAATAACCGCCGCAGATAAACATAAGCGTAGATTAGAAGGATCCAACCCGCAAACACACATACATAGACAAACGCCAACCGGATCCAGACGGATCCACCGAAGACAAACGCCAGCCGAATTGCACGAGATCCGCCGGAAACACAGCTCCGCACGCCCTTCGATGACGCTAGAAGCATAGTCAGGACGAGAGCTAGGCGAGGAGGACCTTATTCCACTTTAAAAAATCGATGTCACCTGTCTTCTTTAGCATGGTACAAACACTGACAAAACTCAGAAAAACACCTAATAACGAAGCCCTCCCACTGGCAAGGGTCGGGATCTACCGCGCCTCCATGATCCAAGGACCATAGGAGATGAGGCGGACCGCCCGTGGCGCCGGCGAGAGGCAGAGAAACCCTAGATGAGAGTTCTCAAGTACTCCATAAAAGTTAACATTCACAGACCACAAGATGACCTGCATGATTACGGAACCTAAATATGTTTGATAATTATTTGATATTTTTTACTGATATTTATATATAAACTTTTAAAATATTCAAATGATCATGACGGTAACAAAGCCCTACTGATAAAAAGATAGCACCCATGCAGGTGAATGGGATACGCCCAATAAAAGTTAATGGATTTTTTTAAAAAAAATAGAGTGGATTCTTTTAAATTTATAAAAAGTTAAAAAAAGGTTTGGGTCCAGCCGTCCAAGTCCAGATAGGAATCCATTCCCACCGCCTAAACAAATTTTAAAGGAAAAAAGAATCGGACACTAAGAAAAGTCAGTCATCCTCCTCACATCTCCCCTGTTGCCCATTCTCCCATCGCTAGCTCCCTCCATAGCCGGCTGTCCCAGGTGAGGCCGCCCCTCCCCTTTGTCACCACAGCCTGCGCGAGCTTCGCAGCCACTGATCTTCCTCCCCTTCTTGTCGAATCCGGCCGCGGATGTGGCCGAGGAGGCCCTCAAGCTCGGCATGCTCGCACCAGCTCTAGGCATCGTCGGAGGCGGACGTGGAGGCGCGGGACTCGCACGCCCCTCCTCTTCCCCGCTCCTTCTTCGAATCTAGTGGTCGAAGTGCTCGAGGAGGCGCTCGACTCGGCATGCTCGCCGGCGACGCCGGGGCCCCTCCCTCCTCCTGGTGCCCTCGCTGTCGCCGCCATGAGCCTCTCCACCCTCTCCCGCGCGATGGTCCGGGTCCAGGTAAGTCTCTCTCTCTCTCTCTCTCTGACCCCGCCGCCTGCTCCTCTCCGTAAATATGGTTCGCCACCAAGTGCATCGCCTCACCGAGAAATCATCATGAATGTTCCCTTTCAAGACTCTGCATAATTTGTTCTGTTACAGGGCTTTGTTAGATAAGCTGATTTAACTGAGTTTATTCTGCTCTAGATTGCTATACCTTCTGGTTGTGAGTGAATCCAAGAGTTAACATGGTACAATATTCAGTCTCATGTGTTTCTCAAGTACTAAAATGGAAGCAGAGAGAAAGAAGCCCAGTGAGAGAGTGGATAAGGGAAGAAACAATTAAACCAAATCCAGAGATATAGAAATTATGTTCACGAACTTCTCACTAAAGTAACAATGTGTGATATCTCATATTCATAGCAGGTGGTTGCATGAAGTTCATGTAAAATATATGTAAATCGTGCTAGGCTCCCTACTTTCCAGCAAAAAATGGTAGGAAAAATGCGCATTTAGCAAGCATGTGGATAAGAAGAAATGCAACTTTCTAATATGCATAAAACTTCCGAGTTCACTCATAAAAATTAACGGACCACCAGAAATCACTGGAAAGTAGCATTCATAGTGATTTTCTCTTTTCTCAAGGATTTCTGCACACCTCTCCCAGGCTACACTTCCTTACTGATAGTTTGTTCCTGACTAAAGTTGGATGTTCAATCCATTTTAGATATAGAGAAGAGACACTCCTACTCAATCCCCCTCAAACAAACCTATAGCTAGGCTAGAGTTTGGACAATTGTACAGCCAACAAAGACATAATGCCTAGAATAAAGATATAGATGAAGAAATCAATGAAGGGTGGTCTCTCTGTCCATGGCTAAGCAAGCCAGTTAGAGAAAGGTGATGTCGACGCTGAAACTCAAAGCCACGACACGGTGTATGCGGCGAGTTTTTCATCGGGCTTGCAGGTCTGCCTCGAGCAAGCTGCCGCAAGCAAAACAAAATCATCCATTAACCAAAGGACACTTGTAACTGAAAAAAGGTAGGTGCTCATAACCACATCGAGTAGAAACTATTTGCAAGAAGGAATGAGACCAGTGATGAATTAGCACGTTCACCATTTCAACAACCAATTTTACACTCAAAACAAAATAACCAAAGCCAAGAATACAGCCACAGTCACCAAGGACAAAAGTAAAAGAAGACACATATTAGTGAAATGTACTTATATATGGTACCATAGGAAAAGAACATATAGATGTGCCGCGTGTTTATAGAGGGCACCTAAAGAACAATTACCTCAACAACTCAGCTTTGCTTATAGAAGGCAAAATCGGGTCGCGTGTTCCCTTGAATCTCACTCACCATATGTTGATCATCTGAAAATGATCAAACATTTCTCCTGAAAACAGCTGAACATAGATGTATTTTAAGACGAGGAAGCTATTTGTTAGTTGGGCCTAGTCCCAGAGTTCTTAAACCACGGAAAGGAACATATCACCATTTTTTAGTCTCTTTGTGGGCTGTTCAAAATAGAGAAGAATACAAACTTTCTTATTAGCACACATGTTCAGAACCAAATGTCGGTGAAATAAAGCTCAACATTCAATATGCATATGCAGTAGCTCATCAATCGGGCGACCTAAATTTCACCCCAACTTATCTCTTCTTGTTCAGTACAGAATTTCAGGTTTCCCGTGGTTTCTGTTGCCAAGGCTTGATCTTTATTTTGTGTTTTGCAGATGATTGCAGCTGATGCCAATCCTATCGAGACCCGAGTGCCAAGAACGAGAGCCTCCTCCATCTTCCCCTCCTCACCAAGGAGGTCAGATCGATCTAGGATCTTTTCCCCTAATTTTGAGGCTTGCAAATTCAAAGATGATTAATATTTACTTTTCCAAAACTTATGGTATTCAAGTTCACAGAAGAAACCGAATTACCCGTGCAGTAACTTATTCATATGCCTATGCAGCTGCACAACTAACTTTAACTTTAAACTTGTCGATCTCTTTTGTTCTATCCAACAGAAAACGAAATGATACATTTGTGCATCTTCCGCAACATTAAAGAATTACATGGGTCATGCTTTTTGAGCCATGGCTAAATCAGAGTGAATCTGAACATACCCAGCAAATGTTTTAGAAGACTTTAAGTGCTGGGACATCAGAGGATAGAAACACACACTCATGCTTACATTCATGAACATAACTATTTGTAGCGATCCCCATCAAAACTGCAAATGAGAAGATAAAGTTCAGAAAACTCTTACATTTGTGAATATAACTATTCACGGGTCAACTATATAGAAAGAAAAAGGCACTTTCCTTTCATCTAAAAGTACAATCTGGACGTGCCAGCCAGAGGAAGATACAAAGGTTGCATGAACCAACTGGACATGCCAAAATAGTAACCCCTCTTCCGGTGAACATACCTGAAACATGACATCTTCCATTTCCTCCAGGAGTCCAGGACTGCTACTTCCCTGTTCGAGGAGCTCCCCATATCAGCCACTGACCTCCTCATCTTCATGGTGCTCACCTCAGCCTGCAATTTCAGCTGACAGATAGGTGCAGGAAGAAGAAACAAATGCAAGAACGAGGACGGTTGATGCAGCGTGATACCTCATCCAGGAGGCGGCCATCCAGCGTGGTAGATGGGGGAGGCATGGCCACGTGGTCTGGCAGAGATGCCTCATGTAGATGAAGACGATGAAGCGGCGCCGGCAGAGCATGGGGCAGCCGCGTCTCGGCCACCGTGCGGCACGACGAGGCATGCTGCCTGGCGCGGCTGCTGTTGCCCTCCTCCCGTCAACGAAGAACACGAGACGTCCCCCGTATCTAAGCACTAGCGGCGCGGTGATCTTCGTCGGAGCGGCATCAGAAACCGAGAGGAGGCGGCGGCGGCAGTAGTAGGTAAGGGAGATTGGAGAGAGCCAGAGAGGGAAAGAGAAACTGGAGGCTCCTATAGGGCTCGCGAGATATTTTGCCAGTCCATCTCCTCTCTCCAACCGTAGACGGAGGTGAGGCACGCACGACGTGCGCACGATGCATCGGTCAGCCAGGGCCCCACATACACATGCATCGGTCAGCCCTGCCTCTCTCCAACACCACACACAAGAAAATCAGGTAGGTAACAGACAAATGGGACCAACACGAAACAAAGCCCACCTGCAGCGGCAGCCACAGGCAGCAGGCAACGTCAACCTCTCCACGCTAGAGAATCCCGCGCATACGCGGCGCGTGAGGAGAGGGCGTTTGCGCATCCCAAAACGGCTGACCCAGCCAATCGTGAACGAGGGCGAGCCCACAGGTCATTGCCGCTCTGGAAACTACCGCGGAGTCAAAACCAGGCGTGAGGATCCAACGTCTCAGATCACACAGCAACGATTTTTACCACCAATCCAACGACCGACGAGGCAGGAAATCGGGGGAGCTTCCTGGGAGCGGGTCGGCTAGAAACGTTATAGGTTTAAATCCCCGAACAGAGCAGAGAGTGACAGACGAACACGAATAGCAGCTTGCTTAGCACAGGCATCAATCGACTTCGAATAGTTTGAAACATCCAGCGTTGGGTGGACCGACGTCTCTCTCTGATTAATTTCATCAACAGTAGCATGGGTCGTCCTGATTCGGAGGCGCCGACGTCGAGCATCGCCGCGGGGCTGGCTGCTCTCCAAGACCACGCCGACGGACACGGGGTAGGCGCGGCGGCGCCGACGAGTGCAGGCTCGGCCTTCGACACCAACGTGGTGATCATCCTTGCCGCGCTCTTCTTCGCGCTGCTCTTCGCCATCGGGCTCAACTCGCTAGCGCGGTGCGCGCTCCGGTACGTGGGGCGCGGAGCCGCTGTCGCCGCCGGCCAGGCCGGGGCGACGGCGCGGGTGGCCTGCAGCGGCGGCGGCATCAAGAGGCGCGTGCTCAGGAGCCTCCCCGTGGAGGTGTACGGGTCCGGGGAGGACATCGACGACGTGTGCGCCATATGCCTCGGCGAGTTCGTCGACGCAGTGTGGGCACGGGTTCCACGTCCGGTGCGTCGACGCATGGCTGGTGTCCCACAGCTCGTGTCCGACGTGCAGGCGGCCGGTGATCGAGGGCTCTCTTGCGAAGGGCGGCGACGGCGGCATTGGCGGTAGCCAGTGCCCCGCAGAGAACAACACGATCATAGTGGTCATCGTGTGAGTTCGTCGTGCAACGAAGCATTGCCATTGCCGGTACCAGTTATTATGAAAAGGGAGCACTGTTCTGCATGCGGAAGCTCTTGCAGAATCATCCGGCGATGGTTGCAATGCTTCTAGCATGTAGCTCGTGGTCGCATCGACTATATTTGCTCACTGTAAATATTTGACGGCGAAAACACCAAATAACATATTTCTTTTGGAAAGGGGGAGGATAACACCTCGTCTCTCCATCAGCTATGCACACAGCCTTATATTATTGGTAATTTGTAAATCCTATATTTTTGGGTATTTAAGTATGTGAAGCCTATTTCACACACAAAAAAGAGTATGTGAAGCCTAGGATCGATGGAGAACGAATCGGCTTCCATAAAAAGGGAAAACCTGAGGCCATCCTACTAAAATATGACATGTCAGTATGTCACTGAACTAAAAAAAAACTATGCTACTCCAGGGCAAAGCCTTCAAGAAAAAATTGTTGTATATGCGTCAACGTTGACAGGTTCTATCAAGGTCTAACATGGGACTTTCATCATCGAAGTCAAGCATCGTACCAACACCTTCACAAGGACATGTAACTCGCACGCCAACAGTACCCGAAATAGCGAAAGGGAAGATCGCGTGTTTTCACGACGAGTACACACGTACTTTGTCGTCGAATTTGTCACTCACAGTAACCTTTGTTGTCTAGCGATGTTTCACGGCTTGGATCTTCATGGTGAGAGAGCCCTAAACCTGGCCACATCAGTGGACAAGGACCTTTCCTCCTTACAGTCTATGATGCACCTCATTCGATCGCGATCGACGGGAAAGAGAGAGACACTTGAACACAATGTGGTTTTCGTATCTGACCACCATTGCAGCCACCTCGCAAATCACCATTGTTGCAACTACCTCATGGATCCACTCACCCGATGCCTTTACCTTGGTGTCCTCCATCATGGCCCCTGTCGGGGGGATCAGGCCCCTAGCAAAGTCGCACTTCTAGATCTAGCAAGCACCCCTTCCCCCTCCCGCACACACACACACGAGAATCGCCATAAGGATCTGCACACGCCGTCAAAGTCGGACCGCGCGTCCACGCGCTAGATCTAGCTGCATCCCACCTCCAGAATTGCGGGATGATGGCATCGATGATCTGGCATTTCTAGGGCACTGCAAAGTCCCCGGGGGAAAAAATCTCCAACACGTCCTTCAGGTTGGGAAACGCCATGGGCACCCCGCCCACGAGCTTCCTAGGCGAAGACATCCCTAGGTAGGTGCCACGCCGATCTTTGGCGAGTAGGCAGAGGCGGTAGCCGAGATAGAGTGTCTCCTCTATGGTCTTGGCCATGAATACATTGGTGCACTCTTACTCTTCATGCCGCTATGCACTAGCCCCCTACCTTGCCGCAACCAAAGCCATGTGGGGACTTACCCCTGCTTTTCGGTGACTGCCACCATAACTCCTCTTGCTGAACCTCCTCCCGGTGTTGCGGATGCCTCTTCCTATGAACCATCGGCTGGAGGTGGCACAATGGTGAGGGTACGCGAGCTGCTAGCTCGCCTACATGGTTCATAAATAATAATTGTTAAGGGCATGAGCCTTACTACACCACTAAAATTAAGTCATTTTTGTCATATTAAAAGAACCCACAAGGTGAAAATGACGGGCGATGAAGGCACCCAGAAGACAAGAATGAAAAATTATTGTCACTGTAGCTCAATGACCACCATGAGTCGGATGTTAAATTCCTCCCCAGTTAGGAATGCCATCTGGTTGGCAGGGCAAGCTCACTGTGGAAGATGCATCGGTTGCTATCCTTTCAAATGCTTCAGATGGTGTTGGTTGCGATGTTGTTGAAGAAGCAGTAATGGAGAATCGGAGACTAAGGTAAACATCGAGGTAGATTCGAAATGTTATGGAAGGCACAACTAGAACATACATAAGAAACTATCTCATACAAATTCACTGATGCACAACCTGCGAGAGACAACATATCAGAACAAACATGTCCTTCGTCTACATTTATTTTAAGGTGTCGAATGAATGAGCAGTGGCGGAGCTAGGATTTGAATCCGGGTGGTCCTCATTTTTTTTACAACAAACATGACATGTGAATGTTTGCAAGTAATTGCCAATACCAAATAGAAATAGATCAATATGGTCTTACAATCATACTGCTTCTCAATTAAGTCTCAGTTTGGCCTAAAAGAAGAATACATAGTACTCTGGACTATAGTACATACCTTGAGAAGTTAAAGATGACTATGTTTCAATAATTCTGCAGTAAGAATTTGGTTTCTATCAATCATATTGACACAACTGAACATAAATAATGTGGAAATTATCTGTGTGTCCGTTGCTCATGTACGGGATAGTACACACTACACAACAAGCAAATAGTAAACCCTAAATTGAAAAATGGGGAATGGTCTTGGCGAGCTGCCAGAGATGGTACCACAAATCAGGCCGGGCCGAGTGCCGAAATGCAGACTGGGCGGCTGTCGCTGGCTTGCAGGGGTGCCAGGCGGGCAGGGGCAGGTCGTAGGCTTGTATGGGTGCAGCTAGCGCCGAGCGGGCAGGCCGTAGGCACGACAAAAAGGGAGTGGAGGAGTCCCCTGGGTGGTTGGGCGTTCCTCGTCCGGCGAGGGAGGCGAGGCAGGCGGAGACAGGGCAGCCTGCAGCTGGGCATCAGGGATTGGAAGATGTCGTTGGTTCTCCCTGTGTCTCACGTGTGGGTGCAGGCTGCGTGCGTGCGTGTGCGTGCGTGCGTGCGTGCGTGCGTGCGTGTGCGTGTGTGTGTGTGTGTGTGTGTGTGTGTGTGTGTTGTTTGTTGGGTTAGAGATGTTGCGCCTTTTTTCTTCTCTGGCCCATCTAGAACTATGTACGATATATAGGTCGGTCCAAAATCTCTGGATGGGCCGCGGCCCACCCCCTGTAGCTCCGCTCCTGTGCACGACACTAGCCACTAGGAATGATATGTTAGAAGGACTATATATATTTGTCAGGTCTATCTTTACGGAGATGATAATTCAAACAACTCCCTTGTGAATTGTTCAAAAACAGATAACTATATATCCTAAAGTCAAATATTTCCTTACAATTTATTTGGGCTTCTCACTGCATGTCTGGAGGCCACTACCACCTGGACTGTGAGCCTTTGTACTGCTGTAAGTATCCCATTGTCACCTTCCACCCCGCCACCCTCAAGTGGGCTCCAGCCCAGGCCACCATGGCCATGCATGGATTTCCATGCCTTTCTAGGAGTTCTTGTGATGAAGAAAACATATTTATGTGGCAAGGATTTCCACAATAGAGTGAACTTACAACAAGATACAACTAATTATACATTACATTGTCTAATATTCCATTTCTAAATAGCTACAACCCACTCCCTCCATAAAGAAATAGTGATCTACACGCTCTTATATTTCTGTAAGGAGGGAGTACTATCTATTTTTCCTAGCCATGGAACCATGCCACATAAGTAGATCATGCATGCTAGTAAGAATAATATCAAGCCAATCTAGTACGTACATAGAGATAGAACCATGTCGACCATCTCCATTCACTGGTTGCACCAAATGCTCAAATACATTAACATATGTTGTCCAATGAGTGTGCTAGCTTAGAAGGGTGATATTTATCGAAAAGTTGAGTCAAACATCTCTCCTAAGTATCGTTAAGAACTGGTGCAGGTTTAGCAGAAGGTTAGCGTGAACAACTCTTCTTGATTTCTTCCGAAGCGCTTAACAACAAGTATGTTAAACTGTTAAAGGTGAGATATTTGACACATGAAGATATTAACTGAGTTCTGACTCTTTTTAAAAAGAACGGCATGTTTAGAGCAAGATATTTGCAAAAGGGAGATACTTGCTTGCGCAACTTTATGACAAGGAAGATATTAGCGAGTGTGTGCATACCTGAAAACCTCTGCTCTAAACTGCTAGTATTCAATATGTTAAAAAATATTGTAGTTTAATACACTAAGGGCAACATAGTATTTACTTTGGTGCACTTTTTTGCTCGTCGCTCCGAGGCTTAACAACTTGGTGCAACTTTACATGGTCGATAACCTGGCGAAAGCCTCAACCTTGGTCGTTGCCGGCGTCAACGGCGTCTTAGGACGTCGTTACCTCCTTGGAGGCGTCGTCGTGGAGCCCCTTCACCGCCATTGTCGCCTCGGTCTCGGGCTCTCCGGGTGAAAACCCAAGTTTCGACCTTGGTCGGAGCGGGCGTCTGCGGCGTACTTGTCGCTTCCCTCTTGGGGGCGACGCCTTGGAGGTCTGGTCCTTCGTCAGGTCGCAGTGGCTCGGGTGGCTTTGCGGGTTCATCGTCGGCCAGGCGTGTGCGCGGCCTCGGGGCCGGTGAGGAAGTCGGAGCGGCGGCTCCGGAGAACAAGGTTGTGGAGTGTCGGATCTGGTCGCGTGGGCGGCAGCATCGCGGCTCAGTGGAGCGCGCCTCGGGGCGGCGGGGAAGTCGAGCAGCGGCTCCGAAGAGCACCTCTGTGCTGTGGAGTGTCGGTTCTGGTCGCATGGACGGCAGAGTCGTCGACTCGTGTGGAGTGCGGCCTCGGGGCCGACGTGTGTGAGTTTAAGTGGTTTGTAAGCTGGAGTGGCGGCTCCGGGTCGTGTGGTGGGGTGGCAACTCTGGCCGTGTGGGTGACAGGGAAGTCGGCTCGTTAGGTACGCAGCCCCGGGGCTGGTGTGTGTCGATGTATCGGTTTTCGGCTAGTTTTCCTTATAAATTGGTCAATTCTTTTCTTTTTAATGCAAAGGCAGAGCTCCCGCTGTTTCCTCGAAAAAAAATGAACCTAAACAATTCACATTGTTGATGCTAGTTGACAAAACTAATTAATATGTTCCTAACCTCTCGGCTAAAGTGGCTCCTGGATGTGACACGGCCAATCACTCTACGGTCCTCCATGCCCACTTCGCTCCAAAACCTTGGATGCAAGAAGTGCACGTAAAATAAACAGAGCACTACCGCTACTAACTATCGTTCACTGTCTTGCTTTGGCGCGTGCACGCACTAGCCACATGCCATCTCAAGCACTTTGAGGTACAAAGTGTACGATTATAAACTCCCCACATGCAGGCCGACCATACCAAGAAGGCAAGAAACTCATAAATGGAAGTTCAGATCGGCGCCGGTCACGATGCCACATAGGTTGCCCTGGCAGATCTTTTCGTAGCCACAAAAACAAAGCACACCCTTTTACCATGGGGTTTCTCGGGAAATGGCGGGGACGGGCGCCACTCACACCCAAATTTTGCGAAAATACGAAGGTGAATATGGTTCCACGTGCACCTGCAGTAATAGTAAATTTAAAAAATACTAGAAAACTTCAAAAATTATAAATTTTGGGGGCCGTCCTATTGTATTCAGAAACACAATCGGGGTATGTGATATTCCTCAAACAGTGAAGGAAAACTTTAAAAACACTAAAAAAGTTTTGTGAAGAAATGACACCTGTCGTATCCTTAGTGAAGAAAATACAATCGGGACCCTACTATTCACCAAATAGTTTTTAATATAGCTTTAATTTTATTATTTTTTTCCAGAATACCACGAATGACATTTCTTTATGAAACTTCATATGCAAGTACATCGATTGACTATGTATGTTTCAAAAAGAATTCCGATTTACTATTCAGAAGGGGTGTGTGTGAAACGATGTTCACCAAATCCGCGTCCCACAACTTTGCTCCGTTGTTGACGACCCGGTAGTGACGCATACCATGCATACACATACTCGTGCCACTAGGACTCGCAGCCGGGAACTTTCACTATCATAGTTGATTTTCTCCAGTTGAGGACAACAATTTCCATGACATCCGAGTTTTTTTATCACCTTGACCGGAACTTGGTTACCGGTGAGTAGTAGTAAACTAGGAGTAGGTTGATGATGACATCAATACCATTGTTAGACCCACAGCCCCTGCCGCTATACATACTGGACCAATTACTAGAGCTCGCGCACGCCAATTAAATTACCAGATATTTTTGTTTCTTGGTAACGATTTTAATGTTCATAAGAATATGATGCTGCCTAAATTGGATACATTTGTTTTGCTTATAAATTAAGGACCTAGCTTGGACAAGTAGGATGAACATTGGAGTAAGATCAAGCATGGAGATGACGGCATGCGCAAGGGGAACAAGAACAGAGTTTCAAGTGGTGATTTCAGGACTCTGAAGCCACCATAATGAGTGCATGAAGGATTGGACGAAATATACAAGATGCTGCTTCATAAATTTTGTGCAGAGGCTATTATAGGTGCTGTATCACCTTACTATTGGGCTAGGCCCATGTAATTTCTAAATACTTTAGTATATGTTGTTTTTAGAGTCCGTATGTGTGGGGAAACAGAGTTAGGGTTGGTTACAGACCCCTCCTCCAAGGGGCCACGAAATTCCCCCTGCTCCTTCATATATACAACCCTTAGGGCATCGTTTAGACTTTAGGTTTTGTTTAGATTAAAGTTCGCCATAGCTGTAACTTTGCGTACTTCGTTTGTGTTCAACGACCAGACAAAGACGTCACAGAACCCCACCTTAATCAATAAAGCTTTCCTTTTATATTCGCAATATCCAGACTGCAATCTCGGTTTCTTGCTTGTTCTTCGTTTGCTTGCAGGAAATAGACCCTTGTGGTCAGGTTGATCGTGCTCCGGCGTGGTCAATAACCTCTTGGTGTTGGTTTAGCGATTGCTAAGGCGCGATGTCTTCGCACGTTCGTAGTCGGATCGTCAAAGTCTACTCCTCCGAAAACGATTATCTTCATCTCAACGAAAGATGGGACACCTTTGCCTCTATCAAGTGGTATCAGATTTCCAGGTTGCTCGGTGAGATTTTACAGTTTTTCGTAGTTTAGATCGAGTCTGTTCTTCATACCTATAGTCCACGAAAAAGCAAAAAAATAGGGTTAGTTCATCATATCTAACCCAATCTGAGCCTTTGCGTAATCTTTTCTGTATTTGCTTTGTTGAATTTGCGGTTGCATCATCGTGTCAAGTTGCTATTCTTAGTGTCTAGTCTTTTAGAGTTTCGAGTTCTGGTCATAGGTTGTCACACCGCCGCCGCACCATACGCAGCACCGCTGCCATATACCACCATCATCATCACCGCTACCATATACCACCATTTCATATCCATCATGCCAATCTGAGTCCACCTCCATCACAAATTCGCCACCTGTCCGTGTTCCACCAGATTCATCTCCGCCACCAGTACTAGTCTGAGTCCATTATGTGTTCCTTTGTTTTTGAGTTCGAGATCACGCGATACTTCGTGTCGTGGCGAAGTCGGACTTCCCAAATTCTGAGCTACCTGTAGAAGAAAAATAGTTCCAATTCAAAAAAATAACTAAGTTTGGAAAATTCTGGCTAGGCAGCTTTTAGACCATTTGTAGACTTTTTCAGAAAAAAATTGTTGTAGAGCAAAAAAAAGAGGAAAAAGTGAAAAACAAGGAAAAAAGAAAAGAGATTCAGAGTGTGCTCCTACCTTGTTTACGTGCAGCGCCGTGTTTTTGTTAGTGTTCTAGGCTTGCGTCTCTAGCATGGTCTAGCATAGGACCAACACAATATCGTTGAGCGTTTATTGAACTTTGCATCTCTGAATTGATTACTGCTAACATTTTTGCTACCATATCGTAAGCCTTCCCAGCTCCACATACAACTACATCGTGTGTTTGACACCACCTGCCAATTGCTTTGTCCAAGCTTTGAGAGTTTTGACTACAAGGATTATCGATCACCACCTGCTGCTGGTAAGAACTGGTAAGAATTTGAATTTGCTTGACGGTTTTGTGACACCCCCACCACCCCCACTTTCTAGTAGTCTGTAGGATCATATTCTTGTGTGTTTCTATTGCTGCTAACCATGACAGGATCACAAGCCGACGAGATTGACTGGGAGAACATGACGAAGAAGGAGCTTCATGATAAATTTCAGCAAATGTTGGGTCAACATGTGGAAGACGATGGCCAGCTTTGGAAAGGCACTAGAGAGGATTGATGACATTGAGAAGACAATTGGCACCAAGTTGGACGCCAAGTTCGATGAAGTACTCGCGCGTCTACCACAACCACCAGCCGCCTCTATTGCACCATTGCAACAACATCAACAACCACCTCCACGTCATGATCCAGCAGGATGACCACAGCGTGTTCCTATTGAGCCAGGCCAAACTTCTGGTGCCGCTGCACCTACTGTTGATGCTTTTGTGGCTGCTGCTGTCGAGGAGGACTATTACGAGGATGAGGTTGATCAAAATCAGAACTACGTGCAACCACCAGCACCACCACACTATAGGAATCAGGCACTTTGCCATTTGCCATGGCTGACGGCAAAGGCACGCCTGGCGGACGGCAAAGGCCTTTGCTGTCAGCCAGCGGACGGCAACATGTCCAGCTGAATAGGCTACGGCAAAGGCCTCTTTGCCGTCTGACGGCGGACGGCAAAGATGCAAAGGCCTTTGCCGTTAGCTAGCTGACAGCAAAGAGCCTGGACGGCACACGTGGCAGCTTAGGGCCGTTAAGGGGTTAACGGTGCGCTTTGCCGTCTGCTGACAGACGGCAAAGATGCAAAGTTCTTTGCCGTCTGCCAACAGACGGCAAAGAAACCATATAGGCCAGCCAAGTGCCCCCCAGGTTGCACAGGCAGCTGCCACGTGGCAGCTTTGCCATCAGCTGGTTGATGGCAAAGCTCTTTGTCGTCTGCCAGCGGACGACAAAGTGTCTATATAGCCCCTGTTTTTTCTTAAATTCATTCATTTTGACAGAATTTCACAGATATATATTTATATACACATTTCAAAATAATTTCAACAAGCATACCAACAATAAGTTTCCAACAACATAAGACACATACAAGTTTCCAACAACATATCCAACATACAATGATTTCGAACGAGAAGTTTCCAACAACATATCCATATATACATACATATCCAAAAGAAGTTTCCAACAAGTTTCCATAAACAAAAAGGAAGCACAAGGAGAAGAGTACACTCCATCAATGCAAGCTTCCTCATCTAAAGCAAATCTGCAAATTGGGAAAGATGAAAGTTAGAAGAAAAAGAAGAAGAAGAAGATTAGCTAGAAGAAAAAGAAGAAAAGGAAGAAGAAAAAGAAGAAGAAGAATTTATCTTCTCTTTCTTTTTCTCCTCTCCTCTTCTTTATCTTCTTCTTCTAACTAGGTAAAAATGCTAAGTGTGTAGGTCATTTTAGAGCTAAGCTAGGTAAATAGGTCATTTTGGAGCTAACCTAGGTAAAATGGATCATATTGGAGCTAACCTAGGTAATAATGGTCATTTGGGAGCTAAACTAGGTAAAATGGATCATATTGGAGCTAACCTAGGTAAACTTGGTCATTTGGGAGCTAACCTAGGTAAAATGGATCATATTGGAGCTAACCTAGGTAAATTTGGTCATTTTGGAGCTATCCTAGGTAAAATGGATCATATTGGAGCTAACGTAGGTAAAATTGGTCATTTTGGAGCTAACCTAGCTAATTATGCCATTTTTGAGTTAACTAAGCATATTATGCCATTTTTGACATAAGTAAGCTAAGTATAGGCCTTTCTTGAGCTAACCTGGGTAACTAAGCATATTAGAGCTAATTTAGCATTTTAGAGCTAACTTAGAGCTAACTCAGGTCATTTTGGAGCTAACTTAGGTAGAACTGATCATTTTGGAGCTAATTAGGCTTATTATGTCATTTTCAACGAAAATAAGCTAACTATATGACATATATGAGGTTACCAAGATTGTTATGCCATTTCAAACCTAGGTAACTAAGCATATTAGAGATAACTTAGCATATTAGAGCTAAATTAGGTCATTTCGGAGGAAACAAAGCTAAGTATGGATCATTTTGGAGATCTGACATACCTGACATACTTCACTCCTCCTTCTTATCCTTCTCCTTCATCATCCTGTTGCGCTTAGAGCGGCGAGGCAGTGGGATGTAGTCTTCTACCACAATTGGCATGTTCATGTCGCCTGGCCATGGGATCGCCGGCGCCACCACCATCGCGAGGTCATTGTCAGACACCACCACCATCGCGAGGCCATCTTCAGACAGCACCATCTCTTTCCCATCGTCATCCACCACCATCACTTTCCCATCATCAGCCAGCACCATCTCTTGGCCATCGCCAGCCACCACCATCGTGAGGTCATCGTCAGACATAATAGGCTGCACCTCCTCATCCCCACTCTGCTCCTCTTCTTCCCCACTCCATATAATCACAATGGTAGGGCTACACTACCCCCTCAGGTACGAGATCAATACCACATCCCTACACTAAAGTTGAATATTTTTCCATTTGAGGATAGATAAATTCCTGATATTTATCTTACTTGAGAGCTAGAAACTGAACAACGTTTTACATGCTTACAATATCCCGAGGATAGACATGTTGCTGCTGCTGTTTGTGCATTCACTCGTTTTGCATGTGTTTGGTGGTCTGGACATTGCAGATTATATTCTATTTCAGTTACTTGGGCTGCTTTGAAAATTGCTATGCGTACTCATTGGGTTCCACCGTATTATCAACGTGAATTACTGCCAAAATTGCTATGATTAAGACAAGGGAAAAATTCTGTAGAGGAATATTATCAGAAACTACGAACTAGCATGATTAGATGTGGTATTGTTGAGGATAATGAAGCTATGCTTGTACATTTTATGGCTGGATTAAATAGAGAGATTCAGACCATTCTAGAGTATAAGGAGTATAATAATATCACTCATTTATTCCATCTTGCTTGCAAAGCTGAACGTGAAGTGCAGGATCGACATGCATTGGTGCAAACTAACTTTTCTGCAGGTCGATCTTCATCATGGACACCGCGTGCATCCTCTAATTCCACATGTTCTACTGCACCGACACCTCCTTCAGCTGCCACCTCCAACCGTGATACAGGTAAGCAGGCACAACCACAACTATCTGCCAAGAGCACACCTTCTGGGCCTGCACAGAGCTCTTCTTCATCCATGGCATCAACAGGGCAAACACATGATATTATCTGTCGTCATTGCAAGGGTAGAGGTCATTATGCGAGAGAGTTCTCATCTCAGCGTGTAATGATTGTTACTGAGGATGGTGGGTATGAGTCCGCTAGTGACTATGATGATGAGACTTTGGCTCTTATTACGAGTGAAGAACATGGTGGAGTTGATTCTGAACAAGATACGCAATACATGGCTGCTGACGACGCTGACAAGTATGAATGTTTAGTTGCTCAACGTGTTTTGAGTGTGCAGGTCACACAAGCTGAGCAAAACTAGAAGCACAATTTGTTACATACAAAGGGAGTTGTGAAGGAACGTTCTATTCGCGTTATCATGGATGGAGGGAGCAGCAACAATTTGTCTAGCATGAAGATGGTGGAGAAGCTGTCTCTCACCACAAGACCAGGTCCACATCCTTACTACATCCAATGGTTCAACAACAGTGGCAAGGTTAAGGTAACACGTACTATTCGTGTGCATTTTAGTATAGCTACATATGTCGATTGTGATGTGGTACCCATGCAAGTATGCTCCTTATTACTTGGTAGACCATGGCAATTTGATAAGAATTACGTACACCATGGTAGAAACAATCAGTATACTCTTGTTCATAAGGATAAACATATTACTTTGCTTCCTATGACTCCCGATTCAATTTTGGAAGATGATATTAATCGAGCTAGTAAAGCAAAACAGGAGCAAAATAAGAGTGAAAATCAGATAGGGGAACAAGAATTTGAGCAACAAATGAAGCCTAATAACACACCATCGTCTCATGTTGCATCTGAAATTAAATTAAAAAGTGGATGTTTACTTGCCACCAAATCTGATATTGATGATCTAGATTTCAACAAATCTTTTTGCTATGCTTTTGTGTGCAAAGAGGCATTATTTTCATTCGAGGACGTGCCTTCCTCTTTGCCTCCTGCTGTCACTAACATTTTTCAGGAGTTCACTGACGTCTTTCCACAAGACATTCTTTCCACAAGACATGCCACCCGGATTACCACCTATTCGAGGGATTGAGCATAAGATTGACTTAATTCCCGGCGCGTCGCTACCCAATGGTGCACCAGACCGTACCAATACAGAGGAGATGAAGGAGATTATGCGTCAAGTACAGGAGCTACTCGACAAAGGTTATATACGCAGATCCCTTAGTCCTTGTGTTGTTCCTATTATTCTAGTGCCGAAAAAGGATGGTACATCGCGTATGTGTGTTGATTGTAGAGGCATTACTAATATTACTATTCGTTATATCGTCATTCTATTCCTAGGCTATATGATATGCTTGATGAATTAAGTGGTTCTACTATTTTTTTCCAAAGTTGATTTGCGTAGTGGATACCATCAAATTCGTATGAAATTGAGAGATGAATGTAAAAAAACATTTAAAACTAAGTTTGAATTATATGAGTGGTTAGTCATGTCTTTTGGGTTAACTGATGCACCTAGTACTTTCATGAGATTAATGAACGAAGTTTTACGTGCTTTCCTTGAACGATTTGTGGTAGTCTACTTTGATGATATACTGATGTATAACAGATCTTTGGAGGAACATTTGGAACATTTACATGCCGTTTTATTGCTCTCCGTGATGCACGTTTGTTTGGTAACCTTGGGAAGTGCACATTTTGCACCAACCGAGTATCTTTTCTTGGCTATGTTGTTACTCCACAAGGAATTGAAGTTGATAAAGCGAAGATTAAAGCTATTGAGAGTTGGCCGCAGCCCAAAACGATCAAACACGTGAGGAGTTTGTCGGCCTCACAGGTTTCTTAGGCGTTTTGTGAGAGATTTCAGCACCATTGCTGCACCTCTCAATGAGCTTACAAAGAAGGATGTGCCTTTTGTTTGGGATACTGCACAGGAAGAAGATTTTAAGGTATTGAAAGATAAGTTGACACATGATCCTTTACTCCAAGTTCCTGATTTTAATAAGACTTTTGAACTTGAATGTCATGCTAGTGGAATTGGATTAGGAGGTGCGTTATTACAAGATGGTAAGCCTGTTGCATACTTTTCTAAAAAATGAGTGGGCCTAGTATGAACTATTCTACTTATGACAAAGAATTATGTGCTCTTGTTCGGACTTTAGAAACATGGCAACATTATTTCTGGCCCAAAGAATTTGTTATACATTCTGATCATGAATCTTTGAAACATATTAAAAGTCAAGCAAAACTGAATCACAGACATGCAAAATGGGTTGAATTCATTGAGACTTTCCCTTATGTCATAAAACACATGAAGGGTAAAGAAAATGTTATTGCTGATGCTTTGTCTCGTCGTTATACTATGCTTTCACAACTTTGACTTTAAAATATTTGGTTTGGAGACCAGAAAAGATCAATATGTGCATGATGCTGAATTCAAAGATGTATTGCAGAATTGTAAAGGAAGAACTTGGAACAAGTTCGTCGCTAATGATGGATTTGTGTTCCGTGCTAACAAGCTATGCATTCCAGCTAGCTCCGTTCATCTTTTGTTGTTGCAGGAGGTGCTTGGAGGAGGGTTAATGTGACACTTTGGTGTGAAGAAGACGGAGGACGTACTTGTTACACATTTCTTTTGGCCAAACATGAGACGGGATGTTGAGCGTTTTGTTGATCGCTTCACTACATGTCAAAAAGCTAAGTCACGGACCAATCCTCATGGTTTATATATGCCTTTGTCTATACCTGGTGTTCCTTGGGAAGATATATCTACGGACTTTGTTTTGGGTTTCCTTGAACAAAGAAGGGGAGGGATAGCATATTTGTTGTTGTGGATAGATTTTCAAAAATGGCAAACTTTATACCATGTCATAAAAGCGATGATGTTGGATGCTGCTAATGTTGCTGATTTGTTCTTTTGTGAAATTATTCGCTTGCATGGTGTGCCAAATACAATTGTTTCAGATCGTAATACTAAGTTTCTTAGCCACTTTTGGAGATGTTTATGGGCTAAGTTGGGGATTAAACTACTTTTTAGTAATACATGCCACCCCCAAACTGATGGACAAACTGAAGTAGTCAATAGAATATTGTCCACTATGCTTAGGGCTGTTTTGAAAAATTACAAGAAAATGTGCGAAGAATGCTTGCCTCATACTAAATTTTCTTATAATCGTGCTACATTCTACTACTAAGATGTGCCCTTTTGAAACTGTGTATGGTTTCTTACCTCGTGCACCTATTGATTTGTTGCCCCTTACATCTTCGGAGAAGGTTAATTTTGATTGTAAACAACGTGCTGAATTGATCTTAAAAATGCATGAGTTAACTAAGGAAAATATTGAGCGCATGAATGGTAAATATAAACTTATTGGAGATAAGGGTAGAAAACATGTTTTCTTTTCACCTGGAGATCTTATTTGGTTACATTTGCGTAAGGATAGGTTTCCTGATTTGCGCAAGTCAAAGCTAATGCCACGTGCTGATGGTCCTTTTAAGGTGTTAGAGAAAATAAATGATAATGCATATAAGCTTGAGCTGCCTGCAGATTTTGGGGTTAGTCCCACTTTTAACATTGCACATTTGAAGCCTTATTGGGTGAGGATGATGAGTTTCCGTCGAGGGGAGGATGATGAGGACATCAATATCATTGTTAGACCCACAGCCCCTCCCGTTATGCATACTGGACCAATTACTAGAGCTCGCGCACGCCTATTAAATTACCAGATACTTTCGTTTCTTGGTAACGATTCTAATGTTCATGAGAATATGATGCTGCCTAAATTGGATACATTTGTTTTGCTTACAAATGAAGGGCCTAGCTTGGACAAGAAGGATGAACATTGGAGCAAGATCAAGCATGGAGATGACGGCATGCGCAAGGGGAACAAGAACGGAGTTTCAAGTGGTAATTTCAGGACTCTGAAGCCACCATAATGAATGCATGAAGGCTTGGACGAAATATACAAGATGCTACTTCATAAATTTCGTCCAGAGCCTATTATAGGTGCTGGGTCACCTTATTATTGGGCCAGGCCCATGTAATTTCAAAATACTTTACTCTAGGCTGTTTCTAGAGTCCGCATGTGTGGGGAAACAGAAATTAGGGTTTGTTTCGGACACCTCCTCCAAGGGGTCATGAAATCCCCCCTACTCCTCCATATATACAGCCCTTAGGGCATCGTTTAGACTTCGGGTTTTTTTAGATTAAAGTTCGCCATAGCTGCAACTTCGTGTACTTTGTTTGTATTGAACGACCAGACAAAGACATCGTAGAACCCCACCTTAATCAAGAAAGCTTTCCTCTTATATTTGCAATATCCAGATTGCAATCTCAGTTTCTTGCTCGTTCTTCGTTTGCTTGCAGGAAATAGACCCACGTGGTTAGGTTGATCGTGCTCCAGCGTGGTCAATAACCTTTCGGAGTTTGTTTAGCGATTGCTAAGGCACGACTTCTTCGCAGGTTCGTAGTCGGTTCGTCAAAGTCTACTACTCCGAAAACAATAACCTTCATCACATCGAAAGACGGGACACCTTTGCCTCTATCATAGGTACTCCCTTCATTTCTTTTTAGTCCACATATAAGATTTATCTCAAGTCAAACGTATTGAAGTTTGACTAAGATTATAGAAAAAATATCAACATTCATAATATAAATTCAATATCATTATATGCATCATCGAATTAACTTTTATATTGTATATCTCTAGTATTGTAGACGTTGATAATTTTGTATATAATTTTTGTCAAACTTTGTGAAGTTTGACTTAAGACAAATCTTATATGCAAAATAAAAAGAAACGGAGGGAGTATTTGTTTGCCGGTGATTTCCTATATCGAAGCTTAACAATTTTGGAACCTTTTTTTATCTTTTCTGTTTTGTATATCACCAAAATAAGAAAAGTAGTTTTTCTAGTTAAAGCACCCATAAAGCGGATTCGAATCTAAATTCCCAGACATGATATTAGTTATTTTTCTCGTTCTCAATGGCATTGTAGTGGAATGGACTTTTTCCCTTCTTAAAAGAAGTTAAAACACCCTGGTTTTTGTATCTTCAGATTCACACAACTACAACACTATAGAAAATAATGTTTAGCATGATAACAAAAAGAAAATTCCAAGGTCATTCACGTTGATCGGCCTCACCAGAACAATGGGTGATAAACACAAAGATATGCACAAACTTTTTTTAGAAAAGGAGGATGACCCCCGGCCTCTACTTCTGGACGACGCATACAACCATTTTACTAATTATTCACAAAGAGATATGCACACACGTATATTGAAAATAGAAGATACAAAAGCATGTTGGATGATCTTTCGGGTCTGAACTCCAGATAGTGTGATCCATACATATGTGAGAGAAATGGGGTAATTCATTGGAATCGCCCTAGCACACATTTATTGAGTAAGACAATACCTTGTACATTTGGATCTTTAATGTGAGGGAAAAATGCGCTTTTGAGCACACCTATTTTAACGAGCAATGGGGGCGCGTACAACGTATACGCACACTTGTGCTATTTCTTACACCTAGTGGGGCCGCGTCCCGTGTAAACCCACAGTCGCCGCGGCACAAATGATCGTGGACGTGATCTTTCACACCCAGATAGGATCTTTGGGACTTTCCCGATGCCTTATCACCAATTTATTTAGTTGTTAGTTGTCACCAAGGCTGGGCACGGCTATGTGAGCACGAACTTTGCTGACAGATTTATTTTTTTGCGAGTACGTTAAGTTCGTGTATCTTTTCAATGATAGAAGAAAATAAAATTAGCACAATAAAGAGTACAACACATGGTTTTTTTATGAAAGAAGGGCTTTCCCCTTCCGATTTTCATTAAGGAAAACCAAGCATAGCAACAAAGCATTCATCCTAATACTACCAAGGATCTCAAGTCATGACGCAAAAGCCAACAAAGGCCAACAGTCTCTCAAGCCCAACATACAGTGGGATTACATAGATGAAAGATAACCTAGACAAAAGCAGGAACCAACTACTAGAACATCAACTAAGAAACTGCCACAGCAACATCAGGAAGTAGAGTCTTCAATCCCCTTCAGCCTCGCTACATTGATCCTCCATCCCTGCTTTGATGTGTACACCTCATTTGCTACTCGCTCTAGCAGTCTTGCTCCTAGCTCCAACATTTTTCTTGGCGGCTCCTTTATCTGCAATATTGACCAATCAATCAACCATCGGCTCATTCAGTGGAGTTGTTTTGATCCCACACACACATCTAACTAGGGCCCAAAGCAAAGATGCTACTGAACAAGTAAAGAACAAATGATCTATAGATTCCTCTTTTCCACAAAAAACACAGTCCTTTCCCCCTATCCATCCTTTTTTCAGCAAAACATCCCTGGTTAAGATGCTTTTTCTGTTAATCAACCATAAAAAACCTGAATTTTCGTAGGCACTTTGGTCTTCCACAAGTACTTTTGTAGAAAATTTAGACCCAGTGTGATTATTTTTCTGTATAAAGAACCCACAGAGAATTTGTGATCCGCAGTCAGGGTCCAGATCACCTTATCTCTCCCCCCTTGCATATTAACCCCCTCACATCTACTTTTTAAGCTATTCCACAGCTCTAGCGTTTCACCATGCAAAGTTCTTCTAAATGTGAAACCATGCCATCCATTTTGTATGGCTTCATCTACTGTTATATTATGGTCAAAACAAATATCATATAATCTAGGGTAGGCTTCTTTCAGGGTTTTATCACCAACCCAAATATCTTCCCAGAACCTGGTATTTTTCCCATCCCCCAATTCCTTCCTAACAAATTTATAAAAGATCTCTTTGATATCCATAAGACTAGACCAGAATTGTGAATCTCCAGGTTTTTTAACCACTAGAGCTAGGCATTGTCTCTTTATATATTTTTCTCCAAGTATATATTGCCATAACCCCTCTTCAGTTTCCATTTTCCAGAACCACTTAGCAAGAAGTGCAATATTCATCACCTCCAAATTAAGAATCCCCAAACCTCCTACATCATTTGGCAAGCAGCATGTTTCCCATCTCACTAAATGATCTTTCTTTACATTCTCATCCTCTTGCCACACCAACCTTGCCCTGAAAAAAATCTGCTTTCTTGATGACCCCTTTAGGTATAGCATAAAAGGACATCATAAACAATGGGATGTTGGTTAGGCAAGCTTGCACCAGGGTAATTCTCCCAGCAATGGACCCAAGCAATTTCCCTTGCCAGCAACTACATCTTTTTTCAATCTTGTTAGTCACACAATTCCAGTGGATATTTCTAATTCTAGTCTCATCCACAGGCATCCCCAAGTATTTGATGGGTAATTCACCCATTTTGCATGTCAAAATTTCTTGATAGAATATCTGTTTCTCACTGGCTTTTCCAAAGAGCATCAATTCACTCTTATGAAATTTTTTTTGGGGCCTGACATTTGTTCAAAGGCTCCTAAAATTAATTTGAGATTTCTAACACTTTCTATCTCATCTTTAATCAGGAAAATAACAACATCAGCATATTGTAACATGTTAATCCCTTTGTTTCCCCTATTGCCCAAAACCCCTTTCACTACATCATGTTTTAATGCATTATTCATTAAGATGGCCAAAGCATCAGCAACTAGGTCAAAAAGCAGTGGTGACATAGCATCACCCTGTCTCAGCCCTTTGAAGGTTTTAAAATATGGCCCAATATCATCATTCACCCTAACCCCTACATGTCCTCCTCTCATAGTCTCCATCACCGAGTCACACCATTTATCAGGAAAACCTTTCAGGTTAAGCATTTGTATGACAAAAGGCCATTTGATTTTATCATATGCTTTCTCAAAGTCTACTTTAAAAATCAAAGCATCTTCCTTATCTCTGTGAAAAGTGTTCACGGTCTCATGGAGTATAACCACCCCTTCCATAATGTATCTTCCCTTGATAAAAGAAGTTTGGTTTCTAGATATCACAGGGATACACATCTAGCTAATCTATTCATCGATACTTTAGTGATGATCTTAAAATTCACATTCAGTAGGAAAATGGGTTTGAAGTTCTGTATTTGTTTGGCATCATTTGTCTTTGGGACAAGAGTTATGATGCCATGATTGAGTCTGGCAATATTTATTTCTCCTTTAGCAAAACTATCAACCAACACTTTTATCTACCATTTGACCAGATCCCAAAAATCTTGATAGAAATCCACAGGAAATCCATCAGGTCCAGGACTTTTATTTCTTTTCATTCCAAACACTACTTTATGAATTTCATCCAGGGAGAAAGGGGCCAAAAGCTCCTCTCTGTCCTGAGAGCTGATCTTCTTCATTTCCACCCCTCTCAAGGAGATTTGTGTCTCTTCAGGGCGACCAAACAAGTTTTTGTAGAAATTGGTTATGTATTCCATCAGCCTATCTTCCCCCTCTATTATCCCTTCCTCTTGTTCCAAAGAGGTAATTCTATTTTTTCTCCTTCTCCCATTCACTTTTGAATGGTAGTATCTAGTGTTTCCATCCCCATCAGTGATATCTCTATCTTTATATCTCTACGGCCACTTCATCTCTTCTTGTAGCATCACCCTTTTGAGTTGTGCTCTAAGCTCTTTCTGCTCAGATCTGTCTGTAGCATTTAGCCCTATTTTTAGCTTTCTTGTCTATCTCATCTAATACCCTAATAGTATCTATTCTGATTTTTCTATACCAAGCATCCATATTCTTGTTCCATCCCTTAGTTTTCCTCCTCAGGTTTCTTAGTCTAAGTTGCCATCTTTCCAGGATATCTCCTTTATATCTCTCATTCCACGTCTTATATATCAATTCTTTAAATCCCTCTCTCAATGTCCAAGAATTTTCATATCTAAAAATGTATTTATGTGTGTGTGTTTCCCCTGTATCCAAAAACAGGGGAGTGTGATCAGAAACTTCTCTAGCAAAAGCTTGCAAGATGGTTAGAGGATATTTTTCCTCCCAAGCAGGGCACATCAACACCCTATCCAACTTTTCATAGGTGGTACTTTCCTGGTTATTAGCCCAGGTGTATAACCTCCCATTTAATGGCAATTCTCTCAGCCCTGCTTGCCCAATTATAGCATTAAACATAAAAGACTATTGGTCACTCTGCATGGGTTTATTTTTTTCTTTTTCATTTCTAATAATATGGAAATCACCCCCCACCAAGCATGACAGAGGATTATCACGGTAAAGTCGGGCTAACTCAGCTAAGAAGCTGGCTTTTCCCTCCTTCTGAGCATCCCCATACACTGTAACCAGATTCCAGTGCGATTTAGTATTTTTGTCATATATTAAAATCCTCAGAAAGTAATGTCCCTTCTCAACACATTCCACATCAAATAATTCTTTGTTAATCCCCACTAAAATCCCTCCACACATCCCCCTAGAGGGGTTCCAACACCATTGATATTTTTTTCCTCCACACAAATTATGAAGCTCATTCTTAGAAAAATCATTTTTAATTTTTTCAAAAATCCCAATGAAATCCAATCTCTGATCAATGATCATCTCTCTAATATATATTTTCTTATGATCTTGTCCTATCCCTCTAACATTCCAGAAAACCCCTCTCATTCTCTCAACTGATAAACACGCCAATTTCTCCCAAAGATTATCCTTTTTTATCTTTGTCTGTATTTGAATCAGATAAGAGACTAATTAGTCTTTTTTCCTTTTCTTTTTCTTTTCAGCACCCCAATCCCAATTGGCTTCACATAGTCTAAAGTTGGTGAGCTTGGTTTCCCATTTTTCTTTCCTGAGAACATTCCTCTCAATTTTTTATATTCTTTTTCTTCAATATCAGCATCTGAGTTTTCCAAGTCAGAACATATGTCATCAACAATATCTCCAATATTAATTTATACTGGGATGTCAACTTTGTTCTCCTCTCCCTTATATATTCTTTTTTCCTCCTCATCATTATCTTTTTTGATATTTTGAAAAAATATGTCCCTTCTAGCCTCCTCCATTTTCTTAAGAATTTCTAGGTTTTTGTCAATCAAGTTAATAGAGCATCCCAAATCAATCTCAACCATCAAACTAATCTGCAACAAAGAAGCATCAGCAAATTCTGTGTTCCGATTCTTACCATAATTATTTCTTTCTTCTGCTCTGATTTTGGCCATTTCTTCCACCTTCTGATCTTCCTTCCCTCTGTTCCCGAGACTTCTTTTTAATTCCACTTATTTTCTTCTCCCTCCTTCTCCAGAATCCCTGCCCCATGGATGTCAGCCATTTTCTCGCCCAATGTTCCAACAGATTCCTGACTAGCATTATAGTCAGTTGGTTCAATGTACTTGCCAGATCCAGTGTCCACTTTCCTCGGCTGATTTTCTTTTTCATAATCTTCAAAATCCATATTAGCTAGCTCCATCTCATATTGCTCTCTATTAGCAGCCTCTTGTATTAATTTCTGGATCTCCTCTTGCTGTTGTGTAACCATCTGCTGCAGAGTTTGTTGACTGTTTTCCAACTCTTTGATTCTTTTTTCATTCTTGGTCCATAAAGCATTGTGCCTAATATTATCTTCCTCCAGTGCTTTGATCTTATTGAACATAATGTCACTTTATTTTTGCCATTTCCTTCTCTCTGTGTTCATCTCATTTTGCCACTTCATGATGTTCTCTTCTACTTGAGTTTTTTACTTTCTCCATTTTCTCATCAATCTCTTCACTTTGTCTGAGAGATAGGCACCCAAGAGTAATGCCCTTGTGTTCTTTATCTTCCACTCTAGCTTTCTTCCTTTTTTCTTCCTCATCATCTTTGATTTCCAGGTCACTGATATTATCATTTTTCCTTTTTTCTTGTTTATACCACCCAAGCTTCACTACTTTTTCCACTTCTGCCCCTATTATGAACATAAGCAAATCAGGGGAAGTGATTTCCACCTGAGAGGGAACTTATTCCACATCTCTAATCCCACACTTGGTTCTAACTTTTTCCTCATTAATGGTGTCCATATCAATCTCTAGTACTGGTCCTACAGCTGCAGCCACTTCACATATTTCAAAAAAGTGTCTAAAGCAATCTGATACTTTACTCAGTTTAATCCATACTGAGTGCATTTTCCCAATTGCTTGATGGTCAAGATACTAGGGTTGTACCTTGATCGCCACCCCAGTTCCTAACAGGTTAAAGTCATTAAACTTTGCAAGCTCTACTAGTTTAGCCTTGTTAGGAAATCTCATCATAAATCCATTCTTTCCAAACTCCTTTACTCTCCATTGCCAACCCCAATCAAACATCTCACTTAAGGCTCTAGTCAATTCAGTTTCATTAATTTAACCATCTCTAACAATCACCACTCCCAGAGGATTTGTGTGCTCAGCCACCAGCATGTCTTTGTAACTCTGGACAAGAAGAATTCCCAGACCCTTAGTTGCATATCCTACATACTTTGGCACTGGTTTCATTTGCTTCAAAAGGTTGCATTCCCTTACGTGATTGTCCCTACCACAGATCAAATAGTGCCCCACTTTACATTTTCTGGTAGTATGCCTGGGTCTTTACATTTGCCACAAACCTGCCTATTCAATCTCTCATTCCCTTTTTTGTTGTCCTCCAAGGTCTGCTGCCAATTGCCTCTCCCAATCTGCTTCTCGGTCCCCATGTTATGATCTAGCTCAATCCCTTTATCTGTTTTCTGCATAGCTTCACCACTCCTCTCTCCTTTTCTCTGAATGTTTCCCCCAGCCTGAATACCAGAGGAGCTTCCAATAATTTTTTCCAGCTGCCCATTTTCATTACTTTTCATCCCTTGTACCAGTTGAGAGAGCAATGAAGCTAGCAGCTTCTGTTGTTGTTCCTCATCCACGTTTACTAGTTGCTCTCTCTCCCCTTCCTTCTCTTCCCCAGATTTTCCAACCTCCTCATTAGCTCTTTTTATGTTATTGTCCACTATCTCTATTTTTTTTTCTATTTTGGCTTGCCAGATCATGGACTCTCTTTTATCCTCTACTAAAAGTTCCTCCTCCTCATCAACTCCTCTGCCAACTCCAAAACTAGTTCCAAATCTGCCACCACCTCTTCCAAACCCTCCAGTATTTTCAAAGGAAACCGATCTACCTCTGCTAAATCCTCTCCCTCTACCAGTGTTGTTGAATCTTCCCCCTCTATCACCAATCCAGCCTCCTCTATCGAATCTGGCTGCACCATAGCCTCTTCCATAATCTCCAGCCATTTTCTCTTTCGGCGGCGGTGTGGGAGTAGGAGGGGTAGGGGAAACCCTAAAAGATGGGACAACACCTTTCCCACCTCCTCCCCCTTTTTATACCCATCAGCCCCTCATCCCTTTTTTGGGTTGGGCTCTCCCCAGGCCCACTAGGCCTCCACCACGAGAGGTCCACCTCATCACCCATATCCACATCTCTTCCAATTGAGCCTCCAAAAAAGATCAGAGGTCTCACATAGTCATCAATTCTTTTTTCCTTTCTCGACCCTTCCCCTTTTTGAACCAAATAAGGCTCAATTGGTGTTTCCTTCGCTTCAATTTCCCCCATATCAATATCTTCATCGCTGTACCAGGGTAAAATTGGTGGTATATGTCCATCTTTCATGTGAATTCGCACCACCTCAGCTCTTAAACCTTTGGGGTTAAATTTTCCCCTTAATTTGGTATCGATCTTCTCCCTAGGGTTCATCGCCTCCCCCTGATATCTAAACTCATCCTCATTACTATTGCATTTTTCCCCACATTGCTCTGACCCCAAATTGTTCCTAGATTTGGAATGGGAACCTCACTTTTTTTTCCTATTATCACCCCTAACATCATCCGCATCAATAGATGTAGTAGATGCTAAGTATTTTGAGAACGATTTCGTACCTGAAGAACAGGCAGAGGCCTCCCCCTCCTCCTCCTCATCAGAGGCCTCCCCGGCTAGCAACCAGAAGCGGTTGCCGGCCGGCGAGCACCCTACTGGCGGCGAGAGAGCGCTTGGAGGTGAGGGGAGCGCCTCGGGAAACGAAGGGAGCGTCGGGGGAGCGTCATTGGGGTCGTCGGAGCTTTGGCGCCGGGATCCCCATCACCACCGGGGCCTGCAGCGGCGCCAACGGTGGGGCCAGCGGCGGGGCCGACAGCTGGATCTGACGGTAGCGCAGCGAGCGGAATAACTTCCACTTCTCCCTCTGCTCCGGGATTGGCGACTCCGCCTCGAGCATCGCCCAGAGCAGCACCCCCATCGCCGGCTGGC
Organism: Aegilops longissima; assembly: GCA_021605205.1. Classification (NCBI taxonomy): domain Eukaryota; kingdom Viridiplantae; phylum Streptophyta; class Magnoliopsida; order Poales; family Poaceae; genus Aegilops; species Aegilops longissima. The sequence goes on from CM038676.1 coordinate 523,901,716, forward strand.
GATCATAGTTGGGGAAGCACCTGAGGATCTCCTCTCCCCTGAGTTTGTCTCTCAGCATCCCCGACGCGTCATTGAGCGCCTTCGCCGTCGGGAACCAACGGTCGATCTCCTTCAACCTCCCCATCAGCGTCTCGTTGCCGGCAGACAGCGCCCACATCTGCTGCTCGCGCGTCGTCATCGAACCCTAGCTCTCAGTGCGGCGGGGCGCAAGGGTGGGAATGGATAAGCAGAGTGGGGGAAGAAGTGGTGAGCCGAGGCGTCGTGGGTCTCTTAATATTCTCACACTCCCCTGCCCCCCTCTCGCCATTATTCACCTTGGAATCCGCGCCGCCCTCACCCCACCGATCAGCCGCCGCAATTCGCGCCAGATGGCACGGGAACGCCACCAACTGACCCACCTGAAAAATGTCGTCGCGCCACCCCCGTGGGTCGACCACCACCTCATCGGCGTTGAGGAGCACCAGCCGTCGCCCTCGCCGGAGAATCGTGCCCGGCCTGTAGATCAACAGCGCCGAGCCTAGATTCGGCACGAAGTCGCACTTGAGGTGCGCGCCGTCACGGAGCCGTGTCTCAGCGCCCTCCATTCATGAGTCTGCGTGCGACGCCTTGCTGCTGAACATGGAGTAGAGAGACAAAGGTGCTCAGCCCGGAGCATGGCTCGCAGGTTTGGATTAACGAGTGTTCAACACACGTTCCGTTGGGGTTGGGTGTATCTGTCGACAGCAAACCCCAAGTACCTATGCACGCAAGCACTGCCCACGCGAAGAAGATACTAGTAGCAAGTAGCCCTCACTTTGCCTCCAAAGCGACCAAAAGGCGTATCCTTGCAGCAGCTCAGCTGCAGGTTTGCAACTTGGCCGGGGAGCGCCCTTTTTTACAAAGTACACTCGCGCAACACCACCCTCCATAACAATGGTGCGCGCTCTCTTATATATACTCCACGACCAGAGCAGAGAGTGACAGACACGAATTGCAGCTAGCTAGCACAGGCATCAATCCAGTTCGAATACCTTGAAACAGTGGCCGGGCGGACTCATCTCTGATCGACCGAGCCGGACGGACATCACATCTCTCTGATTAACTTCATCAACCATGGGTCGTCTTGATTCGGAGGCGCCGACGTCGAGCATCATCGCCGCGGGGCTGACTGCTCTCCACGACCACGCCCACGGACACGGGGGAGGCGCGGCGGCGCCGACGAGTGCAGGCTCGGCCTTCGACACCAACGTGGTGATCATCCTTGCCGCGCTCTTCTTCGCGCTGCTCTTCGCCATCGGGATCAACTCGCTGGCGCGGTGCGCGCTGCGGCACGTGGGCCGCGGAGCCGCGGTCGCCGCCGGCGAGGGCGGGGCGACGGCTCGGGCGGCCTTCAGCGGCAGCGGCATCAAGAGGCGCGTGCTGAGGAGCCTCCCCGTGGAAGTGTACGGATCCGGGGAGGTCATCGACGACGTGTGCGCCATATGCCTCGGCGAGTTCGTCGACGGCGAGAAGGTGCGCGTGCTGCCGGAGTGCGGCCACGGGTTCCACGTCCGGTGCGTCGACGCATGGCTGGTGTCCCACAGCTCGTGTCCGACGTGCAGGCGGCCGGTGATCGAGGGCTCTCTCGCGAAGGGCGGCGAAGCCAATGCCTCCGTAGAGAACAACACGATCACAGTGGTCATCGTTTGAGTTTTATCGTGCAACGAAGTATCGCCATTGCCGGTAAGTTACCACGACAAGGGAGGTCTTGTAGAATCATCCGGCGATGGTTGCAATGCTTCTAAGATGTCAGGCGCCAGCATATAGCTCGTGGTCGCATCGAGTGTATGATCGAACATTCGAACTGCTCATTTGCTCACTGTAAATATTTGACGGCGAAAACACCATATAACATTTTTCTTTTTGGAAAAGAGGAGGATAACACCTCGTCTCTCCATCAAATATGCACACAGCCTTATATTATTGGTTACTAGCATCATATGCCCGTGCGTTGCAGCGGGAGATATATTTTTTGTTGCGATAAACAACGGGAAAAATAATTGATGTGTCCACCAAAAATGATCTCCACAACAGTAGGTGACAAAGCAAGGAGTTGTGGTCTTCTTGTTGGACATGTTTGGCCCGCGAAATCTTGATAGTGATGGGATTGGTTGGCGTGGCGGTGAACATCCAACTCGTGTTATTTTTCCTCCTGGTCCGCCTTCATCTCAGGATTGTGCATGCCTCCTCATTAGGTGGATGCGCGGCGATGTTCGAGACACAAATGCTTCGACCACTCTCTGCCACGATGGCGTAACCGGATGAATGTTCCTTCTTTATGACAGTTTATTCTCTTTTATTATTTTAGCGCTCATATGCTCACTTTTTTCTAAGTAGAGCCAAACAACATATTCTCTCTATTGGCACATGCTCATAATTTCTTTAATTTATTGCTAATGAGCGTAGGACAAACGCAAGCTGCTAACCAATGGCAAGTGCATATTAAGAAAATATTCTAGAGTCAGATTCGAAATATTATTAGATTCTTTTTGAACACTCATATAAATATGAACCGCCGAATATTCATGGAAATGTTAAAAAAAAATTGAAATCCCAACCAGTTTTGAAATATGCGAACATTGTTTTTTTGAAATATCTGTTTACTTTTGGAAGAAACATGAACAAAATTAGAAACAGAAATAATTTTTGAAATTCACAAACAATATTTTGAAAACATCAAGCTTTTATAAAAACAAAAACATTTTTGATTATTTTAAAAGGGTCATTAGATCAATTTTAGAAAATAAATTCTTTGACGCAAACATTATTATCTATTTGTGAATATTTCGCTAAAATAAAAATATTCTTTGAATGTGGAAGATTTTATAAAATTTGGTTTTCATAAAAATCTCAAACAATTTTGAAAAACACAATTTTCTTAAAAACAAAAGGAGCATTTTTTTAAATTTTAAGCAAATTCTGAAACGATATTTTTCAAAAGATTCGAATATTTTTTAAAACAGTTTTTTTAATTATGAACATTTTTTGAATATTCTAACATAAATTGAAATTCTGAGTATTTTTGTAAATTCTTAGGTCACGGAAAAATTAAAATAAAGAAGGGAAATATGAAAAATAAATAGGAAAGAGAAAGGAACAGAAACGGGCAGGCCCAGTCTTGGGCAGCCTGTGCATAATTAATAGCTTTAACTATTTGTTGCCCTGTGTAACAAATAAGGTCTTTTCAACTGCATGGGCAGGATAATTACTGGGCCGTATTTGTTGGAAAGGAGCGCGCGGCCCAATTTAGAATTCCGGACAAACCTTTTTTTATAGCGGATAGATGCACAATAATTTAGTACCACCTCGGATAGGAAAAAAACTTTTCGGCGGTGAACGGATGAAAAAATTGGAGAAACGCACCTTGTTTTATTAGTAGGTATAGGTATAGAGGTATAGATATAGATATAGATTTGTTAAACCTATATATTATTGGGTATCAAAGTATGTGAAGCCTAGCACTGATGCGGAACGAATAGGCTTACATTAAAAGGGAAAACCTGAGGCCATCCAAAATTATCGCCCTCGCGATATGATCTCCACAATCCTACCACGAAAAATATGACATATGACTGAACAAGAAAAAAAAACTACGATAATACTACATTCACGAGCAAGTTTGAACGGGCTTTCATGTTGCTATACATGCGTCAGTGTTGACAGGGTCAACCAAGGTCTAACATGGCTTGGCATCCTTGACTCCTCGCCGATGGTTTGACGTCATGAAGACTTGGTTAGAGATTGACGGCTCAAGGCGATTAATGGTGGAGGTGGTTGCAGGAAAGCCATCACCTCCTTGATGATGCTTGTCTCGTGAGAAATTTGGAAAGAGCGCAACCCAAGAATTTTTCAAAATGTCTCCGCCCCGATCTCAATTGTTATCGCAAAAATCAAAGAGGACCCATTTGGACTTTGGTGGGAGCGAAGTAGCTTAGTATTGTTATGTCGTGTCTTAAAGTAAATTACAATAATAGTAATAATTCTAAATATAGGAAAGATAAAGAACTCTATTTGGTGACAGATAAACCACCTGTCTCTCTTTTTTTTTTCTTTTGCTTTCTCAGCAGATATTTCATAAAACGTCTAAACCTTCTTATTAATCAATGAAAATGACAAGTTTTCTGCCTTGTTTAAAAAAACGGTCTAACCTGAGACTTTCATCACCGAAGTCAAGCTTCGAACCCACACCTTCAACAAGAACATGTCACTCGCCCGCCAACAGTACCCAAAATAGTTAAAGGGGAGATCGCGGGTTTTCACCAGGAGTACATACATACTTGTCATCGAATTTGTCATTGGCGATAACCTATATTGTCTAGTGATGTTTCAGAAGTTGGATCTTCACACTGAGAGAGCCGAAACATGGCCATACCAGTGGACAAGGACCTTTCCTCCTTACAGTCTATGATACACCTCATTCGATCCTGGTCGATAGGAAAGAGAGGGACACTTGAACGGAATGTGGTTTTCATATCTGACCACCATTGCAGCCACCTCGTGAATCACCATCATTCAAACTACCTCATGGATCCACTTAGCCGATGCCTTCACCTTGGTGTCCTCCATCATGGCCCCTGTCGGCGGGATCAGGCCCTAGCAAAGCCACACTTCTAGATCTAGCTAGCACCACCCCCCCTCCCAACCCGGGAATCACCATAAGGATTTTCACACGCCACCAGAATCGGAACCATGCCTCCACGCGCTAGATCTTGCCACACCGATGACCTCACATTTCTAGAGGGCGAACATCTCCAGCGTGTCCTTGAGGTTGGGAAACATTGCGCGCACTCCACCCATGGGCTTCCTAGGCGAAGGCATTCCCAGGTGGGTGCAACGTCGGTCTTTGGCGAGTCGGCAGAGGCGGTAGCCGAGGTTGAGTGTCTCCTCTATGGCCTTGGCCATGAATACATACGTGCACTCTTACTCTTCATGCCGCTCCGCACTACTCACCTACCTTGCCGCAACCAAAGCCATGTGGGATCCTACCCTCGCTTTTTGGCGACTACCCCCATAACTCCTCTTGCTGAACCTCCTCCCGGTGTTGCGGACCCCGCTTCCTCTGAACCAGCGGCTGAAGGTGGCACAATGGCAAGGCTACGCGAGCTGGTATCTCTCCTACATGGTTTAAAAATAATAATTGCTTAGAGCACGAGTGTCGGTGTCAAAACCGGCGGATCTCGAGTAGGGGGTCCCGAGCTGTGGATCTAGGATCGATGGGGAACAGGAGACAAGGGACACAAGGTTTACCCAGGTTCAGGCCCTCTCGAAGAGGTAAACCCTACTCCTGCTTGATTATATTCGATGTGTATGCTTACAGAGTCGATCTACCACGAGATCAGGCGAGCTAAATCCTAGGTGGGAGAGGTGATGAATGTAGCTCTAGTCCAAAAGACTAAAACCCTCGATTCATATAAACACCGGTAGGGTTAGGGTTACATGAGGTCGGTTACAACGAAGGAAAGATCATGTCTGTTCTCGGCTTGAAGGACACACCATGACTCCAAAGTCTCCTTATCCGCTCATGGATCCGTACACGGGCTTGGCTCCATAGTAGCTGATGTCTACTACGCAACTTTATTCTTGTAGACTCGTGTTGGGCCTCCAAGCGCAGAGTTTTGTAGGACAGTAGCAATTTGCCCTCAAGTGGATGACCTAAGGTTTATCAATCGGTGAGCGGTGTAGGATGAAGATGGACTCTCTCAAACGACCCTGCAACCAAATACAAGAAATCTTTTGTGTCCCCAACAAACTCAATACAATGGCAAATTGTATAGGTGCACTAGTTCGGCGAAGATATGGTGATAAAAGTGTAATATGGATGGTATAAATATATTTTTATAATCTGAAAAAATAAAAACAGCAAGGTAGCAAGTAGTAAACGGGCACAAAAACGGTATTGCAATGCTTGAAAATGAGGCCTAGGGTCCGTACTTTCACTAGTGCAACCTCTCAACAATGCTAATATAATTGGATCATATAACCACCCCTCAACGTGCAACGAAGAATCACTCCATAGTTCCTATCTAGCGGAGAACATAAGACGGAATTCTTTGTAGGGTATGAAACCACCTCAAAGCTATTCTTTCCGATCAATCTATCCTAGAGTTCGCACTAAAATAACACGAAGCTATTCTTTCTAATCGATCTAACCAAGAGTTCGTACTAAAATAACACCAAAGCAAATTCATATTCATAATATTCAATCCAACACAAAGAACCTCAAAGAGTGCCCCAAGATTTCTACCGGAGAAACAAAGACAAGAACGTGCATCAACCCCTATGCGTAGATTACCCCAATGTCACCTCGGGAATCCGCGAGTTGAGTGCCAAAACATATATCAAGTGAATCAATACGACACCCCATTGTCACCACGAGTATTAATATGCAAGACATATATCAAGTGCTCTCAAATCCATAAAAGTATTCAATCCGATAACAACGAAATCTCAAAGGGAAGACTCAATTCATCACAACAAAATAGAGAGCGGAAAACATCATATGATCCGACTATATTAACAAAGCCTGCGATACATCAAGATCGTGACATCTCAAGAACACGCGCGCGCGCGAGAGAGAGAGAGGGAGAGAGAGAGAGAGAGAGAGAGAGAGAGAGAGAGAGAGAGAGAGAGAGAGAGAGAGAGAGAGATTAAACACATAGTTACTGGTACAAACCCTCAGCCCCAAGGGTGGACTACTCCCTCCTCATCGTGGTGGCCGCACGGATGATGAAGATGGCCACCGGTGATGATTCCCCCCTTCGGCAGGGTGCCGGAAAGGGTCTAGATTGGTTTTCGGTGGCTACAGAGGCCTGCGGTAGTGGAACTTCTGATCTAGGTTAACCCCGAAGGGTTTCGGAATATTTGGGAATTTATAGGGCGAAGAAGGGGTACGAGAAGCCACCGAGGTGGGCACAACCCACCTGGGCGCGCCTGCCCCCCCAGGCACGCCTTGGTGGGTTGTGCCCCTCGGGTACTCAGTGCTGCTCGCCCATGGTGGTCTTCGGTCCATAAAATCCACAAAATTTTCATGTGTTTGGACTCCGTTTGATATTGATTTCCTGAGATGTAAAAAACAAACAAAAAACAGCAACTGGCACTGGGCACTGGGTCAATAGGTTAGTCCCAACAAATGATATAAAGTTGCTATAAAATGATTGTAAAACATCCAAGAATGATAATAAAACAACATGAATACTTCATAAATTATAGATATGTTGGAGACGTATCAGCATCCCCAAGCTTAATTCCTACTCATCCTTGAGTAGGTAAATGGTAAAAGAAATAATTTATGAAGTGTCAATGCTAGCAAAGTGCATAAGTTTGATCAATGATAATTTCAATCACTTCTCCTAGCATCAGAATAGCAATTCTTTCTTATGAAACTTCTGATGTTAAAGTAGCAACCAATTAACATGTTAAGTTTCAAACAATGAATTCTCTTGAAACTCAACAACCTATGTTCTCCGTCACGAAGCAATTGTAATCCAACTTATTCAACAGAGTTTAAGTAAGAGCTCCACATACTCAACCATCATATAGTCTTCTATGATTTCTAACACTCACCACATACACATGAGCAAAACGTTTCAACCGGACACATAGAAAGATATGGGCTTATTGTTTCACGAATAATTTGTATGTGAAAGTTCTCTTCCTTATACTAATTATTCGTGAATTGCTTGTATGACCAATATTGTGATTGTCAAGCCTCAAAATATTTCACATTCTAAAACCAATGTAAAGCTACCACTAGGCATGATATAATTTCAACTTCATGATATTCAATTCATTCAACAATTTACTCATAGGATATAAGTGAAGCACAAGAGCAAATCCAAAGAAAAGAGCTTCGTTGACGGGATGTGAATGCCGCTTACTTAGCATCCTTGGCAACTATTTGAAGACTCTATTTTATTTTAAAACTTTTAGATCTAAGTATTTTATTAAGACAACAAGTAAAACAAAATAAAATGACATTCTAAGAATGGCACAACTCATGTGAAGAAGCAAAAACTTAGGCTCAACCGATACTAACCGATAATTGTTGAAGAAGAAAGGTGGGATGCCTTCCGGGGCATCCCCAATCTTAGTTGCTTGGATATTCCTTGGATATTAACTTGGGGTGCCTTGGGCATCCCCAAGCTTAGGGTCTTGTCACTCCCTATTCTCCACATATTGTCATCTCACCCAAAACTTGAAAACTTCAATCACATAAAACTTAAGGGAACTTTGTGAGATAGGTTAGTATGATAAAGAGCAAACCATTTCACTTTGGCACTGTCAAAGACAAGATTCATAATTGTTTCCAGAAAATGCCTACTGTAGCATATCATTTCCACAATTTATATTGAGCAATATAAGCCATAGAAACTAAGGAACAAGCAAACTAGACATTGAAAACAGAATCTGTCAAAACAGAACAGTCTGTAGTAATCTGTACTCAAACCATACTTCTGCTACTCCAAAAATTATGAAAAACGTAGGACCACGTGAGCAATTTGTATATTAAACTTCTGCAAAAATAATAAACTCAAAAGCACTCTTCTGTTAAAAGTAAGAATTATTTTCGTGAGCGCAAAAGTTTCTGTTTTTCAGCAAGATCAAATCAACTATCACCCAACATGATCCCAAAGGCTTTACTTGGCACTTTATTGAAACAAAAGCAATAAAACATGATCAATACAGTAGCATAATCATGTGAACACACAAAAACAGTAGGTAAAAGTTTTGGGTTGTTTCCTGTTACGTCCATTTTGCATCATGTTTTCTTAGTGTTATTTATAATGTTTTTATCCATAATAATGCTTGTTGGAGTAATGATAATGCCTTTTCTCTCATAATTTGCAAGGAACACACAAGGAGGGAGAATTCCGGCAGCTGGAAATCTTGACCAGGAAAAGCTACGTCAGGCCACTTATTCTGCACAACTCCAAACAAACTGAAACTTCACGAATAATTTTTATGGATTATTTAGGAAATACTGGAGCCAATAAACACCAGAGAGGGGCCACCAGGTGGGCCCACCCAACTGGGCGTGCCCTGGTGGGTTGTGGCCTCCTCGACCCACCTCCAGTGCCCATCTTCTGGTATATAAGTGATTTTGACCTAGAAAAAATAAGGAGAAGACTTTTGGGACGGAACACCGCCGTCTCGAGGCGGAACTTGGGCAGGAGCACTTTTGCCCTCCGGCGGAGCGACTCTGCCGGGGGAACTTCCCTCCCGAAGGGGGAAATCACCGTCATCATCATCACCAATAAATCTCCCATCTTGGGGAGGGCAATCTCCATGAACATCTTCAACAGCACCATCTCATCTCAAACCCAAGTTCATTTCTTGTATTCAATCTTGTTACCGAAACTATAGATTGGTGCTTGTGGGTGACTAGTAGAGTTGATTACATCTTGTAGTTGATTACTATATGGCTTATTTGGTGGAAGATTATATGTTCAGATCCATTATGATATTCAATACCCCTCCGATCATGAGCATGTTTATCATTTGTGAGTAGTCACTTTTGTTCTTGAGGTCACGGGAGAAATCATGTTGCAAGTAATCATGTGAACTTGATATGTGTTCGATATTTTGATAGTATGTATGTTGTGATTCCCTTAGTGGTGTCATGTGAACGTCGACTACATGACACTTCACCATATTTGGGCCTAAGGGAATGCATTGTGGAGTAGCATTAGATGGTGGGTTGCAAGAGTGACAGGAACTTAAACCCCAATTTATGCGCTATTCCGTAAGGGACCGAATGGATCCTAGAGTTTAATGCTATGGCTAGAATTTATTCTTAATACTTTTCTCGTAGTTGCGGATGCTTGCGGGAGGATTAATCATAAGTAGGAGGTTTGTTCAAGTAAGAACAGCACCTAAGCACCGGTCTCTTATAATAAGCAAAGCGTTCTTGAGGGTACACGAGGTTATTCAAAGAGTTCATACCAACAACATTGCAATCATGCTCATCATTCAAATATTTTGTGCCAAACATTTTATTGACTTCTTCTTTTAACAATTGAGCACAATTTTCCGAACCATCATTTTCAAGAAAGATATTATAAAGATGATCAATAATATGATGCAACCTCAATTCCATTTTTATGTAATTTTCTTTTATAAACCAAACTAGCGATAAAACAAGAAACTAAAAGATTCAATTGCAATATCTAAAGATATACCTTCATGCACTCACCTCCCCGGCAATGGCGCCAGAAAAGAGCTTGATGTCTACTACGCAAATTTATTCTTGTAGACTCGTGTTGGGCCTCCAAGCGCATAGTTTTGTAGGACAGTAGCAATTTTCCCTCAAGTGGATGACCTAAGGTTTATCAATCCGTGAGAGGTGTACGATGAAGATGGTCTCTCTCAAACGACCCTGCAACCAAATACAAGAAATCTCTTGTGCCCCCAACACACCCAATACAATGGCAAATTGTATAGGTGCACTAGTTCGGCGAAGAGATGGTGATAAAACTGTAATATGGATGGTATAAATATATTTTTATAATCTGAATAAATAAAAACAGCAAGGTAGCAAATCATAAACAGGCACAAAAACGGTATTGCAATGCTTGAAAATGAGGCCTAGGGTCCGTACTTTCACTAGTGAAACCTCTCCACAATGCTAATATAATTGGATCATATAACCACCCCTCAACGTGCAATGAAGAATCACTCCAAAGTTCCTATCTAGCGGAGAAAATAAGACGGAATTGTTTGTAGGGTACGAAACCACCTCAAAGCTATTCTTTTCGATCAATCTATCCTAGAGTTCGTACTAAAATAACACGAATCTATTCTTTCCGATCGATCTAACAAAGAGTTCGTGCTAAAATAAAACCAAAGCAAATTCAGATTCATAATATTCAATCCAACACAAAGAACCTCAAAGAGTGCCCCAAGATTTCTACCGGAGAAACAAAGACAAGAACGTGCATCAACCCCTATGCATAGATTACCCCAATGTCACCTCGGGAATCCGCGAGTTGAGTGCCAAAACATATATCAAGTGAATCAATATGATACCTCATTGCCACCACGACTATTCATATGCAAGACATATATCAAATGCTCCCAAATCCATAAAAGTATTCAATCCGATAACAACGAAATCTCAAAGGGAAAAACTCAATTCATCACAACAAAATAGAGAGGGGAAAACATCATATGATCCGACTATATTAACAAAGCAAGCGATACATCAAGATTGTGACATCTCAAGAACATGAGAGAGAGAGAGAGATTAAACACATAGCTACTAGTACAAACCCTCAGCCCCGAGGGTGGACTACTCCCTCCTCATCGTGGTGGCCGCCGGGATGATGAAGATGGCCACCGGTGATGATTCCCCCCTCCGGCAGGGTGCTGGAAAGGGTCTAGATTGGTTTTCGGTGGCTACAGAGGCCTGCAGCGGCGGAACTTTTGATCTAGGTTAACCCCGAAGGGTTTCGGAATATTTGGGAATTTATAGGGTGAAGAAGGGGTACGGGAGGCCACCGAGGTGGGCACAACCCACCTGGCCGCGCCTGGGCCCCCAGGCACGCCCTGGTGGGTTGTGCCCCCCTTTGGGCACCCCCCAGGTGCTGCTCTGGCCCACTGGTGGTCTTCTGGTCCATAAAAAATCCACAAAAACTTTCGCGGTGTTTGGACTCCGTTTGATATTGATTTCCTGCGATGTAAAAAACAAGCAAAAAATTGCAACTGGCACTGGGCACTGGGTCAATAGGTTAGTCCCAAAAAATGATATATAGTTTCTATAAAATGATTGTAAAATATCCAAGAATGATAATAAAACAACATGAATACTTCATGAATTATAGATAAGTTGGAGACGTATCAGTAGCCCATCAATCCAGCCCAAACATAACAGGCCGGCAGCCCGAGGACCCCTTAATCCAGGATGCCCTCAGTAGCCCCCGAACTTGCCTCCAACGCCAGGGCTTGTGTCCGGCATCCGCACACTTTGTAGTCTTCGGCTTGCGAGGCAAGTTCTTCAGTGTGTTCTGTACATGTTTGGAGTCGAGTGGTGTTCGGAATCTGAAACATCCATTTTACTTAGCCCTGAAGGCAAAAACCGCTCAAGTGTGAATAGTGCTCTTGTCTGACAACTTTTTCTCTTTTAACGAAGGGCCGCGATCGGCCATAACACCGAGTGGTTTGCGGTTCTTGATGCACGGCTCGAGGCCGACCCCTTATTGGCATGTCTCATCAAGGTGGAGACCGTGTCCCGTTTTTTGGGGGATACGATTAATGATCTTGATTCCCCACCCGCACATAATGTTGCGAGAGTATCGGGAAGTGGAGAAGTCCACGACGTGAAAAAAGGAACTCTTGGTTCTTCTGTGTCCTATAAAGAGGGGACTGTTGGGGAACGTAGTAATTTCAAAAAATTTCCTACACACACGCAAGATCATGGTGATGGATAGCAACGAGAGGGGAGAGTGTTGTCCACGTACCCTCGTAGACCGTTAAGCGGAAGCGTTATGACAACGCGGTTGACGTAGTCGTACGTCTTCACGATCGACCGATCCTCAGCACCGAACGTACGACACCTCCGCGTTCAGCACACGTTCAGCTCGGTGATGTCCCACAAACTCACGATCCAGTAGAGCTCGAGGGAGAGTTTCGTCAGCCCGACGGCATGGTGACGATGTTGATGAAGCTACCTCGTAGGGCTTCGCCTAAGCACCGCTACGATATGACCGAGGTGGATTATGGTGGAGGGGCGCACCGCACACGGCTGGGAGAGATCAATGATCAACTTGTGTGTCCTAGGGTGCCCCCTACCCCCGTATATAAAGGAGCAAGGGGGGATGCCGGCCGGCCCCTATAAGGCGTGCCAGGAGGAGGAGTCTTCCTCCTAGTAGGAGTAGGACTCCCCTCTTTCCTACTCCTACTAGGAGGGGGAAAGGAAGGGGGAGAAGGAGAAGGAAAGGGGCGCGACCCCCCCATCCTAGTCCAATTCGGACCAGAGGGGGAGGGGGCACGCGGCCAGCCCTGGCCGGCCCCTCTCTCTCTCGACTAGGGCCCAACTAGGCCCATTAACCCCCGGGGGGTTCCGGTAACCCCTCCGGCACTCCGGTAAAATCTCGATTTCACCCAGAACTCTTCCGACGTCCAAATATAGGCTTCCAATATATCAATCTTTATGTCTCTACCATTCGAGACTCCTCGTCATGTCCGTGATCATATCCGGGACTACGAACTATCTCTTGTACATCCAAACATATAAACTCATAATACCGATCTTCACAGAACTTTAAGCGTGCGGACCCTACGGGTTCGAGAACTATGTAGACATGACCGAGACACGTCTCCGGTCAAAAACCAATAGCAAAACCTGGATGCTCATATTGGTTCCTACATATTCTAAGAATATCTTTATCGGTCAAACCGCATAACAACATACATTGTTCCCTTTGTCATTGATATGTTACTTGCCCGAGATTCGATCGTCGGTATCTCAATACCTAGCTCAATCTCGTTACCGACAAGTCTCTTTACTCGTTTCGTAATACATCATCCCGCAACTAGCTCATTAGTCACATTGCTTGCAAGGCTTATAGTGATGTGCATTACCGAGAGGGCCCAGAGATACCTCTCCGACAATCGGAGTGACAAATTCTAATCTCGACCTATGCCAACTCAACAAGTACCATCGTTGGCACCTGTAGAGCACCTTTATAATCACCAAGTTACGTTGTTACGTTTGGTAGCACACAAAGTGTTCCTACGGTAATCGGGAGTTGCATAATCTCATAGTCATAGGAACATGTATAAGTCATGAAGAAAGCAATATCAGCAAACAAAACGATCAAGTGCTAAGATAACGGAATGGTTCAAGTCAATCACATTATTCTCCTAATGATGTGATCCCATTAATCAAATGACAACTCATGTATATGGCTGGGAAACTCAACCATCTTTGATTAATGAGCTAGTCAAGTAGAGGCACACTAGTGAAACTATGTTTGTCTATGTATTCACACATGTATTATGTTTCCGGTTAATACAATTCTAGCATGAATAATAAACATTTATCATGATATGAGGAAATAAATAATAACTTTATTATTGCCTCTAGGGCATATTTCCTTCAGTCTCCCACTTGCACTAGAGTCAATAATCTAGTTCACACCGCCATGTGATTTAACATCAATAGTTCACATCTTTATGTGGTTAACACCCATACTTCACATTTATATGTGACCAACACCCAAAGGGTTTACTAGAGTCAGTAATCTAGTTCAAATCACCATGTGATTTAACATCAATAGTTCACATGTTTATGTGGTTAACACCCATAGTTCACATTTATATGTGACCAACACCCAAAGGGTTTACTAGAGTCAGTAATCTAGTTCACATCGCTATGTGATTAACACCCAAAGAATACTAAGGTGTGATCATGTTTTGCTTGTGAGATAATTTTAGTCAACAGGTCTGTCGATCCGTAAGTATTTTGCAAATGTTTATGTCTACAATGCTCCGCACGTAGCTACTCTAGCTAATTACTCCCACTTTCAAAATGTATTCAAATCGAGACTTAGAGTCATCCAGATCGGTGTCAAAGCTTGTATCGACGTAACTCTTTACGACGAACTCTTTATCACCTCCATAACCGAGAAATATTTCCTTATTCCACTAAGGAAATTTTTTGACCGCTGTCCAGTGATATACTGCTAGATCACTATTGCACTCCCTTGCAAGAATCATGCTAAGGTATACAATAGGAATGGTACACAACATAGCATACTTTATAGAACCTATGATTGAGGCATAGGGAATGACTTTTAATTATTTTATATTTTCTGCTGTGGTCGGGTTTTGAGTCTTTACTCAACTTCACACCTTGCAACACAGGCAAGAACTCCTTCTTTGACTTTTCCATTTTGAACTACTTCAAAATCTTGTCAAGGTATGTACTCATTGAGAAACTTATCAATCGTCGTGATCTATCTCTATAGATCTTAATGCTCCATATGTAAGTAACTTCACCTAGGTCTTTCTTTGAAAAACTCCTTTCAAATACTCCTTTATGCTTTGCAGAAAATTCTACTTTATTTCCGATCAACACTATGTCATTCACATATACTTATCAAAAATGTTGTAGTGCTCCCACTCACTTTCTTGTAAATACAGGCTTCACCGCAAGTCTGTATAAAAGTATATGCTTTGATCAACTCATCAAAGCATATATTCCAACTCTGAGATGCTTGCACCAGTCCATAGATGGATTGCTGGAGCTTGCACATTTTTTTAGCACCTTTAGGATTGAAAAAACCTTCTGGTTGCATCATATACAACTCTTCTTTAAAAAATCCATTAAGGAATGTAGTTTTGACATCCATTTGCCAGATTTCATAAAATGTGGCAATTTGCTAACATTATTCGGACAGACTTAAGTATCGCTACGAGTGAGAAAATCTCATTGTAGTCAACACTTTGAATTTTGTCAAAAACCCTTTTCAACAAGTCTAGCTTTGTAGATAGTAATACAACTATCAGCGTCTGTCTTCCTCTTGAAGATCCATTTATTTTCTATGGCTTACCGATCATTGGGCAAGTCAACCAAAGTCCAAACTTTGTTCTCATATATGGATCCCATCTCAGATTTCATGGCCTCAAGCCATTTCGCGGAATCTGGGCTCATCATCACTTCCTCATAGTTCATAGGTTCGTCATGGTCAAGTAACATGACCTCCAGAACAGGATTACCGTACCAGTCTGGTGCGGATCTCACTCTGGTTAACCTACGAGGTTCGGTAGTAACTTGATATGAAGTTACATGATCATCATCATTAGCTTCCTCACTAATTGGTGTAGGAGTCACAGGAACAGATTTATGTGATGAACTACTTTCCAATAAGGGAGCAGGTACAGTTATCTCATCAAGTTCTACTTTCCTCCCGCTCACTTCTTTCGAGAGAAACTCCTTCTCTAGAAAGGATCCATTCTTAGTAATGAATGTTTTGCCTTCGGATCTATGATAGAAGGTGTACCCAACCGTCTCCTTTGGGTATCCTATGAAGACACATTTCTCCGATTTGGGTTTGAGCTTATCAGGATGAAACTTTTTCACATAAGCATCGCAACCCCAAACTTTTAAGAAACGACAACTTTGGTTTCTTGCCAAACCACAATTCATATGGTGTCGTCTCAACGGATTTAGATGGTGCCCTATTTAACGTGAATGCAGTTGTCTCTAATGCATAACCACAAAACGATAGTGGTAAATCGGTAAGAGACATCATAGATTGCACCATATCTAATAAAGTATGGTTATGATGTTTGGACACACCATTAAGCTGCGGTGTTCCAGGTGGCGTGAATTTGTGAAACTATTCCACATTGTCTTAATTGAAGACCAAACTCGTAACTCAAATATTCGTCTCCATGATCAGATCGTAGAAACTTTATTTTCTTGTCACAATGATTTTCCACTTCACTCTGAAATTATATGAACTTTTCAAATGTCTCAGACTTATGTTTCATCAAGTAGATATACCCATATCTGCTCAAATCATCTGTGAAGGCCAGAAAATAACGATACCCGCCACGAGCCTCAACACTCATCGGATCGCATACATCAGTATGTATTATTTCCAATAAGTCAGTTGCTCGCTCCATTGTTCCGGAGAACGGAGTCTTTAGTCATCTTGCCCATAAGGCATGGTTCGCAAGCATCAAGTGATTCATAATCGAGTGATTCCAAAATTCCATTAGGATGGAGTTTCTTCATGCGCTTTACACCAATATGACCTAAACGGCAGTGCCACAAATAAGTTGCACTGTCATTATTAACTTTGCATCTTTTGGCTTCAATATTATGAATATGTGTATCACTACGATCGAGATTCAACAAACCATTTTCATTGGGTGTCTGACCATAGAAAGTTTTATTCATATAAACAGAACTACAATTATTCTCTAATTTAAATGAATAGCCATATTGCAATAAACATGATAAAATCATATTCATGCTTAACGCAAACACCAAATAACACTTATTTAGGTTCAACACTAATCCCGAAAGTATAGGGAGTGTGCGATGATGATCGTATCAATCTTGGAACTACTTCCAACACACATCGTCACCTTGCCCTTAACTAGTTTTGTTCATTCTACAACTCCCGTTTCGAGTTACTACTCTTAGCAACTGAACCAGTATCAAATGTCGAGGGGTTTCTATAAACACTAGTAAAGTACACATCAATAACATGTATATCCAATATACCTTTGTTCACTTTGCCATCCTTCTTATCCGCCAAATACTTGGGGCAGTTCCACTTCCAGTGACCATTTCCTTTGTAGTAGAAGCACTCAGTTTCAGGCTTGGGTCTAGCTTTGGGCTTCTTCACGAGAGCATCAACTTTCTTGCCGGTCTTTTTGAAGTTCCCCTTCTTCGCTTTGCCCTTTTTTCTTCAAACAGGTGGTCTTGTTGACCATCAACACTTGATGCTTTTCTTGATTTCTACCTTCGTCAATTTCAGCATCACGAAGAGCTTGGGAATCATTTCCGTTATCCCTTGCATATTTTAGTTCATCACGAAGTTTTAGTAACTTGGTGATAGTGACTAGAGAACTCTATCAATCACTATCTTATCTAGAATATTAACTCCCACTTGATTCAAGTGATTGTAGTACTCAGACATTCTGAGCACATGCTCACTAGCTGAGCTATTCTCCTCCATCTTGTAGGCAAAGTACATGTCAAAGGTCTCATACCTTTCGACATGGGCATGAGTCTGAAATACTAATTTCAACTCTTGGAACATCTCATATACTCCATGGCATTTCAAAAATGTCTTTGAAGCCCCGATTCTAAGTCGTAAAGCATGGTGCACTAAACTATCAAGTAGTCATCATATTGAGCTTGCCAAACGTTCATAACGTCTGCATCTGCTCCTGCAATCGGTCTGTCACCTAGCGGTGCATCAAGGACATAATTCTTCTATGCAGCAATGAGGATAATCCTGAGATCACGGATCCAATCCACATCATTGCTACTAACATCCTTCAACTTAGTTTTCTCTAGGAACATATCAAAAATAAAACAGGGGAGCTAAACGCGAGCTATTGATCTACAACATAGATACGCTAATACTACCATGACTAAGTTCATGATAAATTAAAGTTCAATTAATCATATTACTTAAGAACTCCCACTTAGATAGATATCCCTCGAGTCATCTAAATGATCACATGATCCAAATCAACTAAACCATGTCCGATCATCACGTGAGATGGATTGGTTTTCAATGGTGAACATCATAATGTTGATCATATCTACAATATTATTCACGTTCGACCTTTCGGTCTCCAGTGTTCCGAGGCCATATCTGCATATGCTAGGCTCGTCAAGTTTAACTCGAGTATTCTGCGTGTGCAAAACTGGCTTACACCCGTTGTATTTGAACGCAGAGCTTATCACACCCGATCATCACGTGGTGTCTCGGGACGACGAACTTTTGCAACGGTGCATACTCAGGGAGAACACTTATACCTTGAAATTTAGTGAGAGATCATCTTATAATGCTTCCATCAATCAAAGCAGAATAAGATGCATAAAGGATAAACATCACATGCAATCAATATAAGTAATATGATATGGCCATCATCATCTTGTGCCTTTGATCTCCATCTCCAAAGCACAGTCATGATCACCATCATCACTGGCGCGACACCTTGATCTCCATCGTAGCATCGTTGTCATCTCGCCAACTATTGCTTTTACGACTGTAAGTAAAGCAATTACAGGGCAATTGCATTGCATACAATAAAGCGACAACCATATGGCTCCTGCCAGTTGCCGATAACTCTGTTACAAAACATGATCATCTCATAGAATAAAATATAGCATCATGTATTGACCATATCACATCACAACATGCCCTGCAAAAACATGTTAGACGTCCTCTACTTTGTTGTTGCAAGTTTTACGTGGCTGCTACGGGCTGAGCAAGAACCGTTCTTACCTACGCATCAAAACCACAATGATAGTTCGTCAAGTCAGTGATGTTCTAACGTTCTCAAGGACCGGGCGTAGCCACACTCGGTTGAACTAAAGTTGGAAAAACTGACACCCGCCAGCCACCTGTGTGCAAAGCACGTCGGTAGAAACAGTCTCGCGTAAGCGTACGCGTAATGTCGGTCCGGGCCGCTTCATCCAACAATACCGCCGAACCAAAGTATGACATGCTGGTAAGCAGTATGACTTGTATCGCCCACAACTCACTTGTGTTCTACTCGTGCATATAACATCTACGCATAAATCTACCTTGGATACCACTGTTGCGGAACGTAGTAATTTTAAAAAAATTCCTACGCACACGCAAGATCATGGTGATGCATAGCAACAAGAGGGGAGAATGTCGTCCACATACCCTCGTAGACAATTAAGCGGAAGCGTTATGACAAAGCGGTTGATGTAGTCGTACGTCTTCACGATCGACCGATCCTCAGTACCGAACGTACGGCACCTCCGCGTTCAGCACACGTTCAGCTCGGTGACGTCCCGCGAACTCACGATCCAGTAGATCTCGAGGGAGAGTTTCGTCAGCCCGACAGCGTGGTGACGATGTTGATAAAGCTACCGTCGCAGGGCTTTGCCTAAGCACCACTACGATATGACCGAGGTGGATTATGGTGGAGGGGGCACCGCACACGGCTCGGAGAGATCAATGATCAACTTGTGTGTCCTAGGGTGCCCCCTGCCCCCATATATAAAGGAGCAAGGGGGATGCCAGCCGGCCCCTGTAAGGCGGCGCCAGGAGGAGTCCTCCTCCTCCTAGTAGGAGTAGGACTCCCCTCTTTCCTACTCCTAGTAGGAGGGGGAAAGGAAGGGGAGAAGGAGAAGGAAAGGGGGGCGCCGCCCCCCCCTTCCTAGTCCAATTCGGACCAGAGGGGGAGAGGGCGCACGGCCTGCCCTGGCCAGCGCCTCACTCTCTCCACTAGGGCCCAACTAGGCCCATTAACACCCGAGGGGTTCCCGTAACCCCTCCGGCACTCCGGTAAAATCCCGATTCCACCCGGAAACTCTTCCGACGTCCAAATATAGGCTTCCAATATATCAATCTTTATGTGTCGACCATTTCGAGACTCCTTGTCATGTCCTTAATCATATCCGGGACTCCGAACTATCTTCGGTAAATAAAAACATATAAACTCATAATACCAATCGTCACAGAACTTTAAGCGTGCGGACCCTACGGGTTCGAGAACTATGTAGACATGACCGAGACATGTCTCCGGTCAATAATAAATAGCGGAACCCGGATGCTCATATTGGTTCCTACATATTCTACGAAGATCTTTTTTGGTCAAACCGCATAACAACATACGTTGTTCCCTTTGTCATCGATATGTTACTTGCCCGAGATTCGGTCGTCGGTATCTCAATACCTAGGTCAATCTCGTTACCGGCAAGTCTCTTTACTCGTTCCGTAATACATCATCCTGCAACTAGCTCATTAGTCAGATTGCTTGCAAGGCTTATAGTGATGTGCATTACCGAGAGGGCCCAGAGATACCTCTCAGACAATCGGAGTGACAAATTCTAATCTCGATCTATGCCAACTCAACAAGTACCATCAGAGACACCTATAGAGCACCTTTATAATCACCCAGTTACATTGTGATGTTTGGTAGCACACAAAGTGTTCCTCCGTTAATCGGGAGTTGCATAATCTCACAGTCATAGGAACATGTATAAGTCATGAAGAAAGCAATAGCAGCAAACTAAACGATCAAGTGCTAAGCTAACGAAATGGGTCAATTCAATCAAATCATTCTCCTAATGATATGATCCCATTAATCAAATGATAACTCATGTCTATGGCTAGGAAACTCAACCATATTTGATTAACGAGCTAGTCAAGTAGAGGCATACTAGTGACACTATGTTTGTCTATGTATTCACACATGTATTATGTTTCCGGTTAATACAATTCTAGCATGAATAATAAACATTTATCATGATATGAGGAAATAAATAATAACTTTATTATTGCCTCTAGGGCATATTTCCTTCAGGGAACGCCACAGTCAACATCTTACGCCTTCTTCCACCTCCTGATGTTGCTTACGCAGTCTTTCAGAGCTCCAGCGCCCTATCTCTCTGCTCCATGGCGAATCCCATCTCGCCCTCCCCAGCAATGGTAGGATCCGATGCAAACGGCAAGTGGGACGCCTCCATTGTCACCAACTGTGACATCTTGGAGCTGAAGCGGGCCGGCTACTTGTCGGCCAAGATCGCTCATCGGGCCCCTGAAGACGGCCAGATCGTCCCCACGCCCAAACCGGGCGAGACGGTCATATTCCTCCTCCATTTTCTCCGGGGGCTTGGATTTCCTCTACACCCCTTCATGAGGGGGTGATGTTCTTCTACGAGCTAGATTTTCACGATCTAGACCCCAACTCTCCTCCACATCTCGACCTTTATTATCGTCTGCGAGGCCGTCCCCGAGTTCAGCCGCACTTTGGCCTGTGGCTGAAGGTGTTCAACGTCAAGCCCAAGGTGGTGGACGTTGCTCATGCGGACTGCGACGGGGCCAAGATTAGTAAGCTGACATGGGTCCAGTGGCCGGAGGGCAAGTTCATCGACACCGTCAAGGTGTGGCAAAAAGAGTGGTTCTATATCATCGAGCCAAGGGACGCGTCCTGGACGGCAGCTCCCATATTCAGATCTGGGCCCCCGGTTAGATTTGCCTCGTGGACCACAAATAGTCCGGATTGGGGGTTCGCTGCTAATGTGAAGGCGCTGGAAAAGCGCATCGCCAACGTGATGGAGACCGGCGCAAAGCTGACCACCGTGGTCCAAATTATGCTCAAGCGTCGGCTCCTCCCTTGTCAGGAAAGGGCCAAACCGATGTGGGCATACGAGCCCGAAGACCCGGCGACCGTGTAGTGTCTCTTCAGCACAATCCGTGACAAGGTGTGGGGTTTGTTGTTCAAGCCTCAAGAGGAGTGGCCGGCCGAGGGAGAGGACATCGGCCTCGAGGCTGTGGACCCCCCGAGGGAGGTAAGTGGTCCTTCACCTGACCTGTGTTCGGACAGTCTTACCACATATGATGCGATCTAAGTCTTCCTTTGCGGATTTTTGTAGGGTTGGCTCGGAAAGGCCAAGAAGATCAGCGGTCCGGCACCGCTACCGGAGGAGCCCCGATCCGCCCAGCTGCAGAGGCTGCTGATCGTGGTGCCTTACAAGGCACCCGACCGGAAGGAAAAAAAGGAGGATGTACCAGAGGCCAGTGAGGGCCTCTGCTGCAGAGGTCGTCAGGACACCCGGTCCGGAGATGTTGCGGCCCCGTCTTCTCAAAATAGAAATGAGGAGGAAAATGCCTCCTCGCACTCTAAGAAGAGGGCGACGTCCGATGACGTCAAGGAGGTACAACCCCCTAAGGCCCCGAAGAGGCAGTGCCGACCCAAGCTGGTCCTGCCTGACAACTCGGGCTCCAATGAGGGGTACAAAGCGTCCGAAGAGGTTCCGAAGAGGGAACCCAAGGTCAAGCCCGGCTAACAGGTATGATTTTGGCATTTTTAGTTGCCTTGTTTTCAACAGTCCATTCTGAATGGAGACTGACTATTTAGTATTGCAGCCCTCCATGCAACCAACCCACCAAGCAGAACTCGGACGGGACATCCCCGCCTACCAAACTAGCTAACAGCGGGTCTGCGTCGCGCTCCGCACCACCCCTGATCCCTGAGGAGGCCGGGGAAGTGCTGTCTCGAAAGGCACCTCCTCCTCTGAACAGGGGGGAGGTCGGGGAAGTGTTGTCCCGAAAGACCCCTCCTCCTCCGAACACGGTGGAGGCGGTCGACGCTATCATGGCCGAGGCTAATGCCTCGGTCACCGAAGATCAGGAGGGGGCGTCCCTCCTGGCTAATGCGGGAAGAGAGTCCGGACCATCCGGACCCCCTCAGTCGTCTGCCCCTGAGCGGCCGAGGCCCTTGACGACAGTTCCTCCTTCCGATGGGGAAGGGGTTGGGGGCCCAACGCCCACGCTGAATACTCCCAACCAGGCGGCGGCGGGCTGGCCGGACGTGCTAGAGGAGTTGGTGAACAATTCCATCATCGTCGACGGGCACCGCACTCTTATGGGTGCGGTGATACAGGGTGTTCGGTCCGTCCGATCCAGACTGAACAATGATGTTCAAGGCCTGCTAACAGGCTTTGACGCAAGTCAAGTAATACTCTTATCCTATAAAGTGGTTTTGGACCTTAGTTTGTGATGTTTGAGTAGGCCGTATATGTAGCAACCCCCGAGACTCTGCAAGGTTTGTGAAGAAACTTGCAGAGGGTCTAATTTTGTAGGCCAATGTTTAAAGTGGTGTGAACTTTTTGACGTCACGGGCATCTTCCTTGGTCGCGGCTGCTAATGCCGCGACGCTAGAGGAGATGGATCAAAAGCTCAAGCGCTGCGATGGAGAGCTTGACCTTGTCAACAAGCGGCTTGACGAAGCACAAGGTAAGCCCTTGTTAAGATGTATGATTGCTTATTGTCGAATACTTTCACTCCGCACTGTGTGCTAATCATATAATGTGGGGGTGTTGCAGCTACCGCCGCTGAAGTCGAGGGCTTGAAGGAGGCCCTAAAGAAGGCCGAGGCCAAGGCGTCCACAAAGGAAGTGGCCGCTGATAAGGCGATAGCCGAGCTTGAGAAGGCCAAGCTCGCTAGTGAGAAGCACAAGGCTCGAGTAGTCGAGGTGCAGGTGGAGCTCAAGGATGCCGTCCAGAAGCTTCAGGCCCTTGAGAAGGAGCAGGAGGAGCGGTCTTCCAGGCTATCCAGGGTGGAGAAGGAACTCCAGGAGGCGAGGGCTGAGTTGCGAGGTGTCCGGAGGAGCTCCACCAAGTGGGGCAAATTGCAGATGGTAAGAAATACTTACTACCAAATGTGTTTGGAGGCAACATGTTCACCTTGCTGACACGGGTCTGGCGCTCCGCATGCATCTTCGTCGAACTGCCAAAGAGTGTGGCTGCCGCGGCGGAGCACTATGCTGTTCACGAGGAGGACTCCGAGCGGTGGCTCTTCTAGTCGTATTTCCCGGCTTCCGAACATCCTCCCCTCCTCAGCAACCAAATGAAGCGGTTGATGGAGCTGCATCGGATGTCTGAGGCCGCCCTGAAGGATCTCTGTATCCGGCTGTGGCCCGCCGAGCCGATTCCGGACAACTACTTTGGCCTGGCGCAGAAGTTGTGGGAGGCATCGTGATGGATTGATGTCGTGAAGCGCTCTGCATGCCTTGAGGGGGCGAGGTTGGCGTTCGCGAAGACCATGGTCCATTGGCCTAAAATTAAGCCAATGGACATGGCCACTGGTCCTCCGCCGGTTGGAAAGGAGCATTGCCATCCTGATATGTACTTCACGCAGGTTATGAATGGAGCTCGGGTGATAGAGGGCCAATGTTCAAAGGATGTAATCATTGAATGAATGTACTTGGTTGATAACTGGACCTTTATGCTTTATAATGCCGCCTGTTTGTGTGCTTTAAAATGCAATGTTTTTATTTTTCACTCCTGTGCGGCCGTGAGTTTATTCTGAAAGCTAGCAGTCATCGACTTCAGCCCACAAGTGAATGTCACCCGTGGTGTTTCCTCTCCGCACTGTCATCCTTAGCCGACGTCTCGGTACCCGAAGGCGGTAGTGCATGAGAGAGACTAGGCAATCAGACTATTTGGCTTTATTGCTTTCACTTAGCCATAGGTGCTTGACGGTGGGAGCTAGTGACTACCCCCCAGGATTAGTGTGATATACTTGGAAGTCGAGGCCTACCTTGTGATCACGTAGTTCGCGCGAAGACAAACCCTGCGTGTGACACAGAGAAATTGCCAACGATTTTTTAGTCTAATGCTCGCCACCGGATCACTGACCAGTTCTCGCTTACTATGACAATCAGTTTTCGGCTTTCTCCTCCTGAGGTACTTAACTAGACTAGCCAGAAGTACAATCGCAGGGGTTCTCCCTTTACCTTTTTAGCCGAACTTGCGGAACGTACAAAGGTAAGCACAAGAGTCGTGCAACCCAACTATTGACCCTAGACATAGTTCGGAATTGGTGCATATACCGCAATATCCGAGACGCCGGACACTCAGCGGAAAGTGGTGCCGGACTTGGTACATGGAGCTGATGAGGAAATCAAGCTCTTGGTTAATTGACCGATTTGTATTTACTACATCATATTTTCGTGCCAGGCTGTTCGAAGAGCTGAAAAATAAAAGGATAATGGAAAGGGAGAATCGTACAATGCGGATATCCGAACAGCAAGGGTGTTTTTATTATTTTCTACAAGCTCGAGATGTCTAATCGTACAATTTGAACTGCCAAGGCATTTATTGTAAATAAAAAGGGAAGAAAGAAAAAATTTACAGAGTAAAGGTTTACACAGTGCCTTAATGTGTGGGTCGAAGCCTCGACTGCGCCCTGCTGCACGTCCACGCCTTTGCTTCTTCGAGGAGAGGGGGATGGGGCCTTCAGTAGAACCTTGACGGGTGGCCTTCCCGATACAGCTTAATGATGGGGGAGTCCGGGGCTGTACCCCATGCTGTCTGTAGACGTGGTAATTCCGTAGTTTGGTCTAGCCGAACACACGGTGCTGCTCTATTGATATGGGCCTGATGGCTACCCATGGTATCTTGAGCGCGAAGTTGTGCCGACGAGGTACATGTAGCGCGACTATGTTGGGTGTGTTGTGAGGGCGCATAGCACTATTTGCAGCAAATGCAGGCAGGTTCCCATGACAGGGAGCGGGTTCGGACCCGTTTGCTGTTGTCGCCGACCTTTATGGACGGCTGATATCTGAGCCCGTATGTGCCGATTTGATATTCGGCTGCCAGGGCTGCGGTGTGTTCCTCGGTCTGAAGTGAGCGTTCTGTGCTATCGTCGATTCTTATGACGCCCGAAGGACTGGGCATCTTGAAAGTGCAACTATCCCTAGGTGGTTTTGGTAATTCATAACAACATATAGCTCATTGAGCTAATGCTATTCCAAGACAAATATTTCAGGAAAGCTCAATGAATGGCATGGCATGGATGATGAAAGTGGATCCCTCAAAATATTAAGGACAAAGGATTGGCTCAATCTCAAAAGCTCAAGACTCTACATTTTACATTTTAGTGATCCAAGATCACATTGAGTCTATAGGAAAAGCCAATACTATCAAGGAGGGATGAGGTGTTGCTTAATGAGCCTCTTGCTTCATGTGCTTAGTGATATGCTCCAAAACCCTCCACTACTTTCTCACATCCACATATGACCTAAACCTAAAGTCAAACTTGGCCCTACCGATTCTTTCTATCCGGCGCCACCGAGTTCAGATGTCAAAGCCACTGCCACAAACCCTAGGAAAATCAGTCTCACCGATAGGGATCTTGGTCTCACCGAGATGGGATTGTAATCTCTTTTTTCCTTCAGAACGCTTTCGGTCTAACCGAAGTGAGCGATCGGTCCCACCGAGATTGCAATGTAAACTCTCTGTTTCCCTTTCGTAACTTTTCGGTCTCACCGAAAGAGCGAATTGGTCCCACCGAGTTTACC
Organism: Aegilops longissima; assembly: GCA_021605205.1. Lineage (NCBI taxonomy): Eukaryota > Viridiplantae > Streptophyta > Magnoliopsida > Poales > Poaceae > Aegilops > Aegilops longissima. The sequence goes on from CM038676.1 coordinate 523,928,269, forward strand.
TGACCAACTCTCTGGTTAGCTAATTACCAAAATCGGTCTCACCGAGTTTGTGTAATCGGTCTCGCCGAGATTACGTTATGCCCTAACCCTAATCATATCGGTTCTGCCGAGTTGCATATCGGTCCCACCGAAAACCCTAACGGTCACTAGGTTTACTAAATCGGTCCGACCGAGTTTGGTAAATTGTGTGTAATGGTTAGATTTTGTGTGGAGGCTATATATAGCCCTGCACCTCCTCTTCATTCGTGGAGAGAGCCATCAGAACAAACCTACACTCCCAACTTACCAGTACTGAGAGAGAACCGCCTACTCATGTGTTGAGGCCAAGATATTCCATTCCTACCATATGAATCTTGATCTCTAGCCTTCCCCAAGTTGCTTTCCACTCAAATCTTCTTTCCACCAAATCCAAATCCTGTGAGAGAGAGTTGAGTGTTGGGGAGACTATCATTTGAAGCACAAGAGCAAGGAGTTCATCATCAACACACCATTTGTTACTTCTTGGAGAGTGGTGTCTCCTATATTGGCTAGGTGTCACTTGGGAGCCTCCGACAAGATTGTGGAGTTGAACCAAGGAGTTTGTAAGGGCAAGGAGATCACCTATTTCGTGAAGATCTACCGCTAGTGAGGGAAGTCCTTCATGGGCTACGACCATGGTGGGATAGACAAGGTTGCTTCTTCGTGGACCCTTCGTGGGTGGAGCCCTCCGTGGACTCAAGCAACTGCTACCCTTCAGGGTTGAAGTCTCCATCAACGTGGATGTACGATAGCACCACCTATCGGAACCACGAAAAAAACATCTGTGTCTCCAATTGCGTTTGAATCCTCCAAACCCTTCCCTTTACATTCTTGCAAGTTGCATGCTTTAATTTCTGCTGCCTATATACTCTTTGCATGCTTGCTTGAATTATGTGAAGTTTGCTTGACTTGTTCAAAGATAGCTAAAATCTGGCAAAGTCTAAAATTGGGAAAAGGTTAAGTTTTTAGTTGGTCAAGTAGTCTAATCACCCCCCCTCTAGACATACTTCAAGGTCCTACAAGTGGTATCAGAGCTTTGGTCTCCATTTGCTTTGATTTCCATAGCTTTTGGTGGTCATTCCCTTGGTTTCACAACCTAGGAGAGTATGGCGTCTAGCGAGGGAAATTATCACCGTAGAGGTCCTTACTTTGATGGCACTAATTTTGCTAGTTGGAAGCATAAGATGAAAATGCATATTCTCGGACATAACCCCGCCGTTTGGGCTATTGTGTGTATTGGTTTGCAAGGTGAATTCTTTTGATGGGAGAGAACCGAACCATGAAGCTAACGCCGATGAATTGAAGATGCTGCAATACAACGCTCAAGCTTGTGATATCCTCTTCAATGGCTTGTGCCCCGAAGAATTCATCAAAATCAGTCGTCTTGAGAATGCAAAGGAAATTTGTGATACTTTGATTGATATGCATGAAGGTACCTACTCCGTCAAGGAATCCAAGTTGGATGTGCTCCAAAGTCAGCTTGACAAGTTCAAAATGAAGGATGGTGAAGGTGTCGCTGAAATGTACTCTAGGCTTGCTCTTATCACAAATGAGATTGCTGGCTTAGGAAGCGAAGAGATGACCGACAAATTCATCATCAAGAAGATCCTAAGAGCATTGGATGGAAAATATGATACCGTGTGCACATTGATCCAAATGATGCCAAATTACAAAGATCTCAAGCCAACGGAAGTCATTGGAAGAATTGTTGCTCATGAGATGTCACTCAAGGATAAGGAGGAACTTCACAACAAGTCAAGTGGTGCTTACAAAGCCTCATGTGAAGCCCCCACATCATCAAGTGAGAAACAAACCTTCAATGAAGAATTGAGCTTAATGGTGAAGAACTTCAACAAATTCTACAAGAGTAGAAGCAAAGAAAGAAGCTCTAAGTCAAGGTCCTACAATGACAAAAGATCTTCTAGTCGAGAGTGCAACTTCTACAATTGTGGGAGACCCGGACACTATTCCAATGAATGTACGACACCCTACAAAAGAAGAGAAGATTCTCCCAAGAGAAGAAGTAGAACAGAAGAATCACCACCAAGAGAGAGAAGGAGTAGAGATGCTCGTTATGAACGAAGACCCTCACAGAGAAGCAAGGATTTGGATAGGAAGGACAAGTCATCAAAGAGCTACACAAAATGAAGACATCAAGCTCACATTGGTGAATGGGTATCCGCCCGACTCCAGAATCACTCCGAGAGAAGCTATCACTCCGACCAATACACTCAAGATGAAGGTGTTGCCGGTCTAGCACTTGTGTCAACCAACTCCTACGACATATTTGAATTACCAAATGAAGGAATTGGTAGATGCTTCATGGCCAAAGGTCCTAAGGTAACACACCCGAGTATGTGGATTTTAATAGTGATGAAGATGACTTGCTAGGTGATGATGATTTACTTGTTGACAACTCTAGTGATGAATACTATGATGAAACGTCAATTAATCATGCTAATCAAGATGAAACGAATGACAATGATAAGGAGAAGATTGAGCGTCTAACTAAAGAACTAAACACTCTTAAGTTAGCTCATGAAACTATCTTCGAAGATCATCGAGAAGTTTTAAGGGCTCATGAGAAGTTACGCTTTGAAAAGCTCAATCTTGAGCAAGAGCATGAGTTCCTAAAAGCGATCAATGATGATCTCCGTAAGAAAAGTTCTTCTTACATTGCCAAGCGTTTACTCTTATCTACTTACATGCCTCAAGTCAAGTCTAGTAACAAGAACAAGAAAGATTCTTCTTCTAGTAGTAACAATAACAATGCTAAATCCAATATTGTTGCTTCTAGTAGTTCTCTTGATTCCACTAATGATCCTCTTAGCCAAGTTACACTTGAGCAAGAAAACATCTTATTGAAGGGAATTATAGAGAAAGGTGTATACAAGAGCCTTGCAGGGAGTAAGCAATTTGAGGAAATTGTACGCAAGCAAGGAAGGCACCGGAAGAATCAAGGTGTTGGTTTTGAATGAAAGTTCAATGCCAATGGAGTTGAGTGGGAAGAAGATCAATACCCCAAGACGAAGTTTGTTCCTCAACAAGAGAAGTATGATCCTACTTCCTTCAAGGGAACACAAGCACAAGATGATCTTCCACCACAAGACCACAAGAACAAAGGCAAGGACAAGCTTCAAGAGGAGATTGATGCATTTGAAGAAGCACCTAAGGCCTTGGTCAAGTGGGTTCCCAAGACTACGTCAAGTTCTACTTCATCAAGTAGAACTACTACACCAAGGATTCCCATCAAGATGATGTGGATCCCGAAGAAGAAGAACTAGAGAGTTCTTGAGGGTGACTCCGCCAACATTCTTCACTCATATGATTATGGCAAGGACAAGTGCAACCACCTTTCATATCTTGCACTAGTTCAAGGAGTCACAAACCCTCAGGTTGGTAAGGCAAGGGACAAGGTAACCTAATGTTTTCATGGACATCATTTTGTGTGTGCATCACTCTATGTCTATGGATATTCTTGTTTGTTCCTTGTGGGACTAACCCATGTAGGTATTGAAAGTGCAACTCACTCCAAAGGTTTGCTCCAAAAAGATCTACATCAACATTGAGCATCCACATCTTCAACACCTACATGAAGTCATCATCGACAAAACCTAAGGTTAGTTCATCCCTCTAAGGGGGGATCTCACATCTAGGGGGAGCTTAACTCTAAGAATTGAGTCAAAGCAACTCTAATGATGTGAACACATAAATGCTTTATGTAAAAGTGGTAACCCCACTTGAGCTTAAACGATGAGTATGACCTATGATCAAATGTTCTCATTTGACTCCTAAGTCAATATACTCATATATAGATGACCTAATCATTGCCAATTGTTTGATAGATGCTAGAATTGGTTGTGCATGCTTTGTCACATATTTCATTTGTCATTTTATTGTGTGAGCATGTTGGTTGCATATTTTACTCATTCAAGGACATCCACTTGTTGTTTTGATTGATTGGCTTCTTTTTCTTTGGCCAAGTGGATGGACAAGAATGCCTAAGAACCTTATCTAGCTATCTATGCTTTTCTCATCTCAAATTCTATTCATGCTACATCACAAAATTTTATCAAGTCAGATTCGAACCACTCTGTGTGAGGAGCACTCGGAGTCCCCGATTCGTCATAGACTTAAACTTCCAAAACTTCTTTGTGATTTTCGATCTGACCGATTCCTCCATTTCGGTCATACCGAGATCACTAAGTCGATCTAGGTTTTCATCTCGGTGCAACCGATTTGAACTTTTCGTCACACCGAGTAGCTGTAATCATATCAGTTATGCATCTCGGTGCCACCGAGTTGTTCCACTTCGGTCACACCGATGTTGTCGGGCTATATATTCTCACGGAAAAATTTGGAAAACTTTCTCCAAACTCCTCGCCTGCATAGCTCGCTCTGCCTACTAGGTCTCCGGATCGTCGACTTCATCACCAGCCGCCTCGTCAGCTGGTCTCCGCCAACAACGGATTTCTTCTCCGCAGCTTGCCGCCAGAAGCGAGTTCACCGCCAAACTAGGGTATGAACTCGATCACAAGCATATCCTCGTCCGATTCTCAGACATTGTGTTCATAATGCCTCTTGCCACGATTGAAACACTTCTATCCAGTCAAAACAATCCTTAGAATAGGTGTGATTCAAAAATTTAGGGTTAGGTTTCCGCCGGAACCATCTCGGACCCACCGAGTTGAAAAACTCGGTCCCGCCGATTTAGCTAACGCCATTGCACAGAATTGCTAATCGGTGTGACCGATTTTAAAACTTTGTGAAACCCTAGCAGTCTCGGTGCCACCAAACTGTGACTCGGTCTAACCGAGTTCACTAGTTTAGGTTCCAAAACTGCTTCAGTATCACCGAGTTTGAAAATTGGTAGATCCGAAATGCTTTCTGTGGAGAACTAAAAGTAAGTTTTTTGAATCATTCTTTTTCAAAAATCTCTGCATTTTGTGATGCTCATCCACTCTACTCGTCTATAACTATTCACGTGGTCAGCATCAAGTGTGTGCAGCATGTCGCACCAAAGTGATAGCCGTAATGTCAAGAGTAGATTCACATGAGTGAGGGCACTAGTCCCTCTAGCAGCTCAGATGAGGGGAGTAGAAGAACTCCCAGCAATTTGCCCAAGGCTGCCACAAGGACAAGGAAGAAGAAGACCTCAGAGTATGAGGATGAGGACTATGTGGCAGTTGAGGATGAGGAAAGTTCAAAGAAGAAAGTGCTCAAGAAGGAGTACAGCTCAACTGCAGTTAAGCCAAAGATGAAGATCAAAAGGCCTGCAGGAAGACAACCAATGTCCAAAGCCAGAGTCTCCACTCAAGCTTCTTCGGAATCCCAACCCAAAGAGCCTGCTACTGCTGAAGGAAAGAAAAGGAAGGAAAGGGTCAAGAAGACCATGGCCAGAGTAATAGGAAAGCCTTCCATGATGGAGGAAGAAGAGGTTGCTGAACCAGCACCCAAGGCACAAAAGCTGATGGGTGATGCTATAAAGTCAGGGGCTGCCACTTCAAAGCCCAAAGTAGCACCCAAAGCTGCCCCCAAGCCCAAGAGTGCACCTAAGAGGAATACCAGAGTATACCAAATGCTGAAAGAACAAGGCCCCAGTGCATGATGTTGTCACGAGGAAGATGATGAAGGGCAAGTCTTAAGGAAGCTCAAACCCAAGATTCCAGACCACAGTGATGTTCATCATGTGGCTGAAAACATGAAGATCAGGAGAGACTTAGGGTTGAGGCTATGGAGAGAGTCAGATCCATATGACACCAGGAGAAGGACTGCTGTAGATTACAGGTTCCACACCAAGGAGCAGCAGGACTTCTATGAGACCATCTTATTGGATAAGAAGCCCATAGTATGTGATATGAGGTGGGTCGACTGGACCTACATTCAGGAGAATGCAGAACACTATCTTGGAGTATATGATAGCTTTAGTGCGTGTGGAGTTGCAGATTTTGTTGGGCAGAAGCTCACAAACTGGAATGACGATCTCATTATGCAATTCTACTCCACATCACATTTCTATCCAGATGGAAGGATAGTTTGGATGTCAGAAGGAACGAGATACCAATCAACCATAGAGGAATGGGCAAGTTTGATCAATGCCCCAAAGGAAAGTGAAGATGACTTGGACATTTATGCCAAGAAGAAGATGGATCACAACTCAATGTCACAAATGTACAAGGAGATCCCTGATGATGCACTTGATACTTTCAAGTTTGGATCAGTTCATTTTCTTCTATCAGGGCTGCCAACGATCAACTGGATCCTAAGGCACACTCTATTGCCCAAATCAGGTGACCACAACATGATCAGAGGGCATGCAATTAACTTGCTTCACATTTTTGATGTGCCCCAGAAATTCAAGGTCATGAGCCTCATAGTTGAAACTATCAAGAGTACAGCAGCAGACCAAAAGAGGAGCTATGGATATGCCCCACAAATCCAGGAGTTGATTAACTCAAAGATGGGCACAAGGAAGTATCTATTGGATAAAGAACACTTAGTTATCCTGAATTTGAGGACAATCAAGTTGTCATGACTGAGAATGAACCATCATCAGTACAAGCTCAAGAGAAGAAGGAGAAGGCAGGGAAAGAGAAGGCTGCCAAGATGCCCACTCTAGCAGAGGCATCTGAGTACTTTTGAAGAACAAGCAGAGCAGCTTGGTTACTTGATAGCATCAACTCATGGATTGAGAAGGGTTGGCCACCCTAACTCAAAACCAGGAGAGCCAGGAAAGAATCATGGAACAAAATTCTATGATCTTGATGTCAAAGTAATCGAGATTCAGCCACCGTGGAGCAGCTACATGATGACATGCAGTAGAGGAAGGGCAGGACAACAACTGATGCACTTGCCAGAGTGCCTCGAGCTCAGAGATCAGCTGCAGAGCCAGTACCAGTCACCAGAGTCACTTCATCTGCTGCAGCTACAGCTCCAGCGCAACCAGCTCCAGCACCAACTCCTTCAGCTCCTTCCACATCCACTGAATTCTTCGTCCAAGGAGCCATCTCTACGCCACCAGCAGAAGACGAAGCCTGAGAGACGATATAGTCCTATGCATTTTCTAGGAACTTTTTGGTAAGTTGTTGCCTAAGGGGGAGAAAAATGTATAGATCATAGGCTTCGAGAGAGAGCGAGAGAGAGTTTGCTTTTGTTCTCTCTTGTCTTCTTGGTTGAACTTTGTTTGCTTTTGATAGCTTGAGATACTATGCTATTACCTGTGAGACATTGATGATCATGTGTTTGATCATAAGCTACACTTATGCTTGTTATATGTTATTATCTTACTTATCCTTATATGATCATTCACTGTGCTTGGTGATGAGTGCATGTATTCAATCTTTATTATTTTGAGCGCTCCACCAATATGTATGTGACATGGAAGAGTATTGTCACGCCCAATATGCGACCCTATCCAAAAGGAACTCGACGGTCCCACCAAGGATAGACCCGCATATTGAAACGCTTTTGCAAGGTGGATATCATTACATCAACATTACATAATACATAGGGATACATACATAAGGCACAAGTGCCACAAGAATACATCAACATCATATACAAGATCAACATCCGACTACGGATGAAACATAAACAAAACTCAAACGACATCCACCTCTGCTAGCCCAAAGGCCGCCGACCGAACCTATCCCCGATCAAGAAGAAGCGTAAGAAGAACTCAAGACAGGCAAGCATCGCTCTCGCGTCATGATCATCGCGAACCTGTACTCGCAATCGGTGGTGTAGTAATCAGAGTCACGAGGACTCAGCAATCCCATTACCATGGGTATCAAGACTAGCAAAGCTTAAAAGGGAAAGGAAGGGTAAAGTGGTGAGGTTGCGAGGCGACTAAGCATATATGGTGGCTAACATACGCAAATGAGAGCGAGAAGAGAAACAAAGGAACGGTCGTCAACTAGTAATGATCAAGAAGTGATCCTGAACTCCTACTTACGCCGACATAACCCGAAACCGTGTTCTCCTTTCGATCAACCCCAAAATAGACACTCACGGTTACGCATTACGGTTGGTGTATTTTAGAAGAGTTTGCTTCAAGTTTACTACAACCGGATATTAACAAATTCCCATCTGCCACATAACCGCTGGCACGGCTTTCGAAAGTTCAAACCCGCAGGGTGTCCCAACTTAGCCCATGATAAGCTCTCGCGATCAACGAAGGATATTCCTTCTCCCGGAAGACCCGATCAGTCTCGGAATCCCAGCTACAAGACATTTCGACAGCAATAAAACAAGTCCAGAAGACCTCCCGCGCGTGCCGACACCTCGATAGTAGCCACAGATCTCGCCTCGTGCCACGACCGGATAAGCTAAGCGCACAGTACCGACGTAACCCAAGTTGCCAAGGGATGGTCCCAAGACGGTGTTTAGTTTGGACCAACGCTAGACAAGCAATCGCCCGGGGTAATAAAGATGACCTCGGGATGCGCGACTCCCAAGGGAAAAAGGCTAGGTGAGGCAAATGTAAAACCAATGTTGGGCCTTGCTGAAAAGTCTTATTCAAAGCGAACTGTCAAGGGGTCCCATAAATCACCCGACCGTTAGGGACGCAAAATCCGGGAACATAATACCGATATGACGGAAACTAGGCGGCAAGGTGGAACAAAACACCGGCATAAGGCCGAGCCTTCCACCCTTTACCAAGTATATAGATGCATTAATAATATAAGATATATTGTGATATCCCAACAAGTAAACATGTTCCAACAAGGAACAACATCTCCAGTGTTCCAACAAGGAACAAACTTCATCTTCACCGCAACTAACAACGCTATAAGAGGGGCTGAGCAGAGCGGTAACATAGCCAAACAACGGTTTGCTAGGAAGGGTGCAAAAGGTTAGAGGCTGACATGGCAATTGGGATGGCTTGATAAACAGTAATAGGTAGCGCAGCATAGCGATAGAACGAAGCAACTAGCATAGCAATGATAGTAGTGAGATCCAGGGTAGCGGTCATCTTGCCTGAAATCCCGCAAGGAAGAAGAACGAGTCCATGAAGAAGACGAACGGATGAAGCCGAACCAAGCGTAGACGAACGAATCCTCACGATCGCAACGAAACATGAACTAACAAGAAGAAGCACACAACATAGTGAACACACCACACATGAACAAGACATGATGCACAACAAGCATGATGCATGACAAGACTACATGAGGCTACTCATGTCAAGAGATGATGCAAACAAGAGCAACACATCAAGGCAAGTTTAAATGAGGCCGGGAACAACATATAACAATTCCGGTAAGTCCTCATATGCAAATTTCGAAATTGGTCCAGATCTGAATAAACCTTATGTTCAAGTTGTTAAACAGCAAGTTAAGATGCACCACGATGATCTACACGAAATTCTAGTCAAGTTATATATAAAGTTCATTAGATTTGGAGCTACGGCCTAGAAGATATGAGCAAAACAACATAAGCATGGCATTGATGCAAAATGCATACAAATATCAAGCAAACACCTCAAAACAAGGATGCAACGTGATAATATGTAACTACATGCAAAATCAAGCAAGTTTCATATAGAGCACACTCAAAACGGAGCAACGGTTCAACACATACACACAATACAAGTTATAGCCACAATCTGTCCAAAACAGCAACTAGGCATATTGCAAGCATCAAAACAACATGCTACGGGACCTCAACATAAAAACAAAAGACATGGGCATGATCTACAGGTAAAGCATGACAAAACATGAACACTAAGATATCTCCAGAAATGACTAGAACATGCTCAAAATGACATGGCAAGATTGCAACTTATAACAGTTTCAGGCATTGGCAGAAATAACATCAGGTTGCAATGTTTAGAGCCATCAAACAACATGTTACAGGAACTTATCATGTCAAACAAAGGCATGGCATGAATCTACTAAATGCATAGATCAAATGTCCTTTAGTGACCATGATCCAAAAAGGATCAGAAAATTTAGTAACACCCATGTCAATATCGAAAGTTTCGTTAACAGATTCAGCAACATGGCATGTCAAAAACTGATAACAAGTAGGCATGTTTACAAGCTCAATGCACTCACTACAGAGCCTTATATGAAAAACTAAGCATACATACATCAAGAAGACATGGCATAGAAGACATACATGGCAAGAACAATAACATAGCATGCAAGGATTTATTACAACAACCTTGGCAAAATTGAATAACATGTAAACTATCTGCCAGGAAACATTTGATAGCAAAAGTAGAGCTCGATTGACTCAAGCTATGGCACTCCATAATGGAAAATAAGGGCATGGATGGATAGAGCAAGACATGTTTAACAAAACATCCTTACTGAAGTATCTCAAAATATGCATGGATCTCTTGGTAGCATCAAGTTAACATGGCATCAAAATATCAGCAAAACAGGGCTGAAATCAGCAACATCAAGACACCTAGTTTGCATGCTTGTGCTAGTCACCACATAGATCACAAAAATACATAGCAAGCACCACTGGAAAGAAGACATGGCATATTACAAAACACATGTAGGACTCAAGCTCATAGGATGCACACATCAATCATGGCAAAAATGACAAAAGTGCATGTTCTGATAAAAATCAGAAACTAACATCACATAGCACTCTTCTAACATCATTTCGGGCATCAAGATGAGCTCAAATTAAAATGATGCAATGAGATGAAATTATCTACTCTTCGAGACGAACATTTTGACATATTACACGCGCAAAACGGATCAACGATGATAGAGATATGATGCAATGAAAATGGAACAAAATATCAAAAACTTCGGGGACTTAGACGATTTTTGAGGTCAACCTTCGATCTAGGGTTGCACGGAACCCGAGGCGTGGCGCGAGCTCGCCGGAGTGGATGCGGGTGGCGGAGAAGGAGGCGGCCGGGGGCGGCGAGGTGCGCCGGACGGCGAGGTGGCCGGGCGTGGGGAGCCATGGCGTGAGCCGGGCGACCCGGGCGCAGGGCGGCCGGAGGTCGGGCGCCGGGCGGCGGCCGGCCGAGAAGAGAGGCCCATGAGGCGCGAGCGAGGCCGGGCGAGCCCGGCCGGCGGGCGAGATGCGCCGGCTGGGAGCTCCGGGAGGCGCGGCAGAGGCGGCGGGCTCGGCGGTGGAGTCGACAGCGAGGGCGGCCGGTCCGGCTGGCGGCCACGGCGGCGCCGGAGGCGACGGGCGGCGGCGGGCTCATCCGGCCCCGATGGGCTCAAGGGGCCCGATCTGGGCCGGGAGGGCCGGGCGGGTGGAGAGAGAGAGAGACCGTGCGATGAGGTGGCGGCGCGTGGTTGGAGGAGCCGGCGGCGGAGGTGACGTGGCACTCCACGATTGGCCGGGGCGACGTGGCCGGCGGACATGTCCGGCGGGGTTGGACATGTCCGGCGCGCGAGGGGAGCGGGGCTAGGGTTTCGGGGGAAAAATGGACGGGGAGGACGTTTTTATAGGTAGAGGGAGCTAGGAGAGTCCAAATGAGGTGCGGTTTTGCCACGCGATCGTGATCGAACGACCGAGAGCATGGAGGGAGTTTGGTGGGTTTGGGCCACTTAGAAAGGGAGTTGGGCTGCATCTCAAAGAGGGCTTTATGTTACCGGCTAACTGCTGAGTATCAAACGACCTCCAAATGGCACGAAACTTGACAGCGGTCTACGGTGCTATACCAAGGCCGCTTGACAAACCTCGGTCCATTCCGAGACCGCTTAACACCCGCATACGAAAAAGAGGTAAAAGGGGCGCCGGAGACATAGGAGTGCCGGATTGCAAAACGGACAACGGGGAAAATGCTCGGATGCATGAGAAGAACACGTATGCAAAAAGAAATGCACATGATGACATGATAAAAATGCAGATGATGACATGGCAAAGTGCAACACGCAAGCACAAGACATGGCAACGACGGCGAATGACTGAAGGACACCTGGCGCATCGAATCCGGGGCGTTACAAGTATCCCATGAGCCTAATTCCTTGTGCATTTGCAGTCCAAAGCAAATCTTAAAATATGCACAAATTAAGGGGGAGCTCTTGCTTATCACATACTTCTCAAAGCGACAATGTTTTTCAATCTTATTATCATTTGTCGAAGCTTTGATCTATATGTTGTCATCAATTACCAAAAAGGGGGAGATTGAAAGTGCAACTATCCCTAGGTGGTTTTGGTAATTCATAACACCATATAGCTCATTGAGCTAATGCTATTCCAAGACAAATATTTCAGGAAAGCTCAATGAATGGCATGGCATGGATGATGAAAGCGGATCCCTCAAAATATTAAGGACAAAGGATTGGCTCAAGCTCAAAAGCTCAAGACTCTACATTTTACATTTTAGTGATCCAAGATCACATTGAGTCTATAGGAAAAGCCAATACTATCAAGGAGGGATGAGGTGTTGCTTAATGAGCCTCTTGCTTCATGTGCTTAGTGATATGCTCCAAAACCCTCCACTACTTTCTCACATCCACATATGACCTAAACCTAAAGTCAAACTTGGCCCTACCGATTCTTTCTATCCGGCGCCACCGAGTTCAGATGTCATAGCCACTGCCACAAACCCTAGGCAAATCAGTCTCACCGATAGGGATCTCGGTCTCACAGAGATGGGATTGTAATCTCTCTGTTTCCCTTCGTAACGTTTCGGTCTAACCGAAGTGAGCGATCGGTCCCACCGAGATTGCAATGTAAACTCTCTGTTTCCCCTTCGTAACTTTTTAGTCTCACCGAAAGAGAGAATTGGTCCCACCGAGTTTATCTGACCAACTCTCTGGTTAGCTCATTACCAAAATCGGTCTCACCGAGTTTGTGTAATCGGTCTCACCGAGATTACGTTATGCCCTAACCCTAACCATATCGGTTCTGCCGAGTTGCATATCGGTCCCACCGAAAACCCTAACGGTCACTAGGTTTACTAAATCGGTCCGACCGAGTTTGTTGATTCGGTCCCACCGAGTTTGGTAAATTGTGTGTAATGGTTAGATTTTGTGTGGAGGCCATCAGAACAAACCTACACTTCCAACTTACTAGTTCTGAGAGAGAACGACCTACTCATGTGTTGAGGCCAAGAATTCCATTCCTACCATATGAATCTTGATCTCTAGCCTTCCCCAAGTTGCTTTCCACTCAAATCTTCTTTCCACCAAATCCAAATCCTATGAGAGAGAGTTGAGTGTTGGGGAGACTATCATTTGAAGCACAAGAGCAAGGAGTTCATCATCAACACACCATTTGTTACTTCTTGGAGAGTGGTGTCTCCTAGATTGGCTAGGTGTCACTTGGGAGCCTCCGACAAGATTGTGGAGTTGAACCAAGGAGTTTGTAAGGGCAAGGAGATCGCCTACTTCGTGAAGATCTACCGCTAGTGAGGCAAGTCCGTCCGTGGGCGACGGCCATGGTGGGATAGACAAGGTTGCTTCTTCGTGGACCCTTCGTGGGTGGAGCCTCCGTGGACTCGCAAGAACCGTTACCCTTCGTGGGTTGAAGTCTCCATCAACGTGGATGTACGATAGCACCACCCATCGGAACCATGACAAAAACATCCGTGTCTCCAATTGCGTTTGAATCCTCCAAACCCTTCCCTTTACATTCTTGCAAGTTGCATGCTTTAATTTCCGCTGCCTATATACTCTTTGCATGCTTGCTTGAATTATGTGAAGATTGCTTGACTTGTTCAAAGATAGCTAAAATCTACCAAAGTCTAAAATTGGGAAAAGGTTAATTTTTAATTGGTCAAGTAGTCTAATCACCCCCCCTCTAGACATACTTCAAGGTCCTACACATCTTCAACTTAAGGTACGCGTAATGCGGGACGGCGTTGAATTTGGTGAACGTCGTTCGGCCGAGGAGGGCATGATAGCCGCTGCGAAAAGGGGCAATATCGAAGATCAAGTCTTTGCTTCGGAAGTTGTCTGGTGATCCGAATACTACTTCAAGAGTCACCGTGCCCATGCAGCGGGCCTCCACTCGCGGAATAACCCCCTTGAAGGTGGTGTTACTGCGTTTGATCCTTGACGGATCGATCCCCATCTTCCTCACTGTGTCTTCATATATCAGACTGAGGCTGTTGCCTCCGTCCATGAGGACTCTCGTGAGGTGGGATCCATCGATAATGGGGTCTAGCACTAAGGCCGCCGATCCTCTGTGACGGATACTGGTCGGGTGGTCCCTGTGGTCAAAGGTGATCGGGCAAGCCGACCATGGGTTAAACTTCGACGCTACGCGCTCGATGGCGTATACACCCTGCAGCGCTCGCTTCCTCTCCTTCCTTGGTATACGGGTGGCGTAGATCATGTTCACCGTCTTGACTTCAGAAGGGAAGGGTTTTGGGCCTCCACTATTCGGCTTGGGGGGCTCATCGTCGTCCTCGCTTCGGGGGCTTTTGCCAGAGTCTTTGGCTGTGAGCTTGCCGACCTGTTTTATCACCCAACAGTTATGGTTGGATTGGTTGGCGGGCTTATCTGATATGTCGTGGATCTTGCAGGGCCTGTCCAGGATTGCGTCTAGCTTGGACGGACCGTCACTATTGCCTTTAGGAGGCTTATTTCAGGATTCGGACTTCAGATTGCAGAATCTGGCATTTACTGACGTATCATCGATGTCACCGTCATTGTGGCGACGCTTATTTTTATTGCGCCGTGGCTTCCCGTTTCCGTCCCGGACTTCAGAGCTACCGGGAGTCTCGGGGTTGGTGGTTTTACTAGTGAGCCAACTATCTTCTCCTGCGCAACAACGGGTCATCAGGGAGGTAAGAGCTGCCATCGTCCTCGGCTTGTCCTGCCCAAGCTGTTGCACAAGTCATTCGTCCTTGACGCTATGCTTGAAGGTGGCTAATGCTTCGGCCTCCGGACAGTCAACAATCTGGTTCTTCTTGGTCAGGAATTGATTCCAGAATTGCCGGGCAGATTCTCCGGATTGTTGTGTGATGTGGTTTAAGTCATCGGCGTCCGGAGGCTAGACATAGGTTCCCTGGAAGTTCGCTCAAAAAGCGTCCTCGAGCTCTTTCCAACAACCTATAGAGTCTTCGGGAAGGCTATTCAACCAGTGTCTAGCTAGTCCTTTGAGCTTTAGTGGCAACTTGATGTCATGGAGGTCATCTCCCCGTGCCATGTGAATGTGGAGCAGGAAATCCTCTATCCATACGGCCGGGTCTGTGGTTCTGTCGTACGGTTCAATGTTCATGGGCTTGAAGCCCTCCGGGAATTGGTGTTGCATTACCCTGTCTGTGAAACATAGAGGGTGTGCAGTGCCTCGAACTCGGGCTACGTCGCATCGAAGGTCTTCGGCCATCCAAGCCCGTTGCTGCTCCTGAACTCTATCGTTTCGGTTTAGCCAAGACAGAGCATCCCTCTCGGCTAGCGGGTGGGTTTTCCTTGGGTCCGTAGATGGACCTTGTATGGCCTCCTCGGGCGTCCAGGTCATGGCGGAGGTCGTATTCGTAAGTATGCCGCACTATCTCCTTACCGTGATGGCCAGGTGGGGCGGCGGGGTATTCGACCTCATCAACTCTTCTGTCCCGCCCTCGAGGGGGGTGGTCCGGCTGTTCGGCGTAGGTGTGTGTTGGTCGTGTTGGCTCTATGGCCTTGTCATCGAATTGTGGCAGTAATTCTCTTTGGGCAGCTTTTAGTCTACCTTTCGTGACCGTACCCCTCCTCGGCAGCTAGGACTTTGGTCCATCGGTCGTTGAGAGTTTCTTTTTCGGCCTTTATTTTCTGTTTTTGCTAGTTCAGGCCGCGAGCAGTGGCAATGAGTTGCTGTTTGAAACTCTCCTGCTCCAGCGGGTCTTCGGGGACGATGTAATCCTCATCCCCTAGACTGATCTCCTCTTCGGAGAGCAGGAGATAGTTGCTGTCTTCGGAGTCATTGAGGTCTTCTAGGTTGAGCGGATCCTCATGCTCCTTAGGGTCATGCTGTTGCTGATAATTGGCAGCGGCTCCGGCAAGGTCGTCCATATTATCCAAGGTGCCGTTTTCTGCAGAGTCCGTGTTGCTTGCGTGGCTCCAGCGTGCCTTGGAGCGACGGCACTGTCTGTGACGTTTGGGTGGCTCATCTCCGGGTTTGTTGTCATCCTGCTTGGGCGTGCCATCGCTATCATTGGCGGTGTCCACCATGTAGATGTCATATGTGGACGTGTCTGACCAGCTACCGGTGACGGGGGGAGCGACATCGGTGTTGCCCGTGGCTCCGCTATCCTCGTCCATGTATTCGACATTTTTCGAGGTATAATCCAACATGTCAGTTAAATCTTCGATAGTGGCTACCAAGTGGGTGGTGGGTGGGCCATAAAATTCTCTGTAATATGCTTCGAGGGGCTGCTAAACGCGAGTTGTTGGCGGGTCCTCCCGAATAGCCATCTTCTGGATTCGGTCCAGCGCCTCGTTTAATAGGGACGGTTGCTTGGCTTGAGGGTGGCGGGAGTTCTAGATCGAATTCCGTCGCGGCGGGGAGAGGGGTGATCTGTGTGTTGGGGAACGTAGTAATTTCAAATTTTTCCTATGCACACGCAAGATCATGGTGATGCATAGAAACGAGAGGGGAGAGTGTGTCCACGTACCCTCGTAGACCGAAAGCGGAAGCGTTAGCACAACGCGGTTGATGTAGTCGTACGTCTTCACGATCCGACCGATCAAGTACCGAACGCACGGCACCTCCGAGTTCAGCACACGTTCAACTCGACGATGTCCCTCGAACTCCGATCCAGCCGAGCTTTGAGGGAGAGTTCCGTCAGCATGACGGCGTGGTGACGATGATGATGTTCTACCAACGCAGGGCTTCGTCTAAGCACCACTACGATATGACCGAGGTGGATTATGGTGGAGGGGGCACCACACGCGGCTAAGAGATCCAATGGATCAATCATTGTGTCTATGGGGTGCCCCCTGGCCACGTATATAAAGGAGTGGAGGAGGGAGGAGAGGGACGGCCCCTACGGCGCGCCCTGGAGGAGTCCTACTCCCGGCCCCTTCCAAGTAGTAGGAGTAGGAGTCAAGGAAAGGGAAGAGAGAAGACTAGGCCTTGGGGGGCGTAGCCTCTCCTCTCTCTTTCCCCTAAATCCCAATAAGGCCCATATACTCCCCGGCGAATTCCCGTAACTCTCTGGTACTCCAAAAAAAACCCGAATCACTCGGAACATTTCTGATGTCCGAATATAGTCGTCCAATATATCGATCTTTACGTCTCGACCATTCCGGTACTCCTCGTCATGTCCCCGATCTCATCCGGGACTCCGATCTACCTTGGGTACATCAAAACACATAAACTCATAATATAACCATCATCGAACTTTAAGCGTGCAGACCCTACGGGTTCGAGAACTATGTAGACATGACCGAGACACATCTCCGGTCAATAACCAATAGCGAAACCTGGATGCTCATATTGGCTCCCACATATTCTACGAAGATCTTTATCGGTCAAACCGCATAACAACATACGTTGTTCCCTTTGTCATCGGTATGTTACTTGCCTGAGATTCGATCGTCGGTATCTCAATACCTAGTTCAATCTCATTACCGGCAAGTCTCTTTAATGGTTACATAATACATCATCCCGCAACTAACTCATTAGTTACAATGCTTGCAAGGCTTATAGTGATGTGCATTACCGAGTGGGCCCAGAGATACCTCTCTGACAATCGGAGTGACAAATCCTAATCTCGAAATACGCCAACCCAACAAGTACCTTCAGAAACACCTGTAGAGCACCTTTATAATCACCCAGTTACGTTGTGATGTTTGGTAACACACAAAGTGTTCCTCCGGTAAGCGGGAGTTGCATAATCTCATAGTCATAGGAGCATGTATAAGTCATGAAGAAAGCAATAGCAACATACTAAACGATCAAGTGCTAAGCTAACGGAATGGGTCAAGTCAATCACATAATTCTCCTAATGATGTGATCCCGTTAATCAAATGACAACTCACGTCTATGGCTAGGAAACTTAACCATCTTTGATTCAACGAGCTAGTCAAGTAGAGGCATACTAGTGACATATTGTTTGTCTATGTATTCACACATGTACTAAGTTTCCGGTTAATACAATTCTAGCATGAGTAATAAACATTTATTATGAAATAAGGAAATAAATAATAACTTTATTATTGCCTCTAGGGCATATTTCCTTCAGTCTCCCACTTGCACTAGAGTCAATAATCTAGTTCACATCGTCATGTGATTTAACACCAATAGTTCACATCTTTATGTGATCAGTTCACATCGCTATGTGACTAATACCCAAAGGGTTTACTAGAGTCAATAATCTAGTTCACATCGCTATGTGATTAGCACCCAAAGAGAACTAAGGTGTGATCATGTTTTGCTTGTGAGAGAAGCTTAGTCAACGGGTCTGTCACATTCAGATAAGTATGTATTTTGCAAATTTCTATGTCCACAATGCTCTGCACGTAGCTACTTTCAATATGTATCCAGATTGAGACTTAGAGTCATCTGGATCAGTGTCAAAACTTGCATCGACCTAACCCTTTACGACGAACCTTTTGTCACCTCCATAATCGAGAAACATGTCCTTATTCCACTAAGGATAATTTTGACCGCTGTTTAATGATCTACTCCTAGATCACTATTGTACTCCCTTGTCAAACTCAGTGTAGGGTATACAATAGATCTGGTACACAGCATGGCATACTTTATAGAACCTATGGCTGAGGCATAGGGAATGACTTTCATTCTCTTTCTATCTTATGCCGTGGTCGGGCTTTGAGTCTTACTCAATTTTACACCTTGTAACACAGGCAAGAACTCTTTCTTTGACTGTTCCATTTTGAACTACTTCAAAATCTTGTCAAGGTATGTACTCATTGAAAAATCTTATCAAGCGTCTTGATCTATCTCTATAGATCTTGATGCTCAATATGTAAGCAGCTTCACCGAGGTCTTTATTTGAAAAAATCCTTTCAAATACACATTTATGCTTTCTAGAAAATTCTACATTATTTCCGATCAACAATATGTCATTCACATATACTTATCAGAAAGGCTGTAGTGCTCCCACTCACTTTTTTTTGTAAATACAGGCTTCACCACAAGTCTGTATAAAACTATATGCTTTGATCAACTTATCAAAGCGTATATTCCAGCTCCGAGATGCTTGCACCAGTCCATAGATAGATTGCCGGAGCTTGCACATTTTGTTAGCACCTTTAGGATTGACAAAACCTTCTGGTTGCATCATATACAATTCTTCTTTAATAAATCCACTAAGGAATGCAGTTTTGTTTATCCATTTGCCAGATTTCATAAAATGCGGCAATTGCTAACATGATTCAGACAGACTTAAGCATAGATACGAGTGAGAAACTCTCACCGTAGTCAACACCTTGAACTTGCCGAAAACCTTTTGCGACAATTCTATCTTTGTAGATAGTAACACTAATATCAGTGTCCGTCTTCCTCTTGAAGATCCATTTAATCTCAATGGCTCGTCGATCATTCGGCAAGTCAATCAAAGTCCATACTTTGTTCTCATACATGGATCTCATCTCAGATTTCATGGCCTCGAGACATATTGCGGAATCTGGGCTCATCATCGCTTCTTCATAGTTCGTAGGTTCATCATGGTCAAGTAACATGACCTCCAGAACAGGATTACTGTACCACTCTGGTGCAGATCTCATTCTTGTTTACCTATGAGGTTCAGTGGTAACTTGATCTGAAGTTACATGATCATCATCATTAGCTTCCTCACTAATTGGTGTAGGTGTCACAGGAACCGGTTTCTGTGATGAACTACTTTCCAATAAGGGAGCAGGTACAGTTACCTCATCAAGTTCTACTTTCCTCCCACTCACTTCTTTCAAGAGAAACTCCTTCTCTAGAAAGGATCAATTCTCAGCAACGAATATCTTGCCTTCGGATCTGTGATAGAAGGTGTACCCAACATTTTCTTTTGGGTATCCTACGAAGACGCACTTCTCCGATTTGGGTTTGAGCTTATCAGGTTGAAACTTTTTCACATAAGCATTGGAACCTCAAACTTTAAGAAACAACAGCTTAGGTTTCTTGCCAAACCACAGTTCATGCGGTGTCGTCTAAACGTATTTAGATGGTGCCCTATTTAACGTGAATGTAGCTATCTCTAATGCATAACCCCAAAACGATAGTGGTAGATCGGTAAGAGACATCATAGATCGCACCATATCTAATAAATTACGGTTACGACGTTCGGACACACCATTACAGTGTGGTGTTCCAGGTGGCGTGAGTAGTGAAAGTATTTCACATTGTTCTAACTGAAGGTCAAACTCGTAACTCAAATATTTTACTTCTGCGATCATATCGTAGAAACTTTTATTTTTGTTATGATGATTCTCCACTTCACTCTGAAATTCTTTGAACTTTTCAAATGTTTCAGACTTGTGTTTCATCAAGTATATATACCCATATCTGCTCAAATCATCTGTGAAGGTCAGAAAATAATGATACCAGCCGCGAGCCTCGATATTCATCGGACCACATGCATCAGTATGTATGATTTCCAACAAATCTGTTGCTCACTCCATTGTTCCGAAGAATGGAGTCTTAGTCATCTTGCCCATGAGGCATGGTTCACAAGCATCAAGTGATTCATAATCAAGTGATTCCAAAAGTCCATTACCATGGAGTTTCTTCATGCGCTTTACACCAATATGACCTAAACGGCAGTGCCACAAATAAGTTGCACTATCATTATTAACTTTGCATCTTTTGGCTTCAATATTATGAAAATGTGTATCACCACGATCTAGATCCAACAAACCATTTTCATTGGGTGTATGACCATAGAAGGTTTTATTCATGCAAACAGAACAACAATTATTCTCTAGCTTACATGAATAACCGTATTGCAATAAACATGATTCAATCATATTCATGATCAACGCAAACACTAAATAACATTTATTTTAGGTTCAACACTAGTCCCGAAAGTATAGGGAGTGTGCGATGATGATCATATCAATCTTGGAACCACTTCCAATACACATCGTCACTTCACCCTTAACTAGTCTCTGTTCATTCTGCAACTCCCGTTTCGAGTTACTAATCTTAGCAACTGTACTAGTATCAAATACTGAGGGGTTGCTATAAACACTAGTAAAGTACACATCAATAACATGTATATCAAATATACCTTTGTTCACTTTGCCATCCTTCTTATCTGCCAAATACTTGGGGCAGTTCTGCTTCCAGTGACCAGTCCCTTTGTAGTAGAAGCACTCACTCTCAGGCTTAGGTCCAGACTTGGGTTTCTTCACTTGAGAAGCAACTTGCTTGCCATTCTTCTTTGAAGTTCCCCTTCTTCCCTTTGCCCTTTTCTTGAAACTAGTGGTCTTGTCAACCATCAACACTTGATGCTTTTCTTGATTTCTACCTTCGTCGATTTCAGCATCACGAAGAGCTTTGGGAATCATTTTCGTTATCCCTTGCATATTATAGTTCATCACGAAGTTCAAGTAACTTGGTCATAGTGACTAGAGAACTCGGTCAATCACTATCTTATCTGGAAGATTAACTCCCACTTGATTCAAGCGATTGTAGTACCCAGACAATCTGAGCACATGCTCACTGCTTGAGCTATTCTCCTCCATCTTTTAGCTATGAAACTTATTGGAGACTTCATATCTCTCAACTCGGGTATTTGCTTTAACTTCAACTCCTGGAACATCTCATATGGTCCATGAAGTTGAAAACGTCTTTGAAGTCCCGATTCTAAGCCGTTAAGCATGGTGCACTAAACTATCAAGTAGTCATCATTTCGAGCTTGCCAAACGTTCATAACGTCTGCACCTGCTCCTGCAATCGGTCTGTCACCTAGCGGTGCATCAAGGACATAATTCTTCCGTGCAGCAATTAGGATAATCCTCAGATCACGGATCCAATCCGTATCATTGCTACTAACATCTTTCAACTTAGTTTTCTCTAGGAAAATATCAAAAATAAAACAGGGGAGCTAAACACGAGCTTTTGATCTACAACGTAGATATGCAAATACTATCAGGTACTAAGTTCATGATAAATTTAAGTTCAATTAATCATATTACTAACTCCCACTTAAATAGATATCCCTCTGATCATCTAAGTGATCACGTGATCCAAATCAACTAAACCATAACCGATCATCACGTGAAATGGAGTAGTTTTCAATGGTGAACATCACTATGTTGATCCTATCTACTATATGATTCACGCTCGACCTTTTGGTCTCAGTGTTCCGAGGCCATATCTGCATATGCTAGGCTCGTCAAGTTTAGCCCGAGTATTCTGCGTGTGCAAAACTGGCTTGCACCCGTTGTAGATGGACGTAGAGCTTATCACACCCGATCATCACGTGGTGTCTGGGCACGACGAACTTTGGCAACGGTGCATACTCAGGGAGAACACTTTTATCTTGAAATTTAGTGAGAGATCATCTTATAATGCTGCCGTCAATCAAAGCAAAGTAAGATGCATAAAAGATAAACATCACATGCAATCAATATAAGTGATATGATATGGCTATCATCATCTTGTGCTTGTGATCTCCATCTCCGAAGCACCTTCATGATCACCATCGTCACCGGAGCGACACCTTGATCTCTATCGTAGCATCGTTGTCGTCTCGCCAACTATTGCCTCTACGACTATCGCTACCGCATAGTGATAAAGTAAAGCAATTACAGGGCGATTGCATTGCATACAATAAAGCGACAACCATATGGCTCCTGCCAGTTGCCGATAACTCGGTTACAAAACATAATCAATTCATACAATAAAATATAGCATCACGTCTTGACCATATCACATCACAACATGCCCTGCAAAAACAAGTTAGACGTCCTCTACTTTGTTGTTGCAAATTTTACGTGGCTGCTACGGGCTGAGAAAGAACCGTTCTTACCTACGCATCAAAACCACAACGATAGTTCGTCAAGTTAGTGCTGTTTTAACCTTCTCAAGGACCGGGCGTAGCCACACTCGGTTCAACTAAAGTTGGAGAAACCGACACCGCCAGCCACCGTGTGCAAAGCACGTCGGTAGAACCAGTCTCGCGAAACAGACGCTGTAATGTCGGTCCGGGCCGCTTCATCCAACAATACCGTCGAACCAAAGTATGACATGCTGGTAAGCAGTATGACTTGTATCGCCCACAACTCACTTGTGTTCTACTCGTGCATATAACATGAACGCATAAAACCTGGCTCTGATACCACTATTGGGGAACGCAGTAATTTCAAAAAATTTCCTACGCACACGCAAGATCATGGTGATGCATAGCAACGAGAGGGGAGAGTGTTGTCCACGTACCCTCGTAGACCGAAAGCGGAAGCGTTATAACAACGCGGTTGATGTAGTCGTGCGTCTTCACGACCCGACCGATCAAGCACCGAAAGTACGACACCTCCAAGTTTTAGCACACGTTCAACTCGATGACGATCCCCGGACTCCGATCCAGCAAAGTGTCGGGGATGAGTTCCGTCAGCATGACGGCGTGGTGACGGTGATGATGTTCTACCGGCGCAGGGCTTCGCCTAAGCACCGCTACAATATGACCGAGGTGGAACATTGTGGAGGGGGGCACCGCACACGGCTAAGAACGATCACGAAGATCAACTTGTGTGTCTATGGGGTGCCCCCCTCCTCCGTATATAAAGGGGGGAGGAGGAGAGGGCCGGCCAAGGGGAGAGGCGTGCCCTAGGGGGGGGCAATCCTACTCCAAGTAGGTTTGGTCCCCCTTTCCTACTAGGAGTAGGAGAGGGAAGGAAGAGAGGGGAGGGAAGAAGGAAAGGGGGCCGGCCCCTCCCACCCGGATTGGGCTTGGGGGCGCCTCCTTGCTCCTTCTCCTCCTTTCCACTAAGGCCCAATAAGGCCCATATACCTCGAGGGGTTCCAGAACCTCCCGAGCTCCCAGATAGTCCCAATCTCACCCGGAACCTTTCCGGTGTCCAAATATAGCCGTCCAATATATCAATCTTTATGTCTCCACCATTTAGAGACTCCTCGTCATGTCCGTGATCACATCCGGGACTCGAACAACCTTCGGTACATCAAAACTCATAAACTCATAATATTACTGTCATCGTAACGTTAAGCGTGCGGACCCTACGGGTTCGAGAACTATGTAGACATGACCTAGGGCTGTTTCCGGTCAATAACCAATAGCGTAACCTGCATGCTCATGTTGGCTCCTACATATTCTACGAAGATCTTTATCGGTCAAACCGCATAACAACATACGTTGTTCCCTTTGTCATCGGTATGTTACTTGCCCGAGATTCGATCGCCGGTATCTCAATACCTATTTCAATCTCGTTACCGGCAAGTCTCTTTACTCGTTACATAATGCATCATTTCATAACTAACTCATTAGCTACATTGCTTGCAAGGCTTATAGTGATGTGCATTACCGAGAGGGCCTAGAGATACCTCTCCGACAATCGGAGTGACAAATCCTAATCTTGAAATATGTCAACTCAACAAGTACCTTTGGAGACACCTGTAGAGCACCTTTATAATCACCCAGATTACGCCAGGACGCTTGGTAGCACACAAAGTGTTCCTCCGGTAAACGGGAGTTACATAATCTCATAGTCACAGGAACATGTATAAGTCATGAAAAAAGCAATAGCAACATACTAAACGATCAAGTGATAAGCTAACGGAATGGGTCAGGTCAATCACATCATTCTCCTAATGATGTGATCCCGTTAATCAAATGACAACTCATGTCTATGGTTAGGAAACTTAACCATCTTTGATTTACGAGCTAGTCAAGTAGAGACATACTGGTGACACTATATTTGTCTATGTATTCACACATGTATCGTGTTTCCGGGTAATACAATTCTAGCATGAATAATAAACATTTATCATGATATGAGGAAATAAATAATAACTTTATTATTTCCTCTAGGGCATATTTCCTTCAGTGTGCACCTCCAAAAATGACGCCCCCAAGGGGGAAGCGACACTAGAGAGTCGTCGTCATCCAATCTAATGATCTAGTGTTTTCCCCGAAAGTAGTAGAGAGTGTCCTTGAACTTTTCCACGGCGATGCCTTCAGGAAGGGAACGACGCA
Source organism: Aegilops longissima (assembly GCA_021605205.1). Classification (NCBI taxonomy): domain Eukaryota; kingdom Viridiplantae; phylum Streptophyta; class Magnoliopsida; order Poales; family Poaceae; genus Aegilops; species Aegilops longissima. Next base: position 523,953,311 of record CM038676.1, read on the forward strand.
GACAACGCCGCCATCGCCGGCCTTGGCAATAGCCGATGGCAGATTTTCGCCCAGATCTGTTCGAAGAAACTCCATCACTCGTGCACGGACCCCTGCCATCCCTGCCGGGACTAGGATGATCCAGGCCGCCGCTGCCAGATCCTAGAAAGGAGAAGCCCCACCGAGACCCGTCGGCTGACCCGGGGAGACCGAGACCGCGCCCGCAGGACCAGATTCGTGTTGGATCCGTTCCCACGCCGCCACCCCAAAGCCAATCCCACGCGCAGCCGCCACGGCCTGGCCGCCTGCCCGGACCGCCATCTGGCTGCTGCGCCGCCCGACACACCTGTCCCACTTGAACGCCACGCCTCCGCCGCGCCGCCGCATCTCGCGCTGCAGCCATTCGGTGGGAGGGAGAGAGGGGCCGAGCCGCCGCCAACGCGCACCGGGCTTTGCCCAAAGAAACCGTCCTCAGTTCCCTCGAGCCCGTGTGCACCTCCAAAAATGACGCCCCCAAGGGCGAAGCGACACTAGAGAGCCGTCGTCATCCGATCTACTGATCTAGGGTTTCCCCCGGAAGTAGCAGAGAGTGGCCTTGAACTTTTTCACGGCGATGCCTTCAGGAAGGGAACGACGCAGACAGCGCCGTCACCGCCGGCCTTCGCAATAGCCGATGGTAGGTTTTCACCCAGATCTGTTCGAAGAAACTCCATCTATCGTGCACGGACCCCCACCATCCCTGCTGGGACCAGGATGATCCAGGCCGCCGCTGGCAGATCCTAGAAAGGAGAAGCCCCCACCGAAACCCGTCGGCCGACCCGGGGAGACTGAGACCGCGCCCGCAGGACCAGATCCGTGTTGGATCCGTTCCCACGCCGCCACCCCAGAGCCAATCCCATGCGCAGCCGCCACGGCCTGGCCGCCTGCCCGCACCGCCGTCTGGCTGCCACGCCGCCCGACACGCCTGTCCCACTTGAACGCCACGCCTTCGCCGCGCCGCCGCATCTCGCGCTGCAGCCATTCGGTGGGAGGGAGAGAGGGGCCCAGCCGCCGCCGACGCGCACCGGGCTTCGCGCAAAGAAGCCGTCCTCAGTTCCCTCGAGCCCGTGTGCACCTCCAAAAATGACGCCCCCAAGGGCGAAGCGACACTAGAGAGCCGTCGTAATCCGATCTACTGATCTAGGGTTTTCCCCGAAAGCGTCGCCATCGCCGGCCTTGGCAATAGCCGATGGCAGGTTTTCACCCAGATCTGTTTGAAGAAACTCCATCTCTTGTGCACGGACCCCCGCCATCCCTGCCGGGACTAGGATGATCCAGGCCGCCACTGCCAGATCCTAGAAAGGAGAAGCCCCCACTGAGACCCGTCGGCCGACCCGGGCAGACCGAGACCGCACCCGCAGGACGAGATCCGCGTTGGATCCATTCCCACGCCGCCACCCCAGAGCCAATCCCACGCGCAGAGCCACCACGGCCTGGCCGCCTGCCCGCACCGCTGTCTGGATGCCGCGCCGCCCGACACGCCTTGTCCCACTTGAACGCCACGCCTCCGCCTCGCCGCCGCATCTCGCACTGCAGCCATACGGTGGGAGGGAGAGAGGGGCCCAACCGCCGCCAACGCGCACCGGGCTTCGCCCGGCGGCGCCTTCTGGCGGCGGCGAGGGGAGGGGACGGTGTAGGAGGTGGCGCGGGGTGGAGGATAGGGTTCCCCCGCCGCCACCCACGAGAGTGACGCGAGGGACGATGGTTTTTCAAATTGGGGGAGAAATTTTCACTTCCCGGCCTCTGCACCAACTAGGGATGCATACGGCCTTTTAAGTATGAGTATTAGGATTTTTTATCTCGGTTAAGCACCGAGCCTAGTCCTCAATAAATGTGTGAGTACCAGGAAAGCCTGGTCCTCAAGAATAAAAAGGAACCTAAATTCACTTCGGTAAGATTTGAACCTAGGTGTTGGGTTTGTACATCCACTCTCCCAACCAGTTGAGCTAGACTCACTCCCCCAAAGAAAAGCCGGTTGATGGCTTCATCAATTTAAGGTAGAGCCTTCGAGTCTTTTCTCTAAAAAGGAAAGCCCACATGATGGAGATACCACCAGTAAGGAAGTAGCCCCCACTTTGCCTCCAAAACGACTGTGCTTATCCCTGCAGTAGCTCAGCTGCCTAGCTGCAGGCTGCAACTTAGCCCGGCAGCGCCCTTTTTACAAAGTACACTCGCGCAACACCACCCCACACAACAATGGTGCGCGCTCTCTTATACTCCTTCCGTTTCCAAATAATTGTTTTTTTAGCCATCTCAAATGGACTACAACATACGGATGTATGTAGACATGTTTTAGAGTGTAGATTCACTCATTTTACTCCGTATGTAGTCGCTTGTTGAAATCTCTAGAAAGACAATTATTTAGGAACGAAGGGAGTATATACTCCACGACCAAAGCAGAGATTGACAGACACGAATAGCAGCTCGCACAGGCATCAATCCATTAGCTTGAAACAGCGGCCGGACGAACTCATCCCTGATCGACAGAGCTGGGTGGGTGGGCATAATCTCTCTCTCTCATTTACTTCATCAACCATGGGCCGTCCTGATTCGGAGGCGCCGACGTCGAGCCTCGCCGCGCGGCTGGCTGCTCTCCGCGACCACGCCCATGGACATGGGGGAGGAGCGGCGGCACCGACGAGTGCAGGCTCGGCCTTCGACACCAGATTTTTTGTCGAAAGAGACCATCTACCCAACAAAATTGCCAAAAAAGACTCTTTCTAGATGAAAGTAACAAAAAAGACCCACTGCGCCGTGGCGGCGGGCGAGCCGGGCGACGCGTGGCACCTGCCGCCACGGTGCGAGGCGGCAGCCCCTGCCGCCACGGCGCCAGTCAGCAGGCCGGTGATTACGTGAATTGGCGCGAGCAACAGAACGGGATGGCAGTGTGGGGCCCTGCCGCCTCAGGTAGTGGCGGCAACACTGTAGCAGCAGGCCCTGCCGCCTGGGGGGCTGGCGGCAGGCCTGTGCGCTGCGTACCGCCGTTTCCCATGCCGCTCGTCGCTTTCCCCCACTGCTGTTAATTCGTTTCATTGTGTTCGACGGGGCCAAACAGCAACGGCAGCGCAAGTCCCCGTCCTGCAAATTATCTGCTCCCAATGCATTACTAGCAGTAGTAGCTGTGCGTGTGCAGCTTTTCCTTTTCAGATTTTTGGGTTTGTTTTTGATTGTTGTGGCGTATCAACTGCTTATAGGCAAGCTATACGCCGCATGTGCCATTCACTTTTAAAATTCGTGGCTGCGCAATGTGCCCGGCACTTTTAAAATTCGATGGACTTTTTCTATGCGTGTGCTAATGTATGACCCGTTTTCCCCACTGGAGAGTATTGTTGTTGCCTGACCCAGAAAAACGACGAGCGGCAATGCGAAACGGCGAACGAAACGGCAGCGTGCAGCGCACAGTCCTGCCGCCAGCTCTCCAGGCGGCTGGGCCCGCTGCTACAGTATTGCTGCCACCACCTAAGGCGGCCGGGCCCCACACTGCCATCCCGTTCGGTTGCTCGCGCCGATTCCCGTAATCACCGGCCTGCCGCCTGGCGCCTTGGCGGCAGGGGCTGCCGCCTCTCACCGTGGCGGCAGGTGCCACGTGTCTCCCGGCGCGCCTGCCGCCACGGTCAGGGGATTATTTTTGTTACTTTTATTCAGAGGGGGTCTTTTTTGGCCATTTTATTGGGCAGATGGTCTTTTTCGACAAAAATTCTCGACACCAACGTGATGATCATCCTTGCCGCGCTCTTCTTCGCGCTGCTCTTCGCCATCGGGCTCAACTCGCTGGCGCGGTGCGCGCTGCGGTACGTGGGGCGCAGAGCCGCGGTCGCCGCCGGCGAGGGCGGGGTGACAGCTCAGATGGCCTGCAGGGGCAGCGGCATCAAGAGGCGCGTGCTGAGGAGCCTCCCCGTGGAGGTGTACGGATCCGGGGAAGTCATCGACGACGTGTGCGCCATATGCCTCGGCGAGTTCGTGGATGGCGAGAAGGTGCGCGTGCTGCCGCAGTGCGGCCACGGGTTCCACGTCCGGTGCGTCGACGCATGGCTGGTGTCCCACAGCTCGTGCCCGACGTGCAGGCGGCCGGTGTCCACGGGCGCACCCCCGAAGGGCGGCGACGGCGGCATTGGCCATAACCAGTGTCCCGCGGAGACGGACACGATCACCGTCGTCATCGTGTGAGTTCATGGCGCAACGAAGCATGACATTGCCGGTACCACACCAAGGGAGCAGAATTCTGCATGCGCAAGCTCTTGTAGAATCATCCCGCGACGGTTTCAATGCTCGTGCTGCATGTAGCTTGTCGCCGCGTCGAGTATATATGATCAAATATTCGAAGTGCTCATTTGCTCACCTTAAATATTTATAAGCGAAGCCTAGGAATCGGCTTATGAAAAAGGGACCGGCGTGTCAGTCAACTGAAAATTGCATTGGGTCAGTCAGTTTTTTGTGTAGGTGTGAACATGCGCATGCATGTGAAAAAAATGAGAGAGAGAATGCATGCATGGCATATAAATTTAATAAGAGAGGAAGTCAGAGTGCGAGGTAATTTTCTTTTTTGACCGTGAAGGTTCAAATGCGGCCAAAATAAAGTATCTCTGTCCAACAATTTGCTACAGAATACCTGCAGTCTAGATGCAGTGTTATTTAGAGACAATGAACTGAGAAAAAGTCTGGCATGAACCTCTCGCAAAGCTAAACACTAATAGTGATAAAATATGCACACAATTTACACATAATTATGCTTTTTCATAATATGCAATAATAAGCATATAATGGCGAAGTTTCTCCAAAAGGTAGATTGCTAAGAAAAAAGTTGAATTAGTGGCGTTGGCATTACTCTTAAACTAGAAAGAAAATAAAATATAAACTGAAATAAAATTAAAATAAAGAAGTTTTCTAAGGAAAAATGAATTAGTGGCATTTGTATTAGCCTTTAGGAAGAATAAAAATGAAACAAAACTAAATAAACAATGACAAAATTTGCACACAATTTACACTTAAATTGCGCTTTTTCACAATATGCAAGAATAAGCATATATTATACTTAAATTACGCTTTTGCACACAATTTACACTTAAAATGCGTTTTTTCACAATGTCCAGACAAAATTTGAATGAATGAATAAGTGACAATGGTACTGTCCTTTAAGAAGAAAGAAAGTGAAATAAACACCAAAACAAAAGCAAAATATGATGTTTTCCAACGAAGAATGAATTAGTAAAATTTATATTACCCTTGACGAATGAAAAAAATATGCAAGCAATTGCGCCTTTTATAAACAATTTACACAAAAAATGCGCCCTTTATAATATGGAAGAATAAGCATATTATTGTGGAATTTGCACAAAATAGAAGTTTCCAAATAAGGGATGAATTAGTGTAATTGGTATTATTACACTTAAAAAGAAAGAAAATGAAATGTAAAAGTCACTAATGAAATATTAGACAAACAAAATAATGAAGTTTTCTAGGAAGAATGAAACCTTTCAAGAAGAAAGAATAAAACAAAATAATGAAGTTTTCTATGGAATAATGAAACCCTTTAAGAAAAAGACACAAGCACTAAAACTAAAACAAAATAATGAAGTTTTCTATGTAAGAATGAAAGCCTTTAAGAATAAATAAAATATAAAAACAAAATAATGATTTTTCTAGGGAAAATGAAACCCTTTAAGAAGAAAGAAATTAAAAAATAACTTGCACACAAGTATGCCCTGAAATTTCACTTTTGTAATATACAAAAAATGATCATATACAGTACAATCTTTGCTCTCTACTATAATTTACACACATGATGTATCATACTTGCGTGTATACTTACTTACAAAAATATAAAAAATCTAAGAAGAAATCAAGTATAGCGGCATTGGTACCGGAAAATTTACACACCCTTTAAGAAGAAAGAAGTAAAAATAATATAATACAATTTGTACACAATTTACACGTAAATTGCGCTTTTTTGGTTATGTAAGAGTAAACATATAATAGTGATTTGTACATAAAAACAAAGTTTTTAAACAAGGAACGAATTAGTGGCATTGGTGTAATCCTTAGAAATAGGAAATAAATTATGAACTAAACATATAAAACAAATAAAGTTTTCTAAGAGAGAGAGTAAATTAGTGGCATTGGTATTACTCTTCGTAAGAAACAAAAAATAAAAAAACACGCACACAACTTTGTAGTGAAATTGCACTTTTTATAATATGCAGTGAATACACATTTAATACTGCCACTTTAGCAGTCTAGTATAATTTACACAAGTATTGTATAGTAATTTCTGTTGGGGAACGTAGCATGTAATTGTTGGGGAACGTAGTATTTCAAAATATTCTTACGATCACGCAAGATCTATCTAGGAGAAGCATAGCAACGAGCGGGGAGAGTGTGTCCACGTACCCTCATAGACCGAAAGCGGAAGCGTTATATCAACACGGTTAATGTAGTCGTACGTCTTCACGATCCGACCGATCCTAGCACCGAACGTACGGCACCTCCGTGTTCAGCACACGTTCAGCTCGATGACGTCCCTCGTACTGTTGATCCAGTTAAGGCTGAGGGAGAGTTTTGTCAGCACGACGGCGTGGTGACGGTGATAATAAAGTTACCAACGCAGGGCTTTGCCTAAGCACTACGATAATATGACCGAGGTGGAGAACTGTGGAGGGGGGCACCGCACATGACTAAAGATCAACTTGTGTGTCTTTGGGGTGCCCCCTTCCCACGTATATAAAGGGGGGAGGAGAGGAGGTCGTCCCTAGGCGGGGGTGCGCCATGGGGGGAGTCCTAATTGGACTCCTAGTCCAAGTAGGTATCGCCCCCCCCCCCTCCTTTCCTAGTCCAAGTAGGAGAAGAAGGGAAAGAGGAGAGAAGAGAAGGAAGGGGAGGGGGCGTCCAATTCGGACTGGGCAAGGGGGGGGGGGGGCGCCACCTCTGGCCGGCCCTCTCTCATCTCCTCTAAGGCCATTGTGCCCCATTAATCCCCCGTGGGGTTCCGGTAACATCCCGGTACTCCGGAAAATACCCGATACACTTCGAAACCATTTCGGGGTCTGAATATAACCTTCCAATATATCAATATTTATGTCTCGACCATTTCGAGACTCCTCGTCATGTCCGTGATCTCATCCGGGACTCCGAACAAACTTTGGTACATCAAAACACATAACTCATAATACAAATCGTCATCGAACGTTAAGCGTGCAGATCCTACGGGTTCGAGAACTATGTAGACATGACCGAGACACATCTCCGGTCAATAACCAATAGCGGAACCTGGATGCTCATATTGGATCCTACATATTCTACGAAGATCTTTATCGGTCAAACCGCACAACATCACACGTTGTTCCCTTTGTGTAGCGACCAGACCTCAAACAGTCTGACCTCTGTGCATCAGTGTCATCCCTGGATCAGTAATGCTGACACGCACAGTACTCGAAGGATTTATAATGGAGTAGCAATCACACACTTATTACATCGAATGTCTCAAAAGAGAACTTATTACAATAAATATGGCTTAAGGCCATCTAACAACGATAACAGCGGAAGGCTTGGAAGATAAGCGAGTCCATCAACTCCAACGGCATCACTGAGTATAGAACCACGACCTAAAGGCACCTTACTGTCGTTCAAAAGTCTCTGCAACATGAACGCTGCAGCCCGAAAACGGGTCAAGACATGGAATATGCCGCAATGTAACACATAGAGAGTAATGAATGAAACAGGCTATACTACATGCATATATGGCTGGTGGAAAGCTCTATGGTTACAGCTTTGCATAAAGCCAAATTTTCCCCAATCGCAAAGGAATAAATTTTATTTAACTATCATGGTGGTTGTTAAACATTGAGAATGGTTGACAGCATTCTCAATCCCAATTAAGCATCATCATTAAAACCCAACAATATTGATTAAAGTAACATGATGAGATTCACATGATAATCCAAGTACTAGATACTCAAGATGTCCATAACCGGGGACACGGCTAACCATGATTAGTTTTATACACTCAGCAGAGGTTTGTGCACTTTTCCCCACAAGACTCGATCTCCTCTGTTGGGATTCTCGCACTACATGGTGTTTGAGAAACGGATGACCGAGACATAGTCTTTCAGAAGCGCTAGCACCTTAAGAACGGGTAGACAGTTACACCTACATCCCTCTACATCTTCTAGTCTACCACTGTAAGAGTTCGCACGACTTAATCAACTATGCTAGAGCCCATAGTAGCTTGTGGCTGCACACGGAAGTTTCTAGCATGAATAATCTCATGATCCCTTTGAGCCTGGGTGGCGGTCCAAAAAGAAACAGGCAATCCTGGAATACCCAGGTACCTCAATCCACCCAGATGTGTAGTAAAGTTACCACCTTAAATAACCCATTAATTAACAAACTCACATCTGTCATGGATAAACTCACCCAATCCACGTCTACTAGCATAGCATGGCATAATAAGCAAACGTAGAAGTAACTCCCAAGGGTTTGATAATAAAACAGGTAATAGGTACTACCTCATCTACTTTCCCAAAACTCACAATTTAATTAGATCCTAATCATGCAATTTATGGGGATTGATCTAATGCATAAAAACTGGGTATGAAAAGGATATGATCAAAGTGTGAACTTGCCTTGCTGATGATCCATGAAACCTAGAGATTCAAAGTAGCAAGCGGCGCACTCCGGGTACTCTATCGCAAACAAACAAGCATACAATAAGTACTCATCTAATGCATAGGTAAACCTCAAATAAGAGGTCTAACCAGAAAGTTCAACTTAATAACTCCGGTTTGCAAAAAGAATCAAATCGAACGAAGCAACGAAAGTCAAACGGCGAAAGAAACAAGCTTCGTTTACTAATCTAGACCTAAGTCAAATTTTACAGAAGCAAAAATTTGTTTGAGTTGATTATTCGGAAAGAGGGTTTCAAGACGAAACTCTAGGCTCTTGAATCGCCTGATTCCAATAAACGAGCGAAAAGTTATACTAGATCGAAAATCGGATCAGGAATCGCGATCAGAAATAATCGCGGAAAATCCGAGAAAAAGAAAAATGGACGAACAGGCTAAAGAACGAATGTTCGCTATCTGCGGCTAAACGACGAAAACCGTTCGTTAAAACGAACGTACGGACGAACGTCCGCTAAATAAACTAAACCGGACAAAAAATAAAACCAATCTAAAAAAACGAATCTAGGGTTTTTTTTTCCTAAAAAAACCGAAGTGGTTTTTTCTTAAGAAAACTGTCCGGCTGCGGCGGCTCGGGCAATACCTCGGCGGGGTGGGGCGACTCGGGCGGCGAGAGGCGGCGGCGGCAGCGAGAGGCGGTGGGGCGGCTGGCAGGCGGGGGGTTCGGCGGCGGCTTGACTCAAGGGCGGCGGCGATTTATATAGGGGGCGGTGGCTGGCTTGGGCGAGGGGCGGGAGGCGGAGTCCTCCCGGACTCGGGCGGCGGCGGCGGCGGCTTCGGGACTCGGTCCCGAGCAGTCTGAGAGACAATGGCGGGCTGGGTTGGGCCGGCTGGCTGGGCTTGCCCACGATCGGCAAGCGCTTTTTTAAACAGATTTCACCAAACAAAAAATTCTTGAAAATAAAATAAAATACTAAAAATACCAAAATAAATTGTCACCGCCTAAACAAAATATTTAGGACGAGGTGAACATTTTCTTGGCCCTAAAATGCAGTTTTGAAAACGTGCAATTTTTCCTAGATTCAAATAAAATAATGATAAACTTCAAATAAAAATCTTATTTGATTTTTTTATTAAACCTTCAATATTTCTTTATTTTGGGAAAGTCATTTTATTCCCTCTCTCATATTTTCATAATAGAAATAATTGAAGATAAAATAAATAAAATCAAATGATCCTATTTTCAAAATATGAGAAAACTCAAATATGAAAATAACGAAATCTCCAACTCTCTCCGTGGGTCCTTGAGTTGCAGGAAATTCCTAGGATCAAGCCAAAATGCAATAAAATATGATATGCAAATGATGATCTATGTATAACATTTCAAATTGAAAATTTGGGATGTCACAAACCAACCCCCGTTAAGATGAATCTCGCCCTCGAGATTCGGGTTGGCTAGAAAATAGGTGAGGGTGGTCCTTGCGAAGATCTTCCTCTCGTTCCTAGGTGGCTTCATCCTCGGTGTGGTGGCTCCACTGGACTTTGCAAATCTTGATAACCTTGCTGCGGATGATTCGGCTGGCATACTCGAGAATTTTGACTGGTTTCTCCTCATAGGTCAAATCATTATCCAACTGAATCGCTTCCAGCGGCACAGTATCCCTCAGTGGTATATCAGCCATCTCTACGTGGCACTTCTTTAACTGGGAAACGGGAAACACGTCGTCAACTCCTAACAATCCTTCGGGCAATTCCAACTTGTAAGCAACTTCTCCCATGCGCTCCAAAACTTTGTATGGTCCCATAAAACGTGGCGCTAATTTTCCTTTAACTCCAAAACGCTTAACTCCTCGAAGCGGTGATACTCGAAGATAGACTCTATCTCCAATTTTGGAAACTGTCTCCTTGCGTTTTGAATCTGCATAGCTCTTCTGTCTAGACTGGGCTACCTTGAGCCTATCGCGAATCAACTTCACTTTCTGTTCAGACTCCTTAATCAAATCTGGTCCAAACAACTGGCGGTCTCCAACCTCATCCCATAACAACGGGGTTCTGCACCTCCTTCCGTACAAGGCTTCAAAAGGTGCCATCTTCAAACTGGATTGATAACTGTTGTTGTAAGAGAACTCTGCATACAGCAAATTGTCGTCCCAACTAGATCCATAATCTAGTGCACAAGCTCTCAGCATATCCTCCAAAATCTGATTGACTCTCTCGGTCCATCCATCATGCTCATGGATGAAAAGCTGTACTGAACTCTAGTCTGGTACCCAAAGTTTCGTGCAACTGCTTCCAGAACTTTGAGGTAAACAGGGTTCCTCTATCTGATACGATGCTCCTCGGAACTCCATGCAGACATACGATCCTGGTCATGTATATCTTAGCCAACTTGGCATTGCTGTAAGTGGTCTTCACTGGAATGAAATGAGCCACCTTCGTCAAGCGATCAACTACAACCCAAATCGAGTCATAGCCTGAATGGGTCCTGGGCAATCCGGTGATAAAATCCATGCCTAACTTATCCCACTTCCATTCGGGTATCGGCAATGGCTGTAACAGTCCTGCTGGTTTCTCATGCTCCGCCTCCACTCTCTAACATACATCACAAACGGCTACATACTCTGCAATATCCTTCTTCATTCCGGTCCACCAGAAAGTGTCCTTCAAATCCAAATACATCTTGGTATTTCCTGGGTGAATCGAGTACGACGAGTCATGGGCCACTTGCAAAATTAACTTCCTGATCTCCGGATCATGAGGCACATAAATGCGGTCCTCAAACCATAGGGTATCGTGTTCATCCTCATGAAATCATTTAGCCTTTCCCTTGCTCATTTTCTCTTTATTAGAGGCAATCTCCTTGTCAGCCATCTGAGCTTCTCTGATCTTATCCATCAAGGTAGACTAAATATCCAATGCTACTACATAGCCTCTCGGAACTATCTCTAAACATAGCTCTCGAAGATCCTCGGCTAACTCCTATGGTAAATCTCCGGTCATGAGTGTGTTGACATGGCTCTTGCGGCTCAACGCATCGGCTAGTACGTTAGCCTTTCCGGGATGATAATGCAATCTCATGTCATAATCCTTAATGAGCTCCAACCATCTCCTTTGCCTGAGATTCAACTCCTTCTGCGTGAAGATGTACTTCAAACTCTTGTGATCCGTGTACACCTCACAATGGCTTCCAATGAGAAAATGTCTCCAAGTCTTCAATGCGTGTACTACGGCCGCTAACTCCAAATCATGTGTAGCATAATTCAACTCATGGGGCTTAAGTTATCGTGAAGCATACGAAACAACTCTTCCCTCCTGCATAAACACTGCTCCAAGTCCTCGACGTGAAGCATCACAATATACCTCGTAGTCTTTAGTCTGATCTGGCAGAATCAACACTGGTGATGTAACCAAACGTTTCTTCAACTCCTGGAAACTAGCCTCACATTCTTCTGTCCAATTGTACTTGGTATCCTTCTTTAATAACTCCGTCACAGGCTTCGCAATCTTCGACAAATTCTCAATGAATCTCCGGTAGTACCCTGCCAGTCCAAGGAAACTCCGGATCTCTCCAACTGTTGTTGGTGCTTCCCAGTTTGTCACAGTGACAACTTTGGTGGGATCTACTGCTATACCTTCTCTGGATATAACATGTCCGAGGAATCCAACTTCCTTCAACCAAAACTCACATTTGATGAACTTGGCATATAACTGATGTTCTCTGAGCTTCTCAAGTACTAAACGCAAATGCTCCTTATGCTCTTCTTCATTCTTCGAGTAAACCAAAATATCATCAATGAAAACCACGATTTAACTTATCCAAAACTCCATAAACACCTTGTTCATCATGTTCATGAAATAGGCAGGTGCGTTAGTCAGACCAAATGACATAACGGTATACTCATACAGTCCATACCTGGTGGTAAAAGCCGTCTTGGGTATATCCTGTTCTCGAATCTTCAACTGATGGTATCCTGATCGCAAATCGATCTTGGAAATACCTTAGCTCCTTGCAATTGGTCAAACAAATCATTGATCATTGGCAACGGGTACTTATTCTTAATGGTCACTTCATTCAATCCTCGATAATCAACAACCATTCTCAATGATCCATCCTTCTTTTCCACTAGAAGTACTGGCGATCCCCAAGGCGAAGAACTTGGGCGAATAAAACCTTTATCCATTAACTCCTTAATCTTCTTCTTAATTTCTTCCAAATCTTGTGCGGGCATCCGTGCGGTCTCTTAGATATCGCCCTGTGCTGGCAAAAGCTCAATCAGAAACTCAATGTCTCTATCCGGTGGCATGCCTGACAACTCTTCTGGAAACACGTCCGGGAAATCCTTCACCACTGGTACTTCCTCCTGCACAACTCCTGATAAGGAATTTACTTGTGTCCTCCTCAACTCATGCCGTGACACATACTTGATTCTTCTTCCTTCTAGGGTGGTAAGCAAAATCGACTTACTGGCGCAATCGATGTTTCCTCCATACATCGATAGCCAATCCATACCTAGAATCACGTCCAAACCTTGTGATTCCAGAATGATTAAATCCGTGGGGAAAACATGCCTACCTATGCTCAAAGGCACTTGAAAACATCCTCGACTAGCCATATACTCCGCTCTTGGTGAGCTTACTAACATAGGTGTTCTAAGAACCTTGGTGGGTAGTTTATAATTATCCACAAATCCTCGTGATATGTATGAATGCGATGCACTAGTATCAAAAAGAACGATTGCAGTAAATGGCTTAACCAAAACTTACCTATTATCGCATCCGGCTGGGCTTCAACCTCCTCCACGTTAACGTGGTTCACCCGTCCCCGCTGAAAGGGTTCGCTTCTTCCCGTAGCTTCCATTGCCATTTACATTCGGACTTCGTGACATTCATTGGCATAATGTCCATTTTTCTGACACTTAAAGCAAGTGACTTGGCTCAGGTCTCTCTTGGCTGGGGTTGACGGGTTGGTGTGGTTTTGTCCGTTGCTTCCTCCATTCCTGTTACCATTCTTGGAGCCATTATTATTGTGCGAGCTACCTCCTCCATGGGTATGCTGAAATTGTCCTCCCGGTTTTGGGGTAAAGCATAGCTTCTGCTGTGCTCCAGAATTGTACTTCCCTTGGCCATACTTCCTCTTGCGGTTTTCAATCTGCTGCTGCTTCCCTTCAATCATAAGAGCACGATCTACCAACTCTTTGTAGTTGTTGAAAGTTGCAACCATCAACTGCATGCTCAGCTCATCATTTAGTCCTTCCAGGAACTTCTCCTGCTTAGTTGCATCTGTAGCAACGTCATCTGGGGCATAACGTGCTAACTTACTAAAGTCTTCCACATACTGGCCTACAGTGCGTCCTCCTTGGCGTAAGTTGCGAAACTCACGCTTCTTCATGGCCATAGCTCCTGCTGAAACATGGGCAGTACGGAAAGCTTGCTGAAACTGATCCCATGTGACAGTGTCAATAGGGTGTGTGGCTGTGTAATTCTCCCACCATGATGCTGCAGGTCCATCAAGCTGATGTGCGGCAAAACGCACTCTCTCCGCATATGTGCATCCTGCAGTGGCCAGCTCCCTTCCAACCTTGCGGAGCCAATCATCTGCAACAATCGGCTCGGTGCTACTGGAAAACACCGGCGGATTCAGCCTCAAGAAACGAGTCAAATGGTCAACAGGTGGTGGTGGTGGTTGTTGTTGTTGTTGTTGTTGTTGTTGTTGTTGTTGTTGTTGTTGTTGTTGTTGCCTTGGTTCTGTACTAGTGCTTGCATCAAAGCATTCTGCTGCTGAGTCAACTGAGTGATCTCTGGTGGGAAAACAAATCCAATGTCGCGTCTCGGAGGCATCTGAGGGTGTTAGAGAAGATGAGAATATAGAATAGAATGAGGTCTAGTGAGAAAACACTACCCATATGCACATGAGATAAATGCAAACAAATATCACTCCAATCAATTCGAACAAAGGTATACAACGGTCTAACTATCGTTACAAAAGTGCTCGGACTATACTAGATACATAGGGAAATACTACTACTGTTATGGTGGTCAACTAGAAAAACTGCTCCGATGACGACTCCATGATATCCGCTCCAGCTTCATCAACATAGTCATCATCGCTATCGTCGGGGTCCGAGTCGGTGTCGTCGATGATGATATAGTTATTCGGGCAAGTGGAATCATCGTCTTCTCCTCCTGGCGCGGGGTCTCCCATGAAAACTCCTAGCTTCCTGGTTAAGTCTTCATTCTTCTCCACTAGCACTTCAATTTCTTCCATGTAATCTTCACGTGTAGCCTTGAGTTCTTCCTCTAACTCCGTGATCTTGGTCAAGGCCTTCTGCAGATCCATCATGCCTGCACACATCTGGTTATCCTGGCGTCGGATGTGCTGGTTTAACTCCTGGATACAAGCTACGATTGATCTATCCTTCCTGGTGCTGATCATCTCCCATTACTCATCTCTGCGCCCACAAATCTGGTAGATAGTATCCTTGAGATCATTGTGATAAACTTCTCCAATACGTCCCATGGTGATGTGGGCTGCCATGCTCTTTCCTAGATTCCAGGTTGGTGCATCAAAGGAAAACTCTATGGACTCAGTGACTGGCGTGGACGTCCTTCCTGGAACCTGAACTTGAATCATCCAACGCTCCTCTTCGGGTAAAGTGGCGTTGTAGGTCCCGGTGAAGCTTGGTACTCCGATGTTCAGGTATCTAGTGACTTCCTTCAAGTGACGTCCAAATGGTGTATCTTCATCCGGTTGCGTGAACTTGTTCCTTGCATCCGCCATCCTAAAAGAGTAGAAAAGATGAGGAGTCAGAAATGAGAAGAAAGAGTAGTGATCTAGGGCTTTAGCTTAGTGGTCGTGTCCTACGGTCAGCGTGTGCTCTGGTACCATCTTGCAGCGACCAGACCTCAAACAGCCTGACCTCTGTGCATCGGTGTCATCCCTGGATCAGTAATGCTGACATGCGCAGTACTCGAAGGATTTATAACAGAGTAGCAATCACACACTTATTACATCGAATGTCTCAAAAGAGAACTTATTACAATAAATATGGCTTAAGGCCATCTAATAAAGATAACAACAGAAGGCTTGGAAGATAAGCGAGTCCATCAACTCCAACGGCATCACTGAGTATAGAACCATGACCTAAAGGCACCTTACTCGTCATCTGAAAAGTCTGCAACATGAACGTTGTAGCCCGAAAACCGGTCAACACATGGATATGCTGGCAATGTAACACATAGAGAGTAATGAACAGAAACAGGCTATACTACATGCATATATGGCTGGTGGAAAGATCTATGGTTACAGTTTTGCGTAAAGCCAATTTTTCCCTACTACAAGGAATAAATTTTATTTAACTATCATGGTGGTTGTTAAAAATTGAGAATGGTTGACAGCATTCTCAATCCCAATTAAGCATCATCATTAAAACCCAACAATATTGATTAAAGTAACATGATGAGATTCACATGATAATCCAAGTACTAGATACTCAAGATGTCCATAACCGGGGACACGGCTAACCGTGATTAGTTTTATACACTCTGTAGAGGTTTGTGCACTTTTCCCCACAAGACTCGATATCCTCCGTTGGGATTCTCGCACTACATGGTGTTTGAGAAACGGATGACTAAGACATAGTCTTTCAGAAGCGCTAGCACCTTACGAACGGGTAGACAGTTACACCTACATCCCTCTACATATGCTAGTCTACCACTGTAAGAGTTCGCACGACTTAATCAACTATGCTAGAGCCCATGGTAGCTTGTGGCTGCACACGGAAGTTTCTAGCATGAATAATCTCATGATCCCTTTGAGCCTGGTTTGCGGTCCAAAAAGAAACAGGCAATCCTGGAATACCCAGGTACCTCAATCCACCCAGATGTGTATTAAAGTTACCACCTTAAATAAACCATTAATTAACAAACTCACATCTGTCATGGATACACTCACCCAATCCACGTCTACTAGCATAGCATGGCATAATAAGCAAACGTAGAAGTAACTCCCAAGGGTTTGATAATAAAACAGGTGATAGGTACTACCTCATCTACTTTCCCAAAACCATAATTTAATTAGATCCTAATCATGCAATGTTTGAGGATTGATCTAATGCATAAAAACTGGGTATGAAAAGGACATGATCAAAGTGTGAACTTGCCTTGCTGATGATCCGTGAAACCTAGAGATTCGAAGTAGCAAGCAGCGCACTCCGGGTACTCTATCGCAAACAAACAAGCATACAATAAGTACTCATCTAATGCATAGGTAAAACTCAAATAAGAGGTCTAACCAGAAAGTTCAACTTAAGAAGTCCGGTTTGCAAAAAGAATCAAATCGAACGAAGCAACGAAAGTCAAACAGTGAAAGAAACAAGCTTCGTTTACTAATCTGGACCTAAGTCAAATTTTACAGAAGCAAAAACTTGTTTGGTTGATTATTCGAAAAGAGGGTTTCGAGACGAAACTCTAGGCGCTTGAATCGTCTGATTCCAATAAACGAGCGAAAAGTTATACTAGATCGAAAAGCGGATCAGAAATCGCGATCAGAAATAATCGCGGAAAATCCGAGAAAAAGAAAAATGGACGAACAGGCTAACGAAGGAATGTTTGCTATCGGCGGCTAAACGACGAAAATCGTTCGTTAAAACGAACGTACGGACAAACGTCCGCTAAACAAATTAAACCGGACAAAAAAATAAACCAATCTAAAAAAATGAATCTTAGGTTTTTTTCTAAAAAAACCGAAGTCGTTTTTTCTTTAAAAGAACCGTTCCGGCGGCAGACGGGCAAGACTGGCGAGGCACACCGCAGGGCGGCGAGGGGCGGCGGCGACTCGGCGGGGTGGTGGGCGACTTCGGGCGGCGGCTCAAGGGCGGCGGCGAAGCGGCGGCAGGCGAGGCGGCGGGATTCGTGGCGGCGGCTTGGGCTCAAGGGGCGGCGGCGGCGATTTATATAGGGGGTGGCTGGCTTGGGCGAGGAGGCGGAGGCGGAGTCCTCCTGACTCGGGCGGTTAAGGCAGCTTCGCTCGGGACTCGTCCCGAGCCGGTCTGA
Source organism: Aegilops longissima (assembly GCA_021605205.1). Classification (NCBI taxonomy): domain Eukaryota; kingdom Viridiplantae; phylum Streptophyta; class Magnoliopsida; order Poales; family Poaceae; genus Aegilops; species Aegilops longissima. The sequence continues at coordinate 523,970,995 of CM038676.1, forward strand.
GACGGCAATGGCGGCGCTGGGTTGAGCCGGCTGGCTGGGCTTGCCCACGCCATGGCAAGGCGCGTTTTTAAACAGATTTCCGCCGAAAAAAAACAATTCTAGAAAATAAAATAAAATTCTAAAAATAACAAAAATAAATTTTCACCGCCTAAACAAAATTTTTAGGACGAGGTGAACATTTTCTTGGCCCTAAAATGCAGTTTTGAAAATGTGCAATTTTTCCTAGATTCAAATAAAATAACGATAAACTTCAAATAAAAATCTTATTTGATTTTTTTATTAAACCTTCAATATTTCTTTATTTTAGGAAATTCATTTTATTCCCTCTCTCATATTTTCATAATAGAAATAATTGAAGATAAAATAAATAAAATCAAATGATCCTATTTTCAAAATTTAAGAAAACTCAAATATGAAAATAACGAAATTTCCAACTTTCTCCATGGGTCCTTGATTTGCAGGAAATTCCTAGGATCAAGCCAAAATGCAATAAAATATGATATGCAAATGATGATCTATGTATAACATTCCAAATTGAAAATTTGGGATGTTCCACTTTGTCATCGGTATGTTACTTGCCCGAGATTCGATCGTCGGTATCACCATACGTAGTTCTATCTCGTTACCGGCAAGTCTCTTTACTCGTTTCGTAATGCGTCATCCCACAACTAACTCATTAGTCACATTGCTTGCAAGGCTTATAGTGATGTGCATTACCGAGAGGGCAAAGAGATACCTCTCCGATACACGGTGTGACAAATCCTAATCTAGATCTATGCCAACTCAACAAACACCATCGGAGACACCTGTAGAGCATCTTTATAATCACCCAGTTACGTTGTGACGTTTGATAGCACACAAAGTGTTCCTTCGGTATTCGGGAGTTGCATAATCTCATATTCAGAGGAATATGTATAAGTCATGAAGAAAGCAATAGCAATAAAACTTTACGTTCATTATGCTAAGATAACAGATGGGTCTTGTCCGTGACATCATTCTCTAATGATGTGATCCCGTTTATCACATGATAACACATGTCTATGGTTAGGAAACTTAACCATCTTTGATTAATGAGCTAGTCAACTAGAGGCATACTAGGGACACTCTGTTTGTCTATGTATTCACACATTGATAATCCACAAGTATAGGGGATCAATTGTAGCCTCTTTAGATAAGTAAGAGTGTCAAACCCAACGAGGAGCTAAAGGTACAACAAATATTCCCTCAAGTTCTATCGACCACTGATACAACTCCACGCATGCTTAACGATCGCTTTACATAGAACAAGTATAAAACTAGAAGTACTTTGTAGGTGTAACGTGGTAGGTTTGCAAGAATATAAAGAGCACGTAAATAAAAACTAGGGGCTGTTTAGATAAAGACACAATAAAGTTAGTATAGCGAGTGTGGAAAAGTGGTGGTAGGAGTTGCAAAATTGTCCCTAAGCAATTCACTACTTTACTAGACCGATAGCAAGTTTATGTGGGAGAGGCCACTGCTAGCATGTCATCCTCGACTTGAAATTCTATGCACTTATGATTGGAACTATTAGCAAGCATGCGCAACTACTAATGTTCATTAATGTAAAACCCAACCATAGCATTAAGATATATTGGTCCCCCTTCAATCCCGTATGCATCAATTTATATGCTAGGTTGAAGCTTCTGTCACTCTTGCCCTCCAATACATAGTCCTCTCAACATACAACTAACCCTATGGTGTGATCCACACGCGCGCTCATATGATGGGCACCAAAGGACAACAACATAACCACAAGCAAATTAAACCAATCATATCAAATCAGTAATTACCGATAGGACAACGAAAATCTACTCAGACATCATAGGATGTTTCGGGGATATACCCCGCGGCATAAACCGGCTGGAAGTATAACCCGGCCGGACTTGGTGATTTACTTGAGACCCGGCTAAGACTTGACGATTCATTGGCTACCCGTTTGGACCTGGCGGTTTACGGTTCATTGGTAATCCGGCAGGCGGGTCAGGGGAGCGACAAGACCAGGTGGCCCAACTGGCGGTTCATGAAGGCCGGTTTATACTATGGTGGGCCGGTTTAAGAGGAAAGGCATGACGAATATTTACCTTACAAGGAATTAAGACCAGGACTTGTATCCGGTTTGTATTAGAGATAGACTAGTCCTAATCCTAATAGGACTCCACATGTAACCTGCCCCTTCAACATATATAACGAGGGGCAAGGCTCCCTAAAGAGGGGCAAGCGACAAGCAAGAAGAAACAATCTCTAGGGTTAGACACAAAGAGCCGGTTTACCGGCGACTCCCTCGTGATCATAATGAGACCTAGCCTCAAACAACATGTAGGGTTGTTACCGGATGATGTTTCTCGGGGCCCGAAGCTGCCTAAATCCTTGTCTTGTGTTGCGTCTCTTGATTCCGCTCAACCCCTCTCAAGCTACCACATAGATGCATTGGCCTCGCGACTAAGTCCTGACTCTAAGGACATCTGTCGTGACAAAACCACGACAGTTGGCGCCCACCATGGGGCCCGCGCATGGTGGTGTTGAGTTCTTGGAGGGATCTCTTCCAGGGATTGAGAAGTTCGTGATTTTTCGGATGAAGAAGAGCCGGGTTGAAAAGATCTGCGTCAACTTCAAAATTTATAATGAGGTCTGAGAAAACTAAAATATGTGTGCGCCGTCGCGTGCAAGCAGGCGATCCGTCGTGGCCAGATCACCTTTTTCCTTCATCGCTGCGAGACAGCCAAGTGCAAAAGGGGTTTTCATCTGCACGTATCGAAGTCATCAAAATACGGTTGCTTTGTTTGATTCGCCGAGTCGCCGCTGCTACATACAGGAGTCGCCGAGACCGATAAGTGAACAATTGTCCGTATCAAGATCGAATCCGGAGATTTCCTTTTTCCGTCGAGATTGAAGCGAATCTGTTGCACCGAACACTTACGTATTTGGTGTCTTCTGACTACTGCTACTCTCGAGGATAGGGTGACAAAAAACAAACACATCAGCAGGAGCTGTCAGCATCACTTAGAAGATGAGGTGTTGAAAGGAAAGAGCGCCAGGAATTGATCCCGTGAAAGGAAAGGACAAGTTTTTGGCTTCGGTATGTCGCACTGCTGCTTCATGCTCGAGTCAAAAGCTCCAAGTCCCGAAGCAGTTTCTGCAAATAGTCCATGTTAGTATATAAAACTAAAACGGGCAAAGGAGCAACATCTCAAAAGCACAAGTCTCTACGGCTCCACCGCCGGCCGCCATCATTGCTTCTGCGGCTGCCACCAGCGTCTCGACGCCCGTTTCTGTGCGTCGCGACCTCCCGAGCTGCAGAGTCGCCGGCTTCGCCTCGAGCCGCTGGGAGCCGTCATCGCCTCCAAGTGACCTCACCTCGCTCCGTTTCTACCGAGGCCGAAGCTCCGCATTCACCTATGAGCCGGCCCGCCGTGGCGAGTTGCCAGGTCGCCTCCACTGGCCTCCTTCTGAGCTGCCCTTGAGGCCCCGTCTCGCCTTCTGGAGTTGTTAACATCGCGCGTCGTGCCGTGTCTTGAGCCGCCACTTCAAGCTGTCGCCTGGTCTCCGTGTTGTTGTATCACTACGGCGACGGCGCCAGTACCGTGATGGGTTCACCTCAGTACGACACGTTACTATCAAGTCAGGAGGAACCATCATGCAGTCTCTAAATTTCAGCAGTTGGTCGAGTCTAAGAGGCAAAACAAGAATTCAGTGCCTCGCCGAAGCGTAAAACAAAATTTATCGGATGCCCTTTGTACTAGTGCTCTCGCCACTAGTATTATTACTCTCGTGGAGAATATCTACATGAGGATAACAGTCTTGGGAGGTCAACGGTTTTGAAAAAGTCATCTCCGAATGCCACATATTGATCATCTGTTGTCCGGACAAATCAGGTGATATCCATTTAAGTTTATTTCATTAGCATGTATTGTTTTTGTCACAAAACAGTTACTCTGGTCTTGTGATATTTCTTGATGCAGAACAATTAATCACTGCAAGGGCGATGACCGTGTCATGGGTATATAGCTCGCACCATCATTATAATGCGCTAGCATCTAACTATGTCATCAAGCTCGATGAATATATGTGCACAAGACGCCGCCCTTGCGGCCCGGACTACTTCAACTCACCGGGACCGTCCTTGGTGCCGACTCTCCCCGTCCGTGCCGGTTTACAACACCGATGCCGACTCTCCCCGTCCGCACCGGTTTACAATGTCATGGCCGACTCTCCCATCCGAGATGGTTTACAATGCTAGAGCCGACTCTCCCGTCCGCACCGGCTTACAATGCTGCGGCCGACTCATCTGTCTGAGCCACCTCTGATGTTGCGGTCGTATTTTCCGTCCATCTCTCGCGGCCTTGTCTACATCAACACACCAGGCCACACCTGTCTGCATGAGCTGTTTATTGAGTATGAGCCAGTCACTGCTTGGGTAGCCTGGTTTTCTTTCAAATTGGAGGCAAATTATCATCAACCGCCGTCTGCCCTGGATGGCTCAATGAGCAGGCGCACAAGTCGCCGCCACAACAGTTTGGGTAACTTCAAATAGCCAGTTGGAAGGAACCATTGGCCGAGTTGCTGACACTGCTCATACGGGATCATTTATAACTCGCCGCAGTCACCTCAACCTTCGGTGGATTCACATCGTGCTATCAACACCAATGATATACAAGTTATGCCGGTTTATATCACGGTCAAATATGGAGAATCTCAAGCCAACTCTTCGAGTCACCTTGAGACTCGGGGGTTACAATGATATGACTCAACAAATTTTGCCAGTTTCAGCAAATCTAAGAACCCCAGGACGATGGAGGGAAAGATAACCCGGTCCCGGAGGCTACTATTATATTGATGAAAATTTAAAGGCCGTCAGAAAATATCCGGCTTAGAAAGTATATGACAGTTACAAAATCCCGGCTCAATGAAGAAGTTCTGGGTAATCAGAAAGGATTTCGGTTTAAAATCCGGCTCAAGGGAAGTCAGTCTCACTGAAGCTCTCAAATATCCGGTTTACAATCCAGTTCAAGGGAAATCTGTTCTCCCACAAAGCTCTGAAGCTCTCAAATCCGGTTTAAAAATGTCCGGTTCAAAAAGGAATTAACTTCTCGCAAGTTCGAGTTTAAAGGCCGTCAGAAAATTTCTGGCTGAAAATGAAGATTTCGGTTTAAAATCCAGTTCAAGGGAAAGATGTCTCCCACAAAGCTTTGAAGCTCTCAGTATCCGGTTCAAAATCCCGGTTCAAGAAGAATTTATATCTTGCAAAAAGTTAAAGGTTGCCAAAGAGGACTTGCTGCTATGATGCGCGGTTCAAACATGGGTATCCTGCCTTATTGGCTTATCATATTATTGATCATGTGGGGGCTTCTGTTATAAAGCGGCGTCCTGTTTTCTCATTGATCTGGCTTATAAAGTCATAAATGAGGAATCACTTGGGGGCTTGGTCGTATCCGAACCATAGCTACACCTCTTGATCGGCGATATGCCACAGCATCACTTAGGGGCTTGGTCATATCCGAACCATAGCTACACCTCTTGATCGGCGCAATGCCACAACATCACTTGGGGGCTTGGTCGTTTCCGAACCATAGCTACACCTCTTGATCGGCGCAATGCCACAAAGATCACTTGGGGCTTGGTCGATCCAACCATAGCTACACCTCTTGATCGGCGCAATGCCACAACATCACTTGGGTGCTTGGTCGTATCCGAACCATAGCTACACCTCTTGATCGGCATAATGCCACAACGTCACTTGGGGGCTTGGTCGTATCCGAACCATAGTCACACCTCTTGATCGGCTCAAAGCCTCGACTACAACGGTTTTTATTTGCCTTTTGCTAAGTTTTTCTTTCTTTTGATAAGATTTGTGATGTTTTAAACCGGTGTTCATCAACCCGGCTTGACTTTCAACTACAAGTTCTCAGTATATGATAAGTTATAATCCGGAGACTACCGGCCCGGTCTGGTTTCGACTATAAGTTGCCAGAATTGAATATGGATAAACCGGTGTTTATCATGACCCGGTACGGTTTTATCATAAACCGGCACAATATGGAAGGAGTTATCAGTACTCAAGATTGGGATTATCACCCTTACTACAAAAAGTTGGTAAACCAACGATGTGATTCAATGTCACATGTATGATAAATTTCATATTTCATTATTCTTAAGTGCAGCCTTGGTTATAAACCTGGGTTATATGTTGGGCATTATGACCCGTCCGGCGGTAAACCGCCAGGACACTTTAAACTTGTTGTATGCAGAAACAGGTTGAATAAAGCATGATTATAAATCACCGGTGTTTATTACACCGGCCTGGCTTTAAGACGATAAGTCACCAGTATATGATGAGAAATTATCCGGTGTTTGTTAACCCGGCCTGGCTTTGGACTATAAGTCGCCAGTATATATTTGGATTGCGCCATTGTAATCATGCTCTTATAAATCATTAGGTTATATTATTTAAATAGCCAAACTTGGCTGAATTTTCATTATGATATTGAATGAATAAGGTTTTCATACCGGATTATATTATCTTGAATAGTAAACATGGCTGGATTTTTATTATGGTTATTAATAACCGATATTAATGAGGTTTTCAAAGTCGCTTTAGCGCAATGGCTATTATTTTATCAAAGGATATGATTTATTCTACAATGGAAGGAATAGTCCCGAGTCGCTGCAGGCTTACGACCCGGCACTTGGGGGCTACATTATTCAATTTGAGATTACATGCAAGTCTCATGTCGCTGCAAGCATGCACCATGACACTTGGGGGCTAATGCAAAGTCATTTTTATTAGTCTTATTGAAGACCCGACTCATCACATCATAATGTGCCGGCCCTTGGGGGCTACCAATTGCTCCTGTCAACAATTCAAGGTACACAAATTTTCATCTATTATTGAAGGATCCACTGCTCAGTTGGTAAAGCACAAAGCTCTCAACCTTGTGGACGTGGGTTCAAGCCCCATGATGGGAGTTACATAATATAATGTTTGAAGTATATATAAAGTCCCAGCTCAATATTATCTTACTGAGCCGGCCCTTGGGGGCTACACATTGCTGTTAAAGTCTACATGATCATATTTTCGAAGTCCCTGCTCATTATTGGCATAATGACCCGACCCTTGGGTGCTACACTGGTTGAAGTTTTTAAGAGCATCAGGAAATTACAAGTCCCAAGTTGCAGCAAGCATGACAACCCGGCACTTGTGGGCTACATATGTGGAATACTCAGTTCTGACTAGTGATTGAGATGAACAACCTGGATTTCTTCAAGATTGTGACATTCATATTGAAGAAAATCTTAAGCTGTTACTACGTTACCTTCTTAAGATTTAAGGGCTACAAGTGATAGGCATATAAGAGGTATATTTTCAAAACCTGATGTTAACAAATAGTTATGATCCGGTGCCATCAATATTGGTAAACCGGCAAAGTTCTACATTCTTAAACCGGCGAAGTTCTACATTCTTAAACCGGCTGAAGATCAGATGAGTATTTCAAAGACCAATATTTTTGTTAAGCATTGGGAGCTGAGTCAAAGAAGTTATTCTTCACAATATTTCTGTGTGACAAACCAATGTCAGCAAATTGATTATGAAGATGGCCTATTGACCCGGATTTTCTAGAAGGAAATGACAAGGATTTAAAGATGCTCAGGATCAGTTTAACATGGATAAATCCAAATTAAATCGGGGCTAATGTCGGGATATACCTCATGGCGTAAACCGCCGAAAGTATAACCCGCCGGACTTGAGGTTTACTTGAGACCCGACTAAGACTTGACGATTCATCATGACCCGCTTGGACCTGGCGGTTTACGGTTCATTGGTAATCCGCAAAGGGTCGAGGAGCGACAAGACCCGGTGGCCCAACTGGCGGTTCATGAAGGCCGGTTCATACTATGGTGGGCCGGCTTAAGAGGAAAGTCATGACGAATATTTACCTTACAAGGAATTAAGACCAGGACTTGTATCCGGTTTGTATTAGAGATAGGCTAGTCCTAATCCTAATAGGACTCCACATGTAACCCGCCCCTTCAACATATATAAGGAGGGGCATGGTCCCTAAAGAGGGGAAAGCGACAAGCAAGAAGAAACAATCTCTAGGGTTAGACACAAAGAGCCGGTTTACCGGAGACTCCCTGGTGATCATAATGAGACCTAGCCTCAAACAGCATGTAGGGTTGTTACCGGATGATGTTTCCCGGGGCCCGAAGTTGTCTAAATCCTTGTCTTGTGTTGCGTCTCTCGATTCCGCTCAACCCCTCTCAAGCTACCACATAGATGCGTTGGCCTCGCGACTAAGTCCTGGCTCTAAGGACATCTGCCGTGACAAAACCACGACAGGATGGCAACACATCATTGGATAATAATATGAAGCATAAAGCACCATGTTCAAGTAGAGGGTACAACGGGTTGCGGGAGAGTGTACCACTGTAGATAGATGGGGGAAGGTGATGAAGATGTTGGTGAAGATGACAGAGGTGTTGGTGTAGATCGCGGTGACGATGATGGCCCCGACGGCATTCCGGCACCACCGGGAGAGAGGGGGAGAGGGCCCCCCTTCTTCTTCTTCTTCATTGACCTTCTCCTAGATGGCATAAGGGTTTACCCTCTGGTCCATGGCCTCCATGGTGGCGGAGGGGCCAGAGCCCATCCGATATTGGATCTCTCTCTCTCTCTCTCTCTCTCTCTCTCTCTCTCTCTGTTTCTGCGCTCCAGATTTTGGCCTTTCACCGTTTCTTATATTCCCGGAGATCCGTAACTCCGATTGGGCTGAAATTTGGACATGATTTTTACCCGGATACTGGCTTTCTTGCGGCGAAAGAAGGGCACCAACCACCTTACGGGGTGTCCACGAGGGTCAGGGGCGCCCCCCCTGCCCCATGGCCCCCTCGGGCACCGTCTCGCGTTGATTCTTCTTCCGAAAATCACATATATTCCAAAAAAAATCTCCGTCAGTTTTTATGCCGTTTGGACTCCGTTTGATATGGATTTTCTGCGAAACAAAAAACATGCAACAAACAAGAATTGGCATTGGGCACTGGATCAATGTGTTAGTCCCAAAAATAGTATAAAAAGTTGCCAAAAGTATGTAAAAGTTGTAGAATATTGGCATGGAACAATAAAAAATTATAGATACGACGGAGACGTATCAGCATCCCCAAGCTTAATTCCTGCTCGTCCTCGAGTAGGTAAATGATAAAAATAATAATTTTTGATGTGGAATGCTACCTAGCATATTCTTGATCATGTAATCTAATCATGGCATAAATATTAAGACACGAGTGATTCAAAGCAATAGTCTATCAGAGCATCTCTAGTGGATGGTGTAAATTTGGACGTGTATATCTCCATATACACGTCCATATACACCTTGCTAAATTATACACCTCCCAGTTTTTCAGTGGAACGTGTAAATTAGGATGTGCATATTAGAAACGCGACGGCAACCTGGGGGCGAGCTCCTCCGATCCTTCCTCCGGGCGGGCGCGGGAGGAAGCAGCGGTTTCCTTTTCGCGAGCTCACGAGCGTGGCTTGCTCGTGTATATTTCCACGCCTCATACCGTCATGGCCTGGGCATGGATGTTTACACGCCCTTTTACACGAGTCGCTGGGAGCAGTTTTTCAGCTCACATCGTGTATATTTGCTATACACGTCCATATAGATGATGCACTAGAGATGCTCTCATTTGACATTAAGACAATAATACTTCAAGTATACTAATAAAGCAATCATGTCTTTTCAAAATAACATGGCCAAAGAAAGTTGTCCCCACAAAATCATATGGTCTGGCTATGCTCCATCTTCATCACATAAAATATTCAAATCATGCACAACCCTGATGACAACCAAGCAATTGTTCCATACTTTTGATGTTCTCAAACCTTTTCAACTTTCAAGCAATACATGAGCGTGAGCCATGGACATAGCACTATAGGTGGAATAGAATATGATGGTGGAGGTTATGTGGAGAAGACAAAAAGGAGAAAGTCTCACATCGACGCGGCTAATCAACGGGCTATGGAGGTTCCCATTAATTGATGGCAATGCGAGGAGTAGGGATTGCCATGCAACGGATGCACTAGAGATATAAGTGTATGAAAGCTCAACTTAAACTAAGTGGGTGTGTGAGGGAGTCCCGGATTAGGGGGTGTCCGGATAGCCGGACTACCATCACCGGCCGGACTATCATCGGCCGGACTATCGTCATCGACCGGACTCCAAGACTATGAAGATACAAGATTGAAGACTTCGCCCCGTGTCCGGATGGGACTTTCCTTGGCGTGGAAGGCAAGCTTGGCGATACGGATATGAAGATCTCCTACCATTGTAACCGACTCTATGTAACCCTAGCCCTCTCCGGTGTCTATATAAACCGGATGGCTCTAGTCCGTAGGACACAACAACAACCCTTACAATCATACCATAGGCTAGCTTCTAGGGTTTAGCCTCCTTGATCTCGTGGTAGATCCACTCTTGTAAACATCCACAATATCAATATCAATCAAGCAGGACGTGGGTTTTACCTCCATCAAGAGGGCCCAACCTGGGTAAAACATCGTGTCCCTTGTCTCCTGTTACCATCCGCCTAGACGCACAGATTCGGGACCCCTACCCGAGATCCGCCGGTTTTGACACCGACATTGGTGCTTTCATTGAGAGTTCCTCCGTGCCGCCACCGATAGGAAGGATGCCTCCTCCGCCTTCAAGGACGGTATTTTCGCCAAAGGAGCCTTGGCCGCCGCCAAACTATCCGCTAGGTGGTTTTCTTATGACCGCCGTCCGCCACCGCTCGACAATGACCTCTCAAGTCGCAAAAGCAATTTTCACGCCAGCTCGAATTCGCCGAGCGGTTGGATCCAATAGAGCTCTCGTTCAGAACGAGCTCTTGGATCGCATCGCCGCCTCGGGAGTCGCTTCATGACTACAATCAGATTGGGCTTAAAACCGATCCGAGAGAGATTAACTCTCCCAGTCACCCACCACGTTGCGATGGTAGAGGAACAATGCAGCGACGCTTCTCCTGTATTGAAAACTAGTCATGTCCGGGCTCCCGAACCCCCCATGCCGGATTCCCGCGGAGGGACGGACTTCGATCAAGCACTGAACTTAAAGTCAGGCATCGGACCAGACTCGTTGGACAACGTCCAGCAATCCAAGCTTCCAAATTCAGAAACTTCTCGGCCTTCGAGCCTTGAGATGGGTAGGGTTCCGGACTTAAAATGTCTGGGCCTGGCGGAATAATCACTCTCGTTAGTGATCCGGACATAGCACTCCGCGCCGAAAACAAGAAAGCCGCATTAGCCTTAGAGGCACTATCCGAAGCCCTAGCGGCAGAGGAACTCACCGCGTTGCGCTCTACGGTGAATAGGGACGATGTGATACTCGATAAGAGATCCAAGTCCACCTCCTTTAAACCAGCAGATGAAATAGTAAAATTCCAGGTCCACCCAACGGACCCTACAAAGACGGCCTCCATCGGGCACAATTGAACCTCGATGTAGACGCCAGACCGCGAAATTCCTTCAGAAAATTGGGACATTTTGCTCGGCACCCTCGAATATGCCCGAATCCCACGCAGATTGGCGTAACACAGCCTAAACATCCTAAAGGATTCAAGCCGCTTAAACAGGCTCTTCGACGATTTTCCAACCCAAAAGACAGGCAATGGGAGAAGAGCTAGCCAAACTATTGGAAGCCGGATTCATCGAGACATCAAGCATCCGGATTGGCTAGCAAACCTGGTAATGGTACCAAAGAAGGACAAATCCTGGCGCCTATGCGCCGATTTCAAAGACCTAAATAAAGCCTGCCCAAAGGATCCCTTCCTCCCCCAAGATCGACCAAATCATCGATGCCACCGCAGGCACGATTCATTGTGCTTCCCGGACGATACTCCGCTATCATCAAATCAAGATGGCGAAGCGGATCAAGCCGCAACGGCATTCATTACTCCATATGGACCATTCTGCTTCAACACGATGCCCTTCGGACTTAAAAACGCCGCGCAACATATCAGCGCATGATTCGTACATGTCCGCTACCCAGATCGGCAAAACAGTGGAGGCATACGAGACGACGAGTCGTCAAAACTAAACACGCCGAAACTCTAGTAGACGACTTGAGGCTCACATTCGACAACCTCGGAGCATATGACATCAAGCTGAATCCGGAAAAATGCGTTTTGGCGCCACCGGAAAGCTGCTGGGCTTCATCGATCCGTAGAGGAATTGAAGCAAACCCAGCCAAGATCCGAGCTCACACAGCTAGATATCCCAAAAGACCTCAAGCAAATACAAAAATTCATCGGATGCATGGCGGCTCTAAGCCGCTTTATCTCTCGCTCTAGGAGAAAAGGCATTACCCTCTATCGCCTCCTTAGGCGCACCAACACTTCGAGTGGACGGATGCCCACCGCCGGACTCGAAGAAATAAATGCCATATTGGCAACAACCGTCCTGGCTGCGCCCAACCGGGCGAACCAATGTTGTTATACATCGCAGCAACGCATCAAGTTGTAAGCGCGTACTCGCCGTCGAACGAGAGAAAGAAGGGCATAAATTCCCTCTTCAAAACCAGTATACTACGATCCACTTTGTGTTAACCCCGCAAGTCCTGCTACCCGCACTATCGGAAGATAGCAGACGCGGTGTTCATGGCATCCCGGAAGCTCCGACACTACTTTCAAGAGTGTTCGATAACAGTGGACTCTGAAGTACCACTTAACGACATTATAAACAACCGCGACGCAACGGGCAGGATTGCAAAATGGGCCATTGAGCTCTTACCATTTGATATAACTTACAAACCTCGGCGGGCTATAAAGTCACAAGTTTTGGCTGACTTTGTCGCTGAATGGACCGAAGCCGAACTCCCTAAAGAGTACGGTGCATACTCCAATTGGATTATGCACTTCGACGGCTCTAAAATGTTAGCCGGATTGGGGGCTGGCGTCGTATTGACGTCCCCGACCGGGGACACAGTCCAATACGTACTTCAGATAATGTACACGGACTCCAACAACGCAGCCGAATACGAGGCCCTTTTACATGGTCTCCGGATGGCAATCTCCATGGGCATTCAACGCCTAGAGGTGCGCGGGGATTCAAACCTCGCAATATCCCAAATAAACAGAGACTTTGACGCCAAAGATCCGAAAATGGCAGCATACCGCAACGCTGTCCTAAAAATGTCAGCCCGGTTCGAAGGACTTGAATTCCATCACGTAGCCCGGGATAATAACCAAGCAGCCGACGTACTGGCACGCATCGGCGCAAAATGCGACGCTGTCCCTCCTAACATCTTCCTGGAACAGCTCTTCAAGCCATCTGTACTATGGGAAGAGGAGTCCGGAACTAACAAACCAGAACAAGCTGCACCAACCGGCGATTCAGCCGATGACATAACACCTTCCGCCCACGACATAATGGCAGTAATTGCCCCGTGGACAGAACCATTCCTCGCCTACTTGCTTAGGCAGGAGCTTCCTGAAGGCCAAAATGAGGCCCGCTGCGTTGTCCGGCGATCTAAAGCCTACAAGGTCTATGAGGGAGAACTTTATAAGAAAAGCACAACCGGAGTCCTTCAAAGGTGTATCTCCAAAGAGGAAGGGCGAAACCTCCTGGCTGAAATTCATGCCGGACTAGGCGGACACCACGCCGCAGCTCGGGCCCTTGTAGGAAAGGCATTCCGTGACAGGATTTTATTGGCCGCGCCCGTCCAGGATGCTCGGACTTACTCCAAAGATGCGTCGGTTGTCAGCTCTTTGCTAATCAAAGCCATATGCCACCCACCGCCCTCAAAACTATACCCATTACCTGGTCGTTCACGGTCTGGGGGCTTGACATGGTTGGACCACTTAAAGGGGGGACCCACAAGCAAAGGTACCTATTGGTCATGGTGGATAAATTCACCAAATGGATAGAGGCCAATCCAGTTAAAACGGCAGAGTCCGGACCAGTGATAGACTTTATATCTGGGGTAGTACACCGTTATGGTGTCCCCCACAACATCATCACCGATAACGGCACGAACTTCACCGCCGATGAGGTTAAATCATGGTGCAAAAATATGGGCATCAAGCTCGATTACGCTTCAGTCTATCATCCTCAAACCAACGGTCAAGTGGAACGAGCAAATGGTCTAATAATGAGCGGCATCAAACCCGCACTAGTGCGGTCCCTTACGAAATCGACACGCCTTTGGGTAGAGGAGCTCGACTCCGACTGGGGCTGCGGACAATGCCTAACCGTACTACCAGATTCACACCATTTTTATGGTATACGGCATGAAGCAGTTTTGCCTGCGGCATAATTCATGACTCACCTCGAAAAGCGCATGTACGAAGAAAGAGAGGCCGAGTTGGATCGGCAGGACAGCTTGGACGCATTGGAGGAAGAACGCGACATCGCCAAGGCTCGTTCCGCATTCTATCAGCAGCAGGCTCGAAGATATCACATCAGAGAAGTACGGGCCAAGACTTACAACGTTGGCGAACTGGTTCTACGCCCGCCGGACAAGAAAAAGGACAACCTCAAGCCCAAATGGGAAGGCCCCTTCATCATCGATCAAGTCCTGACCGGCGGAGCGTACCATCTACGAAATGCATCGGATAACCGACTCGAGCCGAACCCATGGAACGCAGCCCGCCTTCGAAGATTCTATGCCTAGCGCCGGACTGAGAGTTCGTCCCTTTCCCCCCGTCCAAATTTTTTTTCCAGCTGCCTTTTGTTTATCTTTTTCTTCTCAACCCTATTCACCCAAGCCTTAAAGGGCCTACTTGCGCAACGTTCGCGCGGAATTGATGTGCTATCCGCACTCATTATACCCGGGGCTTCCTTACCGAAGCTTAATAATAAGGGCTTCATGCCCAAAGACATGTGTCAAGCCTCCACATGTACCTTTTATTCACCATTATATGCATCGATATGACTTAAGTTTTGGCCAAGCTGGGTTGCTCGGCTCCTGTGCTTACCCCTACGCTCCCGATTGTTCGGCTAGGAGGTAAAGGAGCACCTCTGCGATTGTTATCGCTGGTCACCGGATGTGTACCTCGGACTGGGTGAAGCCGAAAGCTAGCGTTCTTAAGGGAATATTCGGTCGGTGACTTAAAAGACGATTTTTATCCACTTATTTACCTGCCCCGATGTTTTTCTGCTTTTTTGCAGTCCGACATGCACTTTAGGGCATGCCACCCCAGAGGAAAGGAACCCTTAACGGAACTATTCTCCCCGGAAGATGTTTCTTACTACCCATGTAATATAACAATACTAGTTGGGCACTTGTCCGATAAAGCATCGATGACCCCTCGCCTGGTCTCCATGCATACCCGGTTGTTTCATAACCGAGAAGGTATTCGGACACACTCCGGACTCTAGGGTCCCGAGGTCGGCGAAAAAGGTCGGCAAAGACAAACGATCTACAATCCGCTAGAAGGCATTTTATATGTCATTTTATAATACATTGTCAAATCGAGTGATTGTATTCTTCCTCAATCCCGCCTAACAGGTTGTCTAATTTACATCCTGTTGGGAAAATTTAGCGCCAACTCTACTTGGCGATACTAAACTCACAGGATCTCCTTCCCATCGGGCCCCACAGTCCGACTTGACCATGTGGTTGGGATCCGCCTTCTTGTACCGCGCCTTTACCATGGCCCGTGCCTCCACGGCACCTTGGCGGCAGGCGAAATCTTCCATAAATGGAAGCGCTGCCGCCTCCTGCAGCTTCTCCATAAGCTCCCCAAGACCATCGGGTAAGGAGAAGGCTGGCCATAAAGCCGGATGACGCCGCTCATTGCCCGCCAACTCGCTCAATCAGTTGCAACAATTCGAAGTTGATCACCCGCTGATACGGGCATCTCCTCCGCATGGCGACCTATGAGCATACCTGCGGATATATTCATCAAATTGACTTCCTCGCCAACTCTTCTTTTCAAAGGAGTTCGCTCAAGCACTTACTATATATGCCGCGAAAGCCGCTGATTCTCCTAACAGAGCCCGACAGCTCGGCCCGAACGCTTTTCAGCTCTTCTCCAAGCTGGGCATGGGCATCCCGAGCTTGTTCCTTTCATGCTGCACCTTATGCAGCACCCTCTCGCCGCCTTTAGTTGGCGCAGGTTCTCGCCTGTCCGGATCTTGTCCGCAGCACCTGCAACGCCATTTTTAGACTTGCGCAAAGGCCAAACGCTACTTATCTTTCTAAAATAATACGTTACCAGGAGAGGTCCCTGCGTTTCCTCCTGCGCCAGAGAGTACGGCCTCAAGTTGGGCCTTGCACTCTTGCAGCTCCTGAGACAGTTGGGTATTCTTCTCGGTAAAATCCTACGTTTCATATGATCCTTAAATCAGTTAATATAACTACTTTAAGTCTCGGGGCTCTTGGCATATATAACTTTTAAATTCTCTTACCAGTATGTCTTTTACATACTGCTCCGTAGCTCGTAAAACCATCTTGAGCAGCACGAAGGTCGTCCCCGTGTTAAAGGCATTCAACGCCTCGGGAGAAGCACGCGTCACGAAATACTGCCCGGGCGCTGTGATTCAGGCACTCTCCACCTCGACTTGGTGGCGGACGATCTGTCGGCATCCTCCGTCGGAGGAACGTCCGGCTCGCGCTTTGCGCCGCCTCCCCGCACCAGGTGCGGGAGCTTGGCTGGTAGAGGTTGGATTGGCAACCTCCACGCCCGCAGTCCGGCGGACGCTTTTTTCCCTATAAAAGTCATGAGCACTCAAACGCTTCCTAGGAACGTTGCTCTAAATAATGAATTGTGAACTACACCTTTGCGGCGACGTTTCAGTCCGCGCCGCGCTCCTCTTCCGCCTACTGGTCCGGACTGGCCTTTGTTGGTCAGCCACCGCGGGCTCGGCTTCTCGCCCTAGGGGCGCCTCCTGCACAGCGCCATCATATACGGTGGTCAGAAATGAGCAAGGAAGGAATGACGGTGTCAGGGCTTCGGTCGCAATCACCTGGGAAGCCGGATATAGTCCGGGATAGTCGGCCGTTATGGCGACTAAAGCATTGTCCATGCTGAGCTGGTGGAACACCCCGTCGATTAGCTCCACCTTTATGTCCAGATCCTCTTCGGAGGCCGGATCCCGGGATCTCTCCGGATCCTCGGGCTGCGGAGCCGGACTTAGCATGTCCTCCACGGTCCGGCGCAGTTCCTGCGTCGAAAGAAGAACACAATATAAGAAACTTAAGTTTCAAAAGGCACGGGTCGGGCACGCAGAGTGTTCGCTTACCCAAGGCCGGGGATTATTCATGGAGAACCCATTTAACGGGTTCGTCCGAAGGAAATCCTCCTTCTCCCCCTTATACAGGCCGGACAGGATCGTCACCAGATCTTCGGCCGAATCCGGCCCTTTGCGGCCATGACGGGTGGCATCGTCCTCCCCGTTGAAATCCCACATGGGTGGCCCTCAGATTGTAGTGGCTGCACCCCTGCATAATGCATGTTGCCATGACTCCAATCATGGTCAACTTTGGCATGGGCCAAGAACCTTATTCGCCCAACAAATAATGGACGCTCTTGTCTTCCTCCGGATGGGGCTCATGGGCGCCAACTAAGGCGTTTCATCGAGAGAGCATTGCTGAACTCCGGAGGCTGATCCGAACAGGTCTCGCAGCGGGCGCCTTCTATATAATACCATTCAAGGCCAGTCTTGGCGCCTTCTTAGGGGTTCCGGATGGATATCCGGTCCCGCAATGCGCCATATTTCGCGCCGCCCACTTGATATATGAACCCCTCGTGAGAGCGGGTACAAGGCGAACAACCTCTTCCACAGCGCAGTGGGGCTCGACGCCAGAATAGCTCGCAAAAGAGCTACGTAACCCGCAATATGCAGGATTGAGGCGGGCGTGAGGTGATGAAGCTGGAGTCCGTAGAAACTCCAGGAGCCCGCGGAGGAATGGATGTACAGGAAATCCGAGCCCCCTTATCAGATAGGGGACGAAGCATACCCGCTCCCCTTTGTTGGGATTGGGGTAACCTCCACTTGCTTCCCACCTTTGTAGGTGGCCAGCCCGGCTAGGACCGGAACCATGAAGGCCGGAGGGAGATATCCCCCCACTTGGAACTTCACCAGCTCGTTGTGCGGAACAGAGAATCTCCTCCAATCTCCTGGCAAAGGGCTGGGAGCGCGAGAAGAGGAGCCGCGTTGACGGTCCATGATGGAATGGATTCTTGGTCGAAAGCGCTCCGATGAGTATTTGTGGGAGGAAGATGGTGATTTGGATCTGGATTCTTGCCTCCCTTATAGGCAGATTATTCGCACAACTAGGGGGTAAAACATAAAAGACACCCTGGCTTTTCACGTTCGCGCGACGCGTGGAAGAAGGCCGTTATTGGGCGTGGAAGCCGAGACGCGCAACATTGATGAGGAAGCTGGACACTGTTCGGCAGGTACGTAGAACTTGAAGGAGAACCCGCCTTGCAACGCCGAAGACTACACACATGCTGGACTTATCGTCATTGAAGCCTGGTTCGGGGGCTACCGAGGAGTCCGGATTAGGGGGTGTCCGGATAGCCGAACTACCATCATCGGCCGGACTATCATCGGCCGGACTATCGTCATCGACCGGACTCCAAGACTATGAAGATACAAGATTGAAGACTTCGCCCCGTGTCCGGATGGGACTTTCCTTGGCGTGGAAGGCAAGCTTGGCGACACGGATATGTAGATCTCCTACCATTGTAACCGACTCTATGTAACCCTAGCCCTCTCCGGTGTCTATATAAACCGGATGGCTCTAGTCCGTAGGACACAACAACAACCCTTACAATCATACCATAGGCTAGCTTCTAGGGTTTAGCCTCCTTGATCTCGTGGTAGATCCACTCTTGTAAACATCCACAATATCAATATCAATCAAGCAGGACGTAGGGTTTTACCTCCATCAAGAGGGCCCGAACCTGGGTAAAACATCGTGTCCCTTGTCTCCTGTTACCATCCGCCTAGACGCACAGTTCGGGACCCCCTACCCGAGATCCGCCGGTTTTGACACCGACAGTGTGCATCCAACTTGCTTGCTCATGAAGACCTCGGGCATTTGAGGAAGCCCATCATCGGAATATAGAAGCCAAGTTCTATAATGAAAATTCCCACTAGTATATGAAAGTGATAACTCAGGAGGCTCTCTATATGAAGAACATGGTTTTACTCTGAAGCACAAGTTATGGTAAAAGTATAGTTACATTGCCCTTCTCTCTTTTTCTCTCATTTTTTTGTTTTATTTTTTTGTTTTTGTTTTGTTTTCGTGGGCTTCTTTGGCCTCTTTTATTTTTTTAAAGTCTAGAGTCTCATCCCAATGTGGGGAATCATAGTCTCCATCATCCTTTCCTCACTGGGGCAATGCTCTAATAATGATGATCATCACACTTTTATTTACTTACAACTCAATATTACAAGTCGATGTCTAGAAAAAAGTATGACTCTATATGAATGCCTCTGGCAGTGTACCAGGATGTGCATTGATCTAGCGTAGCAATGACATAAAAAAATGGACAAGCCATGAAAACATCATGCTAGCTATCTTACGATCATGCAAAGCAATATGACAATAAATGCTCAAGTCATGTATATGATGATGATGGAAGTTTGCATGGCAATATATCTCGGAATGGCTATGGAAATGCCATGATAGGTAGGTATGGTGGCTATTTTGAGGAAGATATAAGGAGGCTTATGTATGATAGAGCGTATCGTATCACGGGGTTTGGATGCACCGCTAAGTTTGCACCAACTCTCCGGTGAGAAAGGGCAATGCACGGCATCAAGAGGCTAGCAATGATGGAAGGGTGAGAGTGCGTATAATCCATGGACTCAACATTAGTCATAAAGAACTCACATACTTATTGAAAAAATCTATTAGTCATTGAAACAAAGTACTACACGCATGCTCCTAGGGGGATAGATTGGTAGGAAAAGACCATCGCTCATCCCCGACCACCACTCATAAGGAAGACAATCAATAAATACCTCATGCTCCGACTTCGTTACATAACGGTTCACCATACGTGCATGCTACGGGAATCATAAACTTTAACACAAGTATTTCTACAATCCACAACTACCCACTAGCATGACTCTAATATCACCATCTTTATATTGCAAAACTATTTCAAGGAATCAAACATACCATATTCAGTGATCTACAAGTTTTATGTAGGATTTTATGACTAACCATGTGAATGACCAGTTCCTGTCAACTATCTAAATAGATATAAGTGAAGCAAGAGAGTTTAATTCTTTCTACAAAAGATATGCCCACGCTCTAACAAATATAAGTGAAGCAAAAGAGCATTCTACAAATGGTGGTTTTCTATGTGTAGGGAAACAGGCAATCCAAACTTCAAATGATATAAGTGAAGCACATGAAGCATTCTATAAAGCCATACTCAAAAAAATATAAGTGAAGTGCAAAGAGCATTCTATAAATCAACCAAGGAATATCTCATACCAGCATGGCTCATAAAATAAAGGTGAAAACTAACTACAAAAGACGCTCCAAGATTTGCACATATCGCATGAACGAAACAAATCCGAAAACATACCGATACCTGTTGAAGAAAGATGGGATGCCTTCTGGGGCATCCCCAAGCTTGGACGCTTGAGTCTCCTTGAATATTTACTTGGGGTGCCTTGGGCATCCCCAAGCTTGAGCTCTTGCCTCTCCTCCTTATCCTCATATCGAGACATCCTCGATCTTCGAACACTTCATCCACACAAAAGTCAACAGAAAGCTCGGTAAGATCCGTTAGTATAATAAAGCAAATCACTACTCTAAGTACAGTTGCAAACCAATTCATATTTTGTTTTTGCATTGTAGCTACTGTAATATAACTTTTCCATGGCTTAATCCACTGATAGAGATCGATAGTTTCATCAAAACAAGCAAACTATGCATCAAAAACAGAATCTGTCTTAAACAGGACAGTCTGTAGTAATCTGAACATTCACCATACTTCTGGTAGTACAAAAATTCTGAAATGATTAGGAAAAATAAACAATTTGTATATAAAGACAGTGCAAAAAGTTTCATAACCGTTTGACGTTCCAGTTAAAAATGTAAAATCGGGCACTACAGCCAAAGTTTTTGTTTTGCACCGCACAAACCAACAAGCAATGTAAACATCCTAAAGGCAAATCTTGGCACATTATTTTTATAATACAATGGAATTTTACCAGGTGATAATTATTTTTGTTGAAAATTTTCTCTAATCAGGATTCACAAAGTTTCCGTGAGCATGAACAAAGTTCAAGGAGCTCCCCCACTTCAACAATGCTTGTCTCTCTCACTTTCAGTTTCCTTTTTGAAAAGTTTTGGGTTCCCCTCTATATTTTTTTGTTTCTAAAATTTATAAAAGCACTCAACAGAAATAAATGACTCTCTAAAACTTCCGGGTTGTCTCCCTGGCAGCGCTTTCTTTAAAGCCATTAAGCTAGGCATATAGTGCTCAAGTAATGGATCCACCCGGATCCCAAGGTATATCAAATCCAATTTTAATTAACAATGATTTGCAATTTAGTAGTGAGCACAAAGTAACATATATCATGCAACAACGAAGTCTAACTCTCTTCCTATGCATCGGCATGTCATAAAAGAACAATTCATGCACACAAAGTAAAGGCCAATACATAGCATAAGCAGTTTCTTGCAATTTTATCATATTGGAAACATAGAGAGGTGGAGATATAGTTCATGTCTCATAATAATTGCAAGTAGGAGCAGCAAGCACATGCATATTATATCTATCAAAATCATCATGTGTAGAAGTAAAATGCAACCCATCAATATAATCCATAATAAGCACAAACTTCTCCGATATAGTGTAGTTTGGAGAATTCAAAAATATAATAGGACTATCATGCGTGGGTGCAATAGAAACAATTTCATTCTTAACATAAGGAACTATAGCATGTTCATCTCCATAAGCATCATTCATATTGGCATCTTGGCCACAAGCATAGAAAGCATCATCAAAAAGGGATATTTCAAAAGAATCGACGGGATCATAACAATCATCATGGCATTCATCCTTCGGTAAGAATGAAGGGACATTAAATAATGTATGTATGAGTTGGAGAGTTACTCTCATTAGAAGGTGGGCACGGGTAGCTAATCCGATCTTTCTCCTTTTGTTCTTCGCTCTCCTCATCATCTTTTTCATCCAATGAGCCCAGAGTTTCATCAATTCCTTCTTTCATAGACTCCTACAAAATATTAGTCTCTTCTTGGACAGCGGAGGAGTCCTCAATATATGGTTTAACATAGGCAGTAGAAGCATAATTATCATAACAATATTTAAGTATGGCAAAATTTTCAGATTTGTAAAGACTAGCATCATACTTCCCAATCAAAGAAGCAATTTCATAAGCACCCTTAAAAGCAACAAATTCTTAAATTTGTTGAACATCATTGTAATTATAAACACCCTTAGCATGCGAAGATACGATTCCATTATCACCAAATTCACATTGGTAGGGAAGGTCTTTCTTAGGGTCTTCAGAACAACAAGTAAAATCATATATTTCACATAAATTCCAAGCATAACATTGCAAACGATGAATTTGATCCAGTAAAAGTTTCCTTTTTTGAGATAAGCGGTGTCGCACATAACAAGCATGCTCATCTAAAGATTTGACCTCAACTAAGCTTGTTGGGGTTTCAGCACGAGCACATAGGGATCGAAGATGATCCAAGTAAAAAGCTTCAGGAGTGTGATAGATTTTGAGTGGTTCTTCAAACATTGGTGTAGTAGGTACAACTAATTTTTTTGGTATTTTGCGTTTCCTACCCATAACTAAAGATAGAAAACAAGAGCACAAAATAAAAACTACTTAGTGATAAAGCAAACAAGCACACACGAGAATATTCACCCCACGATATAACTCCCCGGCAACAGCGCCAGAAAAAGGTCTTGGTAACCCAAAAGTATAGGGGATCAATTGTAGCCTCTTTCGATGAGTAAGAGTGTCGAACACAACAAGGAGATAAAGATAGAACAAATATTCCCTCAAGTTCTATCGACCATCGATACAACTCTACGCACGCTTAACGTTCGCTTTACCTAGAACAAGTATAAAACTAGAAGTACTTTGTAGGTGTAACGGGATAGGTTTGCAAGAATATAAAGAACACGTAAATAAAAACTAGGGTTTGTTTAGATAAAGACACAATAAAGTTAGTATAGCGAGTGTGGAAAAGTGGTGGTAGGAGTTGCGAAATTGTCCCTAAGCAATTGACTACTTTACTAGACAAATAGCAAGTTTTATGTGGGAGACGCCACTGCTAGCATGTCATC
The DNA here is from genome assembly GCA_021605205.1 of Aegilops longissima. NCBI lineage: Eukaryota > Viridiplantae > Streptophyta > Magnoliopsida > Poales > Poaceae > Aegilops > Aegilops longissima. The sequence continues at coordinate 523,994,314 of CM038676.1, forward strand.
CCTGACTTGGAATTCTATGCACTTATGATTGGAACTATTAGCAAGCATGCGCAACTACTAATGTTCATTAAGGTAAAACCCAACCATAGCATTAAGATATATTGGTCTCCTTCAATCCCGTATGCATCAATTTATATGCTAGGTTGAATCTTCTGTCACTCTTGCCCTCCAATACATAGTCCTCTCAACATACAACTAACCCTATGGTGTGATCCACACGCGCGCTCATATGATGGGCACAAAAGGATAGCAACATAACCACAAGAAAATTAAATCAATCATAGCAATTCACCAATTATCGATAGGACAATGAAAATCTACTTAGACATCATAGGATGGCAACACATCATTGGATAATAATATGAAGCATAAAGCACCATGTTCAAGTAGAGGGTACAACGGGTTGTGGGAGAGTGGACCACTGTAGATAGATGGGGGAAGGTGATGAAGATGTTGGTGAAGATGACGGAGGTGTTGGTGTAGATCGCGGTGACGACGATGGCCCCGGCGGCGTTCCGGCGCCACCGGGAGAGAGGGGGAGAGGGCCCCCCTTCTTCTCCTTCATCCTTGACCTTCTCCCTAGATGGGAGAAGGGTTTCCCCTCTGGTCCATGGCTTTCATGGCGGTGGAGGGGCGAGAGCCCCTCCGAGATCTGATCTGTCTCTCTGTTTCTGCGCTCTAGATTCTGGCCTTTCACCGTTTCTTATATTCCCGCAGATCCGTAACTCCGATTGGGCTGTAATTTGGACATGATTTTTATCTGGATATTGGCTTTCTTGCAGCGAAAGAAGGTCACCGACCGCCTTACAGGGTTTCCACGAGGATCAGGGGGGCGCCCCCTGCCTCGTGGCCCCCTCGGGCATCGTCTCGCGTTGATTCTTCTTCCCAAAAATCACATATATTCGAAAAATAATCTCCGTAAGTTTTTATCCCGTTTGGACTCTGTTTGATATGTATTTTCTATGAAACAAAAAACATGCAACAAACAAGGAACTGGCACTGGGCACTGCATCAATGTGTTAGTCCCAAAAATAGTGTAAAAAGTTGCCAAAAGTATGTAAAAGTTGTAGAATATTTTCATGGAACAATAAAAAATTATAGATACGACGGAGACGTATCACACATGTACTAAGTTTCCGGTTAATAAAATTCTAGCATGAATAATAAACATTTATCATGATATAAGGAAATCTATAACTACTAGTAAAGCAAGGTGCGTTTCGTCAATTTTTTCATCCGTTCACCACTGAAAAGAATTTTTTTTCTATCCGAGGTGGTACTAAATTCTTACGTGTTATTCTTATTATGTTTTTGTCTGCTAAAAAAAATCGTACATGGGCCACGCGCTGTGGCCCAACGAAGCAAGCTCCTTTATTTTTCAGCCCTCTCAGCCATGAAAACTCTATTTTCCGCACAGGGTGATAAATAGTCAGAGTTTCGCACAAGATGACCTATAATGGGTTGGCCCATTTTTCTGAATTTCCGTGTTTTACTTCTATTTTTATTCTCCTTTCCATATCTCTTTTTCCCGTCCAAGTTTATTTTTCTATTAGAATTTATTTCATAAGTTAAAAATTCACAATAATTTTTCAGAATTAAAGAAAAGAAATTTTGGAAAATGTTCAGAATTCCAAAATTTTGTTGCTATTTTGAAGAATATTCGAAACTTGCAAAAAGTTTCCCACTTTTCCAAAAAATTGTTGTTTTTCAAAATTGTTTGATATTTCTAAAATAAAATGGCATTTTGAAAATGATCTAGATTCAAAAGATATTCCTATTTTGTGAAATTATCACAAATAAAAATAATGTTTGTGTATAAAAGTTGCACATTTCCTAAAAATCTTATGAATTTTCCATACATGTTCCTGTTTTAAAAAAATGTTCACAAATTCAAATCATGTTCATGTTTTTATAAGAAAGTTGGTGTTTTCAGAAAATGTTTGTGAATTTTATAAGATGTTCCCTTCCATATTTTGTTATCGTTTTTCCAAAAGTGAAACAATTTTGAAAAAACTATTCAGGGTTTCAAAAACTGTTCATGTTTTCTAGAATGTTCAAAAACTTCATACCTTAAAATCCCCTCGATTGAAAGGATTGAAAGGAAAAGTAGATTAAATAACTCATGGGCCTTCTCTGGCGTACAATGACGTAACGAAACTCTTAAATGCCCTTGATGAATGAATGATTCCTTCACACGCGGCAAAACCGAGAAACTAAATGTTCCCTTTTCATGTGCACACAGGGTTTTTCTTGCGCATTTAATTCTCACTAACTTTAAATGCATACTATTTTATCTCCCGTTGCAATGCACGTACAGACATATATATAATGGCAACACGCTCCTAGGATTGTATTCCCTTTTGAATGACTTGGTCAAAACTTTGATAAATCAGCACCAGCCAAACACATGTATAACTAAGAAAAACATTAGTTTTAGGAAACCGTAGTATTCTTTGCCGACCCATGGGAATACTGTGGTTTTCAATTACCACGGTTTTCTAAAAACTTTGCTGCCAAACTCACCTCAGCTGCAAAGTCTTTTTGCAACAGTACATTTTTTTTCAAAAAAGTGAAGTCAAGAAAAAATCTGCAACACGACCAATATCGCAAAAAAAATCACACAGCACAACCTTATGCTGCAAAATAAAATCTGCAATGCAATCTCTGTTACAAGTGTTTCCGCGACAAGATCATTGTTACAAAGAAGAGAAGGACGTTCAGCCGCTTGAGTTTGTCATACCCAATGGCGCGCGAGGCGACAAATCTTTTAAAAACATCTGTCGGCTGACGCGTAGCAGCCCCCTAGCAAGATTATGTGTGGCTCGCCCGGCTGATAATATCATGCGCGTCGACCTTCTCAAAATCTCCCTTTGGCTAGACGACCCACAACAACCCACGTCATAGGCTGGCTTTGCAACCTGATCCTAGTTCCATCCTGTCAAGCGCAACAGGGGTATGTTGGCGACATGTCCAAGGTCCTAAAGCCCGAAATCGGTGTCTCGCCGACGACCCCAAGGCCAACGACAACGGCGACAATCCTGCAGGCCACCCCACCAGTGGCGGCGCCAGGAATTAGACAAGTCCCAGGCCGACCCAGGCAACCTTCATTTACTATAGCTCACTATAGCAGTATACGTACAATAATTTCTATAGTCAATGAGGCAAAAAACCATCACGCCCCAGGCAGCCGCCCGGCCTGCTTGGGGCTTGTCTCTGCCACTGCATCCCACCTACTGTCACGCAAGGCCCAGCCAGCTCCCGACCGGGGACCCTCAACCTCGCAGCTGCCAGCAATAGGAAGCGCTCAACCTCGCTCCAGATCCACGTGACCGACTAGCCAGCGAGTGGAGCCACCATCGCGATCCTCCAACATCCTTCCTCGTCTCTCTCCTCTCCCTCTCCATCCCATCTCCCCTAACCCCGATGTGCCGTGTGGCGTGCCCCACAGTCGCCTCGCCATGGCCCGAGTGCCTCTGCCATGGAGCATCACCGGTCATCGGAGTTGTGGTGCCTCCTTCGCCCCAACACCGCGAGTGTTCGCCGCCTCTACTATAACCCCGCAATGCCAAGTACAACAATGACCTCTCATGATGGGCGCTCCTTCGGCGCGCTTCTGCAACAGGAGCTATATTTTTTGAAACATGTGTGTTGTTGCAATGTTTATCGAAACATGACTGAAGGCTATGTTTCTATGAAACATGCATGTTGTTTACACTAGTTTTATAAGTTGGCAATGTTTCTGAAACATTTGTGTTGTTGGACAAACAAACTGTTCGGGGTATTTTGCAGCAAGGCTCATATTGCAATAGGATGAGTGCAACACTAGCGTTGCAAAGCTTGGCGCTCACGCGGTGGTCGATTGAACAACTATTATGAGGTCCATCCAACAACAGACGAGGTGGTGGATCTTTTCAGATCATCACCTAGCCGACTCGTAGCGCTCCCCTTAATCATCGGGAAAAGTTTCCCTCCAAACCGGCTGAAAACAATCGATGCGTTTGTTGCCTCCTTTAAGCGCCACCTGCCCGCAAGGCCCCACTCAAGGAAATAAGAGTTATCTCTTCATCCATAAACATCACATTCCTTTCTCCGTCTCTCATCCCTATCTTTTCTTCAACATTACCTATGTTAAAAAAGTTCTTTCGCAACATCATGTTGTTGCAATAGAAAAGTGAAGACAGGAAAAAAACTACAACAAGTCATATATATTGCAAACAAATCCCATGACACAACTATGTTTCAAAAAAAACCTGCAGCACAACGTATGTTGCAAACACTACTAGGAAAAGGGCTATAGATGAGATGAACACTAATGGCGCACCTGTCATGTGGTGCGCCATTAGTAAATACTAATGGTGCACCATGTTTTGGTGCGCCATTAGTGTGGAAGACACTAATGGCGCACCAGGCACAAGGTGCGCCACTAGTATAAATAACAACATTATTATAACTCTAGGGCATATTTCCTTCAGTCTCCCACTTGCACTAGAGTCAGTAATCTAGTTCACATCGTCATGTGACTTAACACCAATAGTTCACATCTTTATGTGATTAGTCCACATCTCCATGTGACTAACACCCAAAGGGTTTACTAGAGTCAATAATCTAGTTCACAATGCTATGTGATTAACACCCATAGAGTACTAGGTGTGATCATGTTTTGCTTGTGAGAGAAGTTTAGTCAACGGGTCTGTCACATTCAGAGCCGTATGTATTTTGCAATATTTCTGTGTCTATAATGCTCTGCACGGAGCTACTCTAGCTAATTGCTCCCAGTTTCAATATGTATCCTGATTGAGACTTAGATTCATCCGGATCAGTGTCAAAGCTTGCATCGTCGTAATCCTTTACGATGAAATTTTTGTCACCTCCATAACCGAGAAACATGTCCTTATTCCACTAAGGATAATTTTGACCGATGTCCAGTGATCCACTCCTGTATCACTATTGTACCCCTTGCCAAACTCATGGCAAGGTACACAATAGGTCTGGTACATAGCATAGCGTACTTCATAGAACCTATGACTGAGGCATAGGGAATGACTTCCATTCTCTTTCTATTTTCTGCCGTGGTCGGGTTTTGAGTCTTACTCAACTTCACACCTTGAACCTTCTTTGACTGATCCATTTTGAACTACTTCAAAATCTTGTCAAGGTATATACTCATTGAAAAAAATCTTATCAAGCGTCTTGATCTGTCTCCATAGATCTTGATGCTCAGTATGTAAGCAGCTTCACCGAGGTCTTTCATTAAAAAAAATCCTTTCAAACACTCCTTTATGCTTTCCAAAAAAATTCTAAATCATTTCCGATCAACAATATGTCATTCACATATACTTATCAGAAAGGCTGTAGTACTCCAACTCACTTTATTGTAAATACAGGCTTCACCGCAAGTCTGTATAAAACTATATGCTTTGATCAACTCATCAAATCATATATTCCAACTCCGAGATGCTTGCACCAGTACATAGATGGATCGCTGGAGCTTGCACATTTGTTAGCACCTTTAGGATTGACAAAACCTTCTGGTTGCATCATATACAACTCTTCTTTAAGAAATCCATTAAGGAATGCAGTTTTTGACTTCCATTTGCCAGATTTCGTAAAACGTGGCAATTGCTAACATGATTCGGACAGACTTAAGCATCGATACGAGTGAGAAAATCTCATCCTAGTCAACACTTTGAACTTGTCCAAAAACCTTTTTGTGACAATTCGAGCTTTGTAGATAATAACACTACTATCAACGTCCGTCTTCCTCTTGAAGATCCATTTATTCTCAATGGCTTTCTGATCATCGAGCAAGTCAATCAAAGTCCATACTTTGTTCTCATACATGGATCCCATCTCAGATTTCATGGCCTCAAGCCATTTTGCGGAATCTAGGCTCATCATCGCTTCCTCATAGTTCGTAGGTTTGTCAAGGTCAAGTAACATGACCTCCAGAACAGGCTTACCGAACCTCTCTAGTGTGGACCTTACTCTTGTTGATCTAGGAGGTTCGGTAGTAACTTGATATGAAGTTTCAAGATCATCATCATTAGCTTGCTCTCTAATCGGTGTAGGAATCTCTGGAACTCATTTCTGTGATGAACTACTTTCCAATTCAGGAGAAGGTACTATTACCTCATCAAGTTCTACTTTCCTCCCACTCACTTCTTTCGAGAGAAACTCCTTATCTAGAAAGGATCCATTCTTAGCAACGAATATCTTGCCTTCGGATCTGTGATAGAAGGTGTACCCAATAATTTCATTTGGGTATTCTATGAAGACACATTTCTCCGATTTGGGTTCGAGCTTATCAGGTTGAAGCTTTTTCACATAAGCATCGCAGCCCCAAACTTTAAGAAACGATAGCTTAGGTTTCTTGCCAAACCACTGTTCATACGGTGTCGTCTCAACGGATTAGATGGTGCCCTATTTAACGTGAATGCAGCTGTCTCTAATGCATAACCCCAAAACGATAGTGGTAAATTGGTAAGAGACATCATAGATCGCACCATATCTAATAAAGTATGGTCACGATGTTCGGACACACCATTACACTGTGGTGTTCCAGGTGGCGTGAGTTGTGAAACTATTCCACATTGTTTTAAATGAAGGATAAATTCGTAACTCAAATATTCGCCTCTGCGATTAGATCGTAGAAACCTTATTTTCTTGTTACGATGTTTTATTAAGTAGATATACCCATATCTTCTCAAATCATCTTTGAAGGTTAGAAAATAATGATATCTGTCGCGAGCCTCAACACTCATCGGACCGCATACATCGTATGTACTATTTTCCAATAAGTCAGTGGCTCGCTCCATTGTTCCGGAGAACGGAGTTTAGTCATCTTGCCCATGAAGCATGGTACGCAAGCATAATATGATTCATAATCAAGTGATTCCAAAAGTCCATCCGGTTGGAGTTTCTTCTTGCGCTTTACACCAATATGACCTAAATGGCAGTGCCACTAGTATGTTGCACTATCATTATCAACTTTGCATCTTTTGGCATCAATATTTTGTATCACTACGAGCGAGATTCAATAAACCATTCACCTTGGGTGTATGACCACAGAAGGTTTTATTTATGTAAACAGAATAACACTTATTCTTTGACTTAAATGAATAACCGTATTGCAATAAACATGATCCAATCATATTATGCCCAACGCAAACACCAAATAACATTTATTTTAGGTTTGAACACTAATCTCGAAGGTAAAGGGAGTGTGTGATGGTGATCTTATCATCCTTGGAATCACTTCCAACACACATCGTCACCTCGCCCTCAACTAGTCTCTGTTCATTTCGTAACTCCTGTTTCAAGTTACTAACCATAGCAACTGAAACAATATCAAATACCGATGGGCTACTATGAACACTAGTAAAGTACACATCAATAACATGTATATCATATATACTTTTGTTCACTTTGCCATCCTTCTTATCCGCCAAGTATTTGGGGCAATTCTGCTTCCAGTGACCATTTCCTTTGCAGTAGAAGCACTCAGTTTCAGGCTTGGGTCTAGTTTTGGGCTTCTTCATGGGAGGGGCAACCTGCTTGTCATTCTTCTTGAAGTTCCCTCTCTTTCCCTTGCCCTTTTACTTGAAACATGGTCTTGTCAACCATCAACACTTGATGCTTTTCTTGATTTCTACCTTCGTCGATTTCAGCATCGCGTAGAGCTCGGGAATCGTTTTCGTCATCCCTTGTATATTATAGTTCCTCACGAAGTTCCAGTAACTTGGTGATAGTGACAAGAGAATTCTGTCAATTACTATTTTATCTGGAAGATTAACTCCCACTCGATTCAAGTGATTGTAGTACTCAGACATTCTGAGCACATGCTCACTGGTTGAGCTATTCTCCTCCATCTTGTAGGAAAAATACTTGTCAAAGGTCTCATACCTCTCGACTCGGGCATGATTCTGAAATACCAATTTCAGCTCTTGGAACATCTTATATGCTCCTTGTCGTTCAAAACATTTTTGAAGTCCCGGTTCTAAAGCATGGCGCACTAAACTATCAAGTAGTCATCATACCGAGCTTGCCAAACATTAATAATTTCTGCCTCTGCTCCTGCAATAGGTCCGTTAACTAGCGGTGCATCAAGGACATAATTCTCCTGTGCAGCAATGAGGAGAATCCTCAGATTACGGACCTAGTCTGCATCATTGCTACTATCATCTTTCAACTTAGTTTTCTCTAGGAACATATCAACATTAATATAGGGGAGCTATACGCGAGCTATTGATCTACAACATAGATATGCAAAAACTATCAGGACTAAGCTCATGATAAATTAAAGTTCAATTAATCATATTACTTAAGAACTACCACTTAGATAGATATCCCTCTAGTCATCTAAATGATCACGTGATCCATATCAACTAAACCATGTCCGATCATCACGTGAGATGAAGTAGTTCTCAATGGTTAACATCACTATGTTGATCATATCTACTATATGATTCACGTTCGACCTTTCGGTCTCAGTGTTCTGAGGTCATATCTGCATATGCTAGGATCGTCAAGTTTAACCCGAGTATTTTGCCTGTGCAAAACTGGCTTGCACCCGTTGTATGTGAACGTAGAGCTTATCACACCCGATCATCACGTGGTGTCTCGCAACGACGAACTGTAGCAATGGTGCATACTCAGGGAGAACACTTACACCTTGAAATTTAGTGAGAGATCATCTTATAATGCTACCATCGACCTAAGCAAAATAAGATGCATAAAGGATAAACATCACATGCAATCAAAACAAGTGATATGATAAGGCCATCATCATCTTGTGCCTTTGATCTCCATTTCCAAAGCACCGTCATGATCACCATCGTCACCGGCTTGACACCTTGATCTCCATCGAAGCATCGTTGTTGTCTCGCCAACCATTGCTTCTACGACTATCGCTACTGCTTAGTGATAAAGTAAAGCAATTACATGGCGATTGCATTTCATACAATAACGCGAGAACCGTAAGGCTCCTGCCAGTTGCTGATAACCGTTGCAAAACATGATCATCTCATACAACTATTTATATCTTATCACGTCTTGACCATATCACATCACAACATGCCCTGCAAAAACAAGTTAGACGTCCTCTACTTTGTTGTTGCAAGTTTTACGTGGCTGCTACGGGCTTCTAGCAAGAACCGTTCTTACCTACGCATCAAAACCACAAGGATTTTTCGTCAAGTGTACTATTTTAACTTTCAACAAGGACCGGGCGCTGCCAAACTCGATTCAACTAAAGCTAGAGAAACAGACACCCACTAGCCACCTGTGTGCGAAGCACGGCGGTAGAACCAGTCTCATGAACGCGGTCATGTAATGTCGGTCTGGGCCGCTTCATGCAACAGTACCGCCGAATCAAAGTATGACATGCTGGTAAGCAGTATTACTATTATCTCCCACAACTCTTTGTGTTCTACTCGTGCATATAACATCTATGCATATACCTGGCTTGGATGCTACTGTTGGGGAACGTAGTATTTCAGAATTTTCCTACGATCACGCAAGATCTATCTAGGAGAAGCATAGTAATGAGCGGGGAGAGTGTGTCCACGTAACCTCGTAGACCGAAAGCGGAAGCGTTCTATCAACGCGGTTGATGTAGTCGAACGTCTTCACGATCCGCCCGATCCTAGCACCGAACGTACGGCACCTCCGTGTTCAGCACACGTTCAGCTCGTTGTCGTACCTCTTACTCTTGATCCTGTTGAGGCCGAGGGAGAGTTTCCTCAGCACGACGGTGTGGTGACGGTGATGATGAAGTTACCGACGCAGGGCTTCGCCTAAGCACTACGACAATATGACCGAGGTGGAAAAATGTGGAGGGGGGCACCGCACACGGCTAAAGATCGACTTGTGTGTCTTTGGGGTGCCCCCTTCCCACGTATATAAAGGGCGGAGGAGAGGAGGCTGGCCCTAGGAGGGGGCGCGGCATGGGGGTAGTGCTACTTGGACTCCTAGTCCAAGTAGGAATCGGTCCCCCCCTTTCCTAGTCCAAGTAGGAGAAGAAGGGAAAGAGGAGAGAAGAGAAGGAAGGAGGGGGGCGCCGCCTCCCCTTGTCCAATTCGGACTGGGCAAGGGGGGGGGGGCACGCGACACCTCTGGCCGGCCCTCTCTCTTCTCCACTAAGGCCCATTGTGGCCCATTAATCCCCCGGGGGGTTCCGGTAACCTCCTAGTACTCCGAAAAATGCCCGATACACTTCGGAACCATTCCGGTGTCCGAATATAACCTTCGAATATATCAATCTTTATGTCTCGGCCATTTTGAGACTCCTCGTCATGTCCGTGATCTCATCCGGGACTCCGAACAAACTTCGCTACATCAAAACACATAACTCATAATACAAATCGTCATCGAACGTTAAGCGTGCAAACCCTATGGGTTCGAGAACTATGTAGACATGACCGAGACACATCTCCCGTCAATAACCAATAGCGGAACCTGGATGCTCATATTGGCTCCTACATATTCTACGAAGATCTTTATCGGTCAAACCGCACAACAACATATGTTGTTCCCTTTGTCAACGGTATGTTACTTGCCCGAGATTCGATCATCGGTATCACCATACGTAGTTCAATCTCGTTACCGACAAGTCTCTTTACTCGTTCCGTACTGCATCATCCCGTAACTAACTCATTAATTAGTCACATTGCTTACAAGGCTTATAGTGATGTGCATTACCGAGAGGGCCCAGAGATACCTCTCCGATTCATGGAGTGACAAATCCTAATCTTGATCTATGCCAACTCAACAAACACCATCGGATACACCTGTAGAGCATCTTTATAATCACCCAGTTACGTTGTGACATTTGATAGCACACAAAGTGTTCCTCCGGTATTCGGGACATGCATAATCTCATAGTCAGAGGAATATGTATAAGTCACGAAGAAAGCAATAGCAATAAAACTATACGATCATTATGCTAAGCTAACAGATGGGTCTTGTCCATCACATCATTCTCTAATGATGTGATCCCGTTTATCAAATGACAACACATGTCTATGGTTAGGAAACTTAACCATCTTTGATTAACGAGCTAGTCAAGTAGATGCATACTAGGGACACTCTGTTTGTCTATGTATTCACACATGTACTAAGTTTTCGGTTAATATAATTCTAGCATGAATAATAAACTTTTATCATGATATAAGGAAATATAAATAACAACTTTATTATTGCCTCTAGGGCATATTTCCTTCAGCAATTTCAAAAAAATTCCTACGCTCATGCAAGATCTATCTAGGTGATGCATAACAACAAGAGGGGAAGAGTGTGTCCACGTACCGTCATAGAACCAAAGTGGAAGCGTTTGACAACGCGGATGATATAGTCGAACTTCTTCTCGTTCCGACCGATCTACTACCGAACGTACGACACCTCCGAGTCCTGCACACGTTTAGCTCGATGACGTCCCTCGAACTCTTGATCCAGCAAAGTGTTGAGGGATAGTTTCGTCAGCATGACGGCGTGGTGACGGTGATGGTGAAGTGATCCGTGCAGGGCTTCGCCTAAGCGCTGTGAAGATTTGACCGGAGGCGTAAACTGTGGAGGGGGGCCACTACAAAAAAATACACTTCCGTGATGATACGTGTTTGTCACAGTAGGTCGCGTTTTTTGTCATGTATGTACATCCATAACAAATTTATGACAGAATCAAGATAGTCATACCTGTGCTGTCGTAGAAGTGTTCCATGACATTACGGAAATTATCATCACGGAAGTGTCCACTTCCATGACGATAAATCGCGCGTCACAGAAGTGCTTTCGTCAAGGGTGACCGACACGTGGCATCCACCGTAACGGAACACCGTTAAGCTATCGGGTCGGGTTTTGGACCTGATAACCCGTTAATAGCCCCGACCAATGGGGATTTTCCACATGTAAAATCATCATTGGCTGGAGGAAACACGATGTCGGCTCACCGGCCGGGACAGATGTCATCCACTCATTGGATGTATACGCCTATGATACATCGACACATGGCACGACCCAACAAGTTTAATTGGGCCGGCCCAATTAAAGGCCCACAAGTTTTGGGGACCATAATGGGCCGGCCCAGCTAAAGGCCCACAAGATTTTGCGGACCATAATGGGCCGGTCCAGCTAAAGGCCCACGAGATTTTGCGGGCCATAATGGGCCGGCCCAGGTAAAGGCCCACAAGATTTTGCGGGCCATAATGGGCCGGCCCAGCTAAAGGCCTAGAGATTTTTGTGTGCTATAATGGGCCGGCCCAGGTAAAGGCCCGCAAGATTCTTGCGGATCATAATGGGCCGGCCTAGCTAAAGGCCCACGAGATTTCGTCGACATTAATGGGCCGGCCCAGCTATAGGCCCACAAGATTTTGAGGACCTAGTAGGCCGACCCATTAACTGGCTGCCATGTTTTGGGCCAAATGTCGGCCCATATCTGATCCGGTCCATTAATGGCCTGCCATGTTCCGGGCCTAAAACTGGCCCATATGAGATCCGGCCCATTATAAGCCTACCACGTTCTGGGCCAAATTACGGCCCAGATCAGGTCCGACCCTTTAAGAGGCTTTGGATTCAATTATGGCCCATATTAAATTCGGCCCGGCAACTAGACACTATGCTTTTGGGCCCACTTGCTAAAGGCCCACTTAGTAATTCGGCCTGATATTAGTTTTGGCCTGTTAAGGGCCTGTTTAACATTTTGGCCCTATATTAATTTCAGCTATTAAAAGCCCGTCATATAGTTGGGCCTAACTACGGCCCGATTTGCATCCCGCCTGCTCGCAGCCGATATCTGATTGGGACAAACAAGGACCGAGACAATTTTGGCCTATTAAAAGCCCGTGATTTGATTCGCACAATCATGGGTCGGGGTTCATTTCGGGCTGCTGCCGGCCCGTGAGCTGTTCGGCACGTTTCAGGCCCGACCTACATTGTGATTGCATGACGACCCGATTATGTACCGTCGGTTTACTGCGAAGACAGGATATATATACAGTAAAATAACTGCAGCATCATGAATAAGAAAAAACCTAGACTATACAATAAAAAAATTACGACATATTACATCCACTGGGCATCAAAGTTCACCACTATGATAATAAAGCACAAGCAGACAGCAGATTACATACACTTGGCATCAAAGATCACCACCAGTGCAAATAAACACGCCGACAAAATAATATACAAAACCAACAGCACTTCAATAGAGTTCAAGAAAGGTTAGCCTCTTTGGGAGCTGCAGCAAGCTGCAGAAAGCAAGATGATGAGATGCGCTTGTTCAACACTTATATCTTCCTCACTCGGAAGATAAACAAGCGAGACATATGACAGGTTTTGCACGTAAAAGTATCGGTCTTGATAATTCATCGCATTTCTTCTTGATTTAATAAAGTGACACTGTTTAAAATTGCATTAACACAATATGGTATTGTTCAGGTCAAGACATGGCAGGAAATGACATTGTGAAGGAGTTGGCAGCTTCACGACAACACCGGATCACGATCAAAAACTCATAAGTATCAATGGTTAGTGTCTTTGTCAATTTATACCATTTCAAATTGGCAAATAAAGAGATGGTTTAAATAATAGTAGAATGATATGACATTGTTCATAGTTAAGACATTGCAGAATATGACATTGTGCTGTAGTGGGTAGGTTCACCACACCATTGGATTACGGATGAAGAACAAAAGCATACATGCAGTGCAAAAGAAGATCACTTGCTCTATATAGTTTAATTTACATGGTATGAAGAAGGAACTTGGTTGTACAACTGAAAACTTAAATTGAGGAAGGACAAACTTTTGTTTATGAACTACATAATAAACTTTAAATAAGCAATTTGATGCAAACACCAAAAATAAACATCTTTTGCAGTCATGCCTAACCAAATATATACAACAAAGTTTGAAGGCTTGAGATGGACAAACTTACATTATTGGTGAAGACAGGCTCTATAAAGGCCTTGTCCATGCTGATGGGGGGGCAATTCAAGAAGTTTACCACAGAATCTTCTTCAAAAGCATTGCCTTTATTCTACATTTTGTTAAGAGTAAATATAGATGTGATAATATACGAAAAAATGGAGAATATTTAAGATAAGATGAAGAGTGATGCTACATAACCAAGTAGCTATAAATGTAAGTGCAGCAATATAGGCAAAAGGTACAGCCAAGAGCAATGCACAACTAAACTTCTTCAGTACCAACCTTATGGTAAGAGTAAATATAGATCTGATGTGTAGAAAATGGAGGGCAAAGGAAAATAAGCTGCAGAGTGATGGTACATGAACAACTACCTGTAATTATAATTACACTAAAGGACAGCATGTACTTACAAGAACAATGCAGAGCTAAAAAAACATTGGCATTGGATATATTCTACACTAATGTAACCATTCATACAGATCAGATAATTTGGAGCGAACAATTGATAAGCAAGCTATCATGCATACTGCTGTCACATAATGAACCAGGTATGTATGCAAGTACAGTGATACAGGACAACAGGTACTAACAAGAGCAAAGCAACGGGTAGCATATTTGCGATATCCTGTCGTTCTTTTCAAACCGGAATTCTTCTTCGAGCAGATTTCCTGCAAAAAAGATCCGTAAGGCACATGCGGAAAAGTAGAAGTTCAAATTGTCATGTGATTTCATAGACGAGACCTCATCACAGGAGCGAGACCAGTGCATAACAAGGTTTTTCCATTCAATGTCTTCTAAATTTAGCACAAGAGACTTCACCGAAGTTCGTTTATAGACTTGCCACCAAAGTGTGATTTCCTCAGGTAACACCGATACTGCTGCAATGCTTCCTTGAAAAGCACAAGCAAGCTTTGCTCGTCATGACTATCCAGATTGACCCTCGCCTAGTTACAACAATGTAATGTAAATCATTGATGTGTTCAATCAGCAGAAAACAGGAAAATAATAACCATGAATAATAGCACTTACACGTAAGTTGGACAGGAAGATGTGAAAATGGTGTTTGTCTTCACAATAATCTTCCCATGATGGGAATATATGCACGTAGTCCCTAAAAACATTGAAAGCATTGTCTTTTAAACTGGGAATAAATGGAATGGGGTTCCAATCTGCAGGAATTGGCCGTCTCTGCAGTTGGGATAGGTCTTCGGCCGGTGGACTTGCTGTACTTTTTGCTGGAGTGGGATTTTTCTGTGGTACAGCTGGTGCTATGGCAAATGAAATCGGTATACCTTTTGCTGGAGTGCAGGTCATGTGTGGTGGGGCTAGTGGTGTGGCCAGTGAAGTATGGGTATAGTCTGCTGGAGTCGGTCCTACGTTTTGTGTCACTGGTTGTACAGCCAATATAAGTGGGGTGTTGTCTGATTTCTCCGGCACAACCATGTTTTTCAAGGACTTTGCTGGTGCTCCTTCAGGTTCGGCAATCACCCTCTTCCTTTTTGATGTCTGATGCACACGAACAACATTTGAATGGAAAAACATGGTATGATGACAGATGGAATATGTATTGATAATGGATGGGCATGGCATCTCGACATATATGATGAGTAAACTAAGCAGATGGCGGTGCAACAAAGTAGAAGAAATGCAATACCACATATGCAAGATACCCGCAATCAATAAAACATTGCCAAATTAGAACAGGCACCTTGATGGGTGAACAGGACAGGCCATCTGCCTTTGACTCCTCGAGGTTAGAATAGTCATTAGGATCATATTCTGAACAAGAGTCAACAGGTGGGGAGCGTATGAGTTTCATTGCATCCAAAATGGCACTCAATGCCTTGGTGCCAATTTTGTAAGTCATTGTAGTGTTTAGCTTCAAGAGTGGACTGCTGCTAGTGCGACACAAAGCAGCTACACAGATCATAGTGTAGATATCACAGGAAAACCTTAAGCATTAGAGTAAAATCAGCAAAGTGGAACTTGCTAGAATATATGTGCTAGTATTGCCGGTACGACTAGAAAGGCTTTGGATACCAGCTCTCTTCAAGTGAAGGTGCGGTACTATTAATATCAGTGTAACTCGCAAAGGCGACACAGCTCCGCGCATTTCCTTGCTATTCTTATAGGATTCAAGTGGGCAGGCCACTACAAATCCTATTCCTATGTTTACAAGATCCTACGAATCAAAGAGGCTCAATGTGTCCATCACAACCGACCGTATAGACCTCTACACTGCTAATGTCCCTGCTCATCTTCAGTACAAGGAACATACTATACTACTAGCATACTCCCTCCGTTCGAAAATATAAGTCTTGGTAGAGATTTCCACTATGGATCACATACAGATGTATCCAGATACATTTTAGAGTGTAGATTCACTCATTTTGCTCCATATGTAGTCCATGGTGGAATCTATACAAAGACTTGTATTTAGGAACGGAGAGAGTACATATTAAAGAAGAACGGAAGAGGAACATGGTAAAGAAGAGAAGCAGATTTTGGATAATAAAATGTTGGTTGCGCAGTGCCCACACAAGATGAACCAGAGCGCATTAAGAATGCAACTCCCAACTGTCTCTCGACCATTTCAGGCGGTTGGATGAAGATCCTACATCTCCTAACCCTTCTTCTTCCTCGTCTCTTAATTCTTCCCATCTGAGAACACCGCAGACAGGCACCGGGCTGGACCACCGCCCCCACCGCCTGTGTTCCTCCGCCACCCCACCCCCACCAGCGTCGAGTTTTCTTCGTTCGTGGCCCCACAACCACCCGAGCCCTTGGATCGCACCGCGAACTCCGTGAGCTCTGAAAAATCGATGACCCAATTTTGAAATTTAGTCTACTGTGATTTAACTAGTGTGGAATATAAAAGGGGAAAACCATAAGCATTGGGAGTATAGTGTTGAGCGTGCCATGGCGGATCTGAAGGTGCAAACTGGACAAAGGCAACTTCGCAACCAAGACAAGAAATCAGAGTAAAGCAGTGGCGATCTATTTTCTTTCTGCGATAAATAAGTTGAGCAGATACGAAAGAGCACCGCCTCTGGTGCGCCACCGTGTACGCATCTGCTGAGAATTTGACGGTGCTGCGGTAGCGATGGCTGTCGGCAGCGTGGAAGCAGATCTAGGAGGGTAGACGGTGGCGGCGGGGCGCGATGGACGAGACGGTCGTAGGAGCGGCGCCGACAAGGTGGACGACGGCGGGGATGAAGCGAGAGGACGGGATGCAAGGATCCCGGTCCGAAGGCGTGGATGAGAGAGGTCGATCTCTTGTAATGGACGGTGGCATCGGGGTATCAGCTCCGGCATGGTGGAGGAGGACGGCGGTGGATGGGGTGGCGGACGGCGGCGGACGGAGGAGGGTGGGGTGGAGTGGGTGTTTTGGCGCCCACGGAGTACGAATGGGGAAAAGGGAGGTAGAGAGGAAGAAGGGAACCATGTATTCAGGGCGCGCTTGTCTCAAATGCGAGGAAATTTACAAACTTAGCCCCCGTTTCAAATTTCTACTACATCACAGCAACATTAGTCGGTTGGGGATAGGACGGTAATCTCGCATACACCGAATATTTGCCGACGAGAGTTTGTTTTTGACGCCCACCATGTATGAATATGAATTGTGGAGGGAGTCGATTTGGGCCAAGGGCACACTGTGTTTTGGCGCCCACCGTGTATGAATCCGGGTGAGAGGCGGTAACGTCACGTTTGGGTGAAATTACAAACCTACCCCTATCGAAACCTATAGAAATCCAGCAGATAGGCTTTGCGTGGCAGGGATAGGCAGTAGTGATTTCCATCTCGCAGATTTTGGTTTCGGGCGGGGTTACTGCGACTTTCCCCGCTTCATTCAAATTTTGCACAGTGCACGTTTACCGTGCCAACTCAATTCGAATCCCGTTTGTATTCTACTATTTTTTTTCGGGGGGATCAATTTTCAATTGGAATTACATTGTATATACATCAATTTTTTATATATACTTTCAAAAGCACAACAAAGAATTCTTCTCCTTTATGTGTATAATATGATTTACAAATACAACTATATCGAAATCTTAAGGTTGAATTCGAAAAAATTTAACCAAATTATGTTCTACTAAAATGTATGGATCAGTAATATTTACATATTAAATAACATAGATGTGCGTGAATTCATATGAGTATGCATGTTTGATAGATCAATTTTGGTTCGAGTATGGATTACATGTATCGTCATCTCGAATTCAAATATTTGAATCCCTTTTTTGTTCACTCCTTTCACGCCCATCTCTCTCACATGCATGCTCCTTCAGGTAGCTATCACTCTCTTTTCTCCAGCTCACCCGCACGCTCACTTCATGTTTCTCCTATCCTTGCAAACATCGTCTCTCGACGTCTCCCTTGGGAAGTGTCACACTCTCCCTATCATTATACATTACACGGTTTTCATTATCTCTCACGTCTCTACTGTTCTCTGGTATCACTCGGTACCTATACTTTCTTTTTCACCGCCACACAGACAGTCTCCACTCGTATTTCACTTTGTCTTTCTCTCTATGGGATTCTCTCACACACCCTATATGTCTCTACATATGACTCATACCAATAAAATTACTCTCTCTCTCTCTCTAGACACAACATTTGTTGCGGTCTCCTTTTAAATCTCCATCCCAGTGACATTATTCATTTGTTTACCGATCGAGACAACCCCGACTACCGTCTCTCTCTCTCTCTCACATACACACACACAACTCCTGCTTCCACTCCCTTCCCGACTACCGCCTCTCTCTCTCACACAAAACTCTCGCTTCCACCCGACTCGTATTTCTCTCACAAACATTTATCGACTGGCTAGCCTCTAGATAGGTTTATACACCCGCACACTCGTGCTTCCACCATCGCATACATGTCTCTCTCCCGCTCCTTGTATCTATGTAGCTTTTCTTCCCTTCTTGAGACCGCCCTCTCGATCGTGCACACACACACTATCGCCTCATTTTAAGCTGATACCTATCGCACACACTACTTGTGTCTTTGTCACACATGCACTCCGTCCTCCTCCACTCTCCTCTCTCTCACACACACATGGGCTTTTGCAACAACTAGCAAGATGCCCATGTGTTGCCTGAACATCAAGATGCATTTGTATGAGTAGTTTATCTTGTGGGGAAAAGGATGAGCGAGGAAGGCCTTATTTGCAAATGTGGAGAGGGTGTGGGTATCTTTTTGCAAAATTGCCATAGTTTCCTTCCTATCCATCAGATATAGATCGGACGGCCTATATTGCAGGATGGCAGGCACACGATCATCACCGACAATGCTTTTTATAAGAGTAGGGATAAAAATAGAGTTGGTGATGATGGTGGGCCTGCCATCCTGCAATGTAGGTCGTCCGATTTATATCTGACGGATAGGAAGGAAAATATGGCAATTTACCCGCACTCTTCACCACATTTGCAGATAAGGCCTTCCCTCGTTCATCCTTTTCTCCCACAAGATCTTGATGTTCCGTGCAACGCACGGGCATCTTGCTAGTAAGAGTAGAAATTAGACATATACCACTTCTCGAATCTTGAAACCAACAACATTCCTCCCTTATCTCATCAAAACCGCCAAAGGAATATATTTTGAGTGAAACATAACATATTTTTAGTGATATACATATTTCAAAACTAGACTTTTTTCTATCAAATCGGTGAATATGTATTAATCTACTTTGATCGGGTGGCAACGCATTGGCACATTGCTAGTAGTTATTGTAATTTTTTGGACACCAGACAAATGGTGGAGTACATATACGAAGAGAAGAGGCGCACACACGTAGTCGGCCTCCCGCTGTCTCGCACACATGAGTGTTACGTAAAGGCAACGTTAACAAATAAACCCTAAAACCCTAGGCGCATGATTGCTGCATTCGCGGGTACCGGGTACGTGGTGGAGCACCTTTGTAGGAGTTGATGGTCAGGACCACAAGTGAACGACTTGGAGCGCGGTGGCTCGCCAGTTGCCACAGATCAAGTAGCCACGTTTAAAATATCATTTTTCTAGCGGGGTTAAGAGTTCCGATTTTCAATGGCACGTTATAAATAGTAAGTAGTTTTTAGAACGATTGGTATGGAGCGAAAATGGAATTCATAGTACTACGTACCTCCTTGGCGTATGGTTGTATGGGTTTATGTTGCGAGATGTTGAACCTGGTAGTTCTAGGGCAAATACTATGGTTTAGATTTAGATGCTGGTTTTCGATGTCGGAAGGAAACCCTTCTTTGATTAAAAAACTACTACCTCCATTCTGGTTTACTAGTCCCCATCGTACTTTGGGTCAAAGTTTGTCCACGAATTTTACTTGTAAAATGTGAATGGAAAACGAGATTTTGTTATACCCAAACAAAAAAGGACTGGAGGGAGTGATTGCTCTGACACGGACGCGACCTCTCACAGCAGGCATTGAACCGGCGCGCTGGCCAAGAGGGCCGCACTCGCTGCAGGCCCGGCTGAGCACGCCTCCTCGCCGCGTGCAACCAGCTTAAGACTGCCCCGCCTGCCTTCATTGAATCCGCGCGTGTGCCGGCAACACGTCCTTCCAAGAGCCGGCAGGCATTTTAGAACAGAAAACATGACTAAAATATATTAATTTACGCATGGTCTTGACTTGTTGTGCTCGCACTGGTAGCAGGAACTAGTAGAGGTTTTTCTTTATTTATAACTCTCCTCATATTTTTTTTGGCTTTGAAGTGAATCATGGTTGTGGACATTATGTATGAATGTCAAGATATCTGTGAACATGAGTTTGATGTGGAAGTTGAACTTGGAATGTCGGGCTTGCGCGTGAACTATACCATGTCCAATGCTTCGTTTGTTATTGTTTGGAAAGTAATTGCTGTTATTACATGACCCGGAAAAAACATTTTGTGCCACATCAGTAGATGCACAGACATCACAACAGTCATGCTGACTGGATAAACATTTGAACCTAGCTATTGACAACAGTTTTAGATAGCAGGAGACGCCTAGCCTGCTCTGCCTCTGCTAGCTTATTTCTGGCTTCTTCCATCTCTTCTTTGGCTTGGGTGAAGAGAGCATCTGATTGCTCTTTTCGCTTCTTCAGGAAGTCAGCTACATTCTCAAGGGCTGCTGCACGCTTTCTTTCAGCCTTCACTAATGCCACGAGGACACGAACAACTGACGAATCCACCTAGCTTGTGTGTAATCCAGCATCATCTGGGAATTTGCACCTTGTGTCTAATCTAGCATCATTAGGGAACTGGCACATTGTGTGTAATCCAACCTCATTTTGGAAACATGATCTCGAGGTTGACCATACTTCCCTCCTCGCAGGAACTGCATCTTGACATGAAGTTACTTCTTTTTTAGATCAATACTCAGAGAAACCTAGATCCATTTAGTAGAAGCCAGATAAACAGAACTCGGAGAAGTGAATTCAAAAGGAAAAGAAGTATAAAAACAGACTACAAGGTGAGAACACCCACTTCCTACATCAAGTTAAAAACGAAAGCATTAGGACGATTAAGACTCTTCTTATTACACATCGAAGAACACCATGCTTAAGAGAAACAGAAACTACAACATATACACATCGAAGAACACGAGGCTAAACGAAAGTAATTGAAAGGGTGTTACTTACCAAAGCTCGTTTTACAAGTTCGGTGCAGCTCCTCTTTAACTTGCCACGCTCCTTGAAGATGTCCCGAATATCCCATGTTTGGTCTTCATTGCTCCTCTGCATGTTCACACTCGTGGTTTTAAAATCTCAACATGGCAAGAAAAATACTACTAGTAATGCTCGCGCATCTTGTGGGCAACATTAAAGCACTCATCTGCCATGTTAGAGCATCTCCAACAGAATCACAACGCGCGGCGCTTTAAAAAAGTGTTTACAGTGCTGAGATCGAGAAGTCGATAGTAGAGAGTAGAGGATAGTTCTCAGCATAGATAGATAAAAAAAAGATAATTCAACTACTCCTCGTCGTCCGACTCCTCCTCGGTGATGTCCTCCTCCGACATCTGACTGTAGGCGTGAAGATACCGATCATCGTCGGATTCCCAGGGCGACGCTGCTCCTAGCCTCATGTTGAATTGAGTGTCCGCTTTTGGCCTACGCTTGTCCTCGCGATAGGCGGCTCGCTCCGCCCTCCTCTTATCCCTCTCCGCCCTCCTTTGCGCGTAGAACTCACGCTCGTTGATGATGTCCTGCGGGAAATGTTGGCGCCACAGCGCCATGGCTTCCTCGTCCATCTCGGAGATTACGAGACGGTGCTCCCACCTTCGGTTGTCGCGACGATCCTCGTCAGTTCTAAGCCGCGACAGAGGCTCGAGCTCCTGCGCCCGCTCCCGCGTCGGCACATTGGGGAAGTTCAATGTTCTATGAGGCCACCGGAGGCGCCACGCCGCCACGTCGTACGTGCGGGCGGCCTCGTTGGTGGTGTCGAAATTGCCGAGGCCGAGGCGCATCCCGCGGAACCGGATCTTGACGGAGAAGCCGCCGGACGCCGCGGTATCCCCAAGTTTCCCGGCGACGCGGCGGCATGGTGGCGCGGCGGCGGCGAGGTGAAAAAGAGCGGGGAGAGAGCGGTGGCGAGGCACAGAGCGGTGGCAAGGCACAGAGCGGTGGGAGGGCGTTGGATTTTATAAAGCGCGCCGGACGCCGCGCGCCAAAACTAGCGCACGCCCGGCCGCTTTTTCCTGCGCGCGCGCGATCCTTTCCCAACGTCTCTGCTATCTCTACTCTCTTCTCTATGGTTATATTTATTTAATATTTAATATTTAATATTTATCTCTACTTCCTTTACTGTCTACTTTTTTACTCTATACTTTTTTTTCTTGCAATATAGGCCGTCCCATTTATATCTGACAGATAGGAAGGAAACAAATGGGAATTTTGCAGAAAGATACCCATACCCCTCTCCAGATTTGCAAATAAGGCCTTCCCTCGTTCATCCTTTTCTCCCACAAGATAAACTACTCATACAAATGCATCTTGATGCGTGCAACGCATGGGCATCTTGCTAGTTCTAAAAACCTTTCCATCATTTGCCACACTACAGGTTGCAGATAAAAAACCTACCCAAGCATAGCGTGATACAGGAGCGACGCACAATTACCAGCTGATATTTTGTTGGACAATGGAGGCTATAACCAATTACTTTTATGGGAACAATAGCACCCAGGAAAATTGAAGGGTAGGTATGAACAAAATTGGAACTGCACATGTACTGCTAAGTGATTCAATACACACATTACCAATCGAGGAGAAGAACGATGGTCGCGGCGGCCTCTGTGAGTCATGGTCGGCAACGGGAGTCAGTTCATTGTCCACGACGGTGGTACTTCTGCGCTTGGCGTCGGCTTCCGGAAGCAGATCCGAGACCGTGGAAGGCGATGCGGGGAAGAGGCTCCGTCTCGACGACGACGGTGGACCGGCTCCGGTCTGGCGTCTGAGGTCGTCGATGAGGCAGATCGCTGCGGTGGATGAGTGCGCCGATGTAAAGAGGAGGAGCACGAAGGCTGCGGTGCCGTGGAGAAGTCTATTTTGCGGTGGGGATAGAAAATGGGGAGTATTCAGGTGTACTACTCTGGGTGCCGGGGTGGGGTTGGCTGGGTAGGGTGAACTGAAGTTACGAAAACAGCCCCTACCAAGCGTCATCCGTAGGCCTGTTCGAAGGCTATGATGGTAACTTCCACAGCTCGAATCAGGGTCGCGGGATTTTCCGCCGACCTCAAAATTTTGTGACCTTGGACTCCCGTGTGGCGTGTTGAGTGGTTCGTGAAGCAACTAGAGTAGTAGTAGTAAACTCTGCATATTAGGTTTGACCAAGTCAAACTTCCTAAAGTTTGACCAAGTTTATATAAAAATATAAACATTTACCATAACAAATATGTATGATGTGGAAGTACATTCAATAATGAATCTAATGGTATTTATTTGTTATTGTATATGTTAATATTTTTGTTATAAGCTTTCGAGAGTTTACAAAACTTGACTTTGACCAATGCTAATATCGCGGACTTAAATAAAAATGGAGGAGTACACATTTGTTTTCTTAGTTTGTAGTGAACTAATCATTTGTTGAAATTGTGAAATAAATATATTAGGCTATTCACTTGAATGTAATGGTCTATACAATTCAATAGTTACAATCATTGTCGAATCCCAAGATGTATACAAGGTCTATAGTACTTCACAACATGCTCAAACTCACATAATCCCACTCAAATGAGAATATAAATGCATTTCATAGTTATTGCTTTGTAGGATGCAACAAAAACAACAAAAACTCTACATCAGCCATTATAGAAGCAACATTCTGACATATCCCATTGTGTGAATGAAACGTGCAGAGAGAGCTTTTGAAGATGGAGCAGATAGGGCGGAAAAGATTGTATGTTTGTGGACGAGAGAGTAGGAGACAAGCCTAACGAGAGAGGAAGAAGTTAGGTCTGTGAGAAAGATGGAGACATGTAATATACGTGAGATGCGTGTGCATCCGGATTCTGTATACGTGGAAGGAGAAGAGACAACATGTTTGATGAGAGAGCTGGAAAAACATGGACGAGAGGGGAAGGATCTCATGGGTTGAGGGATTGACAATTTTGTGCGGGGGAGAGAGGGATTGGTAATTTTCTGCAAGAGAGAGAGAGAGAGGGGGGGGAGGAGTCAGTCAGCCATCGTCACATCACCCTGCTTCCAAATTACCCCACATTCTCTAGCGCGGTGTGGTCGTCGTCTTCGATCTGCTCGATGCCCTCTTTGAAGATTGAGGTGTTGTGCATGTTGGGGTGCAAAGAAGCACAAGCGAGAGTGGTCGCCGTATAACCTTGGATGGGGATGAATTGTGTGCTCGGGGGAGTGTGCGTGTGTGTTGTGCTGCGTGTGTGTGTGTGTGTGTGTGCGTCTTGTATGTGTGTGTGTGTCGATATTGAGAGAAAACAAACCTAAGGAGAGAAATGGGTATTCACGAAGAGATTGTGCGGGCCTTGAGGTGGGCAGGGGCCGAGTGAGGGTGTCAAAATGTGCGCGTTGATGCATGTGTTGCATGCGATCGTGCGAGGGACGGACGAATCCTCTCTCTCTCTCTCTCTCACACACACACACACAAGTAAACTAGAAGACCGTTCTCTCAAGTATACACAACGTATCGGCATCTGTCTATGTCTCACTCATGCATGATCATTTGCACATTCACACCTCTCTATGTCTGTATCACACGCACACCGTCTCCACATTGCCCTTCCGCCATAACACACATATGGACACATACACACGTTCTCTCTCAGTCACACACACAAAATAAGTATTAAAAAACTAGGGCGCACCTAAAACGTCCAAATCCAAATAAACACAAAATGGAGCTAAATTCAAATATATGGAAATATTGCAGCGTCAAGAACTTTACCAGGAAAAAAACTTGAGTAATATTCGAGGATTGTTTTCACACACACAAAAAAGGTTCGGTGGATGTCCTTCAAGCCCGACACGGTGACGCACCATTCGATCGACCGCGCAGCCGCGGTTCACGCGCTTGCACAGGATTCCGTATCGTGGCTACGGTACTAACTTAAAAAAATTAATAAAAGCGCTGCCTAAGTCTAATGTTTACGTGTACTAGTACGGTTTTCTTTTAAGTTTGACCAACCTTATATAAAACTAAAGTAAGCTCCCATACGCGCACTCATCAATATGCCGCCGCCACCGTTGCGCATGCCGGCGCCCGCCTGCTCCGGCCAACAATTTCTTGCCCATCACCATGGTGTCGCCGCCATCCCTGTGCCATGAAGCCGAAGGCTCGCCCACTCACGTCGTCTGCAGTCCCTCCTCGCCATGCCGCCGCGCTGCCAAGCACGCAAGCAGCTGGTGGAGCCATGTCTATGCACGCAGCGTACGAAGAGGAGGATGAGCGCATGCTCCAGCACGCCGGCGAGGAGGAACTAGCGTGTTATTGTCGTCTCTGCCCGCGCGGAGGAGGCGCGCATGGTGGCTGTCGTGGCGGAAGCCGGTCGCGCGCGCGTCGAGCCCGCAAACCGGGTGTGGACGCGGAATCTACCTTCGAGACCTTGATTGCCACGTGGATCCTGCAATCTGAAGGAGCAATTTGGGTCAGTCGACTCATGTGAGCCGTTTGACGCAACATGGATGGCTAGAAGGGCTTCTTCCACCTCTTCTGCCGTCTTCTTCCTTCGCTCCGTCGAACTTCTTTCACAAATCGACTGACCCAAATTATACTACTAGTACGAACATATTAAGTACAGTAGGAACACGAAGATACGAGCAGTAGTACCAACTGCAACAAGAACAGTAGTAAGACATAGTACTAGTACTACTCTACATACTAAAGAGTTCAAATAACGAGAAAGAACATAAACATAGTTCTGTTGGGGCCTCAGCACAACACACCCTTGAAAATAAACTAACCAACTAGTCCGCTTGACACTGCAGTAGAACTAGCATGAGCGATGGCACTGCCACCTACTCGGTGTCCGAGTCCACGTCCTCGACTTCGTCCTCGTCCCTCTTCCTCTTCCTCTTCGCCGACGCTTCTTTGCTTGAACCGGACACTGGGCTCTGCTTCTTCATCCAACCCATGTAGATAATTTAAACAAAGGTAGGCATCCATTGCTGCTTACAGGATGTGATCTTCATCTAATGTCTTCGACTCCCATGCATGATGAAACTCGTGATGAGGTTTCTTCAGTTTAGCATACAAAGGATCAATCATGGCTGCTGCCAGGGTCAGCATTGAAGGTTGAGAGGAGGACACCAGGCTTGCCTTCTGGAGATCGAAGGGCTGGCCTACAACAAGACATATCCGACACATGACATCTCTGTCGTTCTTAAAGCCTACAGTAACGAATTTCACTCTTTTGCCCTTGAGGACGTTCTTCAAATCCTGGCACTCAACGTCGGCATGGCATATGTGGTAGACCAAGCAAACGTTATGTACGCAAACCTGGATCACGACGGGCTTCTTCCTCTCTTCGTCCTTTAGATCCTTCTCTCGTCCCAGGACTGTGGTGTACTCAACATCTAGCCCAGCGACCAACTCATCCGTTGAACTGTTGAACATGCGTAGGAAGCGAGCAAGCCATGCTTTCACCGTTGCGGATCCACGTGTATAGATGACGATGAAAGGATCGCCGGTGATGGCTCTAACCTGGTACTCAGCGGCGACCATGGAGATTTGGGAGGCCATGGATTTTGTAGGAGGGTTAGGAGAAGTTGAACTGTTGTACCCATAAAAACGGGAGCGAACTAATGTGAAAGGGCGGAGACGGCCGGGGAGCGAACTGTTGTGAGGTAGAAGACGGGGACGAGTAGGGCGTGCGAACGGCGTGGGGTTGCTGGCTTGCCTGGTGGATAAACGGCAGCAAGGCCCCAAAGAGTTCTCGAGAACTATGCGAACGGCGTGGGGTTGCTGGCTTGCCTGGTGGATAAACGGCAGCAAGGCCCCAAAGAGTTCTCGAGAACTATGCGGGACCCACTAGATGTCATGTCTACTAGACCCATATCGTAGGCCTGACGGTATAGCTTCTTCCTGTTCGCATGCCATGCCAGCGCGTGGATGTAACTTCACTTAATTCCGTCAACCGTTGCGCCTCCCACGACCTTCGCCTCCCTCGTGCGGTCGCGCCCTTTGAGACTTCGACCGGCTATAAATGAGCAATTTTTTTGCCTACTCCGCATGCATGATACTCCCTCTGGTCCTTTTTACTTTCGTCAACCGTTTGCAAAGTGTTTGACCAAATATATACTTTTTTTGAACACCACCTTATATTAATTAACCAGCCACACCAGTACACTCATCGATACAATATTCACCACACAGGGCGGTACGTTATTTACAAGAATACCATCTAATCTATTGTCAAAGCTATACTTAGCGATTAAGTGTGCCACCTTATTGGCCGAACGGCTAATATTTGACAATTGAAGATTGTTGATCAACTTCGAGACGCTCAACGCTTTCATCTTCAGGTCACGCATAGCAGACCTATCATAGTCCCCCGATGCAAGAGGCGCTACCACAAAAGCGCAACCAGTCTCTAAAATTACAGGATTATGAAGAGAAATACCTATGTAGAGACCGGCAATGCAAGCCCTAAGCTCCGGTTCCTCCATGCTTTGACAGGCATCAATGAAATCCCACGACCAAATTTATACTAAAAATATCAATATCTACAATACTGATTATAATGAGTATAAGAACTACGTTTTATAATGAGTGTAAAAATATTGATTTGACATTGAGAATGTTGATACTCCCTCCGTCTAGGTGAGTAAGTCATCTTAGGCTGTGCACCGTGACTAAGGAGGAGGGGAAAATGAGAGACATTAATGTTTATTTGCTAATTAAATAGTATTGCATGCAATGAACTAACCACTGCATGTCATGTTTGATAGTCTCAGGTCATTAAAAGCATGCACACCCTGATCTCTTATTGGTTGATACGTCAAGAAACAAGAAACGAGGTAGAAGTTAATGCACCGCGCCTACGTGTTTTGGGATTATTTGGTTTTCGTAAGATGACTTACACACCTAGCTATTAGAGTACCACTACCTCCCTTCTAGTTTAAAGGGCTCGACTCAAAATTTCACCTACTCTTAGCAAGATAGTAGAGGCGGTGGAATAGTTTTGAAGTCTGCAAAAGTACTCAACTAATGATGTCGTTCTTCACAAAAATGTGTTTACCAATGCATGCATGAACACTAGTTACTCTAACCCCTCTCTTCTTTAATTCTTTGCCACATCGGCATGTTTGCTATTCCGTGTGCATGATACCAGCTAAGATACCACCATTATGGCCAGCCTTAATCATCGCATGCAATAATTTAGTGCACCTTGAAATATGAACATGTGTGCGCGTGTATGTTTTTGATGACTTGAGACTATACCTAGCCCGACATGCAAGATGACTTATTATACACCGTTCCCCATACCTGCAGGAAGCCCGTTCGTCTCCAAATCTTTTCCTCTCCATGTGTGGAAACAATATGCCTGCCAAACTCTCCTTCTCCCTCCGGCGGTCCCACCACTCCAACCCGTGTGAAAAAATCTGCATGCATGACCCTCCTCCCCCCACGCTTGTCCAATCCATTTTGACCAGCAATATTTCCACCCCTTCGCTCCCCCGTAATTTACTCCAACAAATATACCCACGTAGCTTTTACTTAACTTCAGGTGCATTGGGTCACTGACATACGGGCCTAGCAGTGTACTGGCCCACATGTCAGTGACGCAACTGGACCTGCAGTTAAATCAGTGCAGCTCAGTCAATATCTTACGTAGGTGTGCCATTGCTTGCTACAAATACTGCGCCTCCCACTAAATCGCTATCTCCTCCCCCTCACGTTCACGTTCATCGCTATCTCCTCCCCCTCCCTCTCACGTCGACCACCATGGCATCGCCCCTCCCAAGCCCTAGGAGCCCCTCGCTGCACCGCGCGGACGGTCACGCGTCACCGTTCCGTTCCTCGCCGCCACTAGTCAAGGAGGACGCGTCAGCGTTCCGCTCCTCGCCGCCACTAGTCGAGGAGGACGCGTCGGTGTTTCGCTCGTCGTCGCGACGCGACGCGTCGCTGTTCCGTTCCTCGCCGCCACTAGTCGAGGAGGACGCGTCGGTGTTCCGCTCCTCGCTGCGACGTGTCGAGGTGGACGCGTCGGCGTTCCCAATCTCCCCAGCACGCGCGTCAGAGGACGCGTCGGCTCCCCGCTACGAGGAGAACGCCGCGCCGCCCGCTGAGCCCCCCAGCCTTGAGGAGCTTTGGCAAGAAATGGATGTCGCCTTGTGGGAGGCTTTGCCTCCAGCAGAGCGCGCCAAAATAGAGGTGGAGAAGAAGGCCGAGGAAGAGAAGCGCACCATGCAACAAGCTTTCTGGGAGATCTATGTCGTGTCCGAGAGAGTCAAGCAATTGGTTCTTTGGCAGAAGGCTCGTGCGAGGGCCATGAGGGTAGCGGAGGACGCCCGTGCCGACGCCCTGAGTGCAGTCAGGCCCAAGCGCCTCATCTACTATTGGCGGCACGTGGACCGGGTGCACGCTTCCAGCCAGGAGGAGTACCTGTTGGCGCCGGATCACCACACCGGCCAGATCGCGCTCGCCCGCCGGCAAGCCGCCAATCAGCACCTCGCGAGTTGCGAGGCTGAGGAAGAGGCGTTGTGTCGGCGCGCTGGGAAACGTCCGCGCACCAGGACACTCGTGGCGCGCCGCAAGCGCTCCTGCGAGCGCCGTGGCTTTTAGGAGGAGTATAATTTTTGTTTCGTAAGGCGATCTCATTAGTTTTGGGGCGCAAATGATAAATCGAGCGTTCAGGAATTTTTAGCGGCCTTAATTAAGTATGTAAAAGGGAAAGTTTGGAAACGTTGTGTATTATTACGCATTTTGCAAGTACGTGCATATAGCACAAACTTTACTATACACTATCGGACTACACGTCTCTCTCGATATATGCTTGCAGACTTTTCTACTTCCTCCGTCTAGGTCAATAAGTCATCTTTGGTTGTGCACGGTGACCAAGAAGGAGGTATGATTTGTACACCTATACGGAGGGAGTACTACTATTACTTATGTATGTGCAAATGCACGTTTTAACATTACGATGCGGTTTTTGTAAAAGTAGAAAAACATCACTAGTCAAGCTTGTGAAACGATTCCAATGTGAGTACTACTACTAGTAGGAGTACCAGGGGCCAGTTCTTTTAGGCTTCTAGATTAGTAATACCATAACTACTACCTCCGTCCTGGTTTATTGGTCCCCATTGTAATCTGTGTCAAAATTTGATCATAAATTTAACTAATGAAATGTTAGTGCATGTCACATGCACTACTCCATCCGTCTAGGTGAGTAAATCATCTTAGGCTGTGCACCGTGACCAAGGAGGAGGAGAAAACGAGAAACGTTAATGTTTATTTTCTAATTAAAAGTATTGCATGCAATGAACTAACCACTGCATGTCGTGTTCGATATCTCAAGTCATTAAAAGCATGCACACTCTTTATCTCTTATTGGTTGATATGTCAAGAAACAAGAAACGAGGTAGAAGTTAATGCACAGCGCCTAAGTGTTTTGGGATTATTTGGTTTTCGTAAGATGACTTACACACCTAGATGCACCGCGCCTAAGTGTTTTGAGTAACATTTTATCAGTTAAATCTTTGGTCAAAATTTAGCACAAATTACAACGGTGAGGAATAAACCAGGACGGAGTAGTAGTTTAGAAGCCCAAATAAATGAGTGAGGCGCCTTTTTGTTACTCTCCACTGTGACTAGTCTTGTGGGAAAAGCTGGGGAAGCCGCCAAAAGAACTGGCCCTAGGAGTAGTAGCTAGGGATCGAGTGTGCGAGATGAACCGGAGAAAGTAAATCAGAGAGAGATGAAATGCAAAAAAGGCGAAGGGATGTGATGGTTGCTTTGTCCGTTTATTTTACCAAGCCACTTATTCTTGGGAGTGGTTGGGTTTTGTGATATGATGGCTTTCTTGCCGCGCCACGAGTGAGAGGTGAGACTCCGTGCAGCGCCGCCCTCTACACTTGTACTATATCGGTCGTGGTTTATTTGTCCCCATTGAATTTGGTGAAGATTTAAGCGACAAAATGTTAGTGGATGTCAACAAAACTATATCGTTGGATTCTATTTGAACATAGTTTTGAATGATATAATTTTAGGTGACATGCATCAGTATTTATCGTACTATATATAATGTTAGTTCAATTTTTGGTCGTACTAATCTATAGTAGTAAGGTGCCCATCGTTGCAATCAAGAGTGAAATGCATTGATCGGGAGTTGTTTATTTTGACAAAGGATGTGGGGTCATCTCATGTGTAACAATATCGATAGGTTTCTTGGATATTATCTCATCTCTAGAGCTCACAAACATCCGGGTGAAATAGATAAAAAGGTATCTTTTGCAAACAAAAGCATTCAACTGTTCAACCTGGATCCAAAACTTGTGAAGAAATAACACTTATTGTGCTTTGGAAGAAATGATCTTTAAGAATTAGTTTTTGAGTACCGATTGTTATACATGTTGGCTACACATGACATGGCACTTTCTTATAGTCAACAGTTGGCTATACTATTAAGTAATATTAACCATGCCCTTATACACCTAGACGGAGGGATTAAATCAGGATGACTTGTAAGGGGGCAGAGGAGATGTAAGAAATGGTTCGTCGTAAGTCTTTCACCAGTACTGTAGTAAAAATTCATACATGGAAGATTCTAGATTAAACCATAAATGGATATACTCTTATTCATGCACGATACTCCAATAGAGCAAGATCCTGCATGGAAGTCTCCACATGCTTAGACAGCGGATTACATTAAGTGAAGACTATTGATCAACATTTAACTTGATACTGCTTATTTTTTTTAGAAGAACAGGGAGGCTCCTCCCCGGTTCCATTACCAAATGAAAACCAAAGTGTCTTACATCAGCTCGTTGAGAGGAGCAGTTCAAAGGAAGGACTGCGGCAAAAGCCACTCAAGTTTAACAACAAGCTTACAGAATCAAAAGCGGCAAAGACACGGGCCATAAGCGCCCACACACATACTACATGTTTTCTAAGTGCACTTGTTAATGCGTATGTCCAGGTGAACCTCCTTGGAGTCCCCGTGCACCGAGTCGGCGGGTAAAGGATAGAACGGATGCCATGGGTTTTCCAAGTCCACATTGGCGGGATAGTCCCATCTCCTCAGAGTCCAAGTCTGTCTGATGAGGCCGGTTTCGCCGCCCATGCGACCCGGATGGGTAGTAACATTGACCACGCACCCGTATATCTGCCTCGTGTCAGTGTTAGCATCAGCGGCGACGCCCCTGACGCACGCTACAAAGACGGGGCGGCTGCCTGCGCGGGCCTCGCCGGTTCCCACGATCAAGAGGAAGACGCTGTCGTCTTGCTCCGAGACTAGCAGGCGGCGGTGATCCTCCAGCGACTCCGGCATGGTGAAACGGTAGCACGTGTCGTACTTGATGTTCTCCGCCAAGGGCCAGCAGTGACCGCTGCACGCATCCGTGAGGTGATGCACCATGTCCGCCGGCGAGCCACAAAACGGCATCGGGCACTCATAGCAGTGGACGAAGGGCTCCTTGGAGGCATCGACCAGGCCGTCCATGAAACGGGAGTGGCTGTAGGGGACGTTGTGCCAGTTGAATATGTGAGCAAGTTACTATAAGATTTAATCCGAATAAGCACAAAATAAATCATGACGGCTATAACAGAGATGAAACTAATCATGTGGACTAGCATAGTAGTAGGATACAGAGTAGAGACATGAATTCTACCAATATTTTGAACAGGAAGGATAGAAACACATACGGTGCAACGGGAGCAGCACCGTTGGCATTGAGGTTGTCGCCCATGTCGTTGAGGAAGAGGTTGCCGAGGTCGGGGAAGAAGTCGTCGTCGGTGAAGTCGTGGCTGCCAGCAGTCACGAGAGTGCGCTCCCGAGATTTCAACAGCGCCCGCCGAATGGAGCGCATGAGGGAGTGGCTATAGGGGACGTTGCGGCCGCCGAATGGAGCGCAGGAGTAGCACACGAAGCAGTAGATGGTGTCCTTACTAGTACTCCCTAGTCTCTATCTATCTATATCTATATATATCTACTCTTATAGGAAGCTGAGTTGGTGATGATGGTATGCCTGCCATCTTGTAATATAGACCGTCCGATCTATATCTGACGGATAGAAAGCCAACTATGACAATTTTACAAAAGATACCCGCACATCTCTCCACATTTACAGATAAGGCCTTGCCTCGTTCATCCTTATCTCCCACAACCTCGTGCTCCTCCCTATGTCTCTATCTCTACTACTTTTTTTAATAACAAATCGAATAGTGCTGCACTGTCCGCTGCACGCCCGGCTGAGCACGCCTCCTCGCCACCAACATCACCAACTGAGTCTTTTATAGGAGTAGGAGTAGAGAAAAAACTGAGTTGGTGATTGATGGTGTGCCGTGCAATGCACGGGCATCTTGCTATTTTTTTTGCATATAAGTCCAAACACCACGTAGACACGGTCTTTGAGCACGGTTCGTAGTCGTTCCACGCTCGGGAATTGAAGTTTGTAACTATTTTAGATTAGAATATACTACTCCTCCGGCGCTAGTAGTAGAGCAGAGTCCTACTCTACTACTCTACTCTAGCAAGCTAGGGCATAATCTTGTAGTAGGTACTGTAGGGAGTACCAGATCTTGTGATCACTCAAGCAAGTTATGCAGCATCGATATGACCCTCGCTGCTGGTATGTGTCTCGTAAGTCAAGCGGGGTGCAGTAGTCATCATCACCTGTCCACTTCCCGCAACACATATTAAGCTTCTCCATCTTTGTCCGCACATAATCTCGTCCAAGCTTCCATCCCGCTAAGGCGCCTCCCCTCGTCCAAACCCAAGCACTAACAATGGCAGAACCGAGCAGCGTCTGCGAAGAGTGGCTGGAATTCGCTCCCCACGAGGTAATCAAGCTCATTGCTTGGCGTGTGGGCAATCTCAGTACCATGCCGCTCGCCGCGTGCTCGTCGGGGCTGTACCGTTTACTCAAAGCCCTTAGGCCGGAGCTTTTTAAGCCAGCTCCTTGCTTGCTGATGCCGTCTGATCTTCAGAAACGGCGTGTCACACAGCATAACGATCATAGGGTGGCGAGCATCAACCCCCTTCACTATGATTTGATCCCCGTCAGCCTCAACTACATTAACGGTATGTACTGGGTCGGCATGAACACGTCTTGGATGGTGCTCGTCGACGGTCACGGCAGCTGGATGCTCGTGGAGGTCTACACCCAGCGATTGATCCCCCTTCCTTCTATTAACACTGCCTTTGCTTTGGCACATGACCTAGAATACTCGGAATCTTACAGTAGCCAACATGATACCAAGTTTGATTTTCTCAAGGTTGTAATCTGCCTAGTGCCCACAAGATCTGTGAATTATAAAGATTTCGAGCTAATTGCATTCTTCAACCGCGGTCTCGCCTATCGGCAGTAATCATGCGGTAAGTGGATAAATCTGTCGTCCATCGCAGGATCATACATCCTCCATGGTTCTCGATGCCATTGAACACAAGGGCTTCATTTACGTTGTCGACTCCTTCTATGGCTGGGCGTATTGCTGGCCTACTCCGATCATCGCTACAAGCAGCTGTTACAACGGTATGTTACTTTCCTATGATATCATGATGGCTTTCTTATATTCTTGTCAACATTTACTGAAAAAATATTTATGCTCATAACATGCTGTTCTTAAGATTGACTAAATCAAGAGCCCTTTTTATTTGACTCAACTTGATATGATGTTGTAGGCTGCTGGTGTCCCTACCCTTCCTAATCCCGAAACCTTTCAAAGAAAAGCGACATGGCAGTTGCAGGTGGTTCCTGGCTCGATCAGATGACGGCGAAAGATTGATGATCGTTCGCACGTACCGGACGTCTTGTTTCGTGGAATACAATCACAATCACTGCCAGGTCTTTGAGCAGGATCCCAGCTTCTCTGGGCCTTCAGGAGTTTTTGACTGGAGGCTGGTAAGTAGCCTTGGTACACGCTCTCTGTTTGACGGACTGAGTTATCCGATTAACCAGGAGATAACCGACGACAAGGATCATGATGGCAGCGCGGTTTCGTTCATCGGGCAAAACTGTGTGTACACAGCGTACCATGCGTCTCTTCATGCACCATACCCTGATATGTGCCACCACGCTCTGCAGCCCAAAGTAGGAGAGAGGTCATGAAAGTATCGGACTTCGACCTGGTGGCTGGAGTTTCCCCGTCGAGCACCCATCTGGTTCAAGCCGTCGGCCAATCTCCACACTTAATAAATAGTAACGTCTAAGCGAGCCAGTTAGTTAGATCGTACACTTGGTGTAGTAGGATCTTTATTTAATTTTATGCATACACTTGTTCTTTTTGGTAGCCCTTTTGTAATGATGGCTGATGTTTGGTTTGGAAGAAAGCTGCGTCTTCACTCTTACGGCCTGCTTCTTATACATTGCACCCCAGCCCTGGTTGTTGCTGCTGTTGTTTTGAATGTACAATCAGTAGTATATTTCGTATGTTGGTTGAATAAATGTGTTGTTTTGGAAGTCGTTGCACGGTTCGATCCTTTAGTGCCCCGTACCGTACATAGCTCATACTATTTTTCATACGGAACACATTTTCCACTTGTTGATAACATGCAGCCCACTGATGAATACCCAATAGAGAAGCCCATAATTAACTGGAAGGGAGGCTCTCACATGAATCCGGCCCAGGTACATGCTCATGGTCCCCTAAACATAAATAAGTAAATAAATAAATAAAGCTAAATGCTCATGCACCAGTTCTTTGGGAAAATAGGTAGCCTAGTATTTCTTTTTGAAGAATACCGAAGCTAGGCCTATTTGTTTTCTCCGAATTCTGGGCTGCAAATCTTTCAAGGCGAGGAGGATGCATTCCGTCCTGGCCAAAAGTATGGTCAATGTCTCATTAAAAGTAATATCAAAAGGGTTGAAAATTCCAAAAAAATTATAGCAAATGGGATATTAGTTTTTTTTGAATTTTGCTCTTCACTGATATCTTATACGTATTTCATTGGATTTAACGTGACATAGTACTAATTTATTTTTAAATTTGTTTTAGTATGGCAATTAATTTTTGGATTAAGAATGTTTCATTCCCCAGCAAAAATTTGCGAATTTTCAAAACTTACCACATATTTAGTTAATTTTTTGACCCTGGTACTGACCAGAAAATGGCTGGCAATTCTAAAAATGGAAAACGGGCTGCAATAAATTCCATATGGATTAGAAAATGAGTAAAAATTATAAAAATAATAGCAAATGGGCTGTACACACCACAGATTTCGAGGCTGACTTGTTTACGCAAGGCTTTGTCAGTGAACACACGATTCTAGCAGCAGTGACTGTTGGATGTCCATGCAACGGCCGACGTGCTTCTTCAATCTCTGATCTTCCTGCTCCAGCCGCCTAAACTAGTGCCGGCGGGACTGCCTGCTC
Organism: Aegilops longissima; assembly: GCA_021605205.1. Taxonomy (NCBI): domain Eukaryota; kingdom Viridiplantae; phylum Streptophyta; class Magnoliopsida; order Poales; family Poaceae; genus Aegilops; species Aegilops longissima. The sequence goes on from CM038676.1 coordinate 524,031,211, forward strand.
CCTCCTCTTGTGGCCCGCTATGATACCGCGCAGGCTTCCCCGGCCCACCCTACTCCCTCCGCTGGCCTGGCCGCACGCAATCAACTGCCTCCTTATTATGCGAAAAAAATGATTCCTCCCACTGACATCTGGGGCGCACCGGTTGGGAGGCTGACATGTGGGCCTACTACGTTGACGCGTACGCAGGGCTTGTCAACTTAGTCAACAAACGATTCTAGCAGCAGTAACCGTTGGATTTGAATCGAACAGTCCTGCTGCTTCTTCAATCGCTGCTCTTCTTGCACCAGCCGCCCAAACCAGCGCCGGGGAGACCACTTGCTCCTGCCTCCAGTGGCCGGCTGTGCTGCCGTTGAGGCCTCATCGCCCCCTACTACTCCCACCGCTAGCCAGGCCCTGTGGCGACGGCAGCCTCACACCGCAGCCGAACCAGTGAACCCTCGTACTCCTCTACGCGCGGGCATCCACTGCCACGTCTTCCCCGGCTCCGCGTCGTCTCCTAGGCCTCGCCGTCGTCTACCGCCTTGGTGCTCTCGGTGCGGCGTGGTTAATGTGGTCAACGACATTCCATCGGAAGAGTACTGTACGTGGAGAGGCTGACAGCTGGGTCCACGGCCACAGCCCAGATTTTTTGTGATTTGCCAAGTAAGTCGCTTTGTCAGGCCTGTTGGGCTGCAAATCTTTCAAGACGAGGAGAGCTTTCATTCGGCTGGCCGAGAAAATGGCCCATCAGTAATGAGAAATGGGCTGTACATTTTTAAAACACATCAAACCGGCAATTAGTTTCAAATATCTTTTCATTTCGAGATTTTAAATTACATTAATTTTTATGCGTGAAGAATTTGTTGGATTTTATATTGATATACATTTATTTTTAAAATCAGTTTGAATGTGAGTCAAAATTTCGGGATTAATAACAGTTCAGACCGCACTGAAATATGCAAAATTTCTTATAATTTTTTAACCGTGGCCACATTATGGGCTGTAATGCTAACAAAAGGAATATGGGCTCCAAAAAAACCTTAAGAATTAGCAAATGGGCTGTACATTATTAGAAATAATGGCAGATGGGCTATATGCTGTTTTCCACATATTTGAGGCTTTCCTAAAAAAGGTTGGCCTTTAGCGTTGATGGTTGGATGTCCATCCAACGGCCGTCGTGCTTCTTCAATCTCTGCTCTTCCTACTCCAGCCGCTCAAACAAGCGCCAACGGGACTGCCTGCTCCCTCCTCCCCACGACCGGCTGTGCTGCCGCGTAGGCCTCACCGCCCCACCGTACTCCCATCGCTGGCCTAGCCATCCCTCTACTCACTCATACCTGCTGTTATTCTCCGGCGACGGCAGACAAACCAGTAAACCCTCGTACAGTCGTACTCCCCTCCGCATGGGAAACAACTGCCGAGTCTTCCCTGCCTCCATATCGTTCCCTTCCTAGGCCTCGCCGTCGTCCACCGCCCTGGTGCTCTCGACGCGGCCTGGTCAACGTGGTCAACGACCGACATGCATCTGAAGTGGACTGTACGTGGAGAGGCCGACAGCTGGGTCCACGGCCGCACGCAAGGAAATGCCTCCTTATTATGCGCAAAATAAGGATTCCTCCAGCTGACATCAGGGACCCACCGAAAGGGCCTCTGTATTTCATATAAAAAACGTTACCGCCACTGACAGCTCGGACCCATCAGCTATATCTTTGCACGCAAGGAAGTGCCTTCGTATTACGCACACAAAAATGAATACTCCCCCTGTTAGCTGGACCCAGTATAGTGGCAGGCTGACTTGTGGGCCTACTAAGTTGACGGGGACGGATGGCTTTGTCAACTTAGTCAATATGCACGATTCTAGCTCCAGTGACCATACGATGTCCATCCAACAGCCGTAATGCTTCTTCAACCTCTGGTCTTCTTGCTCCAGCCGCCCAAACCAGCGCCGGTCGTGCCTCGAGCTCCTGCCTCCCGTGGCCGGCTGTGATGCGGCGGAGGCCTCACCGCCCCCTACTACTCCCACCGCTGGCCAGGCCATCCCTCTACTCGCCCACACCCCTGTTATTCTGCGGCGACAACAGCCTCACACCGCATCGAACCAGTGAACCCTCGTACTCCTCTACGCATGGGCATCCACTGCCGCGTCTTCTCCGGCTCCGCGTCGTCCCCTTCCTAGGCCTCGCCGTCATTCACCGCCCTGGTGCTCTCGGCGTGGCATGGTCAACATGGTCAAGGAATGGCTTCCATCGGACGTGGACTGTACGTGGAGAGGCTGACAGCTGGGTCCACTGTCGCAGCAAGGAAGTGCCTCCTTATTACGCGCAAAATAATTATTCCTCCACCTGACAGGGGGGACCCACCGGACGGGCCACCATATTTCATGAAAAAAACGTTTCCCTGCTAACTGCTGGGACCCACCAGCTACACCTTCGCACTCAAGGAAGTGCGTCCGGGCAAAAAAAACAAAACGATTCGCCCCCTGACTGTTGGGACCCACCAGCTACATCTTCGCACACAAGGAAGTGCGTCCGGGCAAAAAACAAAGCGATTAAGCCCCACTGCTGGGACCCACCAGCTACATCTTTCTTGAGCAAGGAAGTGCACGGCGGTCGGACCCACCTGGTCAAAGCGTCGTGGCGTTGTCATTCTGGTGTGACGATATGCGTATATATATCTTGGTGGATGTAGAGGCGCGCACGTGTCGTAGTAGAGGCGCGCATGTAGCATGTACACGTACGTACAGCGGCGAGGGTGCAAGAAAGAAAATACGACCACGTACGTACATACGGGCAGGGTCTCGAACGCCTACTCGCGCATATGTACATGGCTGGGTCGGAATGGAGAAACAACATCATCATCTTGTTCATGGGGAGGCAACGGAAGCCTCGTGTTCATGGGGAGGCAACGGAATGCGTCGTGTTCATCGGGAGGCAGCGGAGCGTGGGAGCCAACCGGCTGGGTCGGAACGGAATGTGTGTCGTGTTCGCCGGGAGGCTTGGGCGGAACGAGCGATGGAAGCGAGGCTGGCGTACCGCTGTGGAGGAAACAGCCTTGTGTTCGACCGGCCACGTTGAAAGCAGGACCCTATTGCTCGAGGGGTGCAGCGTGCCGCAAAAGCGGAGGAAGCGGACCTCCTACGGTCGAAACGGGGTCTGTTGATCGGGAGGGTGTGGCGTACCGCAAAAGCGGACGAAATGGACTGTGTTGGGCGCTTCGGTTGAAAGCAGGGTCCTGTTCGCCGAGAGGTGTGGCCTACCGCAAAGCAGGACTCCACGGGATACTGTTCATCTCCACCGTCGACCTCCTCCAGCCTCCAAGGGCTACCGTCGACCTCCTCCAGCCTCCATGGGCTCCTGTTCATCCAGCCTCCACCGCGCGCTACTCCACCGGCTACGGTTCAACCACCCCTCCACGGGCACCCCTCCACCGTCTACTGTTCTTCCAGCCCTCCACACCACGGGCTCCTGTTCAACCACCCCTCCACGGCCACCCCTCCACCACCTACTATTCATCCAGCCCTCCACACCACGAGGTCCTGTTCATCCAGAGGCGGCGTCACCACTCCTTTGTTCATCCAAACGCCCCCATAGCGCTCACTGTTCATCAATTGATCGGCTTGATTAGCGGCAGCAGCGAAGAATCGCTCCATCGGGTTTAGTTAACAGCCATCGATCGATCGCTCGGGTTCGATGAACGCGTAGCTGCGGTCTGTCGCTTTCGGGTTCGATTAGAGCCCAACGCCTCGCTTCGGGTTCGATTAGAGCGACGCCTACACACACAGCAGCGTCGTATGTAAAGCGTGCATCGTTCGGCCCCCGACCACCCACTATAACCGGCAACTCCCCGAAATTTTCCTCCCCCTTGCTTCTACCACGGTTTTTTCCGTCATGGATGGCCCAAAGAATGTCATGCAGCTGCGTCTCCGGCCCGCCCAGGATGAAAAGCCCATTTTCTGTCATGATTTTTTGTCATAGAAGTAGGAGCCCACCACATCTATGATGATACCTGGTTTTGTCACAATTATCGTCATAGAAGTGTCATATGTATGACAGAAAAAAATTTCGTTCGGCCCAAAATGTCACGGATGTGTCTTTTTTTGTAGTGGGCGCCGCACACGGCTAACAATTGTTGGTGTGTGTTCTAGTGGTGCCCCCCCTTCATATATATAGGTTGGAGGGGAGGAGAGGCAGCCAAGGGGGCGCCCCAAGTAGGAGGAATCCAACTTGGGCGCCTCCCAATTCGGCCTCCCCCCTTCCATATTTATCCGCAGGGGAAAGGAAGGAGGAGGGAGGAGAGAAGGAAGGGGAGGCCTAATTGCTCCCCTTCCTTTTTCTCTTCCCCTCTTTTCTTCCCCCTTATTTTGGCCTACATGGGGAACACTAGCCACCTAGGGGCCGATCTGTCCCCTTCTTGGCCCATTAGGCCCATGTACTTGCCGGGGGGATGCCCGGAACCCCTTCTGGTGACCCGATATGTACCCAATACCCCCGGAACACTTCCTGTGTTCGAATATCATCGTCCAATATATGAATCTTTACCTATCGACCATTTCGAGACTCCTTGTCATGTCCGTGATCTCATCCGGGACTCCGAACAACATTCGGTCACCAAATCACATAACTCATATAATACAAAATCGTCATCAAACGTTAAGCGTGCTGACCCTACGTGTTCAAGAGCTATGTAGACATGACCGAGACACCTCTCCGGTCAATAATCAACAGCGTAACCTGGATGCTTATATTGGTTCCCACATATTCTACGGAGATCTTTATCTGTCGTACCGTAATGACAACATATGTTATTCCCTTTGCCATCGGTATGTTACTTTCCCGAGATTCGATCGTCGGTATCTTCATACCTAGTTCAATCTCGTTACCGACAAGTCTCTTTACTCGTTCTGTAATACATCATCCCACAACTAACTCATTATTCACATTGCTTGCAAGGCTTATTATGATGTGCATTACCGAGAGGGCCCAGAGATACCTCTCTGATACTCGGAGTGATAAATCCTAATCTCGATCTATGCCAACCCAACAAACACCTTCGTAGATACCTGCAGAGCATCTTTATAATCACCCAGTTACGTTGTGACATTTGATAGCACACAAGGTATTCCTTTGGTATCCAGGAGTTGCATAATCTCATAGTCAAAGGAATATGAATATGACATGAAGAAAGCAATAGCAATAAAAACGAATGATCAATATGCTAAGCTAACTAATGGGTCTTGTCCATCACATCATTCTCCTAATGATGTGATCCCGTTCATCAAATTACAACACATGTCTATGGTTAGGAAACTTAACCATCTTTGATTAACGAGCTAGTCTAGTAGAGGCTTACTAGGGATACTGTGTTTTGTCTATGTATCCACACATGTATCAAGTTTCCGGTTAATACAATTTTAGCATGAATAATAAACATTTATCATTATATAAGGAAATATAAAATAACAAGTTTATTATTGCCTCTAGGGCATATTTCCTTCAGTCTCCCCTTGCACTAGAGTCAATAATCTAGTTCACATCGCCATGTGATTTAACACCAATAGTTCACATCTTTATGTGATTAACACCCATAGTTCACATCGCCATGTGACCAACACCCAAAGGGTTTACTAGAGTCAATAATCTAGTTCACATCGCTATGTGATTAACACCCAAAGAGTACTAAGGTGTGATCATGTTTTTCTTGTAAGAGAAGTTTAGTCAATGGTCTGACGCATTCAGATCCGTATGTATTTTGCAAATTTCTATGTCTACAAAGCTCTGCATGGAGCTACTCTAGCTAATTGCTCCCACTTTCAATATGTATCCAGATCGAGACTCAGAGTCATCCGGATCGGTGTCAAAGCTTGCATCAACATAACTCTTTACGACGAACTCTTTATCACATCCATAACCGAGAAATATTTCCTTAGTCCTCTAAGGATAACTTTGACCGCTATCCAGTGATCCACTCCTGGATCACTATTGTACCCCCTTGCCAAACTCATGGCAAGGTACACAATAGGTCTGGTATACAGCATAACATACTTTACAGAACCTATGGTTGAGGCATAGGAAATGACTTTCATTCTCTTTCTATTTTCTGCCATGGTCGAGTTTTGAGTCTTACTCAAGTTCATACCTTGCAACACAGGCAAGAACTCCTTCTTTGACTATTCCATTTTGAAATACTTCAAAATCTTGTCAAGGTATATACTCATTGAAAAAAATTATCAACCATCTTGATCTATCTCTATAGATCTTGATGCCCAATATTTAAGCAGCTTCACCGAGATTTTTCGTTGAAAACTTCTTATTAAATTATCCTTTTATGCTATCCAGAAATTCTATATCATTCCCAATCATCAATATGTCATCCACATATAATATCAGAAATGTTACACAGCTCCCACTCACTTTCTTGTAAATATAGGCTTCACCATAAGTCTGTATAAAACTATATGATTTGATCACCCTATCAAAGCGTATATTCCAACTCCGAGATGCTTGCACCAGTCCATAGATGGATCGCTGGAACTTGCACACTTTGTTAGCACCTTTGGATTGACAAAACCTTTTGGTTGCATCATATACAACTCTTCTTTGAGATATCCATTAAGGAATGCAGTTTTGACATCCATTTGCCAGATTTCATAATGTGGCAATTGCTAACATGATTCAGACGGACATAAGCATCGCTACGGGTGAGAAAGTCTCATTGTAGTCAACTCCTTGAACTTGTCGAAAACCTTTTGCAACAAGTAAAGCTTTGTAGACAGTAACATTACCATCAGCGTCAGTCTTCTTCTTGAAGATCCATTTATTCTCTATGGCTTGCGGATCATCGGGCAAGTCAACCAAAGTCCATACTTTGTTCTCATATACGGATCCTATCTCAGATTACATGGCCTTAAGCCATTTGCGGAATTTGGGCTCATCATCACTTCCTCATAGTCCGTAGGTTCGTCATGGTCTAGTTACATGACCTCCAGAACAGGATTACCGTACCACTCTGGTGCGGAACGTGCTCTGGTTGACCTATGAGGTTCGGTAGTAACTTGATCTGAAGTTTCATGATCATTATCATTAGCTTCCTCTCTAGTTGGTGGAGGCATCACAGGAACGGTTTTTTGTGATGAGCTATTTTCCAATTCGAGAGAAGGTACAATTACCTCATCAAGTTCTACTTTCCTCCCACTCACTTCTTTCGAGAGAAACTCCTTCTCTAGAAAGGATCCACTCTTAGGAACAAAGGTCTTGCCTTCGAATCTGCGATAGAGGGTGTACCCAACAGTTTCTTTTGGGTATCCTATGAAGACGCACTTCTCTGATTTGGGTTCGAGATTATCAGGCTGAAGCTTTTTCACATAAGCATCGCAATCCCAAACTTTAAGAAACGACAACTTAGGTTTCTTGCAAACCACAGTTCATACGGTGTCATCTCAACGGATTTAGATGGTGCCCTATCTAACGTGAAAGCAGTTGTCTCTAAAGCATAACCCCAAAACGATAGTGGTACATCGATAAGAGACATCATAGAACACACTATATCTAGTAAAGTACGGTTATGACGTTCGGACACACCATTACGATGTGGTGTTCCAGGTGGCGCGAGTTGTGACACTATTCCACATTGTTTTAAATGAAGGCCAAACTCTTAACTCAAATATTCGCCTCCGCGGTCAAATCGTAGAACTTTATTTTCTTGTTACGATGATTCTCTACTTCACTCTGAAATTCTTTGAACTTCACAAATGTTTCAGACTTGTGTTTCATTAAGTAGATATACCCGTATCTGCTCAAATCATCTGTGAAGGGCAGAAAATAATGATACCCGCCGGCGTGCCTCAACACTCATCGGACCGCATACATCGGTATGTATTATTTCCAGTAAGTCATTGGCTCGCTCCATTGTTCCGGAGAACGGAGTTTTAGTCATCTTGCCCATGAGGCATGGTTCGCAAGTATCAAATGATTCATAATCAAGTGATTCCAAAAATCCATCTGCATGGAGTTTCTTCATGTGCTTTACACCAATATGACCTAAAAGGCAGTGCCACAAGTATGTTGCACTATCATTATTAACTTTGCATCTTTTGGCATCAATATTATGAAAATGTGTATCACTACGATCGAGATTCAATAAACCATTCACCTTGGGTGTATGACCACACAAGGTTTTATTCATGTAAAGAGAACAACAGTTATTCTCTGACCTAAATGAATAACCGTATTGCAATAAACATGATCTAATCATATTCATTCTTAACGCAAACGCCAAATAACATTTTTTTTAGGTTCAATGCTAATCCCGAAGGTAGAGGGAGTGTGCGATGGTGATTGTATCAACCTTGGAATCACTTCCAACACACATCGTCACTTCGCTCTTAACTAGTCTCTGTTCATTCTGCAACTCCTATTTCGAGTTACCAATCTCAGCAACTGAACCGGTATCAAATACCCAGGGGTTACTGTTGGGGAACGTGGTAATTTCAAAAGATTTCCTACGATCACGCAAGATCTATCTAGGTGATGCATATCAACGAGAGGGGAGAGTCTTGTCTACGTACTCTCGTAGACCGAAAGCGGAAGCGTTATATCAACGTGGTTGATGTAGTCGTACGTCTTCACGATCCGACCGATCCTAGCACCAAACATATGGAAGCTCCGTGTTCAGCACACGTTCAGCTCGATGACGTCCCTCGTACTCTTGATCCAGTTGAGGCCGAGGGAGAGTTCCGTCAGCACGACAGCGTGGCGACGGTGATGATGAAGCTACCAGCGCGGGGTTTCGCCTAAGCACTACGACGATATGATTGAGGTGTAAAAGTGTGGAGGGGGGCACCACACACGACTAAGAGATTGTCTGTTGTGTGTTCTAGCGGTGCCCCCCCCCCCACATATATATAGGTGGGAGGGGAAGGGAGCAGCAGGAGGCGCGCCCCAAGTAGGAGGAATCCTACTTGGGGCCTAATCCCATTCGGCCTCTCCCCTTTCCATGTTTTCTGGAGGGAGAAGGAAAGAGGAGGGGGGTGGGGGGAGGAAAGGGGAGGCCGAATTGCCCCCTTCCTTTCTCTCCTCTCCCTTTTCCTTTCCCCCACCCTATTCGGCCATATATGGGCACTAGTGCACAACCGGGTTGTAGTCTCGGTTCGTAAGGCCCTTTAGTGTCGGTTCTGTAGCCAGCACTAAAAGGTGGGGACTAAAGGTCCCCCCTTTAGTACCGGTTTAGCACGAACCGCCGCTAAAGGGCCACCCACGTGGCATGAGCCAGCGCCGGGGGCGGGGAGTTCTTTAGTACCGGTTGGTAAGGTTTGGGGGGTTTTGGGTTCAGGATTTCTTTTTCCTTTAATTTTGTGTTTTCCATTTAATTCTTTTTCATTTGCTGGTATTTTATGATACTACATATTGTACACGTTATGCATATATATAAATAGAATTTCTCGTAGAACCGATCATATATATATCATCGAATGTCTCGCACCACCATTCACACATACACATGTATATATATATATATATATATACAATTTGGTATATACAATTTCTCCTACATGGAGGCATTACTGCGGTAGCGGGTAATGGAATTCTCCTGTGGGCTCTATGACATGGTCGAGCAAAAATCCCACTATTTCCTCTGCAATTGCTCGTACGCGATCCGTTGGTAGGAGCTTGTCCTGCACCTCATCAAACTTTTAAGAAGGAGATCAATATGCATGTATTAGTCGTTTTGTGTGATTAGATATCAATAATGATGTAAAAATTGTGAATAGTGTTCTGGCAAACGTACCCATAGCTGTCTATCAGATGAGCTCCTTTCGGACGCCATCATGCGAATGTTCTCGCAAACGTAGTATGCACATAAATCAGTCCCCGGTGCCTGCCTCATGGCCTTTACGATAATAGAATTCAATCAGATGATAATTAATCAAGCATGATAATTAATGGTATTGAAACTAGAATTAAAGAGATGGTAGCTAGCTAGTAGTACTTAATTAATTACTTACCTTGGGTCGAAACCAATAAAGATTTTCTTTGAGCGGGCCTGGAACGTTAACATCTTTGATGAACCTTCGCCAAGCCCTACCCGCCGGCAAAGAAAATGAATAAAGGAGTTATTAATTACCTGATATCAGCAAATGACGAACTAAAGAGGCCGACATATAGTTCAATAATGATTGGAATTACCTGTTGACTATCCCCTTCACGATTGAGTAGTCTTTAGCTTCTTTAAGCAGTGAGTCCAGTACTTCAACTGTTCCTTCATCAACTTTAATGATTAATAAGATCCAGTGGTAACTGCATGCGCATACGTCTGCATGTATAAATTAAGCGGGCATGTGCATAACACTCATAAACTAACCCTAAACCCTATACACTTATTAACATCTAGCTAGTAAACAAAAATAGAATTTGTAGTACAAGACAGTGTGACTCGCTGGAAGTTGTAAGGAAGTAGTATATCTGGATTGGTATTGAGGCGCTTCAAGAACTCTAGCATGTTATTCTCTACTTCTTGTTTATACCATTCGTAGCTCCATGTCTCTTCATTAATGGTATTTGGGTCAATGAACCCAATGCCATAGCATCCACCTTTTCTCATTTCATACATCTTCATCCTGCATAGTACCACAGAAAATAATATAGTGATGATAATTACAGATAATGATCAACGAGAGCACTACAGCTAGCTTGAGACTTAAATTACAGAAATAAATCACTTACAGACAATAGCAACAGACGGTAGATTTTTCGAGTGCGTATTGATTGAACAACTGAAACAGTTCTGTATACTCAATAGACACAGATGTCCCATGGAAGTAATCCTCTTCCTTGACTTTCACCATGAGGGACTTTCGATTGTGGGTCTTGAAAATTTCCATGTACCATTGATGCAGTTCATACATTCTCTTTGAGAGCTTCTTGACCTCCTCAGGCTTGACCATAGGTTCGCCGCGGACATATTCCCGTTTTATGTCCTCCTCTCTAATCTTATCCATGGGCTCGATCTCTAGGAGTTGTCCAACAGTGATACTGAGCTCTTTAGCCTGCCTTCTATGCTCGTCGGTTATTACCAGCTGACCGGCGCCAGTACTCTCATGTGTTGGTACAACAAGCGGGGGAATTGATTGCGCCGCCTGTTCTCCCAGCTAGGGAATGGTTTTCCCGCATTTTTTGCCAGCTTCTTGGCTCGAGCCTGAGCTCGACTCCTTCTGTAGTCGTGCTCGATGTGCCTTTCTGATTTGGCGCTCATAGTCTGAGTCAACAGGCTTGGGAGCTGGTTTTCTTGCCATACGAATAAAGTGGTCAACGGATTTCTCAGGCACTTTCTCCTTTGGCGGCAATGGCGGTTTCGGTCCAAAATGGGCGTCCACTTGGGCCTTCACTATAGCTGTGTTTTGCTCCCCGGTCATGTCGTAAGGCCTCTGAGGAAGAGGCGCGAGGCTTGGACCATATTGAAATCGCTTGCCTCCGCCTGTACCTCATGTACTATGATACGTCTCCAACGTATCTATAATTTATGAAGTATTCATGCTATTATATTCTCTGTTTTGGATGTTTATGGGCATTACTAAACACAGATACGTCTCCAACGTATCTATAATTTTTTATTGCTCCATGCTATATTATCTTCCGTTTTGGACATTATTGGGCTTTATTATTCACTTTTATATTATTTTGGACTAACCTATTAACTGGAGGCCCAACCCAGAATTGCTGTTTTTTGCCTATTTTAGAGTTTCGTAGAAAAAGAATATCAGACGGAGTCCAAACGGAATGAAACCTTCGGGAGCGTGATTTTTGGAACGAACAAGATCCAGGAGACTTGGACCACGAGGTAGGGGGGCGCGCCTACCCCCCCAGGGCGCGCCCTCCACCCTCGTGGGCCCGCTGTTGCTCCACCGACGTACTCCTTCCTCCTATATATACCTACGTACCCCCAAACGATCAGAACAGGAGCCAAAACCTAATTCCACCGCCGCAACCTTCATGTCCGACGAGATCCCATCTTGGGGCCTGTTAGGAGCTCACGGGAGGGCATCCATCACGGAGGGCTTCTACATCATCACCATAGCCCCTCCGATGAAGTGTGAGTAGTTTACCTCAGACCTTCGGGTCCATAGTTAGTAGCTAGATGGCTTCTTCTCTCTTTTTGGATCTCAATACAATGTTCTCCCCCTCTCTCGTGGAGATCTATTCGATGTAATCTTCTTTTTGCGATGTGTTTGTGGAGATCGATGAATTGTGGGTTTATGATCAAGATTATCTATGAACAACATTTGAATCTTCTCTGAATTCTTTTATGTATGATTGGTTATCTTTGGAAGTCTCTTCGAATTATCAGTTTGGTTTGGCCTACTAGATTGATCTTTCTTGAAATGGGAGAAGTGCTTAGCTTTTGGTTCAATTTTGCGGTGTCCTTTCCTAGTGACAGTAGGGGCAGCAAGGCACGTATTGTATTGTTGCCATTGAGGATAACAAGATGGGTTTTTTATCATATTGCATGAATTTATCCCTCTACATCATGTCATCTTGCTTAAGGCATTACTCTGTTTTCATGAACTTAATACTCTAGATGCATGCTGGATAGCGGTCGATGAGTGGAGTAATAGTAGTAGATGCAGGCAGGAGTCGGTCTACTTGTCTCGGACGTGATGCCTATATACATGATCATACCTAGATATTCTCATAACTATGCTCAATTCTGTCAATTGCTCAACAGTAATTCGTTCACCCACCGTAAAATACTTATGCTCTTGAGAGAAGCCACTAGAGAAACCTATGGCCCCCGAGTCTATCTTCATCATATTAATCTTCCAACACTTATTTATTTACTTTGCTTTTATTTCACTTTGCATCTTATCATAAAAATACCAAAAATATTATCCTATCATATCTATCAGATCTCACTCTCGTAAGTGACAGTGAAGGGATTGACAACCCCTTATCGCGTTGGTTGCGAGGATTTATTTGTTTTGTGTAGGTACGAGGGACTCGCGCGTAGCCTACTACTGGATTGATACCTTGGTTCTCAAAAACTGAGGGAAATACTTACGCTACTTTGCTGCATCACCCTTTCCTCTTCAAGGGAAAACCAACGCAGTGCTCAAGAGGTAGCGAGAAGGATTTCTGGCGCCGTTGCCGGGGAGGTCTACACAAAAGTCAACATACCAAGTATTCATCACAATCCCTTATCTCCCGCATTACGTTATTTGCCATTTTCCTCACGTTTTCCTCTCCCCCACTTCACCCTTGCCGTTTTATTCGCCCCTCTTTTTCGTTCGCCTCTTTTTCATTTGCTTGTCGTTATGGCTAGTTCGTTATCTGCTCCTTTGTCCCCCCGAGTTTGAGGTTCTTCACTTCAAACAAAGACTAGGAGAAAAATTAAAATATGCTTGGTTTAGAATGATGGAATCTTATCGTAATTGTACTCTAGAGGTGAATTTTAGAATTTTGCTTCGCAACTTTTATGTTGGACTAAATAGGTCCCATAGACAACTTTTGGATTGCGTTCCCAAAGGCAATTTTATTGAAATTGATCCCAGTATTGCGCATGAAATTATAGAAGGTATAGTAGGAACTCTACCCCAACAAAAGGAGCCTCATTATACCTAAGAGGAAACGCAAGTTTTTGAGATAATTTGCGAAGTAACTAAGATTTTACAAAAGTCTCTTGAACCTCTTAAGAACGTTATCGGAAATATTCACCGTATGAATATGTTGATTACTCTTTGCAATAAGCGGTTGGATTCTTTATATCTAAAATTTTCAGAACATGAAGGGAAACGTAAAGAACCTCCCGGATTCGAGCTTGATTCCGCTAAAAAGTTGAAAAGCAAAGATGGCAATACCTAGATCTATCCTTGCTTTTATGCCTAGCTAGGGGCGTTAAACGATAGCGCTTGTTGGGAGGCAACCCAATTTTAGTTTTTGTTTTTTTTTGCTTTTGCTTCTGTTTAGGAATAAATATTTGTTATAGCCTCTGGTTAGATGTGTTTTTATGTTTAATTAGTGTTTGTGCCAAGTTAAACCTATAGGATCTTCTTGGATGATAGTTATTTGATCTTGCAGAAATTTCCAGAAACTTTCTGTTCACGAAAACAATTGTTAAAAATCACCAGAACATGATAAAATACTGATTACAATTGGTTCTGATCAATAAACAAATTTTCTAGGCCTTCCTATTTTGGCTGATTTTTTGGAATTCCATAAGTTTGCGTTAGTTAAAAATTACTCTAGACTTTTCTGTTTTTGACAGATTCTGTTTTTTGTGTGTTGTTTGCTTATTTGGATGAATCTATGGCTAGTAAAATAGTTTATAAACCATAGAGAAGTTGGAATACAGTAGGTTTAACACCAATATAAATAAATAATGAGTTAATTACAGTAACTTGAAGTGGTCCTTTGTTTTCTTTCGCTAACGGAGCTCACGAGATTTTCTGTTGAGTTTTGTGTTGTGATGTTTTCAAGTTTTGGGTGAAAGATTTGATGGATTATGGAACAAGGAGTGTCAAGAGACTAAGCTTGGGGATGCCAATGGAACCCCCAAGATAATCTAAGGAAACCAAAAAGCCAAAGCTTGGGGATGCCCCGGAAGGCATCCCCTCTTTTGTCTACTTCCATCGGTAACTTCACTTGGAGCTATATTTTTATTCACCACATGATATGTGTTTTGCTTGGAGCGTCTTGTATGATTTGAGTATTTTCTTTTTAGTTTAACACAATCATACTTGATGTACACACCTTTTGAGAGAGCCATACATGATTTGGAAATTATTAGAATACTCTATGTGCTTCACATATATCTTTTGAGTTATATAGTTTTGCTCTAGTACTTCACTTATATCTTTTAGAGCACGGTGGTGGATTTGTTTTATAGAAACTATTGATCTCTCATGATTCACTTAGATTATTTTGAGAGTCTTAAATAGAATGGTAATTTGCTTAAATAATCCTAATATGCTAGGTATTCAAGTTTAGTAAAAACTTTCTTATGAGTGTGTTGAATACTAAGGGAAGTTTGATGCTTGATGATTGTTTTGAGATATGGAGGTAATAATATCAAAGTCGTGCTAGTTGAGTAGTTGTGAATATGAGAAATGCTTGTGTTGAAGTTTGCAAGTCCGTAGCATGCACGTATGGTAAACGTTATGTAACAAATTTGAAACATGAGGTGTTTTTTTTATTGTCCTCCTTATGAGTGGCGCTCGGGGACGAGCGATGGTCTTTTCCTACCAATCTATCCCCCTAGGAGCATGCACGTAGTGCTTGGTTTTTGATGATTTTAGATTTTTTGCAATAAGTATGTGAGTTCTTTATGACTAATGTTGAGTCCATGGATTATACGCACTCTCACCCTTCCATCATTGCTAGCCTCTTCGGTACCGTGCATTGCCCTTTCTCACATTGAGAGTTGGTGCAAACTTCGCCAGTGCATCCAAACCCCGTGATATGATATGCTCTTTCACACATAAACCTCCTTATATCTTCCTCAAAACAGCACCATACCTACCTATTATGGCATTTCCATAGCCATTCCGAGATATATTGCCATGCAACTTTCCACCATTCCGTTTATCATGACACATCCATCATTGTCATATTGCTTAGCATGATCATGTAGTTGACATAGTATTTGTGGCAAAGCCACCATTCATATTTCTTTCACACATGTCACTCTTGGTTCATAGCATATCCCGGTACACCGCCGGAGGCATTCATATAGAGTCATACTTTGTTCTAGTATCGAGTTGTAATCATTGAGTTGTAAATAAATAGAAGTGTGATGATCATCATTTTCTAGAGCATTGTCCCAAGTGAGGAATAAAAAAAAATAGAAAGGCCATAAAAAAAGAGAAGTCCCAAAAAAATGAGAGAAAAAGAGAGAAGGGACAATGTTACTATCCTTTGCCACACTTGTGCTTCAAAGTAGCACCATTATCTTCATGATAGAGAGTCTCTTGTTTTGTCACTTTCATATACTAGTGGGAATTTTTCATTATAGAACTTGGCTTGTATATTCCAACAATAGGCATCCTCAGGTGCCCTAGGTCTTCGTGAGCAAGCAAGTTGGATGCATACCCACTTAGTTTCTTTTGTTGAGCTTTCATACATTTATAGCTCTAGTGCATCCGTTGCATGGCAATCCCTACTCCTTGCATTAACATCAATAGATGGGCATCTCCATAGCTCATTGATTAGCCTCGTTGATGTGAGACTTTATCTTTTTTTGTCTTCTCCACATAAACCCTATCATCATATTCTATTCCACCCATAGTGCTATGTCCATGGCTCACGCTCATATATTGCGTGAAGGTTTATAAGTTTGAGATTACTAAAGTATGAAACAATTTCTTGGCTTGTCATCGGGGTTGTGCATGATGAGAGCATTCTTGTGTGACAAAAATGGAGCATGACTAAACTATATGATTTTGTAGGGATGAACTTTCTTTGGCCATGTTATTTTGAGAAGACATAATTGCTTAGTTAGTATGCTTGAAGTATTATTATTTTTATGTCATATGAACTTTTATCTTGAATCTTTCGGATCTGAATATTCATACCACAATTAAGAAGAATTACATTGAAATTATGCCTAGTAGCACTCCGCATCAAAAAATCTGTTTTTATCATTTACCTACTCGAGGACGAGCAGGAATTAACCTTGGGGATGATTGATACGTCTCCAACGTATCTATAATTTTTGATTGCTCCATGCTATATTATCTTCTGTTTCGGACATTATTGGGCTTTATTATTCACTTTTATATTATTTTTGGGACTAACCTATTAACCGGAGGCCCAGCCCAGAATTGTTGTTTTTTGCCTATTTCAGAGTTTCGCAGAAAAAGAATATCAAACGGAGTCCAAACAGAATGAAACCTTCGGGAGCGTGATTTTTGGAATGAACAAGATCCAGGAGACTTGGACCCTACATAAGAGAAGCTCCCAGGAGGCCACGAGGTAGGGGGGCGCGCCTACCCCCCAGGGCGCGCCCTCCACCCTCGTGGGCCCCCTGTTGCTCCACCGACGTACTCCTTCCTCCTATATATACCTACGTACCCCCAAATGATCAGAACAAGAGCCAAAAACCTAATTCCACCGCCGCAACCTTCTGTACCCACGAGATCCCATCTTGGGGCCTGTTCCGAATCTCCGTCGGAGGGGGTATCCATCACGGAGGGCTCCTACATCATCACCATAGCCCCTCCGATGAAGTTTGAGTAGTTTACCTCAGACCTTCGGGTCCATAGTTAGTAGCTAGACGGCTTCTTCTCTCTTTTTGGATCTCAATACAATGTTCTCCCCCTCTCTCGTGGAGATCTATTCGATGTAATCTTCTTTTTGCGGTGTGTTTGTGGAGATCGATGACTTGTGGGTTTATGATCAAGATTATGTATGAACAACATTTGAATCTTCTCTGAATTCTTTTATGTATGATTGGTTATCTTTGCAAGTCTCTTCGAATTATCAGTTTGGTTTGGCCTACTAGATTGATCTTTCTTGCAATGGGATAAGTGCTTAGCTTTGGGTTCAATCTTGCGGTGTCCTTTCCCGGTGTGATGGGGGCAGCAAGGCACGTATTGTATTGTTGCCATCGAGGATAACAAGATGGGGTTTTTTATCATATTGCATGAACTTATCCCTCTACATCATGTCATATTGCTTAAGGCATTACTCTGTTTTCATGAACTTAATACTCTAGATGCATGCTGGATAGCGGTCGATGAGTGGAGTAATAGTAGTAGATGTAGGCAGGAGTCGGTCTACTTGTCTTGGACGTGATGCCTATATACATGATCATACCTAGATATTCTCATAACTATGCTCAATTCAGTCAATTGCTCAACAGTAATTCGTTCACCCACCGTAAAATACTTATGCTCTTGAGAGAAGCCACTAGTGAAACCTATGGCCCCGGGGTCTATCTTCATCATATTAATCTTCCAACACTTATTTATTTCCTATTCTTTTTACTTTGCTTTTATTTCACTTTGCATCTTATCATAAAAATACCAAAAATATTATCCTATCATATCTATCAGATCTCACTCTCGTAAGTGACCGTGAAGGGATTGATAACCCCTTATCGCATTGGTTGTGAGGATTTACTTGTTTTGTGTAGGTACGAGGGACTCACGCGTAGCCTCCTACTGGATTGATACCTTGGTTCTCAAAAACTGAGGGAAATTGAGGGAGTCCTGGATTAGGCGGTGTCCGGATAGCCGAACTATCACCGTTGGTCAGACTCCTATACTATGAAGATACAAGATTGAAGACTTCGTCCCGTGTCCGGATGGGACTTTCCTTGGCGTGGAAGGCAAGCTTTGCGATACAGATATGTAGATCTCCTACCATTGTAACCGACTCTGTGTAACCCTAACCCTATCCGGTGTCTATATGAACCGGAGGGTTTTAGTCCGTAGGACGAACAACAATCATACCATAGGCTAGCTTCTAGGGTTTAGCCTCTCTGATCTCGTGGTAGATCTACTCTTGTACTACCTATATCATCAAGATTAATCAAGCAGGAGTAGGGTATTACCTCCATCGAGAGGGCCCGAACCTGGGTAAAACATCGTGTCCCTTGTCTCATGTTACCATCCGCCTAGGCGCACAGCTCGGGACCCCTACCCGAAATCCGCGGTTTTGACACCGACATTGGTGCTTTCATTGAGAGTTCATACGTATCGTCACCTATAGGCCCGATGGCTCCTTCGATCATCAACAACGACGCGGTCCAGGTGAGACTTTTCTCCCGGACAGATCTTCGATTCGGCAGCTTTGCTGCGGCCAATTCACTTGGCCATCCGGAGCAGATCGAAGCTACGCCCGCCATCGTGTCAGATTCGGGAGTTTGAACTACGGCCGACATCCGCGGAGACTTGATCTTGATGGATTCGAGCCACAGCCAAGTGCGCCAGCTTGTCTCGATGGGCATGATCTAGCTCTGCGCCGAGCAGTGCCTTGGAAGCCGCACGAGTCCGCCGACCCTTAGCTCGGGCCGATTCCCCGATCGAGGGCGAGTGGTTGGACACCGCCTCGGGGCTATGATCTCAACGGCGATTGAGCGAACTCCATCCTGTCGCTGCGAAGACCGTGACTCCAAGGTGCGGAATCCTCTCCGGACTCCGAACCCTCCGCGCCCTGCTAATCGAATCCGATTGGGCGCGGTCATGGAGTTCACCGCGGACATCTTTCAGCACTCGCCCTTTGGCGACATCTTGAATTCACTAAAGTGTCTTTCTTTATCAGGAGAGCCCTGGCCGGACTATGGTCAGGAAGGTTGGGATGCGGACGACAAAGAAATTCAACGCCCACCCACCACCCACTTTGTAGCCACTGTCGATGATTTAACCGACATGCTCGACTCCGACTCCGAAGACATCGATGGTATGGACGATGATGCCGGAGACGACCAAGACCTAGTGCCTACAGGGCACTGGAAGGCCACCTCGTCATATGACATATACATGGTGGACATCCCAAAAGATGGGAATGGCGATGGAACGGCGGAGGATGACCCCTCCAAGAAAGAACCCAAGCGCCGACGTCAGCGGCGCCGTTCTAAATCCCGCCACAGTAAAAACGGTGATTCCGGCACGGGAGACAATAATACCCCGGACAGTGCCGAAGACGACCCCCTCCAGCAGGACTCAGCGCAGGAGGAGGGAGAAGCAAGACCGCACGATAGTGCGGCAGAAAGAGAGGTAGAGGACGATAATTATGCGCCCCCCTCCGAAGATGAGGCAAGCCTCGATGATGATGAATTTTTCGTGCCTGAGGATCCCGTCGAACAGGAGCGTTTCAAACGCAGGCTTATGGCCACGGCAAGCAGGCTCAAGAAAAAGCAGCAGCAGCCTAGAGCTGACCAAGACTTGCTAGCTGACAAATGGACTAAAGTCCTCGCAGCCGAAGAGTATGAATTCGAACGCCCGTCCAAGAGATACCCAAAACGCAGGCTGCTACCCCAATTAGAGGAAGCAGCACCCAAACCTACATCACCAGCGCATGATGCGGTCGACCGGCCACCCCGTGGCCGCGACAGAGAGGCCTCTAGACCCTCCATTCAAGCCGCACCCCGGCGCCGCTCGACCAAACACGGGAATCGCCGCACCCTGCGAGACATATTGGAGGACAAGGCAAGGCAAACAAGATCGATCTACAGATCGCGTGGGGCCCCACGACACGTGATGATAACCGTCACGCGGATACAGCAACTCGGCCGGGCGAACACGATGAACAAAGCTCATATGAGCTACGTCGTGATATAGCCCAATCAGAGGCGCCAACACCCACTATGCTTCACGGATGAAGTAATGGATCATCAAATCCCTGAGGGCTTCAAACCCGTAAACATCGAATCATACGATAGTACCACAGATCCCGCGGTCTGGATCGAGGACTATCTCCTCCATATCCACATGGCCCGCGGTGATGATCTACATGCCATCAAATACCTCCCACTCAAGCTTAAAGGACCAGCTCGGCATTGGCTCAACAGCTTGCCAGCAGAATCAATTGGTTGTTGGGAGGACCTGGAAGCCGCATTCCTTGATAACTTCCAGGGCACATATGTGCGACCACCAGACGCTGATGACCTCAGCCACATAATTCAGCAGCCAGAAGAATCGGCCAGACAATTCTGGACACGGTTCCTAACCAAGAAAAATCAAATCATTGACTGTCCGGATGCAGAGGCCCTTGCAGCCTTCAAACATAACATCCGCGACGAGTGGCTAGCCCGGCACCTAGGACAGGAAAAGCCGAAATCCATGGCAGCTCTCACCACACTCATGACCCGCTTTTGCGTGGGAGAGGACAGCTGGCTAGCTCGTAGTAACAACTTGACAAAAAACCCTGGTAGTTCGGATACCAAGGACAGCAATGGCAGGTCGCGTCGCAACAAGAACAAGCGCCGCATTAACGGCGATAATTATGAAGATACGGCAGTCAATGTCGGATTCAGAGGCTCTAAACCCGGTCAGCGGAAGAAGCCATTCAAAAGAAATACCCAGGGCCCGTCCAACTTGGACCGAATACTCAATCGCTTGTGCCAGATACATGGCATCCCCAAAAAACCAGCCAATCACACCAACAGGGATTGTTGGGTGTTCAAGCAAGCAGGCAAGCTAAGTGCCAAACTCAATGACAAGGGGCTGCATAGCAATGACGAGGAAGAGCCCCGGCCGCCGAGCAATAGAGGACAGAAGGGCTTTCCCACACAAGTGTGGACGGTGAACATGATATACGCAACCCATATACCCAAAAGGGAGCGGAAGCGTGCACTAAGGGACGTATATGTGATGGAGCCAGTCGCCCCGAAGTTCAACCCATGGTCTTCCTGCCCGATCACCTTTGATCGAAGGGACCACCCCACTAGCATCCGTCACGGCGGTTTCGCCGCATTGGTTCTTGACCCAATTATTGACGGATTTCACCTCACTAGAGTCCTGATGGACGGCGGCAGCAGCCTGAACCTGCTTTATCAGGATACAATGCGCAAAATGGGCATAGACCCCTCAAGGATTAAACCCACAAAGACGACCTTTAAAGGCGTAATACCAGGTGTAGAGGCCAATTGTATGGGCTCAGTTACACTCGAAGTGGTCTTCGGATCCCCGGATAACTTTCGAAGCGAAGAGTTAATCTTCGACATAGTCCCGTTCATAGCGGCTATCACGCCTTGCTTGGGCGAACCGCATTTGCAAAGTTCAATGCGGTGCCACACTACGCATACCTCAAGCTCAAGATGCCAGGCCCTCAAGGAGTAATCACGGTCAATGGAAACACCGAACGCTCTCTCCGAACGGAGGAGCACACGGCGGCCCTCGCGGCGGAGGTGCAAAGCAGCCTCTCACAACAATTCTCGAGTCCGGCTATTAAACGTCCGGCCACCGTCAAGCGCGCCCGGAGTATCTGCAACAAGACCGCCTGGCACGATCCGAGCACGCGTAGCAATCCGGCCCCAACCCCAGCCCTCGCGAAACTGCAAAGCCAGTACTACGCGTACATAACTACGCTCTGGAGATACCATGGGCATAAGGGGAGGGGCACGACCACGGCTGCACGCCTGCACGCGGCTCAACCGCACCAGGGGCTCCCAATTGTGTCATTCTTTTTCTTACTTTCAGGACTCTGTTCTCCAGAAGCCCTGTCCGGCATTCGCGTCGAATACACGATGCAACAGCCATGGAAGCAGAAAACTGCGTCGAGTGTCCAGGTGGTCTCTATTACGAGCATTATACCTGTTTTACATACCATCCAACAGCTTACCCCTGGAGGGGGACATGTTAAATAGTCCCATCCCTTGCTTATCGCACTATTTGTATCATTCTGCTTTTTTTGCAGTACCTTTTTTAATAAACAATACATAGCTTTTTCCTATTATTGCACTCCTTTCTTTATCTATATATATGTTCATTTCATGACATGTTGCACCCGTACACTTTGGTACGGCCAATACACCAAGGGCTTAAGTACCCCAAAATTATGGTGTGATAAGTCCGAACACTTTCACAAGTGCAGCACCCCGAACTTATAGCATTATATGCATCGGCTCCGAATCATGTCTTGGGTCAATAGTTGGGTTTGCCCGGCTCCTATGTTTTGGTACCTTACGTTCCGTTATATCGGCTAAGGTAGCGCTGGGAGAACCACTGCGATTGTGCCCTGGTTGAGCTGGGTTGAGCACCTCAGTGGAGAAAGCTAAAACTGACCGTCATGATAGGGCGAGAGCGATCGCTGTTCGAGAGGTTTTTCGGTCCCTAAAGACTTATGCCGCTTAGAGCAAGGAGCGGCATTGTCCGCCAAGGCGTGGATAGCGCCCGAACTCGGTCTTCGAATACTAGGGGCTTCACGAAATTTAAAATTATAGAATTCTATGGCTAAGTGAGAGTGTTCAAGCACTATAAGTCCGGTTGCCTTGTTCGTTCGTTGAGCGTCTCCTCGACGGACCCAAGAATGGGAACAAGAGCGCTCAAGTTTATCCCAACACCCCAGACTGTGGCATGGGGCTGAAGCCAACGACTTGCCATCTCTCAAATTTGATAAGCGGCCGCCTGAAGGTAATATTTTAAATTAACAAGCGTTGCTTAGCGATATGAACAAGTTTTCAGCGTACATGATAACAAATGCGAGTCTATTAAAAATTACATCTTTGGAGCACTCATCCGCTATCTGGCGGGCACCCTTCAGGGCGCCCTCATAGTACATTTCGGCTTATGATGATCCTTGCCCTTGGTGGCCCGTCCGTCACAAGCTTCTTCGCATGCAGCTTGCCCCAATGCACTTTAGCACGGGCAAGGGCCCGACGGGAACCTTCAATGCAGACGGGCGCTTTATGACTTCAATCCATGGACAAAGGCCCACCAGCCGCTGCACTAACCCAAGTAGCTCCGGGCATGGCTTCCAATGGCCACAAATGAACTATGAGGCCCTTCATGGCCTGTTCGGCGACCTTGTGAGCTCGACCAGCTGCTTCAGCTGGTCGCTCAGGGCATCGGACGTTCGGCCTCGACATCTGAGACCGAACACCTTCTGCGTCGAGCTCCCCTCCTTGGCGCGTAGAACGCGGCAAAGATCGCACACACTACGGGCAGATCTGCGAATGCTCTGGAGAGCTCGAATCCGGGTAAGTAATAGGTAATTCACTTTCACATGCTTGCTTTGCATAAAGAATGCCTTACCCGCTGCTATCTTCTTTAATGATTCAATTTCTTGGAGGGCTTTTTGGGCTACGGCCTTAGCGGCTTTGGCACTCTCAAGGGTCGAGGCGAGCTCGGACTCTCGAGTATTCGAGTCACGCTCCAAACTCTCGTGTTTTTTCACGAGAGCCTGGAGCTCTTGCCGCACCTCCGCCACCCGCTCCTCCTACTTCTCTCGCTCGGTGCGCTCCGCGGCTGCTTTGCTTTCGGCCGCGGACACCGCTTCCTTCAGGGTCGCCACCTCGTTCGTGGCCCCTACAATACCCACGTTATTCCTGTAATTTTTTGCAACCAAATCCTTTCTATAAGGTATTTCTTTAATAAGGTATTGCTTACCTTCCCTATCCTCGAGCTGCTTCTTGGCAAGGCCGAGCTCGTTCTCGGACCGCCGAGGCTCTTCTTCAATGCATTGACCTCCGCAGTCGGTCTGGCAGAGGTCAGCGCGCGCCTCTGCATTCGCATATTGACATACTTATGTTAGACTCCTGCGTATATCTTTTAGATCCTTAGTCCGGCTTTTCTTCGAACACCGAACTAAGCATCGAGAACTACTGTCTATGCGGTAATATTTTACATATTCTAAACTTACCTCAAAGCCTGTTAGAAGGCTGGTACAGGCTTGATCAGCCCGCTCTTGGCGGATCTGAACTTTCTGGATCACCACACTCATAACAAGGCGGTGCTCCTCCTTGATGGAGGCGCTGTTAAGCGCCTCCAGTAAGCTATCCGGTGCCTCCGGTTGGATGGAGGATACCGGCGTCTTACCCTTCCTATGAAGGGACCGCTTGCCAAAGTTCGGAACCGCTGAAGGTTCCGGTATGGAGTCCGGACGACGGTCGGGCTTAGAGCCCCTGGGGGTCTCGCTCCCCTCGCGCCTGGAGTCCGGGAGGTTGCCTTGCGGCGCCTCCTGCGGCACCTCCTCTTGACCAGGCCCCCCTTGGGGCCCCACCTCGGCGTCGTCCGCAGCGTGAGGTGAGGAGGCGGCCGGAAGTAAAGTACTCTCCACTTCCGACGAATTCAAGGACCCGCTCGACGAAGCGGCGGGCTCGTCCTTGGGCGGGCTGCATGATTGTTCGGCATTAGAGAACACTATGCAATGAAAAAAAGCCATGGGTATCCGGACACTTACGATCTCGCCAGGGGCTTGGCCCTTGTTGGCCACTCCT
This sequence comes from Aegilops longissima, assembly GCA_021605205.1. Lineage (NCBI taxonomy): Eukaryota > Viridiplantae > Streptophyta > Magnoliopsida > Poales > Poaceae > Aegilops > Aegilops longissima. Next base: position 524,056,057 of record CM038676.1, read on the forward strand.
CCTCATCGTTGTCGGCGTTGGTGGAGAAGTCCGGAGGAAGGGTCCTTCCCTTCTTGGACCCTCCGGCCTCCCCAGTTGGGGCGGCCTTCCTTTTCTTCTCTCCCCCCCGCTAGGGGAGAGGCTTCTTTTTCCTCCTCCTCTTCCTCAGAGGAGGATTCCGCCTCAGGTTTGTCGGGTGATGAGTCCGACAGCACCTGGCGCCGGGAGCTCCTTCTAGTTCCCGTGGCCTCCTTCTTGGCCTTCTTCTCCGGCACCACGTGAGGTGCCGAAGCCAGCAGCCCCGTCAATCGGGCGTCCGCTGGGTCTTCTAGCAAAGGGTCCGGACAGTTAATCTGTCCGGATGTCTTCAGCCAGTCCTGTCAAAGGTTAGGGAGTTTTAGATCCCACATAGAGTCAATCTATGAAAAACAAGAGTCCTATCAAGGGTAAAATAACTTACCTCGCTGGCTTGACGCTGCGAGCTGAATCCGCGATCTTCGGTAGCAGATGTGGGAGCCTCGACGCCCTTGAACAGCACCTTCCAGGCATCTTCGTACGTAGTGTCGAAGAGCCTTTTCGGAGTTGGGTGCTGTGCCGGATCGAACTCCCAGAATTTGAAGGCCCATTGTTGGCATGGGAGAATCCGGCGGAGGAGCATCACCTGGATAACGTTGACAAGCCTGAGATTCTTGTCCACCAGGTTTCGGACGCAGGTTTGGAGTCCGGACAGCTCGTCCGAATCCCCCCACGTCAGGCCCGTCTCTTTCCATGATGTGAGCCGTGTGGGGAAGCCAGATCGGAATTCGGGGGCCGCTGCCCATTGAGAGTCGCGCGGATCGGTGATGTAGAACCACCCCGTTGCCACCCCTTTATGGTCTCCACAAAGGAGCCCTCGAGCCATAGGACTTTGGCCATCTTGCCAACCATGGCGCCTCCGCACTCCGCTTGGCAGCCGCCCACTACCTTCGCCCGACATTGAAGATCTTCAGCCATAAGCCGAAGTGGGGCTGAATGCAGAGGAAGGCCTCGCACACGACGATGAACGCCGAGATGTTGAGGATGAAATTCGGGGCCAGATCGTGGAAGTCCAGGCCGTAGTAGAACATGAGCCCCCAGACAAATGGGTGAAGTGGAAAACCTAGTCCGCGGAGGAAGTGGGGGAGAAACACCGCCCTCTCATGGGGCCTAGGGGTTGGAATGAGCTGCCCCTCGTCGGGTAGCCGGTGCGCGATGTTGCTGGACAAGTATCCAGCCTCCCGCAGCTTTGCGATGTGCCCCTCCGTGATGGAGGAGGCCATCCACCTGCCTCCCGCTCCGGACATAGTTGGAGAAGGTTGAGGTGGGATGTGCGGACTTGGGCGCTGGAGCTCGAATGCGCGGAAATGGATGAGCAAAGGAGGAAGAAGGCGTAGGTGAAAAGGTGGATCCTTATCCCCTTATATGGACGGTCGAAGCTATGCGTCCCCCGCCAGCCTGGTAAAACTCGCTTATCTCCCAAGCGCCGTAATCAATGGCGCGGATGGGTTACCCACGTCCCTATTGATGGGAATCGCGGAATAAGGGGGCACGATCTCCGCTTTGATAAGACGTGCCAAGGAAACCGCCTCGCTAAACGCGCTAAGGTGGAACAGTAAAAAACGATTCGTATAAAGGCCTGGCCGTGGTGTGATGTCATGCCGCGGAATATGTCAGCAGATCTGTGCAAAAGTTATTCTCTCTACGGTAGTATGTGGAACTTGTTTTGCAGAGCCGGACACTATCCTTGTGTTCAAAATCTTCTATGAAGTATTCGGAGGAGGAACCCGCCTTGCAATGCCGAAGACAATATGCGCGCGGGACTAAATCGTCATTGAAGCCTGGTTCAGGGGCTACTGAGGGAGTCCTGGATTAGGGGGTGTCCAGATAGCCGAACTATCACCGTTGGCCAGACTCCTAGACTATGAAGATACAAGATTGAAGACTTTGTCCCGTGTCCGGATGGGACTTTCCTTGGCGTGGAAGCCAAGCTTGGTGATACGGATATGTAGATCTCCTACCATTGTAACCGAATCTGTGTAACCCTAACCCTATCCGGTGTCTATATAAACCGTAGGTTTTAGTCTGTAGGACGAACAACAATCATACCATAGGCTAGCTTCTAGGGTTTAGCCTCTCCGATCTCGTGGTAGATCTACTCTTGTACTACCCATATCATCAATATTAATCAAGAAGGAGTAGGGTATTACCTCCATCGAGAGGGCCCGAACCTGGGTAAAAACATCGTGTCCCATGTCTCCTGTTACCATCCGCCTAGACGCACAGTTCGGGGCCCCCTACCCGAGATCCGCCGGTTTTGACACCGACAGAAATACTTTCGCTACTTTGCTACATCACCCTTTCCTCTTCAAGGGAAAACCAACGAAGTCCTCAAGAGGTAGCAAACACTTTTATATTAATTTTGGGACTAACCTATTAACCGGAGGCCTAGCCAAAATTGATGTTTTCTTGCCTATTTCAGTGTTTTGAAGAAAAGGAATATCAAACGGAGTCCAAACGGAATGAAACCTTCGGGAGACTTATTTTTGGAAAAGAAGCAATCCAGGAGACTTAGAGTAGACGTCAGGGAAGCTTCAAGGAAGCCACGAGGCAGGGAGGCGCGCCCCCACCCTCATGGGCCCCTCGTGGCTCCCCTGACCAACTTCTTTCGCCTATATATATCCATATACCCTAAAAACTTCGGGGAGCAGAATAGATCGGGAGTTCAGCCGCCGCAAGCCTTTGTAGCCACCGAAAACCAATCTAGACCCATTCCGGCACCCTGCCGGAGGGGGGGGGGACCCTCACCAGTGGCCCTCTTCATCATCCCAGCGCTCTCCATGACGAGGAGGAAGTAGTTCACCCTCGTGGCTGAGGGTATGTACCAGTAGCTATGTGTTTGATCTCTCTCTCTCTCTCTCTCTCTCTCTCTCTCTCTCTCGTGTTCTTGATGTGGTACGATCTTGATGTATCGCGAGCTTTGCTATTATAGTTGGATCTTATGATGTTTCTCCCCCTCTACTCTCTTGTAATGGATTGAGTTTTCCCTTTGAAGTTATCTTATCGGATTGAGTCTTTAAGGATTTGAGAACACTTGATGTATGTCTTGCATGTGCTTATCTGTGGTGATAATGGGATATTCACGTGATCTACTTGATGTATGTTTTGGTGATCAACTTGCGGGTTTCGTAGCATTGTGAACTTATGCATAGGGGTTGGCACACGTTTTCGTCTTGACTCTCCGGTAGAAACTTTGGGGCACTCTTTGAAGTACTTTGTGTTGGTTGAATAGATGAATCTGAGATTGTGTGATGCATATCGTATAATCATACCCATGGTTACTTGAGGTGACATTGGAGTATCTAGGTGACATTAGGGTTTTGGTTGATTTGTGTCTTAAGATGTTATTCTAGTACGAACTCTTGAATATATCGATCAAAAAGAATAACTTTGAGGTGGTTTCGTACCCTACAATAATCTCTTCGTTTTTTCTCCGCTATTAGTGACTTTGGACTCTTTGTTGCATGTTGAGGGATAGTTATATGATCCAATTATGTTATTATTGTTGAGAGAACTTGCAACCCTAGGCCTTGTTTCAACGCATTGCAATACCGTTTGTGATCACTTTTATCATTAGTTACCTTGCTGTTTTTATAATTTCAGATTACAAATACTCATATCTACCATCCATATTGCACTCGTATCACCATCTCTTCGCCGAACTAGTGCACCTATACAACTTACCATTGTATTGAGTCTGTTGGGGACACAAGAGACTCTTTGTTATTTGGTTGCAGGGTTGCTTGAGATAGACCATCTTCATCCTACGCCTCCCACGGATTGATAAACCTTAGGTCATCCACTTGAGGGAAATTTTCTACTGTCCTACAAACCTCCGCACTTGGAGGCCCAACAACGTCTACAAAAAGAAGGTTGTGTAGTAGACATCAAGTTCTTTTCTGGCGCCGTTGCCAGGGAGGTGAGTGTTTGAAGGTATATCTTTAGATCTTTCAATTGAATCTTTTAGTTTCTTGTTTTATCACTAGTTTAGTTTATAAGAGAAAACTACAAAAAAATGAATTAAGGGTACCTCATATGCTTCATCTTTTTAATGTCTTTCATGAAAATGATGGGAAGGAAAATTGTGCTCAAGTACTATAAGAAGAATTACATAGAATGCTTGGCATAAAATATGTGAATGATGAGCATGATTGCAATGTTGTTAGTATGAATTCTTTGAATACCCTTGATGCTAATGATTTGCAAAGCCACAAGCTTGGGGATGCTATGTTTGATGAAGATGATATGTTTTGTCCCCCAAGTTTTGATGAACAAATTTATTATGATGAAAGAATGCCTTATATTTATGATGATTATATTGATGAAAGTGGGTTTTGAAGAGTTTTAACTTTAGGAAGTAATGATCCCACTTTTTTGGAGGGTGTTGAATCTTATAATATTTATGAAAGTGGATTTGGAGAGGTCATGACTTTATGTAGTGATGAATCCACTATTTCGGAAGAGGTTTCAATTGATTATGAGAATAAAGTTGTTATTTATGATGATTATTGTGATGACTTGTATGCTATTAAGAATAATGATAACCATGAAACTTGTCATCATGATTTTAGTTTTCAATTGGATTATGCCTCACATGATAGTTGTTTTGTTGAGTTTTCTCCCACTATTATTCATGAGAAGAAATTTGCTTATGTGGAGAGTAATAAAAATTCTATGCTTGTAGATCATGAAAAGAATGCTTTTATGTTATGGTTATATTGTTGAATTCATTCATGATGCTACTGAAAATTATTATGAGGGAGGAATATATGCTTGTAGGAATTGCAATAATAGCAAGTTTCCTCTCTTTGTGCTTAAAGTTTTGAAGTTATGCTTGTTTTGCCTTCCTATGCTAGTTGAGTATTGTTCCCATAAGTTGTTTGCTCACAAAATCCCTATGCATAGGAAGTGGGTTAGACTTAAATGTGCTAGTCATATTCTTTATGATGCTCTCTTTATGTTTCAATTCTTATCTTTTAGGTGAGCATCGTTGAAATCATTATGCCTAGCTAGAAAGACATTAAAGAAAAGCTCTTGTTGGGAGACAACCCAATTTTACCCCTTCTGTTTTTGTGTGTTCACATGATTAAGCTACTGTAGTAATCATGTTTTATATCTTTTGTTTCAATAAAGTTCCAAGTAGAACCTTTGGGAAGACTTGGGTGGAAGTTAATGTGATCTTGCTGTAAAAAACAGAAACTTTGCGCTCACGAGTTTAGCTGTCATTTTTTACAGAAGAGTGATTTTAAGTTGATTATTTTTTCAGAATATTAATAGACAAATTCCCAGGTCCACCAATTTATTTCAGAATTTTTGGAGTTCCATAAGTATACATTTGATACAGATTACTACAGACTGTTCTGTTTTTGACAGATTCTGTTTTCAGTGTGTTGTTTTTTTATTTTGATGAATCTATGAGTAGTATCGGAGGGTATGAACCATAGAGAAGTTGGAATACAGTAGATATTGCACCAATATTAATTTAGAGTGAGTTCACAACAGTACCTAAGTGGTCGTTTTATTTTCTTATACTAACGGAGCTTACGAGTTTTCTGTTAAGTTTTGTGTTGTGAAGTTTTCAAGTTTTGGGTAAAGATTCGATGGACTATGGAATAACGAGTGGCAAGAGACTAAGCTTGGGGATGCCCAAGGCACCCCAAGGCAATATTCAAGGATGACCAAGAGCCTATGCTTGGGGATGCCCCGGAAGGCATCCCCTCATTCGTCTTCATTCAGCGGTAACTTTAATTGGAGCTATATTTTTATTCACCACATCATATGTGTTTTGCTTGGAGCGCCAATTTATTTTGTTATTATTTGCTTTCTGTTATTTAGAACAATGTTTTGCATCTTTTATAACAATAAAAGTAGCATTGATAGCCTTTACTATGCTTATTTTACAAGTCTACATGTTGCTGTATGAAAACAGAAAGTTTACCGCTGTTGCAAAAATTCCCAAGAAAAGTCAGAATGTGATAAAATGTTAAAACCTTTTGCATAATAAGCTCTGATAAATTTACTACAATGGTCATTTTCTTTTATAATTTTTGGAGCTAGGGAAGTGTGGATCTTGCTGCATTGTTTACAGACTGTCCTTTTTAGGAGATTGCTGTTATGTTTGCATTGTTTGCATTGTTTGCATATGTTTGCTTCTTTAATGATTCTATTTGAGGATAGGACTATTAAATATGCAGAGACGTTTAGTATGGAATGTTGAATAATAATTTTAGTGATTTGCTACAGTATAGAATGATAAGGTTTTTGCATTGGTTTATACTAACTTATCTCACGAGTCCTTGTTGAGTTTTGTGTGGATGAAGCTCTTGAGATTTAGGGAGACCGTGATATGAGAGGAATTAAGGAGACACAAAAGCTCAAGCTTGGGGATGCCCAAGGCGTCCCAAGATAATATTTCAAGAAGTCTCAAGCGTCTAAGCTTGGGGATGCCCCGGTTGGCATCCCAGCTTTCTTCTTTGACAACTATCGGTTAGTATCGGTTTATCCTAAGTTTTTGCTTCTTCACATGATGTTTGCTATCCTTGAAATGTCTTTTTACTTTGTTTTGCTTGCTGTTTGAATAATATCCCGAGATCTGAAATTCTTAAATGAGAGAGAGTCTTCACATAGCTACATAATTATTTAACTACTCATTGATCTTCACTTATATCTTTTTGGAGTAGTTTGTCATTTACTCGTGTGCTTCACTTATATCCTATGAGTAAATTGTTAAATGATTTGAATATCATAAATATGAAATTATATATGTTTTATATGCTTATCCCATGGGGAGTAATGACTTCACATATAAGAAGTAGAGTTTGTAAATTTATTGAAGGTTAGCAAACATTGTATTGGTCACTTGAACAATTCATGAAACAATATTGAGGGAAGAGAGATTTCACATATAAATATACTATCTTGTATATCTTTTGTAATTGTGAGCACTCATTAAAATATGACATGTTAAAAGGTTGACGTTGGCCAAGGAAGACAACGTAATGGGTTATGTTTTCTTATATCTGAAATAAAGTATATTGTCATGGATCATCCAACATGTTGAGATTGCCTTTCTCCCTCATGCTAGCCAATTCCTTGCACCAAGTAGAGATACTACTTGTGCTTCCAAACATCCCTTAAACCCGTATTGCTATGAGAGTCTACCATACCTACCTATGGATTGAGTAAGATCCTTCAAGTAAGTTGTCATCGGTGCATGCAATAAAAATTGCTCTCTAAATATGTATGATCTATTAGTGTGGAGAAAATAAGCTTTATACGATCTTGTGATGTGGAAGCAATAAAAGCGACGGAATGCATAATAAAGGTCCCTATCACAAGTGGCAATATAAAGTGACGTTCTTTCGCATTAAGATTTTGTGCATCCAACTATAAAAGCGCATAACAACCTCTGCTTCCCTCTGCGAAGGGCCTATCTTTTATTCTTGTCTTATACCTTGTGCAAGAATCATGGTGATCTTCACCTTTCCTTTTTACATTTTATCCTTTGGCAAGCACATTGTGTTGGAAAGATCCTGATATATATATCCAATTGGATGTAAGGCATCATGAACTATTATTGTTGACATTACCTGTCGGGGAAGCTGATCGTGGCCCACGAACACCTATGGGACCTGGGTCCCTTGTGGTTCGGAGGGGGGCGGAGATTGCACAAAGAGCGGATCGAAGCGATGCACACGAGCAGATTTACCCAGCTCCGGAGATCTCCGGAGAGATAATACTCCTACTGCTGCTTTGTGGATTATATTCTGTCCTTGCTAGGGAGCAATGAGGGCTACAAAACCTAGCTCGAGTGTATGTGTGAGTCGAATGAACTAAGTTGGAGCTGAGCCGAACCCTTTCTACGTTGCACTTGGGCCTCCTTTTATAAGCACAAGGGGTCACCACATGTGGCAAGTAAACAAGGGTAAGATAGTAAAAACAGAGGTTGGTACACCGCTTTGTACAGTGTACAGTGATCTATACCTAACTTTGACGGCAAGGGACAAGAGTCATAAATGCCCGCCTCGATCGCTGAACAACGATAACAGGACCGTCAAGTGCGCCTCCGCTTGCCACGATGGTAGCTTGTCAAGACCGCTTATTGCTGCTCCCGCTGGCTGCACAGCCCGTCGACACGCGTGCTTGGGAGAGCCCTGTGGCGACATCGCTGGCGGGTGAGCTGGAGCGGAGATGAAGAGAGGTCACTTGTCACAAGGGAACTTTGCCGCGGCAAGGTTCTTGTCGCCGGAGCTTATCGCTCACCAAGCCTTCCCGGCAAGCTCCTCTTGCCGGGGCCTTGTTTCCTTCGTGCCCTGAGTGGCCTTCCCGACATGCTCCTCTTGCCGGGGCCTTGACTACTTTGTTGGATGGCTCCAAAGGAGCCGCTGAGGATCTTGGCGATCTTCAGGCCAGCCCAGCCGCGGGGCGCTGCAACTGCCCGTGCACGAGTTCAGGGTGCTAGAGGTACCCCTACTCTAGTACACCGACAGGAGCCCCCGGGCCTGGGCCACACACGGCGCCAAGCTCTGTGGGGCCAGGCCCAAAACAGTGCACGGGCACGCGTGGTCTTGATTACGCCGTTACTCGTCTTGGACCCACCACGCCTCCCACGAACGTCACGTACTGGACGTGGCGTCGTGGGGGAGATTGGGGCTTTCTTTAATGGGAAAAAGCGGGCCTGCCCCCTCTCCCCTTTATAAGCGGGGAACAGGGCAGGGCGCCCACTTGCCCTGGCTGTCACATCGAAAACCCCGCCGCTTCCCCTTTCTTCTCGAGCCCAAAGAGAGCGACGCCCCCCTCCATTGCCACCGGTGCCACTAACGCCGTCGACCTCCTCCACCACCTCCCCCATGGCTCGAAGGCCGACAAGGAAAAGGCGTAAATCGGCGAGGCGCAGCGGCTCAGCGCCATGCGGAAGGAGCGGGCCCTCTTCGACCCCCGCTGACAGAAGGAGCTGTGGAGCTGTATTATCTCTTACGGTCGACGGAGACCCGGGCGCACCAGCATGACGAGAGTCATCTCCGCCGCCACATCCGAGAAGGTTTCCATCGGTACCCCTTCTTGGCGCTTTTCTTCCATCGGGCTCTGCCTCACCTTTTCTGAATTTTTCTGTGATGTCATGAACACATATGGCCTCTGCCTCCTTGATTTCACCCCAACGCCGCCCTCACCTTGGCCGCTTCGCACACCTCTGTGAGAACTTTGTCGGGTCCACCCAAATGTAGCACTCTTCCGCCATTACTTCATGCCCAGCGAGAGAGGGAGAGCCGCTTGCGGGGGATTGCATGGGTCTCTAGGATCGGCAAGAAGGAAGCGATCTTGACGGAGAGTTGCGAAAAGTGGGAGGAGGAGAGCTGACTGGTGCTGGATCTTAGAAGAGGAGCCACAGCCTTTCACCGCCTCGCGCCAAACTCCAATAGTGCGGCAATGATGGAGTAACTTGGCGCGGAGGACGACAAGTTGAAGATTGCCGTGACTAGGATCTTGCGTCTCCGGCAAGCAGGGCTTACCGTGGGAGCAGTTGGCGCGGACTTCCTTCGCCGCCGCATTGCACCCTTGCAGGAGAGGAGGAGGCCTGCTTGGGAATTCCAGAATGCGGCGGACATCATGAGGCTACGTCCTGGCCTGAATTGGAATTTCACTACCTTGGAGCTGGACGGCATGCTGCGGGAGTTGTTCAAGCCGGATGCAGATCACCCCGAGTGGTGTATGTTGCCGAGGGGAGTCATGCCCTTGTGCAACAACTCGTCCGCTGACAAAGATCCGCGCGATGATGCCGTTGTGCGATTCCCATGGAATCGTTCCAACTTGGCAGGAGCCCGCCGACGACGTCGTCCAGCAGTTCTTCGACAACTTGGTGGAGGTGCCGATCCGCGCCGATGAGCAGAGGCGGCTCACCCGCGACACCACCGATCTGGAGATGGCGCGCATCGCCACAAGATTGGAGGAGGCGGCAGAAGCTGCCGCTGCCGGCGTGTTCGGGTTTACCGTCGAGGAGGCGGAGATAGCCGAGGCGGCAAGCCTCGCCGACCGGGAAGAGCTTGCCGGTGAGGAGGAACAGGCCGAGCCCGACATCGATCCAGAAGAGCCGGCCGGTGGCGCTTCCCCTCCGCCGTCAAGCAGCTTGCCGCAGGAGGAGCCCGCGGCCCCGCCAAGGAGACGCCTCCAAAGACCGAGAGGGCGGGCGGCAGACGCCCAACAGCCGCCTCGCCGCCCGACGCGCTCCACCGCGGCAAGCACTATTGCCGCGGGAGCGCCTCCTGCCGCCACAACAACGGGAGCGGGGTCTTCCGGAGTCGCGGCCCCTGCATCCGTCAAGCGTCCGAGGGAATCTTCCCCCCCAATTCGTCGCGCCGGAGCGGAATTTGATCTCTCCGCCCTCAGCTCCGAGGAAGAAGAGGAAGAGTAAGATCTTGTCGCTGTTATTTGTAATCTTCCAATTTATTGCTTTATTTTGTATTTGACTGGCTTCACTCAACCTTCTCCTTCTTCAGGGCCGCTAGCTCGAGGGCGTCAAGAGGGCCAAGACCCGGTGGTGGTTGTCTCAGATGATTCCCCTGTGGCGACAGGAGGCACGTCGGGAACTCCCTTGCCGGACCCGGCAACCCTTCAACAGAGCAGCCCCAGCACAGCCCCCAGCGTAAGTGTTTGGTTTACTTCTCATGGTTAGGTGTGCTTGGGTGCTTCTCCATCACTGATATCTGGTTTGTTGAATCATGTAGGAGCAGAGCAGCCTCATCAGGAAGCACCGGAGGTCACTCCCGAAGTTCTGCTTGCTTCAACTACGCCGCCAAGGGAGAAGTCTCCGCCAAGGGAGCGCTCTCCGGCAAGGGAGCCCTCTCCGACAAGGGGAGCTTCCCCGACAAGGGCCGGCGCCGATGACCCTCCGGTTGTGGAGACCGCGGCAACAGATCCCATTGCAGGTAATTTTCTTGTTTGAAAATCTCCTTGGATTCTCTTTTTTCTTCTTCTTCTCTTTCGAACATTTGCTTGACTTGTTCTTTCTCTGATCGTCAGATCCACCTACCGGAGACCCGATGGAGACTGAGGCTGCCGGCGAGGAGGACGCTCGCGGAGACAATGTCGACGCCGCCAACATGGAGGAGGAAACTGGCGCTGACGGGCCCGCCGGGGAGGAGGCCGCCAAGGCTGCTGGCGCAGAGGCTGGGGAGGAATCTGGCGATCGCACTGACGGCCCTGGGGCCGCAGGAGCGCCAGGCGCTGCACCGACCGCCGATCCTCCCGCCACCGATGCCGCACCAGACTCCGAAGAGCCCCAGCCCGGCGCCTATCTGAAGGCCGGCGAGGGTGTCTTTATCAAGCTCCCCTGGGCTTCAAGCTCTGTGGCACCGCCGAGGGGAGACCTTCGACGCGGAACTGCTTGCCTCCGCTGGGCTGTCGCTGGTCGATGCTCCGAGCAGCAGCAGCGGCGAGCCTGAGGAGGAGCAGCTGCTAAGGAGGTTGTTGTCGCTCTACCGCGCCCGACAGGCCAAGCTGGAGTCCAGGGAGGCGCTTGTCGCGAGGGCGGGAGCTGACTTGGAGAAACGCGCGGAAGAGCTCCGGCGCGCCAACAAAGAAACTCTCCGGGACATAGCAGAGGCGCGGGAGCAGCTTGCTGAGGAGCGCACGGCCTTCATCTTGGAGAAGGGCGAGGTCGAGGAGCAGCAGAGGCTTGCCGATGAGAAGCTCTCCGCGCGAGAAGGTGAGCTGGCGCAGCGGAAGATCAACCTCGACAGCTATGAGGAAGATCTCACCGTGCGCGCGCAAACGATTGGCGGGCCACTTCAGGAGGCAAAGGATGCTGCTGCGGCTGCCGAGGCCGCCAAGAAGGAATTGGAGACGAGGGTGGCTCAGCTGGAGTCCACCCTCCAGAAGAGCGCCGAGGAGGTCACCGGGCTGAAGCGCGAGCGCGAGAAGGACGCCTACACCCTCGGTGAGTTGCAGGGTCGCCTTGCTGAAATGATCAAGGAGATCGACGTCGCCAAGGACTCCAAGGCGGATTTGGAGCTGAAACTGACCACCTTGACAGAGACGTTGGAAGGCGCCAAGGAGCGGGAGGTGGGCCTGCTGGAGAATATCAAGGCCAACGAGGAACTGCTGTCGAATGCTGTGACTGCCCAGAATAATCTCAGAGACAGCATAATGCACTGGACAGAAGGTCTTGTGGACACCGCCGCCGGCATCCATAATGAGTTGATGGAGCTGGGGATGGTGGATCTTGGGTACTCCACCGACGAGAATCTCCAACCCAGCGTCAAGCTCAGCCTGTTCTTCAAGGGCGTGCTGACGGGTCTCCAGCGGCTCCGGCAGGAGATCCCAAAGCAGCTGGCGGAGGAGTCGCGCCAAGTCTGCGCCGGGGCTCTCCAGAAGGTGTTGATGAAGGTGGCCTTCCGCAACCCAGGCGTCGATTTCACCAAAGTCCTCAAGTCCCTGCCTCCATCTGCTGACGTCGAAGCGCTCAAAACCCTTGTCGCACCCATTATGGACAGGGTGAGCGGAGTCAAGAGGCTCGATGGCGACCGCGTGGACTAGGCCGCCAAGTTTATCTTTCTCTTGTCGCTGTAGATCATGTTTAGGCGAAAAATCTATTAGATCCACGACAAGTTATCATGTAATATACACTATCTTAGGCAATCGAATGCAATGTTATTTCCTTTACTCGATTCCTTCCTTGTATGTTTATGCCCTCGCTTTTAGGGAACTTGTCGGTGCGAACACCTTTGTCATGGCGCTGAGTGCGGAACTTCAGCAGCCTCGTCGGCGATGCCGCCTCCGACAAGCAACCTTGTTGCAACTAGTTGCAGCACACTTAAGTTGTTGGCGGACTCGAAACAAAGTAAGGGCGCAAGCTAGTCGCGAGTCGGTTCCTCAGCGCACAGGTTTTCCATACAAAGTACTATCGTTCGAGGAAGATAACTTAAAAATTTAAAGCTGGTCGTTTAAACTTAGCAACTTAGCTTCTCTGTTGTCCATTTCCCGGCAAGGTGACAGTTCCTCGAGCGACGCTTGGCGGCCCACCATTATCTTCTCCTTCCCCGGTTAACTTGTGGGTGGATGAACCTTCTTCTTGTTTGAGAAGAAAGAAGAGAAAACAAAGTTATGGAGCCTGGTGGCTCGTTATCGCTTACCGGGTGTGGATACTGCACAAAATGTTAGAGCACATATGCATACAAGATTATGAAAGCATGTATTGACAAGTTGTGTGCAACACATAGGCTTTACTGATGCACGGGGTCTGCGCCCGGCTTTGTACAAAGGATTACATGCAACAGCGGCAAGACTTGTACAAAAGGGTGGTTGCCGGAACGGGTTCCGGCAACCGCGCCTTATGGGTAAAACTTGCGGAGATGCTCTATATTCCAGGAATTGCTCACTGGAACGCCATCTTCGGTCTCAAGGCGGACAACGCCGGGCCTAGTGACTCGTTTCATCCGATAAGGGCCTTCCCACTTCGGCGTCAACTTGTTGGAATTCTTGGCAGACTGAACGCAACGAAGAACAAGGTCGCCTTCCTCGAAGCTTCTGGCATTAACTTTGCGGCTATGGTAGCGATGCAAAGCTTGCTGGTAACAAGCAGCTCGTACAACAGCCTGAAGACGATCTTCCTCGAGGAGCAGCGCGTCATCTTGTCGCAGCTGCTCTTGCTCAAGCTCATCATAAGCGAGCACTCGGGGTGACCCGTATCACGAGTTCCGTGGGGAGAACTGCCTCTGCTCCGTAGACTAGGCGAAGGTGTCTAGCGATGGCTCGATTTGGCGTCGTCCTGATCGACCAAAGAACCACCGGCAGCTCCTCGATCCAATTTCTTCCGCACTTGCGCAGCCTGTCGAAAGTTCTGGTCTTGAGCCCCCTCAGCACTTCAGCGTTTGCTCTCTACCTTGACCGTTGCTCCTCGGATGAGCAAAGCAAAGCAGATCTTGGCGCCAAGATCTTGGGCGTCTGCATGAAGGTGCGGCTCGTGAACTGTGTGCCGTTGTCGGTGATGATTCGTTAGGAATCCCAAAGCGGCGCACAATTGACCAAGAACTTGATCACGACTCTTTGTCACCTTCCTCACTGGTTCCACTTCCGCCACTTTGTGAACTTGTCGATTACAACGCACAAGTACTCAAAGCCCCGACAGCTCGGGAAAGGGGCCGAGGATGTCGAGCCCCTGACGAAAAGGGCCAGGATAAAGGGATCGTCTGGAGAGCTTGAGCTGGTTGGTGTATCTGTTTGGAATGGAACTGGCATGCTTCACACTTGGTTACTTGCGCAGTTGCATCCTGGAGGGCTTCTGGCCAGAAGAAACCTTGCCGGAAAGCTTTGCCGGCAAGTGCTCTCGCGCCAATGTGGTGACCACATATGCCTCCATGTAACTCTGCCAACAGCTTCTGTCCATCTTCCCGGCAAATACACTTCAATTTCACTCCGTTGAGTCTTCTTCTGTATAGGATGTTGTCAACAAACTGATACATACTTGACTGCCGGGCTACTTTTTCCGCTTCTTCTTGCTCTTCGGGAAGTTCTCCTGTCTGAAGGAAATGAACGATTTGCTGTGCCCATGCTGGAGCCTGTGGCTCGACAACAAGGACTAAAGGCTCATCTACCACTGCGGGAACATTAGCTTCTACGTCAAGAACCTGCGGTTCTGCCGGAGCTTGATGATCCCCGGCAAGCTTGCCGGAGCAAAGCTTGTCGGGAGCATCTGCTTCAACGAAACAAACTACAGGGTTTGTCGGAGCAGACTGCTCCTCAGTGATATTTGCATTGATTTTAGGGACCTTCTTGGCGGCGGCTCCAGGGAGCTCTGCCGGAAAGTAGTCGCCGGAAATCAATTTTCTCTTCTTGTTCTGTCCTGTTGATGGTGTTACGGTTGGCTGAGTCAGCTTGAGCACGAAAATTCCTGGTTCCATAGGTAACTTAAGTGCGGCACATTTGGAGAGGCCATCAGCAATATCATTCTGAGCTCTTGGAACATGTTCCATTTGCAGGCCCTCAAAGTGCTCTTCTAGCTTCCTCACTTCATCGACGTAGGCTTCCATAAACGGACTCTGATAATTTTTATTTACTTGGTGGACGACAAGTTGCGAGTCCCCTCTGACAATGAGCTTCTTGATTCCAAGGTCTACCGCAATCCTGAGACCGGCAAGCAAACCTTCATACTCTGCAGTATTGTTTGTTGCTTGCTCCTTGGGAAAGTGCATCTGGACTACGTACTTGAGGTGCTCTCCGGTGGGTGCGATAAGCAACACGCCAAGACCGCGCGCTTGCAGCGAGAAGGCACCATCAAAGTACATCAGCCACTCTTTATTTGCCTCCTTGACGGGATGCTCGCTCTCGAATTTCTTCATCTTGCGCTACGCCCACTCTACTATGAATTCTGCCAATGCTCTGCTTTGGATAGTTGAAGTGCTTTCAAACTTGAGACCAAAGCTTGACAATTCCAGTGCCCACTCGACAATTCTGCCTGTTGCTTCTGGATTTTGCAATATCCTTTTCAGCGGAAAGCGAGTGACAACTGTTATCTCATGTGCTTGGAAGTAATGGCGCAGCTTTCTCGAGGCCATGAGGAGGCCGAAAAGCAACTTCTGCACACCAGAGTATCTTGACCTAGCCCCCTGTAGAAGGGAACTGACAAAGTAGACTGGGCGCTGCACCATCCTTTTTTGTATCTTGTCGCAACCCTGCGCTGACCTGTTCTCGTCGAGACCAGAGCTTGACGGCGAAGCCCCCTGCTTGTTGCTGGATGCACCTGCCTCGGTTGCCGGCTCATCATCTGCCTCCCTCTCCGCTACTAACGCAGCACTAACCACTTGATTGGTTGCCGCTATATAGAGCAGCAACTTCTCTTGTGGCCTAGGTGCGACAAGTATTGGAGTGGAGGACAGGTATCTCTTCAAGTCCTGCAGCGGAGCCTCCGCTTCGGGAGTCCATTTCATTGGACCTGCCTTTTTCAAAATCTTGAAAAATGGCAGGGCGCTCAGCAGACTTAGAGATAAACCTCTTTGAGAGCAGCCACGCAACCGGCAAGCCTTCTGACATCCTTGACGCGCTTTGGTGCTTCAATCTGCTCAATGGCCTTGATCTTGTCGGGATTGGCTTCAATTCCCCGCTGAGACACGAAGAACCCGAGAAGCTTGCCGGAAGGGACTCCAAACACGCACTTCTTGGGGTTGAGCTTGAGGTTGATCTTGCGCAGATTTGCAAACGTCTCATCCAAATCCTGAATCAGAGTTGCTTTGTCCTTACTCTTGACCACTATGTCATCCATCTAGGCTTCTACATTTCTGTGTATCTGTGGCTCAAAGGCATCATGGACTACTCTCGCAAAAGTTGAACCAGCATTCTTTAAACAGAAAGGCATCCGTATGAAACAGTACGTGCCACATGGTGTAATGAAAGCGGTTTTCTCTTCATCTTCTTCTGCCATGAAAATCTGATGATATCCTGAATATGCATCAAGAAATGAAAGCAGATCACATCCAGCCGTGGAGTCAACAATCTGGTCGATACGCGGCAAGGGAAATGGGTCTTTGGGACAAGCTTTATTAACATCTGTAAAGTCAATACAAAGTCTCCATTTCCCATTGGCCTTATGCATAACCACCGGATTGGCCAACCACGGGATGGAGTACCTCCGACAAGGCCCGCTGCTTCCAGATTCTTGATTTCTTCGCTATGAACTCTTGGAGCTCCACCGCTGCTTTCCTAACTTTTTTGCTTGACGGGCCGCGTGAGGACAGACAGCTAGGTGGTGCTCAATTACTTTCCTGGGAACACCGGGGATGTCAGATGGTTGCCATGCAAACACATCGACATTCGCCCGCAGGAAAGCAACGAGCTCGCCTTCCTATTTAGGGTCAAGCGTGGCGCTGATGGTGAAGGTACCACCAGTGCCGTCCTCCTTGGCGGGCACCTTCTTGGTCTTCGGTGGAGCTGCCATCATCTTCTTGCACTTGCCGGTGGAGCTCGATGGTGCGTCCTCGACGGTAGCGCAGCACTCCGAAGAGGTGCGCTTGCCGGAGTGGGCATTAGAGCTCTTGCCGGACTTGGTGATCTTCTTCTTCCCCCCGGGAGCTTCAGCGGCAAGTGGTTTGCTATCTGTCGCGGCTGTCGCATCCCGGTAAATCTTGTCGGCGCAGATAAGCGCATCCTTCTTGTCGCCATGGACAAAAATGACGCTTATCGGGCCGGGCATCTTGAGTAGGTTGTAAGCATAATGAGAGGCGGCCATGAACTTGGCGAGTGCTGGACGGCCAAGTATGCCATTGTAGGGCAATGGGAAATTGCAACGTCAAACGTGACCCTCTCAGTTCTGAAGTTGAGCTCGCTGCCGAATGTTACCGGCAACGTGATCTTCCCTTTGGGCGTGCTCCTTCCTGGGTTGATTCCTTGGAAAGTACCAGTTTCTTCGAGCTCGCTGTCAAGGATTTGAAGCTTCTGGAGCACTGCAGAGGAGATCAAATTCAGGCCGGCCCCGCCGTCAACCAACATCTTTGTAACCTTGAGGTTGCGGATGGTTGGTGAGACCAACATCGGCAAGCACCCGACCGCAGTGATGCGATCAGGGTGATCCTCAATGTCAAAGATGATGGGCGTGCTGGACCACTTCAGAGGTTTGTGTGACTCTATGGATGGTTCTGCTGCATTAACCTCATGCATCCGTTGCTTGAGTTGGCGGTGCGAGGTATGCAGAGAAGCACCACCGTCAACGCAAAGGACCTCCGTTGCCTTCTGAAACTCCTGCTCATCAGCTTCATCGTCTTCCATGTCTTCGCCATCTTCATCTTCGCCTTCTTCCTTGTCGCGCGCGGGAGGTCTGCCTCTTGCCGCTGCTTGGCCTTGACGCGCGCCCTCCCGACCGGTCTCTTCTTACTTGTTGCACTGCACCTTCACTGGCCTTCTCCTTGTCTCGCCGCAGATTCAGCTCTCTCAGAGCTCAACAAGCTGCTCGACTTTCTTGCAGCTCGAGATCGTGGCCCTTGGTTCGGTGGATCTTACAAGATCGCTTGTTGAGCTGTCGTTTGTCGGTGGCCGCCATAGCTTGGCGGCCGGCGCCGCAACCTCCTTGCCGGAGCCGCTAGCCTTAGCCTTGCCGGGCGCTACCTCCGCTGCCGGACTGCTCGACAACTAGTACTTCTTGGTTTTTCTTCTTTCGTTGTTTCGCCGGCTCTTCCTCGCCGGCGATTTCATCACTTGCCGACCGCTCCCATATTCTCTCCTCGAGTCTTCTTCCTTCAACAGATGCACACTTGTCGGCCAGTATGTAAAGCTCGCTGACGTCTTTCACTTTGCACATCGCCATCTCCTCCTCATCCCGCGGTTTCGCACATTCTCGATGAAATGCACCGATCACCGCGCAGGGTGGACGCCCGGGATGTTGTAGTGCACTCGCTTAATCTCGGATGAACTTGCGCAGGACTCTCCTCCTTCGGGCAAGCAGGTGGAGGTCACTCTCCGGCCATGAGGCTTGTGGTCACTGTGAAGGTGCCAACAAACCGGTGGCACAAATCTGCCCAAGAAGAAATAGAGCCCTCCGGCAAGTGCATGAGCCAAGATCTCGACGCTTGGCTTGAGCACCGTGGGAAAGTAGTTGGCGAGGATCTTGTCGTCCCGTCCCCGCAGCCTGCACCGCGATGGTGTAGATGCCGAGGAACTCCGATGGGTGTGTCCTGCCATCATACTTCTCCGCACATCTGGTTTGAAGTTTTTCTTGTCGGCCACCGACTTGCCGCAGCTCACGAGTGAACGCAGGGCAACCTATCACAGACGTAAGTCGCCTCGTTCTCTCGGCGCATGCATATCGACAAAGGCCCGGCGCGTTGGTCGGATTGACGGCGCGCTTTCTTCGGCGCTCGATACGGGTTCGAGTGTCTTCTTCTTGCCGCTCAAGAACTTGGCGCAGGTCGCGACGAGCTCGCTGGATCCGACGATGCTGTGGAGTCGCTGCCGAGGTGAATCCGCGAGTCGGCGATCTTGGCCTTCGGAAGGGGAGGTACGGTGGCTGCACCCCGCAAGTCTCGCCGCCATCGCTCGTGCCTTGTTGCCTTTCCGCGCGCTGGCGCGCTTGGTTTCATGGACGCCGCCGCTGGCAAAGCCGGCGAGACTCGATTCGCCTCCATTCGTCGACCTTTGTCGGCCGCTGGAGGGTAGTCTAGAAGTAGCTGAGCTCTTGCCAAGGCTTCGCTGGTGTGGTGGGTGGCCATGGCGTGCGAAGCGAGGAACGGATGTGCTCGCACTCCTAACCAAGTTAGGAGGAGCAGCATCCGC
Organism: Aegilops longissima; assembly: GCA_021605205.1. Taxonomy (NCBI): domain Eukaryota; kingdom Viridiplantae; phylum Streptophyta; class Magnoliopsida; order Poales; family Poaceae; genus Aegilops; species Aegilops longissima. The sequence goes on from CM038676.1 coordinate 524,075,362, forward strand.
CTAAGCGATCGATTCGCTGCATCGCATGCCGATGTGCATGCGGTCTAGAGGGCCTCGGATCCTCCAGCTTGGCCTTGATCTAACGAGCGATGGTGCCGTGAGCATCATGACGCTGTCGGTCCCGCGCCCCCGAGAAGGACGCGGTGCGGACTCGGACGCCGACGCCCGCGCTGCCTTGTCCTTGACCTGGCGGCGTAGGGCTCTCTCGACGACGCCGTTCCTCCGCTAGCGCTTCCACCACCACCGACAGCTCCGGTGGTGGTGGGTTCGACGCGACGGCTTCGCTGCTGCCAAGACTTCTTCTTCGCGCCATGTTGACGAAGATGTTGATGAAGTTGCTCGTGTGACCGCCGGATCGGGTTCACGCAGCCTCGACGCCCCTACCGGGCGCGCCAAAGATGTCGGGAAGCATCGAGCCCACGAACACCTATGGGACCTGGGTCCCTTGTGGTTCGGAGGGGGCGGAGATTGCACAAAGAGCGGATCGAGCGATGCACACGAGCAGATTTACCCAGCTTCGAGCTCTCCGAGAGATAATACTCCTACTGCTGCTTTGTGGATTATATTCTGTCCTTGCTAGGGAGCAATGAGGGCTACAAAACCTAGCTCGAGTGTATGTGTGAGTCGAATGAACTAAGTTGGAGCTGAGCCGAACCCTTTCACGCTGCACTTGGGCCTCCTTTATAGGCACAAGGGGTCACCACATGTGGCAAGTAAACAAGGGTAAGATAGTAAAACAGAGGTTGGTACACCGCTTGTACAAAGGTACAGTGATCTATACCTAACTCGACGGCAAGGGACAAGAGTCATAAATGCCCGCCTCGGCGCTCAACAAAGGTAACAGGACCGCAAGGCGCGCCCGCTTGCCACGATGGTAGCTTGTCACGCCGCTATCGCTGCTCCCGCTGGCTGCACGGCCCGTCGACATCGCTGCTTGGGAGAGCCCTGTGGCGACACGCTACGGCGGGTGAGCTGGAGCGGAGATGAAGAGAGGTCACTTGTCACCAAGGGAACATTGCTGCGGCAAGGTTCTTGTTGCGCTCGGGAGCTTATCGCTCACCAAGCCTTCCCGGCAAGCTCCTCTTGTCGGGGCCTTGTTTCCTTCGTGCCCTGAGTGGCCTTCCCAACAAGCTCCTCTTGCCGGGGCCTTGACTACTTTGTTGGATGGCTCCAAAGGAGCCGCCGAGGATCTTGGCGATCTTCAGTGCCAGCCCTCGCCGCTGGCGCCAGAATCGCCTGCACGAAGTTCGGGTGCTAGAGGTACCCCTACTCTAGTACACCGACATTACCCATGAGGTAAAAGGTTGGGAGGCGAATCTATAAGCCCCTATCTTTCTCTGTGTCTGATTAAAACATTGAATCCATAAATATCGCGTGAGTGTTAGCAATTGTGAAAGACTAAATGATAGTTGAGTATGTGAAGTTTGCTGAATCAAAGCTTTGACATAGACTCTTCCTGAAAATAAGATGAATTGTAATTGTTTGATGACTAACAACACGGTTTGTTAGTTTTCAAGAAAGTTTATGATCTATACTATAACATGTGAATAGTTTGTTACTTGATCATGAAAAGTTTTATGAGATGATCTACTGTTATGACATATAATGATGCTAGAAAAGGTGATTGAAATTATCATCACTACAAGAAATATGTCAACTTGTGACCTTGACTATTGGTCACTGAAAGGTCATTTTTTTTTTCATTTGCGACCTTTTTTTGACCAAAATGAAGGTCAAAAGTCGGCGATCAGAATTGAATTAACGACCTTCTCTCGTGAGAAGGTCGAGACGCCATTTACCAAAAAGAAGGTCGCTCAACCCATGACCTTTTGTTTTGGTCACTGATTGTCGCCTGTGCCACATCGGATCCGACATGGCAACTGACGTGGCAAAATTGCACTAATTGAAAAGGTCGCTGACAAGATTCAGCCCGTCCGATTCGGTGTCTATATGGGCCGAGCCCAACAATTCAGCCTTTTTAATATATATTTTCTATTAATTTTCGCTAGGTACATGGCCCGCCCAACAATTTGGCCTTTTTATTTTCTGGGTCGTGGCCTTTTATAGTATATTTATTTTCCAGTTTCAGCCATTATATATTCAAACTGGTCCCACTAGTCAGATGGGTCCCACTTGTCAATTTCATCTATCAAATAGGTCCCACATGTCAGAAATGTACAAATTAGATAGGTTATTTTCGTAAGTCGCCCCACTGTTAAGTTTCCATTTCACAAGTTTTCAAATCACATACATAATCAATATTTCAAAAAGAACAAAGAACACATAAATTCATCAAATATACCACTAAATAAGTCTATTACAATCTTTACAACACATATATGCTACAGTATGCTGCTGTTCACAGAGTAGGACTTCAGGGCTTCACACTTCTAGACTTCACACTTCACACTTGAGCTTCTGTAAAAGAGGAACCACCACAATTTTAAGTCTACAATACAACAATTGATAATAATCAAGGATAATAAAAAACAAGTAATAGGTTCAAATCTGAAGGCATCATGAAACTACTGATACGACAACATGCAGAAAACACTACAATGTAATACTGTTGTAAGTTCATATTAACACAAAATCAACACTGCTATATAGAGCAAATGATATGCCCCATCACTGTTATATAGAGTAAATGATATGCCCCCCTTTTATCCAAAAGTGTAGTGTATGCTAGTGACAGAACAAGGAATTGTAGTGTATGCTAGTGATGGAACAAGTGTAGATATGATGTGCCATATTGCCAGCAACAGTGCTTACATCCATCTTCATATTTCAAAACGCCAATCAGGTTAGCAACAGTGCCAGACTGGTTAGCTAGCAAAACACTAAAGAATGCATAGACAGAAACAAAGGTAACATGCATCACATCAAAAAATAGTAATAACTAAACCTATATCATATCTACACCAATCAGGTTGCATGTGTATGCTAGAAATCAAGAATCAAATGGACTTCAGCTTGTTTCAAATATCTTGCCTCCGTTGCTCCCAGTTCAGTAAAGAAATGGTCGAGCAGTGAGCACTTCGTTTCAAGAACTCGGCAGTGCAAAATAGATTTCGGGTGGAGCACAAATAGAATACCTGGAAAAGAAACATAAAGAGCTATACAGTTAATTAAGCATCATTGGCTGTACAAATAAGTGGAGAACAATAAAGAGCTATATAGTCTGTTGAGAACAATAAAGAGCTATACAAATTCATATTCAAGTTTGACTACATGCTAACAGACTCATGATCAAGTTTGACTACAAGCTAACAGATCATTGTGAATACAGATGATTTTCGGACTAGAACCGTTGCGCAAGTTCAGGTCGTTTGAAGTTTTCACAACAAGCTACAAAATCTATTAAATCAATAGTAGTATTGCAAGCAACAAATAGACTCTCAGAGCAGAACCAATGCACAAGAACGGACCAGCAACTACTAGGCCCAACAACTAAGATATGTAGGAAATTTCAGATGTATCACTTCATAGATCAAGCATAGGTGCAACATAAAAGGCTCATGAGCGCTACAAAGTCTGAATGATTCAGCAGGAAGCGAGCGGAATCAATCAACTAGACATGCGGACAACAGAGGCGCAGGGGAAGAAGCTCCTGCACCGACAGAAGGAGACACAATCTGGTCCCACCAATAGGTCAGCCATGCCAACATCTCCAGAGAACATAGGAGCAATGGTGTCAGAAATCTTAAGCTTCTCCATAACAGGAGCGTGCCCAACAAGACCGACTTGGTGCAGAATCATCCCAGTCTATCTGCAGGCAGATACATTGAACAACAAAGTCAAGGAAAATGAAACTGAAACAAAGCAAACACAATGGTTGGATACGAGCATAATCATGGGAGACAGCTATAATATAAAGAATACAATAAGATATAAAATCAGCCAGCAGAATCATGGAAGTACCACAAGATTACATTGCACCAAGCAACAACATAAACCATAAGTTATTATTGTTCACCGCTAGCTACTGATGTAATAAAAACATTAACAAGTGGAGTTATTATTGTTCACCACTAGCTACTGATGTAATAAAAACTGATGCAGCTGCCGAAACCGGCATCCAAAAGGGCATGCAAACAATTCATAGCAAAATCATATATGCCCCATGCTAGGAGAACCAGAGCATCACAGAGTACTACTGACTGACCCCAAAAAAGAGCATCACAGCAAAAGACTTCACCAGGGGCCATCCATCCACATAACCCACCATCCCGAGATCTCAATTCTCACGGGTAAAAAGAAAGCAAGAAGAACAGACCACCTAGGGCGTGGTCTGCTTGTACTTGGGCACCTCAGTGAGTAGCTTGTTGTAGGTGGCCTTGTCAAAGATGCATATCATTCAGTTACCAGTAGCAATCCTTGTAGGTGCATATTTACCACATCAATTGGTAAGTATACAGACAGAGTTGTGCACTTACTAACTAGTGTGTTGTGTGTTCACCCTTTGCACGCACCCATGGGTATTTAAATTAAATTGAAACAAACCACCAATGGTTGGCTAATCTAGAACATGGCAGGCATTTATATGATGGCAATAACATAGCTAGGAAACAAACAACAGTCCATAATTGCATTATCATGTGTAGAACAAAATACAGACTCGCCTCTATAGGCTACAACACTAGTAGAGTAGAGAACCATCCATAATAATTCTACTATAGGACATAATGTAAACACGGAGTCACACCATTGATATATATTATTATTAAGCCTAACTAAAAGATTCTGGTGGCTTAATTAGTGGGCAGATGTATGCATGCACAAAAAGGGGGACATTTTTCAATCAAACTGAAGAAAGATGCACATCATCCATTCAGTAACCAGTAGCAATAAAATCCCTGTTGACCCCACCCCAGCGCACTTGTCGGGGGTTGGGTGCGATATATGCCAAAGGATGGCTTATCATGGTGGTCGCGAGTAGAACGTCGCCGGTGCCTGGAAACGGGATGAGGCGAAGGCATGCACGCCGGTGGATCTTACCCAGCTTCAGGGCTCTCCGTGGAGATAATACCCCTACTGCTGCTTTGCGGGATCTCCGCATGATCACTATGGCAAAGTGGGTACAAGGTTGCTCCTTGAGCTGTTCGAGGTGAGGAAGGAGAAGGGCACGACTATCTCTTCTCTTCCCTCTATGTGTGTCTAAAACTATTAGGGCCCAACCTCTTGCATGGGTGCCCCGGGGGGTTTATATAGGCCTACCCCCGGGGATACAATGGTAATCCGGCTGGGCGCGGGTCCCAGCCGTCTGTCTCTTAGGTCGCCGTCTTCTCCGCCGACTGCTGGGGCCAGCCGACTAGCGGGCCCCGCCGACGGGCCCAGCATGGGGCCGACAGGCCTTGTCCGCCGCGGGCGGGTCTTGCCGGCAGCGGATTACTGTAGCCGCGCTTTTGATGACGCTGGCTTGGTCGTGGGGTCATGGAAAAAGTGCCGCTGCCTGACGGGCGATCACTGTTGCCATTCGCCGTCTTGTCTGGTTAATGGTGTGCGGGACTTGTGGGAGGGGTCGGCCGACTCCTGGGGGCCTACTCCCAACAGGCCCGTCTTGTGGCGCTCGCCCCGTTTTTCAGACTTCGCCGACAAAGCGGGTCCTGCTGTCTCCGGTCGTGCAGACAGATCACGTGGGCTCAGGGCGCCGCCACGGGCTGATGTTCTGGTCAGCGGCAACAAGGCTGGCCGGACGGAGATCTCCGTCAAGACGCACACATCAGGCCATGCCTGCCCTTCGTGAACGGGGCAGGGATGGGCCGCGTGGCGGCCGCACCCCATCCCATCCGTAGTTGCGTAGGCAGGAGGTGGTTGGAGTCGCGGGCCGACTCCCATAGCCAGCTTCTCTAGAAGCCGCCAGTTGGGAGTCGGCTTATTTCGAAGCCGTCTCCGGGACTCGGCCATGAGGGGCAGTAGGCGGCTCTGCCGCCGACTCTCAGAAGGCGGCTCTTCATCTTGGGGTCTTGAGGGGCGCAGCCTGCCCCGATGTTTTGAAAGGTCCGGGGGCTCGGGTTTGCCTACCCGTGGCCCATTACTCCGACAGTAGTCCCCGAAGCTGGTGAGGCGCCGAGGGCAACATGTCGAGGAGCCTCAACAGCTTCATCCCTTTGGTGGAAGAATCTGGGCCTTGCTCGCCGTCTTCCTCCAGGCCAACTAGCTGGAGCCGGACTCGCAGAAGGCCGTCTCGCCCCTTGGAGAGTTCGAAAGTCGTAGCGGGAACCAGGCAGCGTGCCTGATAAGCTTCCTGGCGGCGGCCCGTTGCAGGACCGTCGCGTGACGCCACGCGGCAGGGTCAGTCTGCCCACCCACGCTGCGGACGGACATGCCGCCGGCGGGCTCGCCATCACGCGCCGCACGCGAACGGATCCGTTGCGGCCGTGCGGGCGGTTGGGGTTCCCAGTTTGTTACTGCGCGCATTAACTTCGTGGGTTAAATCAGGGGGGGCGTGGGGTCCTGGGCGCAGTTAATCCCACGCCCGCCCCATCGGCTTCTCAGCCCACGAGCCTATAAGCACGCGCACCCATCTCCCTACTTCCCCCGCTTCCTCTTGCTCCTTCTCCCTCTTTCTTCGTCTTCCTCTTGCTGCCGCCACGCTGAACCACGTCACGCCGCGGCGATGATCTCTTCTTCCGCCGCTGCACCTCCTGCCACACGCTCCAGCGTGTGGGATGGCTCCGTGGTGGACGACGACCACATTGAATTCCTTCGCCAGACACGCCGCCTCCCCGGCAAGAGCGTAGTGCGGACCCGCGCCGCGCCGGCGGGTGAAATAACGCCGGCGCCGGAGGAGGGTGAGCGGGTCGTATTCCGCTCGCACCTCATGCGCGGCCTAGGGCTGCCGGCGAGCGGCTTCTTCCGCGCCTTCTTGGAGTTCCACGGGCTCCAGCCTCACCACCTCACTCCGAATACGCTGGTGCTGCTGGCTGCCTTCGCCGCCTTGTGTGAAGGCTTCCTCGGCGTTCTGCCCACCATCAAGCTGTGGGGGGAATTCTTCCAGTCCAAGCTTGGCACGCATGTCGCCGGCGTGCCAGCTCTGTGCGGCACCTTCATCACGATGAGGAGGCCGGTGGCCGACAACCCTTTTCCCGCCATTCCGCTGATCAAGTCGGTGAAGATGTGGCAGCGATCCTACTTCTATGTGAAGAACGTTGCTCGCAGCGGATCGGGTCAATCTGCCGCTTTACGGCCAGCGATCAAGGGGAGGTTTCACCTGGTCCCACCGACAGGACGCTGACTCTGCTGGCGGTGCCGCTGTCACGACGACTCGAGTGCCGACGCAATGGAGGGCTTGATCGGGCCGACCTGCTGGCCGCCTTCGTGGCGCCGCCGAGTCCTTCCGCCTAAGGCCGACCTCATCCGATCCGCCGATGAGCGGTCACCAGACCCAATCGGCTGTGCTCAAGGACATGCCCCACGCGGAGGTGGCGGACACGGTGAACTTCATGGCGAACTCCAATCTCACGGCGGATTGGCAGTTCGGCAAGGAACCGTACTCGCGCGCCAACCCCCCGCCCGTGGTAAGTCATCTCTCTTCCTCTTCTGTTTTCTTTTTGAGCCGAATCCGACCTCTGATTTTCTTTGGTTTTTTCGAGTCAGAACCCCCTCATGCAGCCTTCAGCTGGCACCACGGGGCCGGCCCGTGAGTTCGTCCCCGACCGGGCGGAGAGCGACGTCGATGACCCTGACTTGGGGGCGGCGGCGATGGAGGCCGACGCCCAAGGAGGAGGAGGAGGGGCTGACGACTTCAGGCCCTCGGCTACTTTCGCCGAATGGCCTGAAGATGACGGCGAGGGGGAAGTCGTCCCCCGCCGCCAACCGAAGGCCGGCCAGCCGGGCGCGAGTTCCTCTGCCGGCTTGGGTGGTCGAGGCGGCGCGAAGAAGCGCCTGGCTGGGCCGAGCTTGCTAGGAGGCCGGTCAAACAAGTTCAAGGGGACGGCCGCCGCGACCAAGCGGGAAGAGGCGGTCGCAAAGGCTAACCGCTTCCGCAAGGAAGTGAAAAAGCCGTCGCTGGTCTCCGCGTAAATGCTTCTACTTTGTCTTGTTTTCTTCTGGTGAATCTTGCCCAAATCTTTTACACGTCTTCTTCGCATCAGGGCTCCCCTTACTTTAGAGAGGGTCGCCGCCGCCTCCGTCATGGGGTCGGCAGAGATGTCCGCCAATACTCGGCGGAATGACCCCGCCGCCGACCTCCGGGAGGCGACGGAGCGGAACGCGCAGGAGAAGCGCGACGAGGAAGAAGCCGCCCGCCTGGAGAAGGCGGAGGCCGAGAAGGCGGCGGCTTCCGCCCAGAGGAAGCTGGAGGAGGCCGAAGCCGCCGTCGCGGCTAAGCGGCGGGCTGAGGAGGCTGCGCGCCTCCAATCAGCGTTGCTCATCACCTCGCTGAGCTCCCCGCCGCCGCCGCCGGAGTTCACAGAGCAGACGGAGTGAGCCGGCAGCGAGTTCCCCGTCGTGGAGAGGGAAGGCGGCGAGACCTCCATGTCGGGCACGGCTGTGCCGCCCCCGCCGCCTCCGCCGCCGTCTGAGAGCGCGCGAGGTAAACAGCAGGCAGACCCGCTGGTGCCGCCGACTGAAGACGAGGCCGTGGCCAAGCTGCTCCTTCAAGTCGCCTTCGCCAGCGCCGCTGTCTTGAGAAGGCGATTGGCGCCACGCCTTGAGACCGGCGCCGCCAGCTCGCCATCCCAGACGCCGAGGCGACAAGCGCCGTGTCTGCTGGGTGGTGCGAGGAGGCGGCACAGTTCGCTGAACCAGCGCTCGACATCCAGCGGTTGCGAGCCGAGGCGACGCCATCCGTAACTGCACCAAGGCGCACTCAAGCGCCGCGAACCGCCGCTCGGTATGTTTCTTCTTTGAGTTTTTTCTGTTCTTCTCGTGGGGCGTGCAGCACACCATCTGGTGTAGTCCCGAGTTCGGCCGGCTGCTGAGCAGGCGGCTCGGAACTCTATCTAGCGAATTCCAAACATTTACCTTTGTCTGAAAAGCTTATTACAGGAGTATCACAACCTCCGCACCACTGCCTTCAACCGCAATGTTGAGGAGCTGGGAAAGCGGACTGCTGACTTGTCGAGGAGCCGGGGTGAGTCTTCTTTCTTCTTGGGCGGCGTTGGCGCACTGCGGGCAAGAGTCCCTAGATTCGACCGATCGCAGAGCGCCGGGCCGGATCTTCCTGAGACCTTCTTAGTTGACGACTTAACGTCCTTTTCTTTTTTATTCTTCAGAGGCCAACGCCACTCTCCATCGGCAGCTGGGCGGAGCCGACACCTCCTTGCGTGCCAAAGGGGAGGAGTGCAACAAGCTCGCCGCAGAGCGCGGCCTGTTAGCCACGCAGCTGGCGGAGCAAAGGGAGCTGCTTAAGAAGGCGCAGGACGAGGCGGAAAGGAAAGAGGCTGCTCTCCGCCGAAGTTCGAAAGCGAAGCTCCTCCCGGACCGGCTAAGGAGGCACAACTGACCTCCGCTTCCATGAAATCGAGGACATCGTCGACGGCGATTTTCTTTACTTTCCTTCTTTGAGCCGCTGACTATAGGTCAGGCTGACTCCTGGTTTTTTGACTTGCTTCTTTTTCGTCTTGGCAGACTTCTTCCCCGGCCACAGCAGGCGGCCAATCAAGCCATCGTGGCTGATCGCGAGGCGCGGAGGGCAAATGGTGCGGAGGTTGCTGCCAACGCCCCCCGGACCCTTGACGAGCAGCTTCTGAGCATTGAGGCTCGTATGCGGCCGGCCCATCGGATGCTACTCCAGCTTCAACACGTCGGCGCCCAGGCGATTGCTGCCCTATGGCCAGACATGCCGGTTCTGCGCACTCCCAGTCGGACTACCGACTGGCTGGAGGTTGCGGCTGGCCGTCTTGAGGCCTGGAAGGGTTCCTCGGACAGGGCTGGAGCGCGCCGGGCCTTGGAATTCGTCAAGGCGTGGTATCCAGGGCTGGATCTGGACCGCCTGGCAGCGTTCCGGTCAGAGGCCCAGGTGGAGCTGCTGGCTGCAGAAGACGCCCTTGTCGAGCGTGTGGCGGCGATCGCCGACTACACGGACACCAGCATGTTCGTCCCTGAGCGGGTTGAGGATGGCTGGGAGGCGCCGCCGGAGTGGTTCGGGATGAACCCGGATTATGACAAGGACTCGGCGGAGGTGATCGGCTCCAGCGCCGAGGAGGAAGGCGAGGCGAAGGACGGAGGCGCCAGAAGACGGAGCGGGCGACCAGCCTCACTCATCGCGCCAAGCAACAAGTCAGCTCGACCGGGCCAGCTGCCGCCGGAGATGATCAAGCCGAGATTGCCCAGCCAGCCGCCCCGGCGCCTGACACCGCCGTCTCCTCCGGCCCTCCAAACCCGCCTGCCCGCTTCCTAGGCTGCCGTCTTGCCTTTATTTTATCTGCTTTAGTTGTCTTTGAAAAACTTGTTAATTCGCACAATTCCACCCGCGGGGTGTATTTTGAACTTCTGCTCGAAGTGTCGGGGGTTGGGTGCGACATATGCCAAAGGATGGCTTATCATGGTGGGGGCGAGTAGAACGTCGCCGGTGCCAGGAAACGGGATGAGGCGAAGGCATGCACGCCGGCGGATCTTACCCAGCTTCAGGGCTTTCCGTGGAGATAATACCCCTACTACTGCTCTGCGGGGTCTCTGCATGATCACTATGGCAAAGTGGGTACAAGGTTGCTCCTTGAGCTGTTCGAGGTGACGAAGGAGAAGGGCACGGCTAGCTCTTCTCTTCCCTCTATGTGTGTCTAAAACTATTAGGGCCCAACCTCTTGCATGGATGCCCCGGGGGGTTTATCTAGGCCTACCCCCTGGGGGTACAATGGTAATCCGGCTGGGCGCGGGTCCCAGCCGTCTGTCTCTTAGGTCGCCGTCTTCTCCGCTGACTGCTGGGGCCCGCTGATGGGCCCAGCATGGGGCCGACAGGCCTTGTCCACCGCGGTCGGGTCTTGCTGGCAGCGGATTACTGTAGCCGCGCTTCTGATGACGCTGGCTTGGTCGTGGGGTCATGGCAACAGTGCCGCCGCCTGACGGGCGATCACTGTTGCCATTCCCCGTCTTGTCTGGTTAATGGCGTGCGGGACTCATGGGAGGGGTCGGCCGACTCCTGGGAGCCGATTCCCAATGGGTCCGTCTTGTGGCGCTCTCACCGTCTTCTGCACCCCCGCCGACAGGCGGGTCCCGCTGTCTCCGGGTCGCATGCATGCACCGTCGTGGGCTCAGGCGCCGCCCACGGGCTGATGTCGTGGTCAGGCGGGCAACAAGGCTGCCGGGACAGAGATCTCCGTCGAGATGGCACATCAGGCCATGCCTCGCTTCTTCGTGAACGGGCAGGATGGGCACAGGCGGCCGCACCCCATCCCGTCCGTAGTTGCGTAGGCAGGAGGTGGTTGGAGTCGCGGGCCGACTCCCATAGCCGGCTTCTCTGGAAGCCGCCAGTTGGGAGTCGGCTTATTTCGAAGCCGTCTCCGGGACTTGGAGGGGCAGTCGGCGGCTCTGCCACCAACTCTCAGAAGGCGGCTCTTCGTCTTGGGGTCTTGAGGGGCGCAGCCTGCCCTGATGTTTTGAAAGGTCCGGGGGCTCGGGATTGCCTACCCGTGGCCCATTACTCCGACAGTAGTCCCCGAAGCTGGTGAGGCGCCGAGGGCAACATGTCGAGGAGCCTCAACAGTTTCATCCCTCTGGTGGAAGAATCTGGGCCTTGCTCGCAGTCTTCCTCCAGGCCGACTAGCTGGAGCCGGACTCGCAGAAGGCCGTCTTGCCCCTTGGAGAGTTCGAAAGTCGTAGCGGGAACCAGGCAGCGTGCCTGATAAGCTTACAGTGGTGGCTCGTTGCAGGCCCGTCGCGTGAGGACACGCGGCAGGGCCAGTCTGCCCACCCACGCGCGTGACGGGACAGGCTGTCAGGCGGGGCCCGCACTACCGCGCCTCGTCACGCGAACGGATCCGTTGCGGCCGTGCGGGCGGTTGGGGTTCCCACGTCGTTACTGCGCGCAGTAACTTCGTGGGTTAAATCGTGGGGGCATGGGGTCCTGGGTGCAGTTAATCCCACGCCCGCCCCATCGGCTTCTGAGCCCACGAGCATATAAGTAGGAAGGAGGAGGGGCGGCGGCGAAGCACGCGCACCCATCTCACTACTTCCCCCGCTTCCTCTTGCTCCTTCTCCCTCTTGCTTCGTCTTCCTCTTGCCGCCGCCGCACCGAACCACGCCACGCCGCGGCGATGAGCTCTTCTTCCGCCGCTGCGCCTCCTGCCGCACGTTCCGGCGTGTGGGACGGCTCCGAGGTGGACGACGACCACATTGAATTCCTCCGCCAGACGCGCCGCCTCCCCGGCAAGAGCCTAGTGCGGACCCGCGCCGCGCCGGCGGGTGAAATAACGCCGGCGCCGAAGGAGGGCGAGCGAGTCATATTCCGCTCGCACCTCATGTGCGGCCTAGGGCTGCCGGCGAGCGGCTTCTTCCGCGCCTTCTTGGAGTTCCACGGGCTCCAGCCGCACCACCTCACTCCGAATATGGTGGTGCTGCTGGCTGCCTTCGCCGCCTTGTGCGAAGGCTTCCTCGGCGTTCTCCCCACCATCAAGCTGTGGGGGGAATTCTTCCAGTGCAAGCTCGGCACGCACGTCGCCCGCATGCCAGCTCTGTGCGGCACCTTCATCGCGATGCGGAGGCCGGTGGCCGACAACCCTTTTCCTGCCATTCCGCTGATCAAGTCGGTGAAGATGTGGCAGCGATCCTACTTCTATGTGAAGAACGTCGCTCCGTATATGCGGCGGGTCAATCTGCCGCCTTCGGCCGGGCGATCTTGGCGGGAGGCTCCCCAGCTGGTCCCACTAGGCCAGGACGCTGACTCCTGCTGGCAGCGCCGCTGTCGCGCGACTCCGAGTGCTGACGCAGTCGGAGGGCTTGACCGGGGCCGACCTGCTGGCCGCCTTCGTGGCGTGTCGAGTCCTTCCGCTCCAAGGCCGACCTCATCTGATCTGTCAGATGAGCGGTCACCGGGACCCCAGTCGGCTGTGCTCCAAGGACATGCCCCACGCGGAGGTTGAGGACACGGTGAACTTCATGGCGAACTGTAATCTCACGGCGGATTGGCAGTTCGGCAAGGAACCGTACTCGCGTGCCAACCCCCCGCCCGTGGTAAGTCATCTCTCTTCCTCTTCTGTTTTCTTTTTCCGCCGAATCCGACCTCTGATTTTCTTTGGTTTTTTCGAGTCAGAACCCCCTCATGCAGCCTTCAGCCGGCACCACGGGGCCGGCCCGTGAGTTCGTCCCCGATCGGGCGGAGAGCAACGTCGACGACCCTGACTTGGGGGCAGCGGTGATGGAGGCCGACACCGAAGGAGGAGGAGGAGGGGCTGACGACTTCAGGCCCTCGGCTACTTTCGCCGACTGGCCTGAAGATGAGGGCGAGGGGGAAGTCGTCCCCTGCCGCCAACCGAAGGCCGGCCAGCCGGGCGTGAGTTCCTCCGCCGGCTTGGGTGGTCGAGGCGGCGCGAAGAAGCGCCAGGCCAGGTCGAGCTTGCTAGGCGGTCGGTCTAAGAAGTTCAAGGGGACGGCCGCCGCAGCCAAGCGGGAAGAGGCGGTCGCAAAGGCTAACCGCTTCCGCAAGGAAGTGAAAAAGCCGCCGCTCGTCTCCGCGTAAGTGCTTCTACTTTGTCTTGTTTTCTTCTGGTGAATCTTGCCTAAATCTTTTACACGTCTTCTTCGCATCAGGGCTCTCCTTACTTTAGAGAGGGTCGCCGCTTCCTCCGTCATGGGGTCGGCAGAGACGTCCGCCAATACTCGGCGGATTGACCCCACCGCCGACCTCCGGGAGGCGACAGAGCAGAACGCGCAGGAGAAGCGCGACGAGGAAGAAGCTGCCCGCCTGGAGAAGGTGGAGGCCGAGAAGGCGGCGGCTTCCGCCCAGAGGAAGCTGGAGGAGGCCGAAGCCGCCGTCGCGGCTAAGCGGCGGGCCAAGGAGGCCGCGCGCCTCCAATCGGCGTTGTTCGTCACCCCGCTGAGCTCTGCGCCGCCGCCGCCGGAGTTCACGGGGCAGACGGAGGGAGCTAGCAGCTAGTTCCCCGTCGTGGAGAGGGAAGGCGGCAAGACCTCCATGTCGGGCACGGCCGTGCCGCCCCCGCCGCCTCCGCCGCCGTCTGAGAGCGCGCGAGGTAAACAGCAGGCGGACCCGCCGGTGCCGCCGACTGAAGACGAGGCCATGGCGAAGCTGCTCCTTCAAGTCGCCTCGCCAGCGCGCCGCCGTCTTGAGAGGGCGACTTCGGTGCCATGCCCCTTGGAGACCGGCGCCGCCATCTCGGCCATCCCAGACGTCGAGACGACAAGGACCGCGCCCGTTGGGTGGGTGCGAGGAGGCGACACAGGTCCGCTGAACCAGGCGCTTCTTGACGTCCAGGCGAAGCTTCGAGCCGAGGGCGACACCATCCAGAACTGCACCAAGGCGCACCTTGCATCGCGAACCGCCATTCGGGTATGTTTCTTTTTTGAGTTTTTTTTGTTCTTCTCTGTGGGGGCGCGCCAGCGCATCCACTGGGTGTAGTCCCCGAGTTTCGGAACTCTATCTGGCGAATTCCAAACATTTACCTTTGTCTGAAATGCTTATCACAGGAGTATCACAACCTCCGCGCCACTGCCTTCAACCGCAATGTTGAGAAGCTGGGCAAGCGGGCTGCTGACTTGTCGAGGAGCCGGGGTGAGTCTTCTTTCTTCTTCGCGAGGGCGCGCTGGCGCACCCGCGGGCTGTAGTCCCCGAGATTCAGGCCGACTGCTGAGCAGTCGGGCCAGATCTTCCCAGCGACCTTCTTAGTTGACGACTTAACGTCGTTTTCTTTTTTATTCTTCAGAGGCCGACGCCACTCTCCGTCGGCAGCTGGGCGCAGCCGACACCGCCTTGCGTGCCAAAGGGGAGGAGTGCAACAAGCTCGCCGCAGAGCATGGCCTGTTAGCCATGCAGCTGGCGGAGCAAAGGGAGCTGCTTAAGAAGGCGCAGGACGAGGCGGAAAGGAAAGAGGCTGCTCTCCTGGCCGAGTTCGAAAGCGAGCGCTCCTCCTGGACCGACAAGGAGGCATAGCTGACCTCCGGCTTCCATGAAATCGAGGACATCGTCGACGGTGAGTTTCTTTACTTTCCTTCTTTGAGCCGCTGACTATAGGTCAGGCTGACTCCTGGTTTTTTGACTTGCTTCTTTTTCGTCTTGGCAGACTTCTTCCCCGGCCACACGCTGGCAGCCAATCAAGCCATCGAGGCTGATCGCGAGGCGCGGAGGGCAAATGGTGCGAAGATTGCTGCCAACGCCCCCCGGACCCTTGATGACCAGCTTCTGAGCATTGAGGCTCGTCTGCGGCCGGCCCATCGGATGCTACGCCGGCTTCAACGCGTCGGCGCCTAGGCGATTGCTGCCCTATAGACATGCCGGTTCTGCGCACTCCCAGTCAGACTGCCGACTGGCTGGAGGTTGCGGCTGGCCGTCTTGAGGCCTGGAAGGGTTCCTCGGACCGGGCTGGAGCGCGCCGGGCCTTGGAATTCGTCATGGCGTGGTATCCAGGGCGGGATCTGGACCGGCTGGCTGCGTTCCGGTCAGAGGCCCAGGCGGAGCTGCTGGCTGCAGAAGACGCCCTTGTCGAGCGTGTGGTGGCGATCGCCGACTACACGGACACCAGCATCTTCGTCCTTGAGCGGGCTGAGGACAGCGGGGAGGCGCCGCCGGGGTGGTTCGGGATGAACCCGGATTATGACGAGGACTCGGCAGAGGTGATCGGCTCCAGCGCCAAGGAGGAAGGCGAGGCGGAGGACGGAGGCGAGACGGAGGCGCCAGAAGACGGAGCGGGCGACCAGCCTCAGCTCGACCGCGCCTCCAGCAACAAGCCGCGCCCGACTGGGCCGGCTGCCGCCGGAGATGATCAAGCCGAGACTGCCCAGCCAGCCGCCCCGGCGCCTGACACCGCCGTCTCCTCCGGCCCTCCAAACCCGCCTGCCGCTTCCAAGGCTGCCGTCTTGCCTTTATTTTATCTGCTTTAATAGTCTTTGAAAAACTTGTTAATTTGCACAATTCCACCCGCGGGGTGTATTTTGAACTTCTACTCCTTCCTCCTATATATACCTACGTACCCCCAAACGA
Organism: Aegilops longissima; assembly: GCA_021605205.1. NCBI lineage: Eukaryota > Viridiplantae > Streptophyta > Magnoliopsida > Poales > Poaceae > Aegilops > Aegilops longissima. The sequence goes on from CM038676.1 coordinate 524,091,455, forward strand.
TCAGAACAAGAGCCAAAAACCTAATTCCACCGCCACAACCTTCTGTACACACGAGATCCCATCTTGGGGCCTATTCCGAAGCTCCGCCGGAGGGGGCATCCATCACGGAGGGCTCCTCCGATGAAGTGTGAGTAGTTTACCTCAGACCTTCGGGTCCATAGTTAGTAGCTAGAGGGCTTCTTCTCTCTTTTTGGATCTCAATACAATGTTCTCCCCCTCTCTCGTGGAGATCTATTCGATGTAATCTTCTTTTTGCGGTGTGTTTGTGGAGATCGATGCATTGTGGGTTTATGATCAAGATTATCTATGAACAACATTTGAATCTTCTCTGAATTCTTTTATGTGTGATTGGTTATCTTTGCAAGTCTCTTCGCATTATCAGTTTGGTTTGGCCTACTAGATTGATCTTTCTTGCAATGGGAGAAGTGCTTAGCTTTGGGTTCAATCTTGCGTGTCCTTTCCCGGGATGATGGGGCAGCAAGGCACGATTGTATTGTTGCCATCGAGGATAACAAGATGGTTTTTTATCGTATTGCATGAACTTATCCCTCTACATCATGTCATCTTGCTTAAGGCATTACTCTGTTTTCATGAACTTAATACTCTAGATGCATGCTGGATAGCGGTCGATGAGTGGAGTAATAGTAGTAGATGTAGGAAGGAGTCGGTCTACTTGTGCGGGACGTGATGCCTATATACATGATCATACCTAGATATTCTCATAACTATGCTCAATTTCATCAATTGCTCAACATGAATTGCTCACCCACCGTAAAATACTTATGCTCTTGAGAGAAGCCACTAGTGAAACCTATGGCCCCTGGGTCTATCTTCATCATATTAATCTTCCAACACTTATTTATTTCCTTTTCTTTTTACTTTGCTTTTATTTCACTTTGCATCTTATCATAAAAATACCAAAAATATTATCCTATCATATCTATCAGATCTCACTCTCGTAAGTGACCGTGAAGGGATTGACAACCCCTTATCGCATTGGTTGTGAGGATTTATTTGTTTTGTGTAGGTACGAGGGACTCGCGCGTAGCCTCCTACTGGATTGATACCTTGGTTCTCAAAACTGAGGGAAATACTTTCGCTACTTTGCTACATCACCCTTTCCTCTTCAAGGGAAAACCGACGAAGTCCTCAAGAGGTAGCAAACACTTTTATATTAATTTTGGGGCTAACCTATTAACCGGAGGCCCAGCCAAAATTGATGTTTTCTTGCCTATTTCAGTGTTTCGAAGAAGAGGAATATCAAACGGAGTCCAAACGGAATGAAACCTTCGGGAGACTTATTTTTGGAACAGAAGCAATCCAGGAGACTTAGAGTAGACGTCAGGGAAGCTTCGAGGAAGCCACGTGGTAGGGAGGCGTGCCCCCCACCCTCGTGGGCCCCTCGTGGCTCCCCTGACCAACTTCTTTCGCCTATATATATCCATATACCCTAAAAACTTCGGGGAGTAGTATAGATCGGGAGTTCCGCCGCTGCAAGCCTCTGTAGCCACCGAAAACCAATCTAGACCCGTTCCGGCACCCTGCCGGAGGGGGGGGGGAACCCTCACCAGTGGCCATCTTCATCATCCCGGCGCTCTCCATGACGAGGAGGAAGTAGTTCACCCTCGTGGCTGAGGGTATGTACCAGTAGCTATGTGTTTGATCTCTCTCTCTCTCTCTCTCTCTCTCTCTCTCTCTCTCTCTCTCTTGTGTTCTTGATGTGGTACGATCTTGATGTATCGCGAGCTTTGCTATTACTGTTGGATCTTATGATGTTTCTCCCCCTCTACTCTCTTGTAATGGATTGAGTTTTCCCTTTGAAGTTATCTTATCGGATTGAGTCTTTAAGGATTTGAGAACACTTGATGTATGTCTTGCATGTGCTTATCTGTGGTGACAATGGGATATTCACGTGATCTACTTGATGTATGTTTTGGTGATCAACTTGCGGGTTTTGTAGCATTGTGAACTTATGCATAGGGGTTGGCACACGTTTTCGACTTGACTCTCCGGTAGAAACTTTGGGGCACTCTTTGAAGTACTTTGTGTTGGTTGAATAGATGAATCTGAGATTGTGTGATGCATATCGTATAATCATACCCATGGTTACTTGAGGTGACATTGGAGTATCTAGGTGACATTAGGGTTTTGGTTGATTTGTGTCTTAAGATGTTATTCTAGTACGAACTCTTGAATATATCGATCAAAAAGAATAACTTTGAGGTGGTTTCGTACCCTACAATAATCTCTTCGTTTTTTCTCCACTATTAGTGACTTTGGACTCTTTGTTGCATGTTGAGGGATAGTTATATGATCCAGTTATGTTATTATTGTTGAGAGAACTTGCACTAGTGAAAGTATGAACCCTAGGCCTTGTTTCAACGCATTGCAATGCCGTTTGTGCTCACTTTAATCATTAGTTACCTTGCTGTTTTTATAATTTCAGATTACAAATACTCATATCTACCATCCATATTGCACTCGTATCACCATCTCTTCGCCGAACTAGTGCACCTATACAACTTACCATTGTATTTAGTCTGTTGGGGACACAAGAGACTCTTTGTTATTTGGTTGCAGGGTTGCTTGAGATAGACCATCTTCATCCTACGCCTCCCACGGATTGATAAACCTTAGGTCATCCACTTGAGGGATATTTGCTACTGTCCTACAAACCTCCGCACTTGGAGGCCCAACAACGTCTACAAGAAGAAGGTTGTGTAGTAGACATCAAGTTCTTTTCTGGCGCCGTTGCCAGGGAGGTGAGTGTTTGAAGGTATATCTTTAGATCTTGCAATCGAATCTTTTAGTTTCTTGTTTTATCACTAGTTTAGTTTATAAGAGAAAACTACAAAAAAATTGAATTAAGGGTACCTCATATGCTTCATCTTTTTAATGTCTTTCATGAAAATGATGGGAAGGAAAATTGTGCTCTAGTACTAGAAGAAGAATTACATAGAATGCTTGGCATAAAATATGTGAATGATGAGCATGATTGCAATGTTGTTAGTATGAATTCTTTGAATACCCATGATGCTAATGATATGCAAAGCCACAAGCTTGGGGATGCTATGTTTGATGAAGATGATATGTTTTGTCCCCCAAGTTTTGATGAACAAATTTATTATGATGAAAGCATGCCTTATATTTATGATGATTATATTGATGAAAGTGGGTTTTGAAGAGTGTCAACTTTAGGAAGTAATGATCCCACTTTTTTGGAGGGTTTTGAATCTTATAATATTTATGAAAGTGGATTTGGAGAGGTCATGATTTTATTTAGTGATGAATCCACTATTTCGGAAGAGGTTTCAATTGATTATCAGAATAAAGTTGTTATTTATGATGATTATTGTGATGACTTGTATGCTATTAAGAATAATGATAACCATGAAACTTGTCATCATGATTTTAGTTTTCAATTGGATTATGCCTCACATGATAGTTGTTTTGTTGAGTTTGCTCCCACTATTATTCATGAGAAGAAATTTGCTTATGCGGAGAGTAATAAAAATTCTATGCTTGTAGATCATGAAAAGAATGCTTTATGTTATGATTATATTGTTGAATTCAATCATGATGCTCCTGAAAATTATTATGAGGGAGGAATATATGCTTGTAGGAATTGCAATAATAGCAAGTTTCCTCTCTTTGTGCTTAAAGTTTTGAAGTTATGCTTGTTTTGCCTTCCTATGCTAGTTGAGTATTTTTCCCATAAGTTGTTTGCTCACAAAATCCCTATGCATAGGAAGTGGGTTAGATTTAAATGTGCTAGTCATATTCTTTATGATGCTCTCTTTATGTTTCAATTCTTATCTTTTAGGTGAGCATCATTGAAATCATTATGCCTAGCTAGAAAGGCATTAAAGAAAAGCTCTTGTTGGGAGACAACCCAATATTTAACCCTACTATTTTTGTGTGTTCACATGATTAAGCTACTGTAGTAATCATGTTTTATATCTTTTGTTTCAATAAAGTTCCAAGTAGAACCTTTGGGAAGACTTGGGTGGAAGTTAATGTGATCTTGCTGTAAAAAACAGAAACTTTGCGCTCACGAGTTTAGCTGTCATTTTTTACAGAAGAGTGATTTTAAGTTGATTCTTTTTTCAGAAGATTAATAGACAAATTCCCAGGTCCACCAATGTATTTTAGAATTTTTGGAGTTCCATAAGTATACATTTGATACAGATTACTACAGACTGTTCTGTTTTTGACAGATTCTGTTTTCAGTGTGTTGTTTTTTTATTTTGATGAATCTATGAGTAGTATCGGAGGGTATGAACCATAGAGAAGTTGGAATACAGTAGATATTGCACCAATATTAATTTAGAGTGAGTTCACAACAGTACCTAAGTGGTCGTTTTATTTTCTTATACTAACGGAGCTTACGAGTTTTCTGTTAAGTTTTGTGTTGTGAAGTTTTCAAGTTTTGGGTAAAGATTCGATGGACTATGGAATAACGAGTGGCAAGAGACTAAGATTTGGGATGCCCAAGGCACCCCAAGGAAATATTCAAGGACGACCAAGAGCCTAAGCTTGGGGATGCCCCGGAAGGCATCCCCTCTTTCGTCTTCATTCAGCGGTAACTTTAATTGGAGCTATATTTTTATTCACCACATGATATGTGTTTTGCTTGGAGCGCCAATTTATTTTTTTAGTATTTTATTTTTGTTATTTAGAACAATGTTTTGCATATTTTATATCAATAAAAGTGGCATTGATAGCCTTTACTATGCTTATTTTACAAGTCTACATGTTGCTGTTTGAAAACAGAAAGTTTACCGCTGTTGCAAAAATTCCCTAGAAAAGTCAGAATGTGATAAAATGTTGAAACCTTTTGCATAATAAGCTCTGATAAATTTCCTACAGTGGGCATTTTCTTTAATAATTTTTGGAGCTAGGTAAGTGTGGATCTTGCTGCATTCTTTACAGACTGTCCTGTTTAGGAGATTGCTTTTATGTTTGCATTGTTTGCATATGTTTGCTTCTTTAATGATTCTATTTGAGGATAGGACTATTAAATATGCAGAGACATTTAGTATGGAATGTTGAATAATAATTTTAGTGATTTGCTACAGTATAGAATGATAAGGTTTTTTGCATTGGGTTATACTAACTTATCTCACGAGTCCTTGTTGAGTTTTGTGTGGATGAAGCTCTTGAGATTTAGGGAGACCGTGATATGAGAGGAATTAAGGAGACACAAAAGCTCAAGCTTGGGGATGCCCAAGGCATCCCAAGATAATATTTCAAGAAGTCTCAAGCGTCTAAGCTTGGGGATGCCCCGGTTGGCATCCCAGCTTTCTTCTTTGACAACTATCGATTAGTATCGGTTTATGCTAAGTTTTTGCTTCTTCACATGATGTTTGCTATCCTTGAAATGTCTTTTTACTTTGTTTTTCTTGCTATTTGAATAATATCCCAAGATCTGAAATTCTTAAATGAGAGAGAGTCTTCACATAGCTACATAATTATTTAACTACTCATTGATCTTCACTTATATCTTTCTGGAGTAGTTTGTCATTTACTCGTGTGCTTCACTTATATTCTATGAGTAAATAGTTAAATGATTTGAATATCATAAATCTGAAATTATATATGTTTTATATGCTTATCCCATGGGGAGTAATGACTTCACATATAAGAAGTAGAGGTTGTAAATTTATTGAAGGTTAGCAAACATTGTATTGGTCACTTGAAAAATTCATGAAACAATATTGAGGGAAGAGAGATTTCACATATAAATATACTATCCTGGATATCTTTTGTAATTGTGAGCACTCATTAAAATATGACATGTTAAAAGGTTGACGTTGGCCAAGGAAGACAACGTAATGGGTTATGTTTTCTTATATCTGAAATAAAGTATATTGTCATGGATCATCCAACATGTTGAGCTTGCCTTTCTCCCTCATGCTAGACAATTCCTTGCACCAAGTAGAGATACTACTTGTGCTTCCAAACAACCCTTAAACCCGTATTTCTATGAGAGTCTACCATACCTACCTATGGATTGAGTAAGATCCTTCAAGTAAGTTGTCATCGGTGCATGCAATAAAAATTGCTCTCTAAATATGTATGATCTATTAGTGTGGAGAAAATAAGCTTTATACGATCTTGTGATGTGGAAGCAATAAAAGCGACGGAATGCATAATAAAGGTCCCTATCACAAGTGGCAATATAAAGTGACGTTCTTTTGCATTACGATTTTGTGCATCCAACTATAAAAGCGCATAACAACCTCTGCTTCCCTCTGCGAAGGGCCTATCTTTTATTGTTGTCTTATACCTTATGCAAGAGTCATGGTGATCTTAACCTTTCCTTTTTACATTTTATCCTTTGGCAAGCACATTGTGTTGGAAAGATCCTGATATATATATCAAATTGGATGTAATGCATCATGAACTATTATTGTTGACATTACCCATGAGGTAAAAGGTTGGGAGGCGAATCTATAAGCCCCTATCTTTCTCTATGTCTGATTAAAACTTTGAATCCAAAAATATCGCGTGAGTGTTAGCAATTGTGAAAGACTAAATGATAGTTGAGTATGTGAAGTTTGCTGAATCAAAGCTCTGACATAGACTCTTCCCCAAAATAAGATGAATTGTAATTGTTTGATGACTAACTACACGGTTTGTTAGTTTTCAAGAAAGTTTATGATCTATACTATAACATGTGAATAGCTTGTTACTTGATCATGAAAAGTTTTATGAGATGAGCTACTGTTATGACATATCATGATGCTAGAAAAGGTGATTGAAATTATCATCACTACAAGAAATATGTCAACTTGTGACCTTGACTATTGGTCACTGAAAGGTCATTTTTTTTTCAGTTGCGACCTTTTTTTGACCAAAAACAGAAGGTAAAAAGCTGGCGATCGTAAACTGAAATTAACGACCTTCTCTGTGAGAAGGTCGAGACGCCATAACCAAAATGAAGGTCGTTCAACCCATGACCTTTTGTTTTGGTCACTGACTGTCTGCCCAGGCCACATCGGATCCGACATGGCAATCTGACGTGGCAAAATTGCGACCAATTGAAAAGGTCGTTGACAAGATTCAGCCCGGTCCGATTCGGTGTCTATATGGGCCGAGCCCAACAATTCAGCCTTTTTAATATATATTTTTCATTAATTTTCGCTAGGTACATGGCCTGGCCCAACAATTTGGCCTTTTTATTTTCTGGGCCGTGGCCTTTCATAGTATATTTATTTTCCAGTTTCAGCCATTATATATTCAAACTGGTCCCACTAGTCAGATGGGTCCCACTTGTCAATTTCATCTATCAAATAGGTCCCACATGTCAGAAATGTACAAATTAGATAGATTATTTTCGTAAGTCGCCCCATTGTTAAGTTTCCATTTCACAAGTTTTCAAATCACATACATCATCAATATTTCAAAAAGAACAAAGAACACATAAATTCATCAAATATACCACTAAATAAGTCTATTACAATCTTTACAACACAGATATGCTGCTGTTCACTGAGTAGGACTTCACGGCTTCACACTTCTAGACTTCACACTTCACACTTGAGCTTCTGTAAAAGAGGAACCACCACAATTTTAAGTCTACAATACAACAATTGATAATAATCAAGGATAAGAAAAAACAAGTAATAGGTTCAAATCTGAAGGCATCATGAAACTAGTGATACGACAACATGCAGAAAACACTACAATGTAATACTGTTGTAAGTTCATATCAACACAAAATCAGCACTGTTATATAGAGCAAATGATATGCCCCATCACTGTTATATAGAGCAAATGATATGCCCCCCTTTTATCCAAAAGTGTAGTGTATGCTAGTGACAGAACAAGGAATTGTAGTGTATGCTAGTGACGGAACAAGTGTAGATATGATGTGCCATATTGCCAGCAATAGTGCTTACATGCATCTTCATATTTCAAAACGCGAATCAGGTTAGCAACAGTGCTAGACTAGTTAGCAAGCAAAACACTAAAGAATGCATAGACAGAAACAAAGGTAACATGCATCACATCAAAAAATAGTAAGCACTAAACCTATATCATATCTACACCAATCAGGTTGCATGTGTATGCTAGAAATCAAGAATCAAAAGGACTTCAGCTTGTTTCAAATATCTTGCCTCCGTTGCTCCCAGTTCAGTAAAGAAATGGTCGAGCAGTGAGCACTTCGTTTCAAGAACTTGGCAGTGCAAAATAGATTTCGGGTGGAGCACAAATAGAATACCTGGAAAGGAAACATAAAGAGCTATACAGTTAATTAAGCATCATTGGATGTACAAATAAGTGGAGAACAATAAAGAGCTATACAGTCTGTTGAGAACAATAAAGAGCTATACAAATTCATATTCAAGTTTGACTACATGCTATCAGACTCATGATCAAGTTTGACTACAAGCTAACAGATCATTGTGAATACAGATGATTTTCGGACTAGAACCGTTGCGCAAGTTCAGGTCGTTTGAAGTTTTGAAAACAAGCTACAAAATCTAGTTAAATCAATAGTAGTATTGCAAGCAACAAATAGACTCACAGAGCAGAACCAATGCACAAGAACGGACCAGCAACTACTAGGCCCAACAACTAAGATATGTAGGAAATTTCAGATGTATCACTTCATAGATCAAGCATAAGCGCAACATAAAAGGCTCATGAGCGCTACAAAGTCTGAACGATTCAGCAGGAAGCGAGCGGAATTAATCAACTAGACATGCGGAAAACAGAGGCGCAGGGGAAGAAGCTCCTGCACCGGCAGAAGCAGACACAATCTGGTCCCACCAACAGGTCAGCCATGCCAACATCTCCAGAGAACATAGGAGCAATGGTGTCAGAAATCTTAAGCTTCTCCATAACAGGAGCGTGCCCAACAAGACCGACTTGGTGTAGAATCATCCCAGTCTATCTTCAGGCAGATACATTAAACAACAAAGTCAAGGAAAATGAAACTGAAACAAAGAAAACACAATGGTTGGATACGAGCAGAATCATGAGAGACAGCTATAATATAAAGAATACAATAAGATATAAAATCAGCCAGCAGAATCATGGAAGTACCACAAGATTACATTGCACCAAGCAGCAACATAAACCATAAGTTATTATTGTTCATCGCTAGGTACTGATGTAATAAAAACATTAACAAGTGGAGTTATTATTTTTCACCACTAGCTACTGATGTAATAAAAACTGATGCAGCAGCCGAAACCGGCATCCAAAATGGCATGCAAACAATTCATAGCAAAATCATATATGCCCCATGCTAGGAGAACCAGAGCATCACAGAGTACTACTGACTGACCCCAAAAAAGAGCATCACAGCAAAAGACTTCACCAGGGGCCATCCATCCACATAACCCACCATCCCGAGATCTCAATTCTCACGGGTAAAAAGCAAGCAAGAAGAACAGACCACCTAGGGCGTGGTCTGCTTGTACTTGGGCACCTCAGTGAGTAGCTTGTTGTAGGTGGCCTCGTCGAAGATGCATATCATTCAGTTACCAGTAGCAATCCTTGTAGGTGCATATTTACCACATCAATTGGTAAGTATACAGACAGAGTTGTGCACTTACTAACTAGTGTGTTGTGTGTTCACCCTTGCACGCACCCATGGGCATTTAAATTAAACTGGAACAAGCCACCAATGGTTGGCTAATCTATAACATGGCAGGCATTTATATGATGGCAATAACATAGCTAGGAAACAAACAACAGTCCATAATTGCATTATCATGTGTAGAACAAAATACAGACTCGCCTCTATAGGCTACAACACTAGTAGAGTAGAGAACCATCCATAATAATTCTACTATAGGAGATAATGTAAACACAGAGTCACACCATTGACATATATTATTATTAAGCCTAACTAAAAGATTTTGGTGGCTTAATTAGTGGGCAGATGTATGCACGCACAAAAAGGGGGACATTTTTCAATCAAACTGAAGAAAGATGCACATCATCCATTCAGTAACCAGTAGCAATAAAATCCCTGTTACCCCACCCCAGCGCACTGTAATAAAATCCCTGAAGAATACAATAATCCATCTGAAGAAAGATGCATGCTGTAAGAATGAGTAATAAATAGCAAGCATAATTGCGCACTTGGTAGTGCGTCGTCCTCTGTTTACCCCACCCCAGCGCACCCCAGAGAACCCCTGGATCTGACACAACAAATCCGCGCAGGAAAGGAAAGGATCACGAGACGCAGACCGCTCGGGCACGAAAATCCACTGCGCAGCAGACGAGACCAGAGGATCATCATCATCATCACAAGAAGAGAAGAGAAAGAAAAAACAGAGGCGACGGTACGATACGGTACACTAGGGGCGGGGAGGAGAGGAAGGGCGGAGCTTACGGTGGTGAGCGGGGAGGCGAGGTCTCGGCTCGCGTGGCGCGGAGGAGCAGCGAGGCCGCCATGGCGTTTGGGGCCGGGGAGCGACCAACGGCGGAGCTCTTTCCGTCCCATGTGCTGCGCCCATGGTGTCCCGGTGCTTGAGTGTGGACGGCATCCTAGATCTGGGAAGGAGAGAACACGAGGTGAGAAAATGAGGGAGGGCTGTGAGGAGCAGGAGATGGAGTGGAGGGACGCACCTGAGTCGCCGGACCACGCCGGGAAAAACCCTAGTGACGGGAGACGGTCGCGGGTGGCGCTGGAGGACGCGCGCGCCGAACTGGGAGAGGTCGAGGTCCGAACGAGGCGGGGCGGGTTCGATGGCGATGCCGGTGACGTTGAGCTCCAGCTCCAGCACGACCTGGTTGGAGAAGCCGAACTCCTCGAGCGGGATGATGGTGCGCGGGTCGGCCCGGATCTCGGACGCCGCTGAGCGCGCGAGCACGAGCGGGGCGAGGGCGGCCAGGAGCATCGCAGCGAGGGTAGGGGATGGGAGAGAGGAGGAGGTGGTGGGGGAGGCCATGGACGGCGGGGAGCTGGCGGTGGCGATCTGGAAGGGAGGAGGTGGTGGCGGCGATCTGGAAGGGGGGAGTGGTGTGCGGGGGAGAGAGGGGCTAGGGTTCGCTGCTAGGCCGGCGGCGGGGCTGGTTGAGAGGAGGTCGCCGCCGGCAGGTGGGATCGGGGGAGAGGATTGGATTGAATCATGGGGCCCCCGACAACCCGCAGGAACATCACGCGGTGACAACCCAGCCCCTGCACGGCGGCGAGGTTGGTCGAGGACAAGGGAGATGAGGGGAGAGTGAGGGCGGCGGCGGAGGTGTGTGGCGGCGAGGTTCGGTGGGGTGGGTGGCGGCGATGAGGGGGATGAGGGGGGAGAGGGGAGAATATCTGGGGGGGGGGGAGGAAGAAAGAAAGAATGGAGGCGGGGGGGGGGGGGCGGTGGAAAATGTCCATGAGGACAGACCTAGGGTTTCGGCTCGGGTGGGTTTGGGCCGTTGGATCCGGAAGCATCCGACGGTGGTTGATGCCTGATCCGCGTGATATGCTCATGGTTCAATCAGAACGCAGCAAACCATTTGATGACCTTATGACCATATAAATTGGTCGTGATCGATTCAAGATAAAAATTCCATTCCATTTTTCAGTGCTCAAAATGAGTTTTTTTTGTGAAAGTCTTATCAGATATTTGTTCAAATGATATCATATTTTGCACAAGTTTACATCGTGGATTTGCAAACAATATTGACAAAGGGAGTTTTCATTTTCTTTGGATGAAAAATCAATTTTCCATTTTTCGAGTGCCCAAAATAAGTTTTTTTGGGAAGGACCTATAATATATTTGTTGCAAAATTGTACCAACTAAATTTTCTAAAATACTAGGACATATCTTATGCACAATTGACCAAATGGTTAGGTGTCAAAAGTTTTTATCCACCTCTGGTGAAAAAGACAAATTTCCGCCGATTCGGCTAGAAACGGGTCAAATTAGAACTGTAGCTGCCTTATAGTTTGCTCATTATTTTTTCCAAAAATCATTTCTAGGTACATAAGTATCTATTTAATCTGAGAAACACCAAAAAAATTCCAAGATAACCACTAGCTAGGAACGGTCATTCCCGCCGTTTTGACCGCATTTTGAAACGGGCATAAAAAATTCCAAAAAAATCAGAAAATTAGGGAACCTTCGCATTGTGTCATTATATGTGGCCAAGTTTCCAGGAAAAATAACAAACTTGTAATACGGCAATTATTTAAAAAAGTGTTCTCAGAAACGAGCTATCACGTGTGGAGATCAATGGCTTTTCAAGCCAAATAATCAATCTTATGGCCACATTCATGGCATAGTTTGTTGATATGATCTCATATTGTGCACAAGGGTGCATATTGGAATGGCAAACAATGTTGCCTACGGAAGTTTTCATTTTCTTTGGACGAAAAAACCATTTTCCATTTTTCGAGTGCCCAAAAGGAGGTTTTTTTGTGAAGGACCTCCCAAATAATTGTTGCAAAATTGGACCAAATCAATTTGCTAAAATACTAGGACATATTTAATGCACAATTGACAAAATGGTTGGGTGTCAAAAGTTTTTATCCACCTCTGGTGAAAAAGACAATTTTCCGCCGATTCAGCTAGAAACTAGTTAAATTTGAATTGCAGCTGCCTTATAGTTTGCTCTTTATTTTTTCCAAAAATCATTTCTAGGTACATACTCCCTCCATCCTTTAAAGAGTGTACTTCCAACTTTGTTGGAGGGTCAAACTATTTTAAAGTTTGACCGAGTTTGTGCAAAAATATATCAATATTTGTGAAACAAATAGGTATATGATGAAAATATATTTTATTATGAATCCAGTGCTACTAATTTCATGACATAAATGTTGGTGTATTATTTTATAAATACGGTCAAAAATAAAAATGTTTGACTTTCCAACAAAGTTGGAAGTACACTCTTCAAAGGACGGAGGGAGTAAGTATCTATTTAATTAGAGAAACACCAAAAAAAATTCCAAGATTCAACCACTAGCTAGGAACGGTCATTCCCGCCGTATTGACCGCATTTTGAAACGGGCATAAAAAAATAAAAAAAAATAAAAAATTGGAAACCTTCGCATTGTTTCATTATATGTGGCCAAGTTTCCAGGAAAAATAATAAACTTGTAATACGGCAATTATAAGTGTTCTCAGAAACGAGCTATCACGTGTGGAGATCAATGGCTCGAGCCAAATGATCAATCTTGTGGCCACATTCACGGCATAGTTTGTTCAAATGATCTCATATTGTGCACAAGGGTGCATATTGGAATGGCAAACAATGTTGCCTACGGAAGTTTTCATTTTCTTTGGACGAAAAAACCATTTTCCATTTTTCGAGTGCCCAAAAGGAGGTTTTTTTGTGAAGGACCTCCCAAATAATTGTTGCAAAATTGGACCAAATCAGTTTTCTAAAATACTAGGACATATTTAATGGACAATTGACAAAATTGTTGGGTGTCAAAAGTTTTTATCCACCTCTGGTGAAAAAGACAAATTTCCGCCGATTCAGCTAGAAACGGGTCAAATTTGAACTGCAGTTGCCTTATAGTTTGCTCTTTATTTTTTCCAAAAATCATTTCTAGGTACATAAGTATCTATTTAATTAGAGAAACACCACAAAAATTCGAAGATTCAACCGCTAGCTAGGAACGGTCATTCCCGCCGTTTTGACCGCATTTTGAAACGGGCATAAAAAATTCAAAAAAAATCAAAAAATTGGAAACCTTCGCATTGTGTCATTATATGTGGCCAAGTTTCCAGGAAAAATAACAAACTTGTAATACGGCAATTATTTTAAAAAAGTGTTCTCAGAAACGAGCTATCACATGTGGAGATCAATGGCTTTCGAGCCAAATGATCAATCTTGTGGCCACATTCATGGCATAGTTTGTTCAAATGATCTCATATTGTGCACAAGGGTGCATATTGGAATGGCAAACAATGTTGCCTATGGAAGTTTTCATTTTCTTTGGACGAAAAAACCATTTTCCATTTTTCGAGTGCCCAAAAGGAGGTTTTTTTGTGAAGGACCTCCCAAATAATTGTTTCAAAATTGAACCAAATCAATTTTCTAAAATACTAGGACATATTTAATGCACAATTGACAAAATGGTTGGGTGTAAATTTTTTTGATCCACCTCTCGTGAAAAAGACAAATTTCCGCCGATTCAGCTGGAAGCGGGTCAAATTTGAACTGGAGCTGCCTCATAGTTTGCTATTTATTTTTTCAAAAAATCATTTCTAGTTACATAAGTACCTATTTAATCATAAATACATGGTTTGGTGGCGATACATCGAGGTTTGGGCGGTGGCCGTGGACCCCAATTCTAGAGCGCGTAAACTTGCATGCCCGCCGCATGGTCACCACATGACCGTGGCGTTGCCATGTGTTCTGGGCGGCCTAGGCATGTCTAGTGGGTTGGGCACTCCTCGGGTAGGTGCTAGGAAGAAAATTACAACATAAGATTCTCACGAGGAGACCGATCGATGCTCAAACATGAATTAGCAGCCAAGTGTTTGATTAGCGGTACGGGAAATGTACATGGCTAATGGGCGTGAGTTTTGGCTGAGGATGATGAGTTACTAAGAACATCGTCTTCACAAATTTTTAGCTCAAAATGAGGAGCCTAGGTGGTACTTGCTTTGCAAAGTACCACACTGGACATAAATACGAATGTTGAAGCTGGGCTCAAAATAATGAATGGATTGAGCTGGCATTTTGTGGAGGATGGTTATTTGGGCATAGGAAAGCACTGTAGAAAATGGATACTATTTGGACATGCCAAAGTGGTACTTCCTTCACAAAGTGCTGCTCTGAATAGAATAGGAAAATGAATATTGTTGAATTATTTTTAAACTAGGCAAGGAAGGTTTTTGACATATTTGATGAATATATGATCCAAACAATTTATGAGAATTTTTTGGGAATTTTTGGAATAACAGAAATATAGGTTGCTTCACAACCTAGGGAAAAAATTGACACATGGACTTGACACATAGGCAAAACTGATGAGATGGCGCCTAGTCATCGCAACCCACCACAATTTACAGGGCTATGACCATCTTTATTGGTCATTAACAACTAGAAATAAGGCAGCGGACTAGCACTGTTTGCTTTATGACCATTTCGTGTAAGGAAATTATGACCTTTCTGACCAAAATGGTCGCAATGGTTTAGGGTTTGGAGCCCTCCGAAAAGATTTTGACCAATTGGTCTCAAATGGTCATAGATCTATGACCAATTCTTCCAGGATAACTAACAGAAGGTCACTAGTTGACATATTCTTGTAGTGCATTGATCAAACTTGTGCGCCTGCTAGCATTCACACTTCATAAATTATTTCTTTTATCATTTACCTACTCGAGGACAAGCAGGAATTAAGCTTGGGGATGCTGATACATCTGCAACGTATCTATAATTTATGAAGAATTCATGCTATTATATTCTCTGTTTTGGATGTTTATGGGCTTTACTAAACAATTTTATATTATTTTTGGGACTAACCTATTAACCGGAGGCCTAGCCCAAATTGCTGTTTTCTTGCCTATTTCTGTGTTTCGAAGAAAAGGAATATCAAACGGAGTCCAAATGGAATGAAACCTTTGGGAGAGTTATTTTTGGAACGGAAGCAATCCAGGAGACTTGGAGTAGACGCCAGGGAAGCTTCGAGGAAGCCACGAGGCAGGGAGGCGCGCCCTACCCCCCTGGGCACGCCCCCACCCTCGTGGCTCCCCTGACCAACTTCTTGCGCCTATATATATATATCCATATACCCTAAAAAGATGGGGGAGCAGAATAGATCGGGAGTTTCGCCGCCGCAAGCCTCTGTAGCCATCGAAAACCAATCTAGACCCGCTCCGGCACCCTACCGGAGGGGGGAACCCTCACCGGTGGCCATCTTCATCATCCCGGCGCTCTCCATGACGAGAAAGGAGTAGTTCACCCTCGGGGCTGAGGGTATGTACCAGTAGCTATGTCTTTGATCTCTCTCTCTCTCTCTCTCTCTCTCTCTCTCTCTCTCTCTCTCTCTCGTCTTGTTGATGTGTTACGATCTTGATGTTTCTCCCCCTCTACTCTCTTGTAATGGATTGAGTTTTCTCTTTGAAGTTATATTATCGGATTGAGTCTTTAAGGATTTGAGAACACTTCATGTATGTCTTGCATGTGCTTATCTGTGGTGACAATGGGATATTCACGTGATCTACTTGATGTATGTTTTGGTGATCAACTTGCGGTTTCCGTAGCATTATGAACTTATGCATAGGGGTTGGCACACATTTTCGTCTTGACTCTCCGGTAGAAACTGTGGGGCACTCTTTGAAGTACTTTGTGTTGGTTGAATAGATGAATCTGAGATTGTGTGATGCATATCGTATAATCATACCCATGGATACTTGAGGTGACATTGGATTATCTAGGCGACATTAGGGTTTTGGTTGATTTGTGTCTTATGGTGTTATTCTAGTATGAACTCTTGAATAGATCGATCAGAAAGAATAACTTTGAGGTGGTTTCGTACCCTACAATAATCTCTTCATTTGTTCTCTGCTATTAGTGACTTTGGAGTGAATCTTTGTTGCATGTTGAGGGATAGTTATATGATCCAATTATGTTATTATTGTTGAGAGAACTTGCACTAGTGAAAGTATGAACCCTAGGCCTTGTTTCAACGCATTTCAATACTGGTTGTGCTCACTTTTATCATTAGTTACCTTGTTGTTTTTATAATTTCAGATTAAAAATACTCATATCTACCATCCATATTGCACTCGTATCACCATCTCTTCGCCGAACTAGTGCACCTATACAACTTACCATTGTATTGGGTGTGTTGGGGACACAAGAGACTCTTTGTTATTTGGTTGCAGGGTTGCTTGAGAGAGACCATCTTCATCCTACACCTCCCATAGATTGATAAACCTTAGGTCATCCACTTGAGGGAAATTTGCTACTGTCCTACAAACCTCTGCAGTTGGAGGCCCACAACGTCTACAAGAAGAAGGTTGTGTAGTAGACATCATACTACCTCGACTGGTAGCGCTACGCACCATAGCTGCGGCGGCTCTCTTCTGCTGTTGCTAAGTTGGTGGCGGAGACTACTGACGTGGCTGACTTGGAGGAGAAGTGGGCTGACGCGGTGCCGGACCTTGAGTGGGAGGAGTGGGCTGATGCGGTGCTGGACTCGGAGCAGGAGTGGGCTGACGCGCTACCGGTCTTTGAGGAGGAGGAGTGGCCTGACGAGTAGGCGGACTTGAAGGAGCAGGACTGTGCTGAGGCGGCGGCTGATGATCACTTGGAGGAGCGGGAGATTGCTGACGCGGTGGCGGACTTCGAGGAGGAGTCGACTGATACGATGTTTGGCCTCTCCCAGTGTGTGCTCCTCGTCACCTCCAGGAATGGCAAGCTCTAGCCCCGAATATTGGTCCACCACGTCATCAACCTGGACACGAGCATAGCCAGCTGGAATCGGGTTGCAATGGAAGGTTGCTCCGGGGGAATTTGTATAAGCAACGGAGTCTGCCACCTTCATGGATATGTTCTTCATTTTGAAGTGTAACTCACAATTAGTGCTCTCCATGATGTCATCCACAGGGTATCTATCCAGCAACTGTGCCTCGCCCGGGGCAGAACCCACGTTGCTTCTCGGCATGGATGGGACAGTGCTATCTAATGCTAGATTATCCGCTAGCTGCTGCCACTGCTGAGACCCCCTTTCTTGGCTATGTGAGTCGATTTGCTGCTGCCGCTGGAATTGGAGTGCCAACTCCACGTGCTTTGGTTCTAGGCCTTTAAGGCATTCTGCTTCCTGCTTCCTCTGCTCCTCCTCCAGCTTCCTCTTCATCTCCTCCTCCATCTTCCTTCTCGCACGGCTTCTGTAGTCGGGGTTCCAGTCCGCAAAGCCCTCATACCACAGAACAATGCCTTTACCTCGTGCTCGTCGTTCTCTCTGTTGGGCGTGAACACCCCCATTCGAGCCTCTTCTATTGCAACAAGTATCTTATCTTCGACTCCTTTAAGACTTGATCTCTTCGAAACCTTGCCTGTCTTCGGGTCCAACGCCCCCATGCACATAGAACCAAGTCCTGACCCTGGGGTGCTAGCTCTTAGTAACTGGAGTGACCACTGCATCCAGCATCTCTTGCACAGACTTATCCCACTTAGGCATTGCCACCGTGTAGCCACCTGGCCCCAGCTTATGGAACTGCTCCTTTTTTGCGGCATTGGCCTTGTTTACTCTCGGCCGTTCCTTAGATAATTCCAATTCCTTGAATTTCACAAAATCGGGCCAGTGCTCTCTTTGCTTCTCCAGTGTTCCCTTGAATTCTGGAGTCTTCTTTCCTCCTTCGACGTACTTTGGCCTTTTTTTTTCTTGTGGGTGCTAAATGCAATTGCCATCTTCCTAAGAGCAGCCGCCTTCACTTTCTGCACATCTGCATCTGTTTAATTATCTGGTAGGGTGAAATGTTCCATGAGAGATTCCCAAAGCAGATCTTTTGCTTTGTCGTTGACCCAAGTTAGATTTGGACGTTCCTTTGCTGGCTTTTTCCATTCTTGCATGGAGATCGGGATTTAGTCCTTCACAAGAACTCCAGATTGACGAACGAACTTGTTCGCATTCTTCTTAGGAAAGATTGGTTTGCCATCAGTTTTGATGGCATCAGTGTTGTACTTTACGCCCTACTTCAACCTTTTGGCCGGGCCTCGCACTGTCCTGCTATCAGATTTGCTTGATCCGGAGGGCTCAAAGAAGAAAGATCGATTGGTTAATATATCTTCAACTCATTAAAAACATGTGATGATCACCAGATGCCTGCTTATATAACCACGATCGAATATCATATCACCCTCCCCGGTATTGTTCAAATATTGGGAGCCGTCATCTGCTTCAGTCTGATCATCTGGCCCGCCAGGTGAGCTTATGATCTCGAACAGGGCCTCCTCTCCTTCTCTGCCGGTATTGTCTGCCATAGCTTTTATTTAACTAATTCATAAGAAATACAAAACAATTTAGTACTCAAATTACAATGCATGCACGCAATCAATAAGGAAAAACTGAATCATAGTACATAATATGCATCATCGAATATAATCTCGAATACATTGTCTCGAATATTATCGAATAATATATATATATATATATATATATATATATATATATATATATATATATATATATATATATATATATATAATCTCTAATACATAGTCTTGAATAATATATATAATCTCGGATACATCGTCTCGAATATTATATGTCGAATACATAGCTAGCTAATAAAGATCGAATACTACAGAAAAATCTAGTTCACTCGCGGTTCCTGAGGCGCGGGCGGTGGACACCCAAAGAGAAGGAACTATCACAGGATCATAGCTCGGGTGAGATCCCCGAAGAACCTGCCAGGTATTGGAGAACCCGACGTCCATAGCAGCCATGTAGCGACGGACGTGCTCGTCCTCCTCCCTCACACGGTGACGTACCATCTCCGGCGTGGCCGGCTCCCGCCGCACCGAAAGTGGCCCACGCGAACGCCACCAAAGGAGCTCAGGGTCGACGACGGGACCCGTGGCCGGGTTCCTCACCAAGTGGAGCGCCCCTGAAGGTAGCACCTCCCAGTGCCAGCCCGGCGGAGCCAAGTCCCGGACATGGGTTCTCTGAAGCAGGATGTCGTCGCGAAAGGGTCGACGGCGCGGATGCGGGCCGGGCATCGTCGAGAACAAATACTATATGCAAACGTAACAATTTTTAGATGATTGGATTGTGATTTCTTATATACAAATTTAAAAAATGATATCGTTGCATATGTAAAAATTCTATATGCATCTATAACATCGATCATCGTCTAACAATTTGACATTAATCTAATTCATCTAGCTAAAACTAACATTTCTTAAATTTCTAACATTTGTATATAACTAACATTTCTATAACTAAAAAACAGAAAAAATTTCTAACATTTCTATAACTAAAAAACATAAAAATTACTAACATTTTTATAACTAACAATGTGTGTGTGTGTGTGTGTGCCCATGGTGGGGTAGGAGCTCACCAGCGAGGCGAGGCGCTGGGGGCGGCGATGGGGACGGCGACGGGTGGCGACGAAGGGGATGGGGATGGGCGGCGACGGGCCAGGGCGGCGACAGGGACGGCGACGACGGGGATGCCGACGGGCGGCGGGGACGGCACGGCTACGAAGCGATGGGGACACGGGCGGCGAGGGGGGCGGTGGCGACGGGGGCGGCAACGGGGGGCGGCTGCGACGGGGTAGAGGAGAAGAAGCAGAGGAAGAGATGAGAAGTAACGAAATTCGAAAGTGCTATATATATAGGAGGGGCCTTTAGTACCGGTTGGAGCCACCAACCGGTACTAAAGGTCAAATTTGGCCAGCACAAGCGGCGGGAAGCGCACCCCTTTAGTACCGGGTCGTGGCTGCAACCGTACTAAAGGGGGGTCTTTAGTACCGGTTGCAGCCACGACCCGGTACTATAGGGTGTGCGCTGCCACCCCGCGGTGCACAAAGTTTAGTCCCACCTCGTTAGTCGAGGAGCCCATGACGTGTTTATAAGCCCCGGTGCGGGCAGTGCATTGAGCTCCTCTCTAATGGAGGCCTTGTCGGCCTAATACTCCTACTCTGTCCTGTGGGGCCTACCGGCCTAGCGGGCCTACATCCAGGCCCAACTACAGGTTGGGTTTCTAGTCGTATGCAGGCCGCTGTGGCCTAGTAGGTGGGCTTTTTTTGTTTTTTCTATTTTCTGCTTCATTTAAATTATTTTATTTATTTCTGAGTTGTTTTTTTGCTGTATTTAGAGTTTCTTTTTGAATATTTGTGCTTTAGGTACAAAACATTACAGACTTTCTGTTTGTGCAAGTAGTTTTCACATTTGAATAGTTTAAAATTTGAATTATTTGAAATTTGTGTGAATCACTAGTTTGTGAATAACTTAACTTTAAAAATAGATTTTCCAGTGAATATTTTTTCTTAGGTTCGATATTAATGTGTTTTATCATTATAGTCAATTTGGTAATACTTAGGTTATTTAAAAAATGAAATTCCTTTGTAACAGATGAGTTTTCGGCCGAAACCCTGATACTTCGAAAGAGATTGTCCATTTTGTACACGAAGTGCATCCAGTTTTTTCCGTAACCCTCTCTACTTTTTTGCAAATGTTATGGGGGTGAAATGATGATACCATGCCAACTTTCAACCTTTTAAGAGTTCATTTGAAGTGTTTTCCAATTTCAGGGTCATTTAGCTAAAAAAATCAGTAAATGCATGAAAAATAGCAAATGATGTCAGAAAGGGTTGAAAATTCATGACGTGGCTTTGTATGGTGCATGCTGAATGCACAAAAAGCCTGGAGTTGAAATAAGTTTAAAAAATCAGTAAATGCATGAAAAATAGCATATGACGTCAGAAAGGTACACATATGTCTGAAGCACAAAAGTACATGTTTCAAGTGCCAAAACACATAAGCACCCTAACTATTACAAAGATTCCCTACGGTTTTTCCAAAGTGGGACTTTCCAGATATACAAGTTCGAAAACTCACTAGAAAAGAAAGTGATGACAGTGAAGCCGATCACATCCCGGCGTGGGATCTTTGGGCTGTGTGAAACTTTTTCTTTGTGGTTGTCCCTTTGCACCGTAACCATGGAGAATCTTCATCATTTAACTAGATGCTCGGGTCAATATTCACTCTGAATGGAGCAATTTCATCAAACTTTTCATAATCTTCTGATATGTCTGTCTTGTGATCCACTCCCACGATGTTTCTTTTCCCTGAAAGAACTATGTGGTGCTTTGGCTCATCGTATGATGTATTAGCTTCCTTGTCTTTTATTTTTCTCAGCTTGGTAGACATGTCCTTCACATAGAAAACCTGCGCCACATCATTGGCCAGGACGAGTGGTTCGTCTGCGTACGCAAGATTGTTGAGATCCACTGTTGTCATTCCGTACTGCGGGTCTTCTGTTACCCCGCCTCATGTCATATTGACCCGTTTGCACCAAAACAAAGGGACGTTTATACCAAGTCCATAGTAAAGTTCCCACATGTCCTCTATGTAACCATAATATGTGTCCTTTCCCGTCTTGGTTGCTGCATCAAAGCGGAAACACTGTTTTGGTTGGTGCTCTTCTTATCTTAGGCGATCGTGTAAAATGTATTCCCATTTATCTCGTACCCTTTGAAAGCCATTATATTCGAAGATGGTAACTTGGACAGCAAGTACAAGTCATCTTCAACAGTGGCTTCATGCATGGAACGTGTCTGCAACCAACCGGCGGAAGTCCCCGTTTGTTCACGGATAATCCAGTCGTCATACTGCACCGGGTGTTTGGAGCGTAGAAAATTCTTGTGTTCCTCCATATAGGGAGCCACCAAGGCGGAATTCTTTAGAACTGTGTAGTGTGCTTGAGTGAGAGAATGCCCATCCATACATATTATTTGATTCCCTCCTAGCGTGCCTTTTCCACCCAGTCTGCCCTTATGCCGCGATTCAGGAACATCAATCGGCTTAAGGTCAGGAATAAAGTCAATACAAAACTCAACGACCTCCTAATTTTCATGGCCCTTAGAGATGCTTCCTTCTGGCCTAGCACGGTTATGAACATATTTCTTTAAGACTCCCATGAACCTCTCAAAGGGGAACATATTGTGTAGAAATACAGGACTCAGAACGTTAATCTCTTCGCATAGGTAAACTAGGACGTGCGTCATGATGTTGAAGAAGGATGGTGGGAACACCAACTCGAAACTGACAAGACATTGCACCAAATCATTCTCTAACCTTGGTATGATTTCTGGATCGATTACCTTCTGAGAGATTGCATTGAGGAATGCACATAGCTTCACAATGGCTAATGGAACGTTTTTTGGTAGAAGCCCCCTCAGTGCAACCGGAAGCAGTTGCGTCACAATCACGTGGCAGTCATGAGACTTAAGGTTCTCGAACTTTTTCTCTGCCATATTTACTATTCCCTTTTTATTCGACGAGAAGCCAGACGGTACATTCATACTGAGCAGGCATTCAAAGAAGATTTCCTTCTCTTCTTTGGTAAGAGCGTAGCTGGCATGACCCTGATGTATGCCGTCTTTTCCATGCATACATTGCTGGTCCTCCCGTGCCTCCGGTGTATCTTTTGTCTTCCCATACACGCCCAAGAAGCCAAGAAAGGTCACGCAAAGATTCTTCGTCACATGCATCACGTTGATTACGGAGCAGACCTCTAGGTCTTTCCAATAGGGCAGGTCCCAAAATATAGATTACTTCTTCCACATGGGGTGCGTGTCCGTTAGCTTCAGAACAGGTTGTCCACCAGGACCCTTTCCAAAGATTACCTTCAAATCCTTGACCATATCAAGTATATCAGCACCAGTACGGTGGCGAGGTTTCGTCCGATGATCCGCCTCACCTTTGAAATGCTTGCCTTTCTTTCTTACGGGATGCCTGCTCGGAAGAAATCGACGATGTCCCAGGTACACATTCTTCCTACAATTATCCAAATATATATTGTCGGTATCATCGATGCGTGCATGCACGGTATCCCTTGTTTGTCTGTCCTGAAAGGTTACTGAGAGCAGGCCAATCCTTGATGGTCACGAACAGCAACGCCTTTAGGTCAAATTCTTCATGTCTGTGCTCATCCCACGCATGTACACCTGTTCCACTCCACAGCTGTACGAGTTCTTCAACTAATGGCCTTAGGTACACATCAATGTCGTTGCCGGGTTGCTTAGGGCCTTGTATGAGCACTGGCATCATAATGAACTTCCGCTTCATGCACAACCAAGGAGGAAGATCATACATACGTAGAGTCACAGGCCACGTGCTATGGTTGCTGCTCTGCTCCCCAAAAGGATTAATGCCATCTGCGCTTAGACCAAACCATACGTTCCTTGCATCACCTGAAAACTCCTCCCTGTACTTTCTCTCGATTTTTCTCCACTGTGACCCGTTAGTGGGTACTCTCAACTTCCCGTCTTTCTTACGGTCTTCGCTGTGCCATCACATCGCCTTGGCATGCTCTTTGTTTAGGAACAAATGTTTCAACCGTGGTATTATAGGAGCATACCACATCACCTTGGCAGGAATCTGCTTCTTCCTGGGGCACTCGCCCTTGACATCACCAGGGTCATCGCGGCTGATCTTATAGCGCAATGCACCGCATACCGGGCACGCATTCAAATATACGTACTCACTACAGTAGAGGATGCAGTCATTAGGGCATGCATGTATCTTCTGCACCTCTAACCCTAGAGGGCAGACAACCTTCTTTGCTTCGTACGTACTCTCGGGCAATTCGTTGTCCTTTGGAAGCATCTTCTTTAACATTACCATCAACTTTCCAAATCCCTTGTCAGATACACCATTCTCTGCCTTCCATTGCAGTAATTCCAGTGTGGTGCCGAGCTTTTTCTTGTCAGCTTTGCAATTCGGGTACAACAATTTTTTTTGATCCTCTAACATGCGTTGCAACTTCTTCTTCTCCTTTTCACTTGTGCAGTTTTTCTCTGCATCGGCAATGGCCCGACCTAGATCATCAATTGGGTCAGCTGATTCCTCTTCTTCAGCTTCTTCCCGCATTGCCGGCTCAGCTTATTCCCCCATTATTGTATCATCGTATTCAGGGAACCCATGGCCAGGATAGCTATCGTCGTCATCTTCTTCTTCATTTTCTTCCATCATAACCCCTCTTTCTCCGTGCTTGGTCCAAACATTATAGTGGGGCATGAAACCATTCTTACAGCCAGCACATGGACAAGGCATAAAAGCATCCACCCGCTTGTTTCCCTGAGCCATCAGAAAAGTATGCACGCCATCAACAAACTGGGGAGAGCATCAGTCATCGTACATCCATTGTCGGCTCATCTTCATTACACAGCACCGAATAGACCAAATTAATAAAAGTTCATACATAAAGTTCACACAACACTTATTCTCATAAAGCAAACATATAAATAACTCTCTAGCTAAAGAATTTAAATGCAACAACAAATGCGATCAAGATTGAAACTAAGGTAACAATTGATCCAACAACATAATGATACCAAGCCTCGCTATCAATGGCATATTTTCTAATCTTTCTAATCTTCAAGTGCATTTTCTCCATCTTGATCTTGTGATCATCGATGACATCGGCAACATGCAACTTGATGGGCAATTCCATATTCTCCCCCTCAATTCTTTTCAATTTTTCTTTCAAATACTCGTTTTCTCTTTCAACTAAATCTAGCCTCTCGACAATAGGGTCGGTTGGAATTTTCGGTTCACATACCTCCTAGATAAAAATATCTATGTCAACTTGATGGGCATAATTTGTCATAAACACGAAATGCAACAAAATAGTTATAAAAGAAATATACCACATCTGAATCATAACCCGGACGAGGGCTGACGGGGGCGGATATCAAAACCATGGCATTATGATAACAAACAACATACGGTTGAGATAATTATACAAGTAACTATATATCTAAATCACACAAACATGATTTTTTATATAAAAAAGATAAGAACAAGATGCTCACCCCACAACATGGCGCCGGCGACAGGACAATGCAGACGATCGATGATGGTTAGGACAGAGACGGGAAGGCACTAAGTAAACCACACCTACATATGCAAACTAAGAGTTATTTTGAGCTCAAATTGCATATAAATCAAATAAACTAGCTACCACATATAATTCCTCCCAAATTACTAAAACCCACAAATTAATGACTATATAAAGCATTGCAAGAGCTAATCTAGCAATGAGAGATGAAAGGACAAAGTTGCTTACGTTTGTGATCACTTGAATGCATGGGGGCCTTCAAATCTTGACAAAATTTGGGCAAAATGTGTGATGAGCTCCAGGTAGAGGGGAAGAACAGAGAGGAGAGGGAAAGGGGAAAAACAGAGCGAGCTCGATCGCGGGTGGACGAAGAGTTTATATAGGATGACCTTTAGTACCGGTTCGTGCCACGGACCTGTACTAAAGGTGCTAGAGGTGCCCCAGACTGACAACATCGTCCCACCACTCTCTTTGATACCGGTTCGTGGCACGAACCGGCGCTAAAAGTTCGGCACAAACCGGCACTAATGGTCACATTAGTACCAGCTCAAATACAAATTGGGACTAATGAGCTCAACATTTGACCCTTTTTCTACTAGTGGGGGTGCACCAGCCCAGTAGGGGCTGGTATGTCCCGCCCTAGGCCCAATAAGGCCCTTATCTTTGCCAGGGGTGCCCGGAACCCCTTTCCGGTGACCCGATATGTACCCGGTACCCCCGGAACACTTCCAGTGTCCAAATACTATCTGTTGGAGATATGCCCTAGAGGACATCATGTATGATGATATTTCCTATGTGTTTATGAATAAAGATAGTCCTTGGACATTATCAATGATGTGTATCAGCAAGTACGTGACTTGTTTGTGGGACTATGCATTGTATGATGACTGTCCTAAAAGGTCCCTAGTTGAAAGGGCTGTGTGGACGCGCATCCGACTAGACTAGCATATGACACGGTCGATGGCTCGGTCTCACTAGCCATGGAGCATTGGATGCTAACCGGATAATATGGACTTGGAAAGGTTTGGTCGGATTCGACATAGTCGGATCCGAGTCGAGATAAGGTCCGAGTCGGACAGACCCAACTATGAGACGCAGCGATATGTCATCTGTGAGTCTCTAGTACAACATATGTTCTATGTCCTAAGACCTGAGCTGACGCATGTACTCGGGATGGTGACAGACTTGCTTTGGGCCGACCAAACGCTACTCCGTGTCTGGGTAGTTACAAAGGTAGGTTTCGGGTTTGTCCAGTCCCATGCTGCGAGACATGGTCGAGCAAGATGGGATTTGCCCCTCCGATCAGGAGAGATATACTCTGGGCCCCTCGTGTGATCTGACCAGGAACATCATGGCCATGCGACAAGGATTATGAGATAATCCGGACAGTGGTCGGTATCACTGGAACGAGAAAGAGGTCGGGCTAGCACAAGGATGACAGTCTCGCCTTGAGCCCGACAACATATATCGTCTTGACAAAGGGAATGAAGTGTGACACGTTGTGCAGTGTTCGCCTAACCAGCTTCATAGTCTGCTTGGTGGTCGGCACGCCTTGCTAGAGGCCGCTACCAACCGTGCATGTCGGAGGTGATCCGAATCTGTGACCAAGCCGACTTGAACCTAAGGGGTCGCGGCTTAAGGGAAGGAACCTCGAGGTCGGTTCAGGACACTGGTCGGATGTGATCCGAACTGGACTAGGAACGTGACCGAATAGACTTTGGCCTTAGGGTCCGTGCGAGGCCCAAGTGTTGAGCCCGCGACGGATGCCTATATAAAGTGGAGGTGCGGCACACTCAGCGGTTGATCGCTTCGCATTGCGGCTAGGGTTTGCATGTGTTGCGAATAGCCACCTCCACTCGCCGCCCGTGTGTGATCGGATCTAGCAGTCCGCCGCGACGACGTTCCTCCCGCACGCGCGATACCGTTAGAGGCGGTGCACTTGTGCCACTCCGCGAACTCGTGCGTGGGATCGGACGACCGCCGCTCGAGGAGATCGGACGAGGAGAAGACGATACACTCGGATGCGCTGCCCCAACTCTTCTTCCGCTGCGGCCTTCGCGCGTCTAGTGGTAACGAATCGTGATCCATCTCGCGTACCATGTTCCCGGATGTTCTGCGGCGTAGGAATTTTTAATTTGCAGTCGACGCACCTACCGTAGAACCCAACAAAGGGTATCGTAGCCTCTGTTATAGGATTCGGATTCAGATCGTATGCATATTAGATATGTGGAGGCGGCGATGAGATCTGTTGTCCTTGAAGAGATCGGCTATGTGCACGGTTATTGTGATCAACTGCACATGGGGATCGTTGAGGCTATGTTTTCTGTAAATCGGGATCGATTCGGTCGTGACACGATCTACCCCTACCGGTCGGTCATCCGCCATCGGGGTTAACAGTGAAACGTAAATCCGAACCGGATTCGCGATGATCGATAAGATCGGTCAGATCAGAGAATTCGGCGTGATCGGAGTTCAGATGTGATCTGTGATTTCCGAAAACGTCGGGCGCTGCCCGCACCCGCGAGGGGCGCTGCCCCTTCGAACCCCGCCCGCTAACCTGTTAGCGGGACCGCCGTGTGTGTAGCGCCGTGTATTTCGTACCCGACACACAAACCGGTAGAATGCGATTCTATGCATAACTTTGTTTTGCAGGTTTGATGTGAATAGTATGGCTCATGTGTATGTGATGCATGTGTGTCGTGGAATTGTCACGGCAGATGTCCTCATGAAAGGACTTAGTCGTAGGGCCATCGTGACGGGTTAACCTAGAGGGGTTAAAGCGACACAAGACACGGAATTATATCGTTCGCCCTTCGATGAAGGTAAAACCTACGTCCGGTTGTGATGTGATTGATATGGTTTCACGACTAGGGAGCAATAGCTTTGCCTTAGCCTCAATTCTCTGTCCCTAACTCGCCGCCGGTCGTCCCCTTATATACACGGGTTGACGCTTGCCGGTCTCTGAGTCCCAATCCGGCTCATACAAGCGTCCGGCTCGGTCTCTTCTTTCTTGTCTTACAACACAAGTTACAATACTAAGGCGGTTTACATACATGGACCTTAATTAGCCTCGGGCTCCAGGCCTCCACCGTGGGCTCGATCATGGACAGGGTAAACCGCCCTTCCGGGTGGTTCACACTCAAAGAGTTGTATCCCCAACATTAGGCCCCATTGACTTGAACCGTTCAAGTTAATCTTCAACATCTTCAGAAACTCTTGATCTCCTTTCATATTTTGTAAACCGCCATCCGCTTGAACCGCCGTGGACGCTATCCTTCGATCTTCGTGTCGTGGCACCCGACGTCATCTTTAACAAAGAAATCCAAACGGTAAGATTCCCTTCATTAATGCTATCCCGTAAATCGAGGCGGCAGCACCACCGCCCGCTTTTGACTCCTTGATTCTCGCCGTTGATTGCCCCGCCCTTATAAATAGACCGGTCGGGCCTTTCTCTTCTTCTTCTTCCGCTCTTCTCCTTCCTCACGACGCTCCGACCCTGAAGCTCCGCCGTCGCCCCCGACCTTCGACCGACGCTTCATGCCGGGCCGCTGCATCAACCTGATCATACCAGAGTTTCAGTGCTCCTCCGCGGTTTCCGCTCGTCAGGTAAGGTTTCTTTCAAACCCTAGATCTCATCTGAAAACTCTGTTCGTCTCATAGCTCGTAGGTGTTCATACCAGTTCTTCATACTTGCTCTGCCATGGCTGTACGGCTCAGCCGTACCGCACATCCTGTGCAAGTGGCTGCCCCGCCACCCAATTAATTCTTTATGCACCGTTTCCTTTGTTCAGACCCTCGAGTGTGTAATACCCGAACCCTCATGCTCTTCATGAGGTTCACATAGGTCGTAAAACTTTTCTTACTAGAGCTTCGTAGATCTCGACATTTCCACTCGCATGTGAAAACTGTTTCGCCCATGCTTAGTAGATTTTTCAGTTCTGCCTTATTCGGCGGTTTAACTTTTGATAGCTAATCCGTCTACTCCATTAGTCCTCGCTTAAACCGAATGGGAAGCCGTCGCTGAATCGCCGGTTTAACAATATCTGAAATGCCTGAACCGCTTAATGGTAAACCGTCTCTTCCTTTCTCTACAGCTTAATCTTCCTAATGGCTCCTCAATTCTCAGCTTGCAATCGGGTCCGGTCCAAAATTACCAAACACAACTCAATGGCTATGTCACCACCGGCGGTTTGGCTCCAAAAATGTCCTCCATCGGCGTGTTCCGGACGGCGAAGTTTCCTCCCGAACCACAAGAGGGAGAAGTAATCGTGTTTATGCAGCACTTGGACGAGGATTCTGCCCGCCGTTCAAAAATTTTCCGGGCGCCCTCGCAAGTTTGAAACTCCATCCGCAGGATATCGCCCGAACTCGTGTCAAACATATGCAACTTCCAAGTCTTCTGTGAAGTCTATCTTCAGGAAGAACCCTCTATGGAGCTGTTCCGGGATTTTTTCCACTTGAACCGCCATACCGAATTTTCTGATGGTCCGAGCATAGAGCTGGGCGGCGTTTCAATCCAAAAGAGGAAGGAGGTGGATTTTCCTCACGCAAAACACCACAGTCATCCAAAGTATTGGAACCAAACCTGGTTCTACTGCCGGAACACTGCTCCTGCCAATGAGAACCCCTTGCCGGGTTATCGCCCTCATCGGCTCAAGAACCAGCATCCGCTGCTCAAGCACTTAACCGCCATGAACGGAAGAACTTCGCGCCTCAAATAATCAAGCTCCGGGCTCTAATGGCCAATGGCTTAACCGGCGTGGACCTTGTGCGGTGTTGGGTTTCTTGGGGCGTCTTGCCACTAAGCCGCTGGCCCGGACTGATGCACGAGTACACCGGCAGCCTCAAAGATCCTCAAAGGCGTCACGAGCTACCCATAACTGAACTTGAGGTCACCGAGATCGTAAAGAAGATGCTCGATGAGCCAATCTCCGTCTGCAGCCTAACCGGGTTGGCTCCATTTTGTGTTGCCAACAAACCGCCGGCGGTAAGCTCTACTCACCGCTTTTCAGGCTCTTAATACTCTGTTGATATACGCTAATCCTTGTTACTTCTCAGGCTGACAGCTCCTTCTGGAAACGCACCAAACCGTTCGGCGCCAGCGTAAAGTCCAAGGCCACCAAGAAAGGGCAAGAAGAAGACCGCCGAGTCCTCCGATCCGCGGAGGACGAAGAATCGAAGTTGAGGTAAAACTTGACATTCTTACGAGGAGCCGCCAGTAAACCGGCTTCCGCTTTGTGTTTCTTCTTGCGTATGCTTGGCCTTTATATTCTTTTTTATCGACAATTTTCCTCCTGGATGATGATGAAGCAGTCATGCCGACCCTGTTGAGGTAATCTTTCTTTCTTCGAATCCGACCTTGCGCGGTTAAGAGAATTCGTCATACCGTCCGGAAAGTGAAAAAATATCATTCTGTGCTTACTTGAATCCAAATCTTTCCTTGAAGACACAACAGGCTGAAGAGCGCCCGTACAACCCGGCACAATGGCTAATGGATTACCTCATCCGGTTTACGGACACACCAACCCGGAAGCGTCGTCGGAGGTGACTTGTTCTCTGAAAAGCGCTATCCCTTAAAGGTTTCTTCCGATGTCCTCTCAATCCGTCGACCCAATTATCAGGCCTCTTCCAACTCTTTCCGGCGGTTCATCAACCACGCAAATGCCTCCGTTGAAAGTTGCCGCAGGGTATGTAACCGCTGTCCCGTCAATTCGGTTTACTGATTGCTTTGTCCAATTTGTCTTAATTCCATTCTAAATATTGCAGCACCAAGGCTCGCTTGAGTAAGAAAGCGAAAACCCTTGACCCTATCATGGACGCTGACCGAAAAGACCCTGAACAAACCCACGACAATCCTGAAGCCGCCAAAGATAGCTCGGCGAGTTGTACAAAGACGATACTATCGACCGCCAGAACTTGAACCGGAGGTCCAAGTGGAAACCTCACAGCCTGCTCCATCAAACCCGTCCACAGAGCGGGTCGTGATTGTTGAACCGCCGAGCCAGAGCAAGACGACATCAAGCCCAAAGAAGACCGCTGAAAATGAAGATGTTATTGTGACAGGTACTGGCTACACTGCTCCTAGCCAACCGGTCGCTTTAGCAAAGCACAACATCAAGGAAGGTTCCACTACTATGAGCAAAGACAAGGGGAAGACTGATATGTCGGCTTACGACAATTTCTCTGCCCAAGAACTTCATTCTGGCTTTCTGAACCGGCTTTACACAAGCCGTGACTTTGAAGCCGGTCTAGTAAATCGCATGAAGGACCGCTATGAGGTAATGAGTTGACCTTTCTTGTATTTTAACTGCATAGTAGCCCCCAAGGGTCGGTTTAACTTTGTAAAGTTAAACCGGGACTTAAGGTGTGTCTCCTCATAGCAAACTGAGATCAACTAGCCATTAGCCCCCAAGTGCCAAGTTGAATACTTGTATTGAGCTTGGGACTTGTTTAATGAAACAACTAACATGCTCCCTTTGTCATCAGAATGAAATATACCAGCAAACTGTGCAACTCAAGGACCTTCGAGCCAATCTGGAAACTCAAATGGCAGAAGCCACCAAAGCCAAGGATGAGTTAAAAACGGCCCTGACCACCATGGAACAGCTGAAGGAGTGGTATAAATCCGAGCGGGTCAACTGGGACACCGAGAAAGCCGGTTTAATAAAGCGGGCGGAAGAAGCTGAAGCAGCCCTTAAACCGGTGACTGAAGAACTTACCGGACTCAAGCGCAAATACATGCTATGACTTCTGCTATCTTTGGTAAGAAAATTTTGCACTGATTATCTCAATTTTGATATTTCCGCCGGTTTAATCTGAGCTATCTGAAACCGGTGCAGGCAAGCGTATTACGCATATGGGCTCTGATGTGCGGAAGAAGCTCAAGGCCGCTTATACACTGATTGAACAGCTGTATACCGGCGCCCAGCGAGTCATATGTGCCACATCATATGACAACACGGCGCCGTCCCTGATCAGAGAAACACTGGACCGGCTGTCCATGGTTCCGAGGCAGCTTGAAGAGTTGAAGCGATCCGCGGCCCGGGCTGGTACCCTACTAGCTCTGACTCGTGCCAAGGCGTGGATAGCAGATCTTGATCCGGCAGATATAGCTAAAGGTTTCCCCAGCGCTCAAGAAAACGGTGAGGCCTTTGATAATGACGCCCTGAAATGGATAATGAAGGAGATGCGTCCGGTGGCGAGTCAACTGGCGGCTGAAGCCAACCTGGCAGTTCACCGCTCTTTTTATGACGCAAATAACAAGCGGGTGGAGATTGCCATCCCTGAAGTGCAGAGCCTTGTTCCTCCAATCCGTAAGCACACTTATGCCCCTGACGTTGATCCGGCTGAGCTGATAAGTGAAGAAGCTGTCTTTCAGGCCTTAACCCGGATTGACTGGTCTACCAATGACTTCCGGGCTTTGGGTGAGGAAGAAGAAGAAGTTGAACCGACGTCAGGCGCCCCCTCTACCTCGCGTCAACCCGGCGAAGCAGCGTAATTAAATCAAGCCGGGTGGCGATCCAAGCTTCAAGGCCTAACCCCACATGAAACACCGGGCCTCAAAGGCTTTGTAATAGGATAGTCGATGCTTTATATTGAACAATGCCGTTACAACCTCGATCGTAAACTTTTGCATGGCGGTCTGGATACTTTGATTTTGAAGTAGTGAATCCTTCAACATATTTTGCCTGCAATCACAAATTCTTAAACCGCCATGGCGGCTTGCGCCTCTAGCCGGATTGTGATGCCAATATATTTATATAAGAAAATATCGAGGTATACGATCAAAATTGCGCGATACAAACATACCTGCCAGTGTCGGGCACACAGTTGGCTTTAGCCAATCCCGAAGCGGAGGCCTTATAAACCATCACCGGCAAAGGAGAACAATCCCTGTGTGTATAATACCGATTTACCGTGTAAATCGTGTCGGGCATGATAAGCCCCCTGTTACTTCATAATGTGATGTTAACAGCAAAATCAAACCGAAACAAAATCGCCGGATTAAAAATGTACCGAATTCTGACAACGTAAACCCGGTTTAAAGAGGTTTGTCGGTTTAAGAAGGCCAACAAAAGCCAAATGATTGGTATAAAGACCACATGGAAGCAAAAACAATGAGAAAAATCGTTTTGCAAGAAAAGGCTGTGCTGAGCCGGATCAGATGGTGTTACCATGGTCGGACAGGACCAAGCCCCCTATAAGGTGTAGCGATGGTTCAAGTCAGCCAGGTCCCCAACTGAACTCGTGGCATGATGCCGATCAAGTGGCATTGCAATGGTTCGGTTCGACCAAAGCCCCAAGTGATTCTATGGCCTTAGGCCGACCAAGAGGCGTGATGGTTCAGACGTGACCATGTCCCCAAATGATCTGGTGGCTTTCGCTTTGCCAAGAGGTGTTGCATTGGTTCGGACACGACCAAGCCCCCAAGTGACAAAAATTTCGGAAAAGCAAGGCCAAGGGTTAAACCGGAGGCCGCTTCACGACAGCATCTCCATGTACCCAAACCGGTCTTTCATACAGAACAGATACCCCGCTTTAGCCGAGGGTCCGGTTTATTGCCTTTATTCATAATATATACATTGTCTTGATATGTACATAAGTGGAGCCAATGGCTCAGGTATAATAAGGCCGAAGATGAGCTATGTTCCATGGCCTGTTGGTCTCCTCCTCGGCGTCGCGTGAGTCCTTTCGCTCTCGAACATCAATCAGATAGTAGGACCCGTTGTATAGATTCTTGCTGACCACAAAGGCCCCTCCCAAGGTGGGGATAGCTTGTGCATATCTTTACGGTCTTGAATTAGCCGCAGCACTAAGTCTCCTTCTGAAAGGTTCTGGTCTTAACCCGCCGGCTGTGATACCGACGCGAAGATCCTGCTGGTGAACCGCCGAACGAGCAGCTGCCATATCGCGCTCTTCGTCGGTCGATCCAAATCGTCTTGCCGTGCTGCCTCGCTATCTGCCTCAACATAAGCTACCACTCGAGGCGAGTCGTGGCGGATATCGCTGGGAAGGACCGCCTCCGCTCCATAGACCATAAAGAACGGCGTGTATCCGATGGATCGGTTGGGGTAGTATTTATACTCCATATCACCGATGGTAGCTCCTCCACCCAACAACCCGGCGTCCTCTCTAAAGGGACCATAAGTCGGGTTTGATACCTTTCAAGATCTCTGATTAGCTCGTTCCGCTTGACCATTGGATTGCGGGTGGGCTCTGGAAGAAACATCAAGCGGATGTGCTCTCGTTCACAAAATTCCTTCATAGCTCCCTTGGACAAATTGGTGCCATTGTCCGTGATGATCTGTGTGGAAACCCAAACCGAAAAATCACCTTTTGATGAACTGAACCGCCGTGGCGCATCACACTTGCTAACAGGCTCTGCCTCAACCCACTTAGTAAATTTATCAACCGCCACCAACAGGTGGGTCTTTTTGTCCTTGGACCTTTTGAAAGGTCCAACCATATCCAACCCCAAAGTCGCAAGCGGCCAAGTAATTGGAATCATCCTCAATTCTTGGGCTGGCACATGAGCACGCTCGAGAACTTTTGGCACCCATCACATCGTCGACCAGATCCTCCGCATCAGCATGGGCGGTCAACCAATAGAAACCATGGCGGAACGCTTTGGCCACCAAGGACTTTGAACGGCGTGGTGACCACAATCCCTTCATGGATCTCTCGCAATATCTCACAGCCCTCTTGGGGACACACAACGCTGAAACGCCTCGACACCTTTACAACGGTGCAACTCGCCATTAACAATGGTCATAGACTTAGACCGCCCGAACTATCTGTCAGACCCAGCGTCTCATCTTCAGTAACTTCGCCCGGTTCATGTATGCCAAATAAGGGAGCGTCAATCCGGAATGACATGCAGGGCCGCCACCAATTGAGCCTCCGGATGAGGGATAGCCAAATCAATTTCATCGGAAGCTTAAGCGGCGGATTGTGCGATTACATCAAGGAAAAGCGTTAGGCGGGACGGTTTACGTTGAGAGCCCAGCCGCTTAAAGCATCGGCCCGCCGTTCTTCCGACGATCCACATGGTCCACCTGATATCCTTTAAAATGTCCTGCAACAACATCCACCTCCCGGCGATATGCAGCCATGAGTGGATCTTTGGAGTCCCAAGTACGATACTTGCTTTGGGCCACCAAGTCCGAGTCACCAAAGCATTTAACCCGGCTGAGATTCATTTCCTTAGCCATCCGAAGACCATGGAGCAAAGCTTCATACTCAGCTGCATTGTTAGTACAAGGGAACATTAGGCGGAGAACGTAAGAACTTGTCACCTCGTGGGGAAGTTAATCGACTCCAGCCCCGAGCCCTCAATTGCTGGACCCATCAAAGTGGATGGTCCAATAGGTATGATCCGGCTTTTCTTACGGCGCGCTTGCAACTCCGTCCAATCATTAATGAAATCCACAAGTGCCTGAGATTTTCTGACCGTCAAGAGGCACATACCTTAAACCGTCGGCCCAAGTTCTATAGCCCACTTAGCAATCCGGCCATCGCTTCCGGTTACAGTATGATATCGCCCAAGGGGCCGGCGACCACGTGATGGGGTGCCCTTGGAAATATTGCTTTAGCTTCCGGCTTGCCATAAAAACTCCATATACCAGCTTCTGCCAATGCGGATATCTTTGTTTGGACTCGATGAGTACCTCGCTGATGTAATAAACCGGCCGCTGAACCGGATACTCCTTCCCTGCCTCCTTGCGCTCCACCACAATAGCCACACTCACTGCCCTGGCATTAGCAACAACATATAACGAGGCGGCTCCTTGTCAATAGGGGCGGCAAGAACAAGCGGGTTGGCCAGCTGCCGCTTTAAATCTTCAATGCCTCATCGGCGGTGAGCTCGGATGAATTGATCCGTCTTCTTGACATCTGGTACAAAGTGATAGCCTTCTCTCTAGGCGTGATAAACCGCTTAGCGCAGCAATCCGGCTGTCAAGCGTTGGACATCGTTGATACACTTTGGCTTAGCCAAGGAGGTGATAGCTGTAATCTTCTCGGATTAGCCTCAATCCCCCGGTTGGACACAAGGAAACCCAACAATTTGCCTGCCGGAACACCAAAGACGCACTTGGCCGGGTTGAGCATCATCTTGTACACCCGCAAGTTGTCAAAAGTTTCCTTTAAATCCTCAATCAATGTTTCCTTCTGCCTTGATTTCACCACGATATCATCCACATAAGCGTGCACATTACGGCCGATCTGTTCGTGCAAACAATTACATGCGCACGCGATAAGTTGCTTGGCGCTCTTGAGCCCAAAAGGCATAGATACATAGCGAAGGCTCCAAAAGGGGTGATAAACGCCGTCTTCTCCTGGTCCTTAACCGCCATCTTAATCTGGTGATAACCGGAATCGCATCAAAAAGCTCAAGCGCTCACAACCCGCCGTAGCATCAATGATCTGGTCAATGCGGCGAGGGCGAAGGATCTCTTTGGACAAGCTTTGTTAAGATCTGTGTAATCCACGCACATGCGCCAAGTGCCATTCTTCTTAAGGACCAACACCGGATTAGCAAGCCACTCTGGATGAAAGACTTCGACGATAAACCCTGCTGCCAAGAGCCTAGCAACTTCTTCTCCGATGGCCTTGCGCCTTTCCTCATTAAACCGGCGAAGAAACTGCTTTACCGGTTTGTATTTCGGGTCAACATTAAGAGTGTGCTCAGCGAGTTCCCTCGGTACACCTGGCATGTCAGAAGGCTTCCATGCAAAATGTCGATTCTCACGGATGAACTTCGATGGCGCTTTCCTATTTAGGATCAAGTTGGCGATGGTGAACTGCTTGGGCGAATCGCCGGGCACAAAATCAACAAGCTTCGTCTCAGCCGCCGATTTGAACTTCAAGTCCGGATCATGCTCCGTAGTTGGCTTCTTCAAAAGGGTCATATCCGCCAGATCAACATTGTCTTTATAATATTTTAGCTCTTCAGTGGCACAAACCGACTCTGCGTAAGCCGCATCACCTTCCTCGCACTCCAAAGCGATCCGGCGGCTCCCATGAACCGTTATCGTTCCTTTGTGACCCGGCATTTTCAGCTGTAAGTAAACATAACAGGGCCGTGCCATAAACTTAGCATAAGCCGGCCGCCCAAAGAGGGCGTGGTAAGGGCTTTGAATTTTCACCACCTCAAATGTCAATGTTTCTGATCTGGAGTCATGTTCGTCCCCAAAGGTCACCTCCAGAGCTATCTTACCGACCGGGTACGCCGACTTGCCAGGCACCACTCCGTGAAACACTGTGCTGGATGGCCTAAGATGCCTATCCGTCAACCCCATACGCCGGAAGGTCTCGTAGTACAGGATGTTGATGCTGCTTCCTCCATCCATAAGAACCTTGGTAAACTTGTACCCTCCTACCTGGGGTGCCACCACCAGGGCTAACTGACCCGGATTGTAAACCCGGGGAGGATGGTCCTCTCTGCTCCACATGATCGGTTGCTCGGACCAGCGTAGGTAATGCTGGCATGGCAGTTCAACAACACCGACCGCCCTTCTCAAGTTTTCGGTCTCGTCTGTCCAAGCTGGTGGTAAAGGCGTGGTAGTGCATCCACCGTTCAACTGCTTTGGGTTACTTTGATAACCCGACTGCTGCTGTTGTTGATTGTAGCCCCCTTGGTTCTGACTGTTCTGATTACCTTGATTATTCTGATTGCCTTGCCCGCCCGGATTACCACCGAATCCTGGGCCGGAATTTCCTCCACCGTAACCCGGGGCGGACCCTGAACCGCCACCGGCCCTTGATCATACCGAGAAAGAGTTGGAGTTTTGAACTCCTGCATAATATAACAATCCTTCTAAAGGTGGTTCGCGGTACCTCCTTCGTCCCATGCTTCGGACAAGGTTGATTCAATATGAAATTCAAGCGATCCGGATTGTGACCGCCCGGTTTGATTGCCTACCCTGCGTCGCTGACCCTTGTCCTGCTTGCGTTGGTGTTAACCACAAAGCCCATGTTGCCGTTAAACTACGCTTGTTCCCTCCATTGCTGCCGAATGATGCTGCTGGCCCCGAGTTGCCGC
The DNA here is from genome assembly GCA_021605205.1 of Aegilops longissima. Lineage (NCBI taxonomy): Eukaryota > Viridiplantae > Streptophyta > Magnoliopsida > Poales > Poaceae > Aegilops > Aegilops longissima. Next base: position 524,129,977 of record CM038676.1, read on the forward strand.
TCTGTTTTCCCTTCCCACTTCATCATTCTCAGATTCGGGATCCTTGGTTCTATCGTAGTCAGCGACTTTACCAAAACTCCCATTAGAGTGCCCATGTCATGGCAAAACGCTTCATGCGCCCAGCTTCAATTTCAATGGCTCGAACCGCAATTGGCTTCCAAGGTCAAGATAGCGGAATCGGGGTTGATCCGGTCGAAGAATGTAAAACTTCCAAACGCAGCGCACAATGGGTTGTGGATTCTCCTCCGCCGACACAAGCTGCTAAATCCACCACAGACATGGGCTGTTTACAGGTGTCTTTGAAATTTTGAATGAATCGGGTTATGGCGGGTCCACGAGCTGATAGAGTTGGGCGGCAAATTCTTCAACCAAGTCCGGCCGTACCTTCCAAAGATCATTGTGAAGTACTTCGCACATGCGGCTTCATCCACATCTAGCATCTCCATGGCCATCTCATAGCTTTCTATCCATGCTTCTGGAGCCAAATCGGCAGTATAATTTGGCACCTTGCGCGCCCTTGAAGTCCTTGGGCAAGCGCCGCGTTATGTCAAAGCGGGACGAGGCAAGGCACCCCAAAGAGCGAGACGTGACCCTGGTTCAAGATGGTCAGACGAACCGCGGGCGGATGATCCTCTGCTTGTGCTTGCTAACTCGCCTCCCCACGTGCCTGGCGCGGTCCACTACCACTTGAGCATCTTCAAAGCCGCCCGCGGATTGTTGCCGAGGCGACCACGTTGCGCATTGCTTGACACGGCGGTTAAATCGACGCGTCGGCTATAGCTCCGGCTTGGGCGGGGGTGGAGTGGATCTGATCCCGATCGTATGAATACGCTTCTTGCTGAGCGTGGCCGCCGTCTGAGGAGCTCCTTAACCCGGCGTGTCTCTACCGCCGGTGGTGAATCGCCCGATTGGAATCGCCTCCAACCGTGCCGCAGCCGCCACGAGGTTATCCATCGGGTTGGAGTAGTGACCCGGAGGTGTCTGCACGGTCTGGGGCGCACCGGTATGATGGCGAGGTAGATCTACCACACGGGGCTGAACCGGTGCGGCCGTCCCAGTGCTTCGGCGGTTTACCAACGGCGGCGGATTATCGGTCCCTGCCTCAGGGTATTGAAAAGCTCCCTACCCTCAAAAACTGAAGGTAAACGGGACCTGTACTTCCTTTTCATGACTTCCTGTGACGCGCTCTGGTCCAGCCTGAGCCTATAAGCCTGCGCATCCAAAGTGGCCCGTTCCGCTGCCATCCGTTCGTCCGCGGCCGCCAGGTCCGCTTTAGCTGGTGATCTGTTCCCTCACCTTTGCAATCTCCGCGTTGTGCAGGTCCTGATCCGGCGGATTAGCTTCCGCCATGAGCACAGCCAATGCGTCGAAAAGCTCTGACAAAACTTGAGCGGCGGGCGACGGAGGCCTCCGCCCGGCCGCCATCACCGCTGTTGAACCGGGCGACCCGAGCGCGCCATGTCAAGAGTGAAGCGCCTCTGCGTCGCCATGAAGACCCCAGCCCGGTTGGGTAGATCGAAGGGTCGGAATACTCTCACCGTCGAACAGCCCCGATCTGGCCATCCTGCAGCTGGTATAGAGACTCGGTTTCTCCGGCCGACGATTAAATCGCCCGAGTAGACGCAACGCCGTCACGGATGCTGATCCGTCCTCGTAGCCTCCGTGGGCGACTCCCACAAAAACATGCCCGACCGCCGGTTTAGCGAGGGCAGGACTCTTCTTCGCCTGCTGAGCCGTCTCGGCGAGTCGGTCAGACGTCGGCCCAGGCCCTGACTCGCCGATCTTGCCGATGAACACGTGTATGCCGCCAAAGGGACCCGGTACCCGTACTCAATCGAGCGGCCTCGGGGCCAGATCCGCATCGTCGATGTAGAGCTTGCGCGGCGACTCTTAGTCATCCGCCCATCGCATAGCCTTCGAGTCCTTGAACTTGCCCTCTAAGATCATCAAACCATCGTGTGATAGCCCCACGGTGGGCGCCAACTGTCGTGGAATTGTCACGGCAGATGTCCTCATGAAAGGACTTAGTCGTAGGGCCATCGTACGGGTTAACCTAGAGGGGTTAAAGCGGACACAAGACACGGGAATTATACTGGTTCGGCCCCTTCGATGAAGGTAAAACCTACGTCCGGTTGTGATGTGATTGATATGGTTTCACGACTAGGGAGCAATAGCTTTGCCTTAGCCTCGAATTCTCGTCCCTAACTTCGCCACCGGTCGTCCCCTTATATACACGGGTTGGCCTCGGCGGTCTCAGAGTCCCAATCCGGCTCATACAAGCGTCCGGCTCGGTCTCTTCTTTCTTGTCTTACAACACAAGTTACAATACTAAGGCGGTTTACATACATGGACCTTAATTCGCCTCTGGGCTCCAGGCCTCCACCGTGGGCCTGGATCATGGACGAGGGTAAACCGGCCCTTCCGGGGCGGTTCACACTCAGTAGTTGTATCCCCAACAATGTGTGTAATTTATACGTGGCCCGCGTGTCATGTTTGTCAGCCGGCAGGAGCCAAAGTGCTATCATTATAATGTATAACGACCTGCATGTCGACTTGTGACTCTATGTAAATTCATTACTAGTTGTAGTAGTTGGATAATAGAGATCAGGTTGGTGGCTTGGCGTCCCGGCGTGACAAACAAGATGGAGTTCGTAGATGGTCACCGGAGTCGGAGCCGACCTGGAAGAACGTCCATGAAGGAGCCATACTATTTCACAATATGTGTTATATTTGTGATTGTTATGCTTTTTTGTTTCTATGCATGTTAAAATGATAGAATGATCCCTCATGAATATCAAGCGAATTGCCATCCCGATGTTGCACCTTCGCACGTCAAATACGTCTAGTAGTGGGCTCATAAAATTGGGGTGATGCTTTGGGTGTCCTTGAATCAAGGGTTCGTGGTCGGACACGGACATGCACTGCATCAGGTTAACTTGACAAGGCTATCAAAACGGTTTTGGGCCTTGTGGCAAAGAAGGTTGGGAGCCGGGGTATGAGATACCTTCCCGACCGACAGGAGTCGTATAGAGATACGATTAGCAAGGAGTTGCTTACCGGATAGGTATGTTGGCTAGCAGTGATGCTAAAGCTCACTAGTCGCATGCGCTAGTCGGATCCTGAATCACTGAGAGTTTGCGGAGGGATGCTGACTTCAGTGGGAGTATTTCATTAGGCTAGAATTACTCTACATAAACACATTGCTTAGTGATTGCATATTTTATATTGTAGATCAATGGCACCACCTGCTCAACCCAACTTTGCATTGAAATCAATTCTGGAAAAGGATAAACTGAATGGAACAAACTTTACCACCTGGTATAGAAATTTGAGAATTGTTCTCAAGCACGATAAAAAGGAACATGTTCTAGAGGATCCACTTCTAGAGGAACCTGCCGATAATGCTAGTGCCACAGCTAAGAATGCCTACCAGAAACTCGTTGATGAATCAACGGAGATCAGCTGTCTGATGCTGGCTTGTATGGAGCCCGATTTGCAACAGCATTTCGAAAATGTTGAGGCTTACTATATGATCGAGAGTCTCAAGAGCATGTTTCGATACACGAGCTAGGACCGAAAGGTTCAACGTCTGGCGATCCTTGATGGATTGCAAGCTGAAGGAAGGTGATCCATGAGCCCACATGTGATCAAGATGATCGGATATGTGCAAGCTTTGGATCGTTTGGGCTTCCGCTCTTGGATGAGCTGGCTCTCGATGCTGTTCGGGTTCTCTTCCGCCCAGCTATGGGACGTTCATCTCGAACTATCAGATGCATGGCATGGATAAGAAGCTCACTGAATTGCATGGGATGCTCAAGGTGGCAGAGCAGGATATTAAGAAAGGCGCGCATCAAGTGTTGATGGTGCAGAAATCGGCTAAGTTCAAGAAGAGTTGGTCCAAGAAAAAGGCTAAGGCAAAGGGCACGGAGACGGTAACCTCTGCCGCTGCGCCGAAGTCTGGACCGGACTTGAAGACCGTTTGCTTTCACTGCAAGGAGACTGGTCACTGGAAGAGAAACTGTAGCAAGTGGCTTGCAGAGCATGGCAAGAAGGCCGGAAATGCTTCTTCAGGCAAAGGTACACTTGTTGCATATGTTATAGACATTTACCTTGCTGGCATACCTAGTAGCTCTTGGGTATTTGATACGGATCGGTTGTTCATATTTGCAACTCGATGCAGGGCTGGTAAGAACTAGGCGTGTGGCACAAGGGAGATTGACATCGTGGTCGGCAACAAAGCAAGAGTTGCTGCGTTGGAGGTCGACACGATGCAGCTCCAGCCTTCCTTCCGGATTCATTATGGAATTGAATAATTGTTATTACATTCCTGCACTTAGTCGGAACATTATTTCTGCCTCATGTTTGATGAGTCAAGGTTATGAATTCAATTTAAAGGACAATGGTTGTTCGATATTTTTGAATGGTATGTTCCACGGCTATGCACCCATTGTTGATGGGCTATTTATATTGAATCTAGAACAGGAACCGGTCTATAACGTGAATGTCAAGAGGCATAAGCCTAATGAGATAAATCCGACATACTTCTGGCATTGCCGGCTTGGACACATTAGTCTAAAACGCATGAAGAAGCTCCATGATGATGGGCTCTAACTTCGTCGACTTTGGTCGTTCGAGACATGTGAATCATGCTTGCTCGGCAAGATGACTAAGTCTCCTTCGCAAAGAGTTGCGAGAGGGCATCCGAGCTATTGGAGCTTATACATAGTGATGTGTGTGGTCCAATGAGCACAACTGCCAGAGGTGGCTATCGATGCCGTGACTTTTACCGGCGACTTGAGTAGATATGGATATATCTATTTGATGAGGCACAAGTCGGAGACTTTTGAAAAGTTCAAAGAGTTTGAGCGAGGTTGAGAATCAGCTCGGCAAGACTATAAAGCTTCTGCGATCTGATCGTGGAGGTGAGTACATGAGCCAGAGTTCGATGATCATCTGAAAAGTCGAGGTATAGTACCTCAGCTCACACCTCCGGCACGCCACGAGAAACGGCGTGTCAGAACGGAGGAATAGGACCTTGTTGGACATGGTCCGGTCTATGATGAGCAAATCGGATTTACCCTTGTCATTTTGGGGATACGCTCTAGAAACTGCAGCTTTCACACTTAATAGGGTACCATCAAAATCCGTAGACAAGACACCGCATGAGATGTGGACGGAAGAGTCCCGCTTTGTCTTTTCTAAAGATTTGGGGTTGTGAAGCATTTGTCAGCGACTTATGTCGGACAAGCTTACACCCAAGTCGGATAAATGCATATTCGTGGGATACCCGAGGGAAACCTTGGGATATAGCTTCTACAACCGGGAAGAGAACAAAGTGTTTGTTGCTCGGAACGGGGTTTTCCTTGAGAAAGAGTTTCTCAGTCGGGAGGCCAGTGGGAGGACGGTTCGACTCGAAGAAATTCGAGGACCACTCGGGGACGGCTCGGCTGGTGATGAAATCATACCGAGTCGATCAGGAACCCGTAGTGGAAGCGGCACGGAACCACGGAGGTCGGAAAGATTGCGTGAGTGCGCGATGTATTGTTGCTAGAAAGCGACGAGCCGCCCGCGTATGCGGAAGCGATGGTGAGCCCAGATTCGAGGCATGGCTAGAGGCCATGAGATCCGAGTTAAAGTCCATGGATGAGAATCAAGTGCAGGACTTGGTTGATCCGCCACCGGCGAATGCCATTGGTTGCAAATGGGTCTTTAAGAAGAAAACCGATGTGGATGGAAATGTTCAGATCCACAAAGCTCGGCTTGTCGCTAAAGGTTATGGACAAGTTCAAGGAATTGACTACGACGAGACTTACTCGCCGGTAGCGATGCTTGAAATCGGTGAGGATCATACTAGCTATAGCTGCATATTTCGATTACGAGATATGGCGATGGATGTCAAAACGGCTTTCCTTCACGGAAATTTAACCGAGGACGGTATATGATACAGCCCGAGGGTTTTGTCGATCCGACTAGCACTAGTAAGGTATGCAAGCTCAAGAGATCCATTTATGGGTTGAAGCAAGCATCTCGGAGTTGGAACATTCGTTTTGATGAGGTCGCCACTGGTCTCGGTTTCATCAAAAGCGAAGAGGACTCTTGTTTATACAAGAAGTTAAGTGGGAGCTCGATAGTGTTTTTGATCTTGTATGTGGACGACATACTACTGATCGGAACGATGTTTCGATGTTAAACTTCGGTCAAGGATCATTGAATGGCAAGTTTTCGATGAAGGACCTTGGTGAGGCAGTCTATATTTTAGGCATTAAGATCTATAGAGATAGATCGAGGAGGCTGCTCGGCTTAAGCGAACACGTACATAGATAAAGTGTTGAAGCGGTTCAACATGAGTGAGGCGAAGAAAGGGTTCTTGCCGCTCTCACATGGTATAAGGCTAAGCGAGACTCAGAGTCCTTCGACATCTGATGAGCGAAGCAGGATGAGTAGGATTCCGTATGCCTCAGCAATCGGATCCATCATGTATGCCATGATATGTACAAGGCCTGATGTTGCTTTTGCAATAAGCCTAACAAGTAGATACCAGGCCAACCCGGTGAGAGTCACGGGCAGCGGTAAAGACTATTTTGAAGTACACGAAAAGGACTAAAGAGATGTTCCTAGTTTATGGAGGTGAGGAAGAGCTCTGCGTCGTAAGGGGTTACGTCGATGCTAGTTTCCAAACCGACAGAGATGATTGTCGATCACAGTCCGGATTCGTGTACGTCCTGAACGGAGGAGCAGTGCACTGGATGAGTTCCAAGCAGGATACGGTGGCCGATTCTACCACAGAAGCCGAATACATTGCGGCTTGTGAAGCTGCAAAGGAAGGTGTTTGGATCCGGCATTTTCTGGATGATCTTGGTATTTTCCCAGCCTCGGTGAAACCGTTGGACCTTTATTGTGATAATTCTGGTGCCATCGCACAAGCCAAGGAGCCGAGGAATCACCACAAGGTCAGACACATAGACGGAAATATCACCTGATCTGAAGATCGTAAGAATGGTGATGTAGAGTTATGCAAGATTCACACGGATGCAAATGTTGCAGATCCGTTGACTAAGCCGCTTCCACAACCCAAGCATGAGGGGCACGTTAGAGCTATGGGCATTCGATGTCTATTTGATTGACTCTAGTGCAAGTGGGAGACTGTTGGAGATATGCCCTAGAGGCAATCATGTATGATGATATTTCCTATGTGTTTATGAATAAAGATAGTCCTTGGACATTATCAATGATGTGTATCAGCAAGTACGTGACTTGTTTGTGGGACTATGCATTGTATGATGACTGTCCTAAAAGGTCCCTAGTCGAAAGGGCTGTGTGGACGCGCAACCGACTAGACTAGCATATGACACGGTCGATGGCTCGGTCTCACTAGCCATGGAGCATTGGATGCTAACCGGATAATATGGACTTGGAAAGGTCTGGTCGGATTCGACATAGTCGGATCCGAGTCGAGATAAGGTCCGAGTCGGACAGACCCAACTATGAGACGCAGCGATATGTCATCTGTGAGTCTCTAGTACAACATATGTTCTATGTCCTAAGACCTGAGCTGACGCATGTACTCGGGATGGTGACAGACTTGCTTTGGGCCGACCAAACGCTACTCCGTGACTGGGTAGTTACAAAGGTAGGTTTCGGGTTTGTCCAGTCCCATGCTGCGAGACATGGTCGAGCAAGATGGGATTTGCCCCTCCGATCAGGAGAGATATACTCTGGGCCCCTCGTGTGATCTGACCAGGAACAGCATGGCCATGCGACAAGGATTATGAGATAATCCGGACAGTGGTCGGTATCCTTTGGAGCGAGAAAGAGGTCGGGCTAGCACAAGGATGACAGTCTCGCCTTGAGCCCGACAACATATATCGTCTTGGCAAAGGGAATGAAGTGTGACACGTTATGCAGGTTCGCTTAACCAGCTTCATAGTCGCTTGGTGGTCGGCACGCCTTGCTAGAGGCCGCTACCAACCGTGCATGTCGGAGGTGATCCGAACTGTGACCAAGCCGACTTGAACCTAAGGGGTTGGCGCTTAAGGGAAGGAACCTACGAGGTCGTTCAGAGGACACCTTTGTCGGATGTGATCCGAACTGGACTAGGAAACGTGACCGACCGTCGCGAGGCCCAAGTGTTGAGCGCTTGACGGACGCCTATATAAAGTGGAGGTGCGGCACACTCAGGCGGTTGATCGCCGGCGTTGCGCTAGGGTTTGCATGTGTTGCGAATAGCCACCTCCACTCGCCGCCGATCGTGTGATCGGACCTAGCATCGGCCGCACGACGTTCCTCCCGCCAGCGGATACCGTTAGAGGTGGTGCACTTGCGCCGCTCCGCGAACTTCGTGCGTGGGATCGGACGACCGCCGCTCGAGGGAGATCGGACGAGGAGAAGGCGATACACGGACGCGCTGCCCCAACTCTTCTTCCCTGCACGGCACTCTGGCGTCTAGTGGTAACGAACTGTGATCCATCTCCGTAGCATGTTCCTGGATGTTACTGCGCGTAGGAATTTTTAATTTGCAGTCGACGCACCCTACCGTAGAACCCAACACTATCGTCCTATATATGAATCTTTACCTCTCGACCATTTCGAGACTCCTCGTCATGTCCATGATCTCATCCGGGACTCTGAATAAACTTCGGTCATCAAATCACATAACTCATAATACAAATCGTCATCAAACGTTAAGCGTGCGGACCCTACGGGTTTGAGAACTATGTAGACATGACCGAGACACATCTCCGGTCAATAACCAATAGCGGAACCTAGATGCTCATATTGGCTCCTACATATTCTATGAAGATCTTTATCGGTCAAACCGCATAACAACATACGTTGTTCCCTTTGTCATCGGTATGTTACTTGCCCGAGATTCGATCGTCGGTATCATCATACCTAGTTCAATCTCGTTACCGGCAAGTCTCTTTACTCGTTCCGTAATGGATCATCCCGCAATAAACTCATTAATCACATTGCTTGCAAGGCTTATAGTGATGTGCATGACCGAGAGGGCCCAGAGATACCTCTCCGATACACGGAGTGACAAATCCTAATCTCGATCTATGCCAACCCAACAAGCACCTTCGGAGACACCTGTAGAGCATCTTTATAAGCACCCAGTTATGTTGTGATGGTTGATAGAACACAAGGTGTTCCTTCGGTATTCGGGAGTTGCATAATCTCATAGTCAGAGGAACATGTATAAGTCATGAAGTAAGCAATAGGAATAAAACTTAGTGATCATAATGCTAAGCTAACGGACAGGTCTTGTCCATCAAATCATTCTCTAATGATGTGATCCCATTCATCAAATGAAAACTCATGTCTATGGCTAGGAAACTTAACCATCTTTGATTAATGAGCTAGTCAAGTAGAGGCACACGGGCTCCGGCTAGCCAAAGAACTCGGCATCCGCCGGAGCCTGTGCTATGGCGACTCAGATTTGGTAGTCCAACAATCATCTGGCGACTGGGACGTCAAGGACGCAAACTTGGTCAGATACCGTTTCCTCGTTCAGCAAATCAGTGGGTATTTTGAAGGATGCGAGTTCCTCCACGTGCCACGGGCCGACAACGAGCAAGAAGATGCCCTGTCACGAATAGGCTCCACTCGACAAGCTATACCAACTGGCATCTCTCTCCAACGCCTCCTCAAGCTGTCTATCAAGCCGTCTCCAGAATCCGATTCCATCTCCGTACCGCCCAACCCCGACACAGTCGGATCTGGCTTGGGGAACCGAGCAGGAGGCTCGGAGACTTTGATAGGCGGCCCGGGGACTTCAACAGGTGGCTCGGGGACTGCCATAGTCGCACCCGGCCCGGGGACTTCAGAACCCGGCCCGGGGACTACGGCAATCGGCCCGGGGACTGCATCGACACAACAGGTGGTGGCCGACTCGACTCTTCACCACCCAGCCCACCACTGGTCGCGATGGCCGTGTCGGCAATAGAAGAATCACAGCTCCATCATGGGCCCAGCCCATCCTCAACTTCCTGTAAGAGAGCTGCGGCTGGCGAGATTGCGACAAGACAAGTCAACGCCGAGCCGAGCCTACCGATGGTTGAATGAGAGCTCATTAGGCGCGGCGTCACTGGAGTCTTCGGTAGCTCGTCGAGCGAAGAAGGGCATAGCAATCCTCAAGGACATTCACCAAAGCGAATCGGCCACCATGACCTCAAGATCACTCGTCGCCAAAGCTTTCCGCCATGGATTCTTCTGGCCGACTGCTTTGGATGACGCCAAGGAGTTATTCAAATACTGCAAAGGGTGCCAAGTTTTCAGCTCCAAGCAAAAGTTGCCGGCTTCTGCACTCAAGACCATTCCCCTCACCTGGACTTTTGCCGTCTGGGGACTGGATATGGTGGGCCCGTTCAATACGGTGCGCGGCGGCATGACACATCCACTCGTCGCCGTGGACAAATTTACCAAGTGGATCGAAGCGAAGCCGATCAAGAAGCTGAATGGGACGACTGTCGTAACATTCATCGCAGATATTACAACCCGGTACAGCGTACCACACAACATCATCACCGACAACGGCACGAATTTTGCCAAGGGAGCACGAGCACGTTTTACTGCGCGACCGGGGCATCTGGCCCAGACCCTAGCGTCTGTTGCCCACCCGCAGTCAAACGGCCAGGTTGAGCGAGCAAACGGCCTCATCCTCTCCGGCATCAAGCCTCGGCTGGTCGTGCCCCTGGAGCGTTCGGCCGACTGTTGGCTCGACGAGCTGCCGACCGTCCTCTGGAGTCTTTGCACTACCCCGAACAAGTCTACTGGCTTCACCCCTTTCTTCCTTGTATAATGTGCCGAGGTTGTCAACCCAACTGACATTGAGTTCGACTCACCTCGGGTCACCATGTTCTGCAGGCGGAGGCCAAGGAAGCATGAAGACAGCGCGTCGACCTGCTTTGGAAGAAAGCCGGCTATTAGCCCTCGGCCGGGTCCGCCATCTACCAGCAGGGTATACGCCGCTACCACAGCCGGAAGGTCAAGCCAAGATCCTTCCAAGAGGGCGACCTTGTGCTCCGGCTGATCCAGCGAATAGTCGGCCAGCACAAGCTCTCGGCCCCTTGGGAAGGCCCCTTCGTCATCAGCAGAGCATTAGGCAACGACTCCTACTACCTAATCGATGCGAAGAAGCCAAAGGCACGCAAGAGAGATGATTCCGGCAAGGAGTCAGAACGACCAAGGAATGCCAATATCCTCCGAAGATTTTACAGTTAAAAAGCAGTATGTACCACGCTACCTTTTGTACTAAGTATGAAACAACGGGCCCCCCGAGAAACACTCGGGGACTACCCTCTTTTATCTATGAATGATGAGTATCATGCCTGTGAGTATGTTACTACATTCATTTTTTCTCGTCCGGCACCGCGTTCGACCAGTCGGCCCAGGGACTTGCCGCGTTGAGTTATATTCAAGTTCTACCTGCAGTTAGACAAGTAGTGTGCCAGCACCCAAGCCCTCTCTTGTCGAAAGCTGCAGCTCGAAGAATCGGCTGTCCTGCTGGCAAGAGCTAAAGGCAGGAAAGGATGCCCACACGAAAAACGGCTAAGGAATAATGAACTTATATAACGCGAGCCGGCTTCCCACCTCGCCAACCGGCTGTTAGAGCAGCCGGCTGGCCGGCTTCTTATTCACCTTGCTACAATCTAAGAAAGCTCGAGTACTTGCCTTCCCAAAACGGCCAAGTTCTTCCCCAGCCACAGACTGCAGAGCAGCTCTCCGGCTGGGAAGCCGGCGACCAAGGGAAGGCGGCAAAGGAAACAACTAAAGGATGAAAAGCAAACATGAATGAAAGCCAAACACATGCATGATTATATTTACATAAAAGACCTTCGAAAGGCCAGCATTCAACACAGTTTTAATACACCCCCAGTGGGTGGAATTGCGCAAATTTACTAAAAGTTGTTCAAAAGATTAACGAGCAGGAAAGTAAAGGCGGCGGATCAGGCCAAAGAACAGAGAAGTCGGGCAGGTTGGTGGAGGCAGCAGTGCCGGCAGAGGTGGCGGCTGGCGAAGTCTCGACATGATCATCGCCTCTTGCGGTAGCGCTTCGCCACAAGACCGTTCTTTGGAGAGCACGATCGAAGCTGAGGCTGGTTGGTCGCTCGCCCGCACGCAGCGTCTTCGCCATCCTCCCCCTCTTCATCTTCGCCCTCGTCGTTGGAAGCGATCTCCTCTGCTGAGTCTTCACCCTCTGTCGGGTTCAGCCCGAACCACTCCTCCGGCTGAGCGACACCGTTATCATCCACCTCAGGAGCAAAGGCGCTGGTGTCGGTGTAATCGGAGATCGCCGAGGCACGCTGGATGATAGCCGGCCGCACCGCCACCAGCTCTTCGTCGGCCTCCAGCCGCCAGGTACTCAGCTGGGCCAAGCTCAGCCCGGGGTACCAGGCTCGGACGAACTGCAGCGCCCGCCTGGCGCCGGACCGAGTTGCAGAAGCCTTCCTGGCCTCGAAGTGGCCGACTACAACCTCCAGCCAGTCGGCAGTCCGATTTGGCTGATCACGAGAACCGCCTTGCCGGGCAGAGGCGGACAACACCTGCGCTCAGCGCGGCGAAGGCGGAACATCTATGGTGTGCGGCTGCGAGCGAGCTGGATCGCGAAGCTGCTCCTCAAGTGTCCGGCTAGCATCCGGTGCAATCTCGGCTCCTGCCTACCGGCGTGCGTCGCAGTGGGCCTCGATGGCTTGGGTGGCGGCGACGGAGTAGCCAAGGAAGTAAGCTGCACAAAGAAGAAAGAAGCAGCACAAAGTCAGAAGACAAAATTAGAGGACAAGGGCAAGCGGAGGGGCGAATAAGGAGGCGGCCTACCGTCAATTAAATCTTCAATCGGCCCATAGCCTTCGCTCAGCGCTTGCTTCGCCTCGGCCCAGCTCGCTGCCTTGGTCTCATATTCGGCTTTGAGGGCGGCCTCACTATCCTGCGCCGTCTTCAGGGCCGCCTTATGGCTCTTCTCCTGGTCGGCCAACTTCTTGGCCAGGCCGTCACGCTCCTGAGCCAAGGCGGTACACTCGGTTTCCTTGGTGCGAAGGGCGGTATGGACCCTGCCTAGCTGCTCCCTCAAGTCGGCGTTGGCCCCTGCAAGTATGAAGAAGAAGAAAAAAGCAATAAGGAAGAAGTCGTCAGGAAAGATCCGACCCGACTGCTCAGCAGTCGCCCCGAATCTCGGGGACTACACCCGATGGAGTGCTGGCGCGCTTCCACATGAGATAAAAATGAAGCACCTCCGGCTCTCAGGTCAGATCGGGCGGTCTTGGCTCATCTCCTGGGCACGGGAGTTGAAAGCAGCCAGCTGGAGGTGTGATATTCCTGCAAATGGGGCGGAGGTGAGAATAAGAACAAGACAGCAATCGGAGCTTACTATAAGTTCCAAGCCGCCTGCTTAGCAGCCGACTCGGAACTCGGGGACTACACCCAGTGGGTGCGCTGACGCGCCCCCATGGAAGAAATCAAGAAACGATCTACAAAAAGCAGGAGGACTCACCCGAATGACCGTCCGCGTCGCGAGGAACTCTTGGTTATACGCTTCAGCAGCGGCGGCCGGGCCTGGCCGCCCGGACCTCTGCGCCCGCCACGTTCAGCCCGGCCGTCCCGGCGCCGGTGTCCACTCGAGGCAGTGGCGCGAGGCTGCCTCCCCGATCTGAGCCGACAAGCTGGTGCCCGTGGTCTTACGTGGCTCACGTGGTCGCCTCCCGTAGCGCCACGGGCGGCGGCCCCGAACACAAAATCCGCCCCCACGGTCGGCTCAACTCAGCCCGCTGCTTTGGCTGGCTGACAACCGCGGCCGCTGGCCTGTTCCACTCGGCGCCCGGCTGTGCACGCCTCCCCCTCCCGGGGCGATCACGTCGCCCTCCTCCCTCTCCGCCGCCGGTGGCGGCCGCTTCCTCCGGCCAGGCACTTTGGGATGTTAGGGGCCATGGTGCGTGGGGGATGGCGAGCTGCGGAGGCTAGTTATGTAGGGCCTCCGCCTCCCTCTCTGCGGCCGCGGCCTCCACCAGAGCCTTGGCCGACGAGTCGACTTGCGCCTCGGCCGACTTTTCCTTCGCCTCTTGGGCGGCCATCCGTTCCTCCGCCTCCCGCTCCTCCCGCGCCTCCCGCGCGTTCCGCTCCGTCGCCTCCAGGAGGTCGGCGCGGGGATCCACGCGGCGGGAGCTCGCAGACCCTCCCGCCGTTCCAACTATGGAGGCGGCAGGGACCCGTTCGATGGAAAGCGGCGCCCTAATTGACAAGTCAAGAAGAAGGCTTAGAAGAGCATCAACCGGAGAGAAAAAAGGAAGGCATGAGATATTCAACACTTACGCCAAAACCGCCCGCGGCTGCTTCACCACCTTGCGGAAGCGGGCCGCCTTCGAGGTCACCTCGTCCCGCTTGGTCGCCGTCGCGGAACCCATGGGCTTCTTCGGACGACTGTCGAAAAGGGTCGGCGCGGCCCGGCGCTTCTGCGCGCCACCACGAGCAGCTGGCACGGCAGATGGGCCCGCGCATTGACGATCGGCCGTCGGTGGCAGCGCGGAATAACCCGGCCGTCGTCATCGGCCAGTCCCGAAGCGGCTCGAGCTCGGGGCCGCTGCCTCACGCCTCCTCCTCTGACGGCGTCGTCGGGCGACGCCCAAGTCTGGATTGTCAAGGTCATCCGCCACGCGGTCGGGCATGAACTAGCGCTCCGGCCCCGCGGCTCCGGCCGCCGGTCGAAGAAGGGGGCTCTACCAAAAACAAGCCAGCTGGTCAAGAGTCGGCCATTATTGACCCGGCAACAAGAGAAGAAGAAAGAAGGGAAGCTTACCGTAGGCGGAGGGTCGGCGCGAGAGTACAACCACTTGTCGTACCGCCACTCCTCAGTGAGCTTGGAGTTGGAGATGTAGTTCCCCATGTAAGATACCTCATCATGAGGCATCTCCTTGGTGCTCAACCCGGCTTGGAGTGGCGGCCGCTCATCTGCGAGATCATGTGCGGTCGGCCTTGGGCAGGAGCACCCAGGCGCTCCTGGCGGCCACTAGGTCGGCCCGACCAGGCCTTCCGACTGGACCATCACCGGAGCAGGCGGCGGCTGCAGCCCAAATGGGAGGCGGCGTCTGGCTCCGGTAGGACCATGAGGGCTGCCTCCCAGCCGGCGGGCCGGCTATGTAAGCCGGCAGATTAACGAAGTCTCCTTGCGGGGCAACATTCTTCACATAGAAGTAGGATTGCTGTCAGAAGTTCACCGACTGGATCAGCGGGATGGGCGGAATCGGGTTGTTGTCGCTCGAACTCCGCATGGAGATGAAGGCGCCACATGGGCGTGAACACGCCCTTGATGGCCAGTCTTGAAAGCTTGCATTGGAAGAACTCCCCGCAGCTCGAGGGTGGGGAGGGCGCAAAAATCGCCGCCTGAGTGACGAGCCGGCAAGAACATCACCGTGTTTGGGGTGAGGTGATCTGGTGGAGATGATAAAACTTCGAGGAAAGGCGGCGGAAGAACCCGCTTCGCCCGGCGAGGCTAGGCCGGTCATAGCGTCGGCGGAAGATTACCCGCTTTCGTCCTCCTCCGGCCCGGCGAATCTCCGTCTCCGGCGTGGCGGGCCCACATGTAACCCGCCCGGCAGCCCGCCATCGCTGCGGAGAAAGTCGATGTGGTCTTCATGGACGTTGGAACCATCCCAAGAGCTGGACATCGCCATGAGGATGGGGAAGCAACGAGAGAGGCGCGACGTCGGAGGACGCGTGACCCAACTGCGGCAGAGCTACGGCGAGGCAAAAAGATTGGCGGAAGGACAGCACGGTGGCGAAGTGCTGCGGCGGCGGAGAGGAGGAAGAAGAAGGAGAAGTGGTGGAGCGAGGGAGAGCGTGCGAACGTCTGCCGCTCCCCTCCTCCCCCTTCTTATAGGATCGTGCAGCAGAGCCGAGGAGGCGAGGCGTGGGGGGACGTTGGATTAACTGCGCCCACTCCCCTACGTCCCGCGTTTATCGCACCCTAAAGCGTGCGGAAACTGCCGCTGGAAGGCAAACGGTCGTTTGGACCATAGAGGATCCGCACTTGGGCCGAGGCCTGGGAGTGGCGGGCCCCGGTCTACGGCGACGTCCCATCGCGCACGTGGGCTGATAGGCCCGTCCTGTTGACGGGTGCCATGTGGCACGCAGGCGGCAAGCGGTCAGCGCGCTGCCCGGCTCGCGTGCCACCTGGTTCCCGCCTTCGAGCTGCAAAGCCTCCTAAAGATGGCGTACCTAATCAAAGCCGGCTCCTAGCTGCCGGCTCTTCGGGATAGGAAGCTGATCGAGCTTATCGTCCTTTCTTCAGCCTCAAAGCTCAACCAGCTTCGGGGACTACTGTCAGAGTAAATGACCACGGGTAGCCTAGCCGGCTCCCCTCGGCTCTTCAGAAAAATTACAGGCCGATCGGGCCTTCAAGCATCCAAGGCATGGGGCCGCCTTCCCTTGACCGGCTACCTCTCAAGCCGGCTACCGGGAGGCGGCCCGACCCTAAACCCTCAAGAAGAAGCCAGCCACAAGGGGCCTGACTCCAAGAAGCCGACCACGATAAGGCCGACTCTAAGAACCCGGCCCCCAACAGGCGGCCAAGATCATACCCTCAAATTCTGCACCCACATAACGGCGATGAGACGGGGCGTGGCTACAGTGAAGCCTGCCAACCCGAATCCGGGAGGCAGGCCACAGGCGCCGTCTTGAGCAACCATCACCGTCCGTGGCGACACCATTGCCATTTGACCATGATGTCACCCACGACAGGCTGTTAGGTATGCAGCCCTTGGCGGCAGGCCCCTTGATCGAGAGAGCGCCGAAGCGGCCTAGCCTCCCAGTGGCTTCGAGATATGGCGGCTCCCAACCAGCCGACTCGCTCCCTCCCTCGAAGGAGGTGCCTCATTAAGGAGACAAGACGAGGTAAGGCTACAGTGATCACCGCCAAGGCGGCAACACTGTTGCCATGCCTACCTCGACAAAGCCCTCGTCATCAAGAGTGAGGCAACAGTAACCAGCCCCCGACAAGGCCCCCGAGCGGTGGGACCTACTTGTCGACCAGGAAGTCGGCAGCCGGCGGGACCCCGCCGGTCGGCGGGCCCGGCGGCATGGCAGAAGCCGTGAACATAGACAGGCAGCGGCTCAGGCCCGCGCCCAGCCATATTACCATTGTACCCCTGGGGGTAGGCCTATATAAACCCCCCAGGGCACCCATGCAAAGGGTTGATCTCTTAGAGTTTTAGACACCACATAGAAGGAAGAGAAGTGCTAGCCTTGCCCTTCTTCTTCCTCTCACCGAACAGCTCAAGGAGCCTCTTGTAGCTACTTGTTAACTTAGTGATCGTGCGGAGACCCCGCAGAGCAGCAGTATGGGTGTTATCTCCACGAAGAGCCCTGAAGCTGGGTAAGATTCGCCGGCGTGCATGTCTTCGCCTTATCCCGTTTCCAGGCACATGCGACGTCTTATTGGCTCCCACAATCATAAGCCACCCGTTGGCATATGTCGCACCTACCACCCGACAGTCGGTCCGGGCCGCTTCATGCAACAATACCGCCGAATCAAAGTATGACATGCTGGTAAGAAGTATGACTATTATCGCCCACAACTCTTTGTGTTCTACTCGTGCATATAACATCTACGCATAGACCTGGCTCTGATCACTACAAGGGAAAAGCCTATACACAGAATCTTACCAGCAGCGCTCCACAAAATACCACGCTGCTGCTACTTAGCAACAGCGGCGTGTTAAAGCAGCGCTGGCGGCGGAAAATAGCGATGGCGCGTCCACCACAAACAGCGCTCTGCTATAATTCCATGACCTCGCCCCGCTAGTTATAGTAGTAGCGCTATACTAAACCGCTACTACTATAAGAAGTTAACAACAGCGCTTATTGAAAAACCGCTCTGCTAAGATCAGCCCACAAGTTTAGTCCCACCTGCGCTCCGTGAGCAGGGTGTTTACCACCTTAAATATGTTATTTCTGAATCTACCACAACGGTTGGTCTTCTTTGAACTCTATGTGTAAAATTTGTGGCATAATATGAGTCCTCTCCGGTTCCTACGGATAGGACTCATATTGACAATTCAGATTGTACACAAAAAGATCATTGATGGCCAATGTATTTTGCATTGGCGTACTTTTTGTATAGTTACACTTAGCGGTAGCAGTTTATGTGCAGAGTGCTACTGCTATTCAGATTAGCTGTAGCGCTTTTGGCAAACGCGCTGCAACTATCTACCTTATCCCCACCAGCATACGACCCCTCCTCACCTCTCACTCTACGCCCCCGTGCCGATAACTTGGTAAATAAATGCGTCGCCGTAAATACGCCGCCGCCGCCTCCGTCAAATCATGCCCGAGGTATTCCCCTCTTTCGTCCTCCTCCTCCTCCTCCTCACATCCTCCCTCCGCTTTCGGCGCCCTCCTCCCTCCTCCATGGCAGCCCTCCTCCCACCGCCCTCGACCTCGCCGCCCCTAGCTACCTCTCCGTGCGCCCCACCCCCCTCCTTGCTAGTTAGTACTAGATTTAGTAGTTGTAGATGTTAATTTAGGGTTCATAGCTAGTACTAGATGTTGCTTAGTTAGTACTAGATTTTTAGTAGTAGTATATGTTAATTACTAGTAGTGATGGTAATAGTTAACTAGATGTTCCTTAGTTAGTACTAGATTTTTAGTTGTAGTTGAACTAGTTTACTAAGTAAATTAATATAACTAGTTGAACTACTTTATTTTAGAAAAGAACTAGTTTTTTCAATTTGTAGTAAGTTTATATTTAGTAAGAACTAGTTGAATTAATAAAACTAGTTGAACATGTCGTATTTTTTGTTATTTTTTCGTTTAAGCAATTATTCGGGATGTATTAGTGATAACTTATATGGTTTCTCAGGTGACCACCGTCGTCCCCGTCACCGACCCCCTCCAACATCCCGCCGTCGTCCCGTCACCGACCCCTCCGACATCCTGCCGTTGTCCGATCACCGACCCCCTCCGACATCGAGGTGAGACCAGCCAAATATCCTTGTATATCTTGTGTTGTTGCTCAAATAGGATATGTGGTTGCCCAAGTGGCTGTTTATGTTCAGTTACATCTCCGAGTGGCCTATGTTTTGCTGGAGTGTTGATTAATTTCCGTTCCAGCAAATTTCAGGCGCTCGATATGTCCTTTTTTAGTAAAGGTCATGCCGGATTTTTTCGTGAATTCTGGCATGACTTGTGCTAGAATATGTACAAGTTTAATCTTTGAATTATGAATGTAGGAAATGTCGTACTCGGACAACAGCAGTCTCGAGGAGTGTAGCTGGTGCCACGATGATCGAGGTATGTGTGACAGGTTCGTTCAATTGGGCGAAGATCGGTAACTTGACATTAAGCTCGAGGAGACCTTCGATTGTGAAGCATAACAACGAGAAGTGTTTTTTTCGTAATTAAGCATGACTTCAACTATTTCAGCGTCTAATTTTAATCTTTTACAATTCGACTAGCTTATCCCATGCCATGCAAGACACTATGTCTTGGAGAGGATGGGTTTGAAGACCATGAAAATTTTAAAACAAAGAAAATACACCTAAGGACCCATCATGATATGGATTTTGAAGTAAATATGTGCAATGCTCAGAGCGTAACCCATTTTGGTTGCCAAAATTGGGAAGCACTTTACAAAATGTATGGTTTTATGAGGTATGATTGTCACCATGGATCTTGGTGATCGACATCGAGCAAGACAATATGGACATTTGGGTCCTTGTTGATCGTTTCGATTCTACCGCAATGTGAGTTTACAAACATAGTTATTAACTAATTTATATTGTTTATTTCAAAATTGTTGATAGCTTATTTCCATTGACAGCTTATTTTGAATCTTCAAAGAATGTGCAGAAGATGGTAGACAAAACCCACTACACCGATGGCTCCGAATTAACGTATAAGGAGAAAAATCATCTGATTGCTTATTGTACTTTCTTTGAGAATTACAATACCTATTATCGAACTCCTCCAAATTATGGTGAATCGTGCCACTAGTGCGTGTTGAACCACGATAACTTCTATGGAGATACCTGGTAAGATTTTTACTATTACGACATCCGTGCATCTTTGCATACTTCAAAACTAGTACATCATTGCTAACTACGAAGTTATTACTATGTTTTCAACAGAAAATCCCGATGGATTGTGTGCCTCATCGATGTATTACAATGGTTGCCTTGAAGTTACGAACATACAGCCAGGTCATCCTCTGGATCTCACTGTGCATATCAGTTCTAAAACGGTGAACACATGCTAATCAAAGAATGGAAAAATGTTTGGACATTACAAGGAGGTTCTTACAAGTAACATTAAGCGAAAGGCAAGAATGGAGACAGGATAATCTCCATTCTCCATAATGGAGAGTCGGGGGCTATCTTGTTTTTCTATTTTACCTTAGAGAATATAGTAGCTCCTAAGAGAATGTAGTAGGTCCTATGAGGTACAATATGTTTGTTATGTGATACAATGTGTTAGAGTTGATGATGAGGAGTACTTGTGATTACGACTAGTGACCAATTTGTTATGTGATGTCTCATTAATGAAAACGATGATCTTGAGGTGTTATATGACAATGATGTATTATGATGATAAGTTGTTAATGATATGATATGATATTTATTATATCATTGGGTGAAAGAACCGCGGATTAGTTTCAAGTGGATGTCCATCCACTTGAAACTAATCCACCTGATTATTTCACCTACTCGATATGATGTAAAACAGTCTCTAAATTCTGTTGTATGAAAAATTGTGTAAGGTGTATGAAATACAACATGAAATAAAAAAAATAAAATACTAAATAATAGTAGTAGCGCAGCAGGAGGAGCGCTACTACTAATTACCAACAGCGCTGCTCGGGAGAAGCGCTACTACTAGATCATTTTAGCGATGGCGGGTCCGAGCGCTCTTGCTAAGCTTTAACTGTAGCGTCTTATCGATGGCGCTCACCTTGCGCTACTAATAGGCCTAAAACCCTCGCTGCTGCTAGGCTTTTCCCTAGTAGTGGATGCCACTGTTCGGGAATGCAGTAATTTCAAAAAAATTCCTGCGATCATGCAAGATCTATCTAGGTGATTCATAGCAACGAGAGGGGAGAGTGTTGTCAACGTACCCTCGTAGACCGAAAGCGTGATTGATGTAGTCGTAGGTCTTCATGATCCGACCGATCCTAGCCCCGAGCGTACGACACCTCCGTGTTCGACTACGTTCAGCTCGATGGCCTTTTCGTACTCTTGATCTAGTTGAGGCCGAGGAGAGTTCGTCAACCGCACAACATGGCGATGGTGATGAGAAGTTACAGGCGCGAGGCTTTGCCTAAACACTACGATGATATGGTGAGGTGTAAAAGCTGTGGAGGAGGCCTGACACACGGATAGGAGGTTATGCATTGTGTGTGCTAGCGGTGCCGCCCCATATATATATATATATATATATATATATATATATATATATATATATATATATATATATATATATATATATATATATATATATATATATATATATATATATATATATATATATATATATATATATATATATATATATATATATATATATATATATAAAAAAAAAAGAATAAATAAATGAGATTAGGCCTCCCCTACATATTTAATTTCCTCTCTATACAAAACTAGCAAGACCTACTCCATTGGTAATTCCATCAATAACACCCTTATCAAAAACTCCGTGAGTTGGTTAACCCTCTTATAGCGAGGTAAAGACCTAGTATATAAAATATCTATATAACATGATTATATGACCAACTGTATATTTTTTACTTGATCTAAAAATTCTTTTTAGGATTTCCTTTGTGTGTGTGTGTGTGTGTATATATATATATATATATATATATATATATATATATATATATATATATATATATATATATATATATATATATATATATATATATATATATATATATATATATATATATATATATATATATATATATATATATATATATATATATATATATATATATATATATATATATATATAGGTGGGAGGAGGGAGCAGCGGGGCGCGCGCCCCAAGTGGGAGGAATCCTACTTGGGGCCTAATCTGACCTCTCCCTTTCCATGTTTTTTCGGGGAGAAGGAAGAGGAGGGGTAGAGAAGGAAAGGGGAGGCCAAATTGCCCCCCTTCCTTTCTCTTCTCTCCCTTTCATTTCCCCCATCCTATTTGGCCATATATGGGGCGCACCAGCCCACTAGGGGCTGGTCTGTCCTTCCCTAGGCCCAATAAGGCCCATATCATTGTCGGGGGGGGCGGAACCCCTTTCCTGTGACCCGATATGTACCCGGTACCCCCGAAACACTTCCGGTGTCCAAATACTATCATCCTATATATGAATCTTTACCTCTCGACAATTTCAACACTCCTCGTCATGTCCATGATCTCATCCGAGACTCCGAAAAAATTTTGGTCATCAAATCACATAACTCATGATACAAATCATCATCGAACGTTAAGCGTGCGGACCCTACGGGTTCAAGAACTATGTAGACATGACCAAGACACATGTCCGATCAATAACCAATAGTGGAACCTGAATGCTCATATTGGCTCCTACACATTTTACGAAGATCTTTATCGATCAAACCGCATAACAACATACGTTGTTCCCTTTGTCATCGGTATGTTACTTGCCCGAGATTCGATCGTCGGTATCATCATACCTAGTTCAATCTCTTTACCGGCAAGTCTCTTTACTCGTTCTGCAATGCATCATCCCGCAACTAACTCATTAGTCACATTGCTTGCAAGGCTTATAGTGATGTGCATTACCGAGAGGGCCCAGAGATACCTCTCCAATACACGGAGTGACAAATCCTAATCTTGATCTATGCCAACCCAACAAACACCTTCGGAGACACCTATAGAGCATCTTTATAATCACCCAGTTACGTTGTGACGTTTGAAAGCACACAAGGTGTTCCTTCGGTATTCGGGAGTTGCATAATCTCATAGTCAGAGGAACATGTATAAGTCATGAAGAAAGCAATAGCAATAAAACTTAGTGATCATAATGCTAAGAAAACGGATGGGTCTTTTCTATCAAAACATTCTCCAATGATGTGGTCCCATTCATCAAATGACAACTCATGTCTATGGCTAGGAAACTTAACCATCTTTGATTAACGAGCTAGTCAAGTAGAGGCATACTAGGGACACTCTGTTTGTCTATGTATTCACACATGTACTAAGTTTCCGGTAAATACAATTCTAGCATGAATAATAAACATTTATCACGATGTGAGGAAATAAATAATAACTTTATTATTGCCTCTAGGGCATATGTCCTTCAGTTGCTATGTGATACGTCTCCAACGTATCTATAATTTTATTTTGTTCCAGGCTATTATATTATCTGTTTTGGATGTTTAATGGGCTTTAATATGATCTTTTATATTATTTTTGGGACTAACCTATTAACCGAAGGCCCAGTGCTAGTTTTTATTATTTTGCCTATTTCAGTGTTTTGCATAAAAGGAATACCAAATGGAATCCAAACGGAATGAAACCTTCGCGAGGATCTTTCTTGGAACAAACGCAATCCAGAAGACTTGGAGTTGAAGTCTCGAACTCCGCGAGGCAGCCATGAGGCAGGAGGGCGCGCCCAGGGGGGTAGGAGCGCCTCCCCACCCTCGTGGGCCCCATGGAGCTCCACCAACGTACTTATTTCGCCAATATATAATCTTATACCCTAAAAAAATTGGGGGGAGCCAGGAAACCACTTTTCCACCGCCGCAACCTTCTGTACCCGTGAGATCCCTTCTTGGGGCCTTTTCCGATGATCTGCCGGAGGGGGAATCGATCACGGAGGGCTTCTACATCAACACCATAGCCTCTCCGATGAAGCGTGAGTAGTTTACCACAGACCTTCGGGTCCATAGTTATTAGCTAGATGGCTTCTTCTCTCTCTTTGATTCTCAATACAAAGTTCTCCTCGATGTTCTTGTAGATCTATTCAATGTAATACTTTTTGCGGTGTGTTTGCCGAGATCCGATGAATTGTGGATTTATGATCAAGATTATCTATGAATAATATTTGGTACTTATCTAAATTCTTATATGCATGATCTGATATCTTTGCAAGTCTCTTCACATTAGCGGTTTAGTTTGGCCTACTAGATTGATCTTTCTTGCAATGGGAGAAGTGCTTAGCTTTGGGCTCAATCTTGCGGTGTCCTTTCCCAGTGACAGTAGGGGCAGCAAGGCACGTATTGTATTGTTGCCATCGAGGATAAAAATATGGGGTTTATATCATATTGCTTGAGTTTATCCCTCTACATCATGTCATCTTGCTTAATGCGTTACTCTGTTCTTATGAACTTAATACTCTAGATGCATGCTGGATAGCGGTCGATGTGTGGAGTAATAGTAGTAAATGCAGAATCATTTCGTTATACTTGACACAGACATGATGCCTATATTCATGATCATTGCCTAGATCTTCTCATAACTATGCAATTTCTATCAAATGCTCGACAGTAATTTGTTCACCCACCGTAATACATGCTATCATGAGAGAAGCCATTAGTGAAACCTATGGGCCCCAGGTCTATTTTACATCATATAAGTTTCCGATCTATAATTCTAGTCTCCTATTTATTTTATTTTGCAATCTTCACTTTCCAATCTATACAAAAAAAATACCAAAAATATTTACTTTACTATCTCTATTATATCTCAGTTTTGTGAGTGACCGTGAAGGGATTGACAACCCCTTTATCGCGTTGGTTGCAAGGTTCTTGATTGTTTGTGCAGGTACTAGGTGACTTGCGTGTAATCTCCTACTGGATTAATACCTTGGTTCTCAAAAACTGAGGGAAATACTTATGCTACTTTGCTGCATCACCCTTTCCTCTTCAAGGCAAAACCAACACATGCTCAAGAGGTAGCAAGAAGGATTTCTGGCGCCGTTGCCGGGGAGATTTGTGCCAAGTCATGTCAAGATTTTATCTCCCGTCAACTAGCCATTTCTAGCGCCGTTGCCGGGGAGATCGACGCTGAAGTCAAGACATACCAAGTACCCATCATAAACTCTTCTCCCTCACATTACATTATTTGCCATTCGCCTCTCGTTTTCCTCTCCCCCACTTCTAAAACGATTTTCGAATACCTTTGACTTATCTTCTCCCTCCTTCCGTTCGATCTTGTGTTACCATGTGCCTTCTTTTTGCTTGCATCTTCGCTTGCTAAAAGTTTATGGATCCTCATCCCCTTACTAATCTTTTCAAGAGATCCAATTACGATGAACCAATTTCTAGTGATTTGAATGGACTAGATTATCTTTGTGAGGTTTTGCTTGAAATTCGTGAATCTGAAAATTGTGATGAAGAAATTTATGAAGAGATTCATTATAGCTCCTTGAATAAAAAGCATGATTGCAATCATTTTACTATAAGTTCTCTTGATGTCAATTGTTCTAATAATATGCAAAACCCTAAGCTTGGGGATGCTAGTTTTGCTATGTCTACTACTTGTTGCAATGATCATGATTGGGGTGATTCTTCTTATAATCTTGAAAAATTTATTTAAGCCCCATGATTAATATGAGATTGATAATAGTGTTTGCAATAATATTGAAAGTGGGTTTGGAAGAGTGTCAACTTTAGATCCCACATATTTGGAGGATTTTCAATCTTATGAATTTTTTGATAAAAGTTGGTTTGGAGAGGTCATGACTTTAGTTAATATTAATCCCACTATTTTCTTTGACCTGGAAGACTGCAGGGCTGTAGCGACCCGACCTCAGACGGTCAAGTCTCTGTGCTTAAGTGTCATCCCTGGATCGGTATGCTGACACACACAGTACTCGAGGATTTATAACAGAGGTAAATCACATGTATAAAATAACGTAAATACTATTACCTCAATCCAACTAGCGGAAGTAACAACAAGGTTGTGGGTTCCCATCAACACCAACGGCAAAGTTGAGTGTAGAAATTGTAACCCTAACGTATCAGTTACTCGTCGTAAGATCCTGCAACATGAAACGTTGCAGCCACAAAGGGTCAGTACATTGAATGTACTGGCAAATTCACACCATAGGATAATGATGAATAATAGCTATCAATTCTTGCATATATGGCTGGTGGAAAAGCTCTATGGTTATAATGTTTTTGCGAAAAGCCAATTTTTCCCTACTGCAAAGGAATATATTTTTTAACTACAAAGTTTGTTGAAAAACATTGAGAATGGTAAACCCCATCTCAATCCCAATTAAAAGTAATCTTTAACAACCCAAAAAATTAATTATAGAGTGATGAGATCAACATGATAATCCAAGAACCAGATACTCAAGATGTCCATAACCGGGGACACGGCTAATCATGATTAGTTTGTACAGTCTGCAGAGGTTTGTGCACTTTTCCCCACATGACTCGATCTCCTCCGTTGGATTTCTCGCACTACATAATGTTTGAGAAACGGATGACTGAGACACAGTCTTTTCGAAGAGGTCCCCTTAACCGATAG
Organism: Aegilops longissima; assembly: GCA_021605205.1. NCBI lineage: Eukaryota > Viridiplantae > Streptophyta > Magnoliopsida > Poales > Poaceae > Aegilops > Aegilops longissima. The sequence continues at coordinate 524,156,452 of CM038676.1, forward strand.
ATAGGCATGTACACCTACAATCCCCTACATATGCTAGCCCATCACGGAAAGGTTTCCCACAACTTACTCAACTATGCCAGAGCCCATAATGGCATGTGGCTGCACACGGAAGTTTCTATCATGAATAATCTTATGATCCCTTTGAGCCTGGGTGGCAGTCCATAGGAGAATCACACGGTACCCAGGGATTTCCAAAAAATACAGGAAATCACTGGATTCCCCAGGTGCCTCAATCCACCCAGATGTGTATTAGAGTTGCCACCTTAAGTTGAACCATTAAATAACAATCTCACATCTGTCATGGATTCAATCACCCAAACCATGTCTACGAGCATAGCATAGCAATAATAGCATAACGTAGAAGTAACTCCCAAGGTTTGAATGCAGGGCAATAGGTTCCTACCTCATCAACTACTTCCCAATACCCACATGTTTTCAATCCTACTCATGCAATGTTTGAGGGTGAAACTAATTTATAAAAACTGGGTATGAAAGGGATATGATCAAAGTGTGAACTTTCCTTGTACAGTTGATGAAGATGATTCGCGCTCATAACTCCTGATAGTTCTACTCGTCACACTCCGGTCAATCTATCGTAAGCAAGCAATAGTAACCACACATAAGCAATCACTCAAAGATCGGAAAGTACGAACAAAACAATTCAGAAAGCTTCAAAACCAAGCAAATAACTCTTGCAACATAAAACAATTTCTAACAGTACCAAAATTATATGAATTTGGCCTTATCAGAAATTTTAGGTCAAGAGCTTCAATTAGCAAAAAGAATCAACTAAATCAGGGTTACGAAACTCAAGTCATGAACAAAAGAAGTTTGAATACAAATCTGTTTGAAATCAAATTTTAAAACTTTCAAAAACATGCTTAAGTTATTTTACTGGATAGAGGGGATCATAACGAATAAGTGAGCGTTGGTTTCGTTGGATTTGGACAAACGAGTAAAAAGTTGTGATCGTTTGAAGATCAGGGACTAAACTATAAGAAAAGAAATTCACATATAGGTCCCTGGCCGAAAATTAAAATAAAAGAAAAAGACTACATAGCGAACGTTCGTTACCGACCGCTAACGAACGAAAATCGTTCGCTACCGAACCCTAGCTAATGAACGCTCGCAAAATAAACTAACCTAAAAATATAAAAAAATCGATCTAAAAGAAAAACCAAACTATGTAGAAAAAAACCGGGCGGGTTAGCGGTTTATACCGGATCACCGAATAAAACCGGCAGCGGTGGCGAATGGATTCCGGCGAGGGCAGCGCACCTCCGTGAAGATTACAGGCGGCTACAGGGACGGTCTTGCGACGGCAGTGGCAGCGGCGCTGGGAGGGACGGAGTCTGGCGAACTGGCGAAGTCTGCACAAGCGAAGCGAGATCTGGCGGCCTTGATGCGAGTCTTGCGGGCGGCCATGAGAGGCGGGCGAGGCGAGGAGGGAGAGGCAGGGGCCTGGGGCGGCAACTTTATAGGGAAGGGGCGGAGGAGGCCTTGGAGGAGCGGGCACGGCATCCATGGCAGCGTCGGTTGGCGTGCAGGAGCCGGAGTCCGGGCGGAGGTCGGGGGCGACGCGGTGCGGGCTGGGCTTGGCCTGGCCTGGGAGCTGGGCCGGCCCAGTCGGTGGCCTAGAATTTTTTTATAAAGATTTTACAAACAAACAAAAATAAACAAAAATACTATATAATATATCAAAATTTTCAGAAAAATATTTTCTACAACCTGAGCATTTTACTAACGTCAAACAAAATCCACAAAAATTCAAATAATGCAAAGAGTGCTTCTGCTCTAATAAATCCAATAAAAATCATTTAAAAAATACCAAAATGATCTAGAATTTATTTCTCTCCAATTTTCTACTGTAGGGAATCATGTTACCCTATTTTCCATATATTTTATTTTTGGAGAAAAATAATTTGAATAAAACCAAATAACTCCTAATTGAAAAATGATTTCAAAGGGGCGTTAAATTTGGTTTCTTTGAAACCCCCAACTCATATTTCATATGTTTTGAAGAAGTCATTTTATCTACTCTCATGAAAAACATTGAGTTGCTTGAAGTTTCTGAATTTGAAATATTTCCAAATGAAATTCAAATCTTTTCAACAACCCTTTTCATTTAAAAAATGGAAGAAGTCATGTCGTCTTATCTTACGGGTTTTGTGATGAAAACAATTTGAATTCACGGAGATCAGAAAGCAAAGGTGAAAGTTTGGGAAAGTCCTTTTATTCGCTCTCATTTAACTTTCAAAAAGTTTCGAATTTCACTCAATTTCACACAATCAATCAAATAATCAATCAAATCTATCTATTTAATATAACATTCCAAAATTTAGAATTTTTGGATGTTACAAACCTACCACCCTTAAAATGAATCTCGTCCTCGAGATTCGGAGAGGCTAGAAAGAAAATAGGTTAGGGTCAGGGGTCTTCTCAAAATCCATCGATCATCACAGGGGTTCTGGGGCGCTACCACCCTTAGAAACATTGTTATGGTCCCATCAATACTCATGTCCTCCATCCTTATTCCTGACGAAGGCGGTCTTCTTAAATTCTCGGGAAAATTCCTTCTCTGGGCTCTTCCGGTAGTGGCATAACCTTTCCCGCAATTCTTTCGTCCTTTCATCTTGGTAAGGTTATTCCGAGATTGGGTCTTCTTACCTGACGGGTCTGGCGCCAATACTAATCAACTATCGACAACTCATGGTGGTCAACCAATTATGGTTTCTCCTGTAGGAAATGGGTCTGGGTTCACGCTCAAAACTCCTGATGGTTCTACTCATCACACTCCGGTCAATCTATTGTAAGCAAGCAATAGTAACCACACATAAGCAATCACTCAAAGATTGGAAAGTACGAACAAAACAATTCGGAAAGCTTCAAAACCAAGCAAATAACTCTTGCAACATAAAACAATTTCTAATGATACCAAAATTATATGAATTTGGCCTTATCAGAATGTTTAGGTCAAGAGCTTCAATTAGCAAAAAGAATCACCTAAATCGGGGTTACGGAACTCAAGTTACGAACAAAAGAAGTTTGAAAACAAATCTGTTTGAAATCAAATTTTAAAACTTTCAAAAACATGTTTAAGTTGTTTTATTGGACAGCGGGGATCATAACTAAGAAGTGAGCATAGGTTTCGTTGGATTTGGACAAACGAGTAAAAAGTTGTAATCGTTTGAAGATCAAGGACTAAACTGTAAGAAAACTTTTCATAGATAGGTCCCTGGCCGAAAATTAAAATAAAAGAAAAAGACAACGTTCGTTACCGATCGATAACGAACGAAAAGCTACCAGGCCCTAGCTAATGAACGCTCGCAAAATAAACTAACCTAAAAATATAAAAATACCGATCTAAAAGAAAAACCGAACTATATAGAAAAAACCGGGCGGGTTAGCGGTTTATACCGGTTCACCGAATAAAACCGGCGGCGGCGGCGAGCGGATTCCGGCGAGGGCGGCGCGGCTCGGCGAGGTGCGGGCAAAAGCGGCTGCTGCAGGCGGCGGCAGCTACTGTGGCCTGACGCGACGAAAGGGGCGGCGGTGGCGAAGTGCAGCGGTGGCGCGATGCGGTGCGATGCGGGCTATACAAGGAGGCTACACTAAGCTAAAAAGAGAAGCACTAGGGGCTAAAACTAGGAAGAGAAAAGAAAAGTACATCTGTGGAACACCTCAAGGAGGCAGAAAGTCAATCCATTTGAGCAGAGCATCCCTGTGTCTGGTCTTAATCCTGTGGGATAGGAGAGTGATGTCATGAATAAAACCATTCCTCCACTGCTTGAAAGTAGGCTTGATATGTCTGAAGGCTCTATCATTCCATATTTTCCAAATGTTCCACCATGCAAGGAAGACCACTTCTAAGAAGAAAGGTTTATTAAAACCCTTCCTTGCGTGTAAGGCAATTTGCACCATGTCATTGTTATCCAACCAGGTGACTTGGAGATAATTCCAAATTCTAATGCTAAAGTTTCATTGGAAGAAAAGGTGGTTCCTGTCCTCAAGCACTCCAGTCAGGCAAAGAACACACTCAGGCCCATCATTAATTTTCCAATGCCTATGCTGTATCATATCCTTGTTGTTGACTCTGTCCATAATGACAAGCCAGGTGTCGGTGTCAAAACCGGCGGATCTCGGGTAGGGGGTCCCGAACTGTGCGTCTAGGCGGATGGTAACAGGAGACAAGGGACACGATGTTTTTACCCAGGTTCGAGCCCTCTCGATGGAGGTAAAACCCTACTCCTGCTTGATTAATATTGATGATATGGGTAGTACAAGAGTAGATCTACCACGAGGTCAGAGAGGCTAAACCCTAGAAGCTAGCCTATGGTATGATTGTTGTTCATCCTACGGACTAAAACCCTCCGGTTTATATAGGCACTGAATAGGGTTAGGGTTACACAGAGTCGGTTACAATGGTAGGAGACCTACATATCCGTATCGCCAAGCTTGCCTTCCACGCCAAGGAAAGTCCCATCCGGACACGGGACGAAGACTTCAATTTTGTATCTTCATAGTCCAGGAGTCCGGCTGAAGGCTATAGTCCGGCTATCCGGACACCCCCTAATCCAGGACTCCCTCATTAGCCCCTGAACCAGGCTTCAATGACGACGAGTCTGGCGCGCATATTGTCTTCGGCATTGCAAGGCGGGTTCCTCTTCCGAATACTTCATAGAAGATTTTGAACACAAGGATAGTGTCCGGTTCTGCAAAATAAGTTCCACATAACACCGTAGAGAGAATAACATTTACACAAGTTCAATCTGCTGACGTATCCCGCAGCGTGACATCACACCACGACCAAGCCTTTATTGAATCATTTTACTGCCCAACCTCAGGCCAGCGTTTAGGCGGCTTCCTTGGCACGCCTTGTCAAAGCAGAGATCGTGTCCCTTATTCCGGATTCTCATCAATACGGGCGTGGGTAACCCGATCGTGCCGTTAAGCACGCCTCCTCTATCGGCGAGTCCCGAGCGGTCACGGGAGGGCTCTGTATTCAACCTCTTTATAAAGAGACCAAGGCCCTGCTCCTTTTTGTCAATCTCCCTCGAATCCGCCCCTCGCTTCGAGTTCCAACACCCAAAGCTCCAGATTCAGGCGCTTCGAACCTTCGATGATGTCCGGCTCCGACCTCCAAGGCCGGTGGATGCCTTCCTCCGTCACGGAAGAAGACATCCTAAAGCTAAGAGATGCCAGGTATCTAACCGGCGAAACCTCGCATAGGCTGCCTGCTCAAGGGCAGGTTGTTCCCACTCCCAAGCCCGGTGAAAGCATGGTGTTCACGTCTCACTTCCTTCGGGGACTAAGTTTCCCGATGGACCCCTTCGTGAGGGGGCTCATGTTTTATTACGGGCTGGAATTTCACGACTTGGATCCGGAGTCCATCCTCCACATCTCGTCGTTCATCGTCGTATGTGAAGTCTTCCTCCGCATTACCCCACACTTCTAATTGTGGCTCAAAACCTTCAAGGTGGAGCCGAAGATGATCAAGGGGCAACAGGCAGAGTGCGGAGGGGCCGTTATAAGTAAGAATGCCGACGCTCCATTGCCCGAGGGCTCTTTTCAACAGGAGCTCAGTCTATGGCAACAAGAGTGGTTTTATATCACAGCTCCTAGGGGCACCAAATGGGTGGCGCCACCTGCCTTTCGCTCGGGTCCTCCGCCGCGGCTGGCGTCATGGGTCAATAAAGGGCTTGACTGGGGGCCGTCCAAGGACGTGCCCTTGTTGCAGGGCCGTATTCGAGACCTCCTAGAGAGAGAGAGATCAATCTGGTCGTAGTAACGCAGGTCATGCTGATTCGTCGCATCCTGCCCTGCAAACGTCGCCCCCTCTGCCTGTGGGAGTTCAATCCAGAGGGACCACGAGCTCTTCAACACTTCATGGGTGCAACGCCCGTGGAGATGTACGAACTGTTCTTCGGATCACAAGCAAAGTGTCCGGACTTGACCGAGGACGCAGGTCTGAGCTGCAATCGCCTGGATGCTCAAGTAAGTAGTCCCGTACCCGGACACGCTATCCGAATATTTATCATAAACTTGCCCTTAAAAGAGTTGTCCCTTAAGAAGGAGTGGATAGCGAAAGCAAAACTGATCAGGTGTCCGGCCCCCCTCCCCGAGACCACGCCAGATCCAGTGTTAACCAGGATGCTGGAGGCTGCACCTTTAGGAGAAGGCGAAGGGGGGAACAAGGAAGCTACTGCCTCCACGAAGGAGGTAATCAAGAAGGGAGGGATCGATAATCCCTCCATCCCAGGGGAGAAGAGGACCGCCTCTGGAGATCCGGAGACCAAGGCCTCAAAGCGAGGGAAGAAATCTTCGCCAGAGGGTCCTGCGCCGGAAGATGCCCCGGCCGCATTGTTTCCCCAAGGAGATCAGCCCTCCAGCGAGCCGTAAGTGGAGAGGGGAGTTTATAAAATAAAAGACATCCCTGTTTTATTTCTGAAGATGACCGAAATTTTACCTTGTAGTTCGGATCTCATACCTTCTCAGCAGAGCTCGTCTTCACGGGATCTTCGTCCGGAGATGATGGAGAGCGGAACGCCTCCCCCTGCCGTACCGCCTAGCAAGGCGGATGATCCCGAGGTGTCGTCGCGGAGGGTTTCCCCAAATCCGGCAGGGGTGGAGTGCGTTCGTAGAGCCCCCCGGAGCCCTCCGTGTCCGGCCTTCGAAAAAGGCCATCGGACGAGTCCGGCACCTCCTGGTGCACGGTCGGAGGAGTTGAAGGATCTGCTCGGGTGAGCGCAGAAGATCAACGTGCATTGATGGGTACGGTGATTGAAAAGATTTCGTCCGCGGAAAGCAGGTTGTTCGAGGCCGCCAGGAGTTTACTGACGGGTTTTGAGGTACGTTCAATGATGTACCTTTTGACAGTTCCGCATATATAAGATGCGCCCCGTGTAGATAGTAGCCCCTGAGACTCGGTGCGTTGTTAAAAATGACAGCGTGCCGAGGATCATAATCCCAGATATAATATGCCGCCCTTCCTATATAGGTGCCGGGGCGTCCGGTGGCTAGCCGGACTGATGAATTTGCCGAACTAAAGCGGCAACTTGACGTGGCGGATGCCGACATCGCGCTTGTCAACAAGCGGCTGGACGAGTCACAAGGTATGCAGTTTCTCCGCGGATACCTAGTAAGGGAGCTTGATGCCCGTGCCTTACAACATGTATGCTTGATGCAGATGGTGCCGCTGCCATGGAGAATCTTCGGGCGGAGCTTGCCCGAGCCAAGGAGCAGGCCAGGAAAAGTGATGCGGCTACCTTAAAGGCGGCCGAGGAGCTAAAAGCCGAACAGGCTGCTCACTGCCGAAGCAAGAAGGAAATGGACGAGATGGCCGTGAAGTTGAAGAATGCTACCGACTGCTGTGAGCTTCTTGAAAAAGAAGGCCGAGCGGAGCAAGAGGACATGAAGAAGTCCACCACCGAGGCCAAGGATGCTCGCTCTGCGATGAGAGCTATGAAGGAGGAACTACGTCAGGCCGGAGATATCGTGGCTGGAAAGCCCTTTCTGCTGCGTAGGAAGTTCACGGATCCTAAATATGCTCAGTTGGACCGGCTGTGGAGTACTGCGGATGCTTATCTGGACTTGGCGGCGAGTGCCGCGGACGCGGCCGAACACTTCGGAGATCAAAAGGATCACAAGATGGAAGAGCTTTTTTTGGTCGCAGTTTCGTAGTCCAGAGCGTCCACTTCCATTAACCGATCGTTTGGCCGAATGGGCGGAGCTGAATAGGTTGTCCAGACTTGCCATGAAGAATTTCGTGACTTATTTGTGGCTGAAAAGGCCCGAGCCGAAGAGTTATTTTGGCTTGGTTCAGCAGTTCCTTGGTGTGGTGTCGCATATCAAAGCAATGAGGCGGTCAGCATGCATAGAGGGTGCGCGGATGGCTCTTGCCCGTGTCAAGACATACTGGGCGGAGATGAAGGCCACCGATGTTGCATCCCAAGATTCGGACGGAAGCCGGGTACCTGTCGAGCACTATTTTCAGGAAGTTCTTCAGGGGGCTCGTTTAATAGAGACGCAGTGCTCGAAGGATATTATGTTTGAATAACATGTATTATTGTGAAACAATGTATCGATGGAATAAAAAAGCTTTATATACTTGTGCTTTCAAGAATTAAAAATACCTCCTATGCGGCCGTTAATGTATATCTGTATATAACCTGAAAGATGGCAGTCCTTGGCTTCAGCCCCCACGCATATAATGCGGGGGTGTTTGCAGAAAACGCATTTTCACACTGGATCCAATGTCTTGGTCCTACAAAGGAGGTGATAGCGCAGCAAACTAGGCAACCGGACTATAATGCTTTATCACTTTCACTTAGCCATAGGAGTTCGACAGTGGGGTTACTATATAGCCCCTAGGGGCACCGCGCTCACCCGAATTGGGCGCCGATGTGCTGGCCGAAACGCCCTTCGTCAATCGGAGGAATTCTAAAGATTCTAGCGGGTCATCGAGTGGTTGACCAGTCTCACGCTATATCATGACAGTCAGTTTTCGGCTTTCTCTACTGAGGTGCTCCCCTGGCCGAACTGGGGGCACAATCGCAGTAGTTCTCCTGGTGCCGCATTAGCCGATAGAGCGGAACGTAAGGAAGCAAAACACAGGAGCCGGGCAAACCCAACATTTTACCAAAGACATGATTCAAAGCTGATGCATATAAGGCCTAACTCGAGACGCCGAACACTCCCTAAGGTATTCGGTCTTTATGAAAATGGGTCAAACAATCGCCCTTGGCAAAAAGCCCCTGGTGTCCAGGTACGCGCGAAATTATGACGTGGCCTATGCCAAAACGCCAGCCTCCTCCTTGGTTATAGCAAGAAACCGGGGGAGGTTTATCAACAAGAGACAGTAAAAAAGGTTTACACAGGGTCTTAATCTGAAAAGAATCCTTGCAACGGGTCCCTACTACACGGCTGCGCCTATGTCTCCGTCGTGCCGTATCCTGGACGGGTGTAGCATGGTGTTCATCTATAAAAGAGAGGAACTTAGTTGAAAAAGATCATGCGAAAATGTATGTTATATTATATAAACAAAGTACAATTCAATAATGAACAAAATTGAGCTTTATTGTCTCTTGTTGTGGATGCGTGGAGCCCCTTGTACGGGGGTATGCGTCTAGCGAGCCCTTGTATGTTTACGCCGGACTCGTCCAGCCGTGTCCGGGGTCTGGACGACCTGTCTAAGTGCATGTATTGGTGAAGCCGGTTTATTGTAGGGCTGTCAAGGCATCCGCACAATTTTCCGGACTCGAGGAACCCTTGATGTTTCCCTTTAATGAGATGATGCCACATGGGCCGGGCATTTTAAGTGTAAGAGATGCATAATGCGGTATTGCGTTAAAGCGGGCGAAAGCTTCGCGTCCCAATAGTGCTTGATAGCTACTTGTAAATGGGGCGAGGTGGAAGGTTAACTTTTCGCGGCGGAAGTTGTCGGGTGAGGTGAACACAACTTCTAGCAGTAGAGAGCCCATACAATGGGCATATGGGCCTGGAATTACCCCTTGGAAGGAAGTGTTGCTGTGGCGAAATTTGGTTGGGTCTATCCCCATATTGCGGATTGTGTCCTGATATAGCAGGTTTAGATCACTGCCGCCGTCCATTAGGACTTGTGAAAATTGGAGTCCGCCAATTATCGGATCTAATATCGAGGCAGTCCAACCTGCGTTCCGTATACTTCTAGAGTAATCCCGATGGTCGAAGGTGATTGGTTTTAACAACCAGTGGCGGGGCTCTTCCGGGATAGGCCCTATGGCGCGTACCTCTATGGGCACCACTCTATTTTTCCTTTTGTCACGTGAAGTGAGTTCACTGTTTTGATTTCTTGTGGGAAATTCTTTTGTTTTCCGGTGCTCTGCTTTTGGGGTTCGCCATCGTCCTCGTTTGGTGTGTCGAGCCCCTTGTGTTCGGCGTTGAGTTTGCCGGACTGCTTGAAGACCCAACAATCTCTGTGGGTGTGGTTTGCAGGCTTCCCGGGAGTACTGTGGATTTGGCATATCTTGGCCAAGATTTTGTTTAAGTTAGATAGCTCATCCCTTGGCCGAGGTGTCTGGCGAGCCATTCATCTCGGACGTTGTGTTTGAAAGCTGCTAAGGCTTCGGCGTCCGGGCAGTCGACTATTTGGTTCTTTTTAGTAAGGAATCTGTTCCAAAATTTCCGGGCTTGACTCTCCGGGCTGTTGAGCTATGTGACTTAAATCGTCGGCATCCGGAGGTCGGACATAGGTCCCTTGAAAACCTGCCCGAAAGGCATCCTCGAGCTCTTCCCAACTTCCAATGGTGTTTTCGGGAAGGCTTTTAAGCCAATGCCGCGCTGGCCCTTTGAGCTTGAGGGGTAAGTTTCTTATGGCGTGGAGATCATCTCCTCTAGCCATGTGTATATGGAGGATGTAATCCTCAATCCAGACTCCAGGGTCTGTTGTTCCATCGTATGCCTCTATGTTTACGGGCTTGAATCCCGCTGGAAATTCATGATCCAGCACCTCATCGGTGAAACATAGGGGTGTCGGCACCCTATATTTAGGTGTACCGTGATGTTCAGATACTTGATGTGTTGCCTTGCTTACTAGAGCTTGCTTTCTTGGCCCGTAGATAGATCTAACTGGGCCATCTTTTTGATGCGAATCCTTGTGCGGATCGCGTGCCGGCTTGTGTGCGGTGCCGTTTGCCGCTCTCTGTTTGCCATGGGGTTGTCCATCCGACCGGGTGGCCTCCTTGTGTTTTGATTGTGGGGGCTCTACGGCCTCCTCATCAAATTCGGGCAGTAGTTTTCGCTTTGGGTAGCTCTTTGTTCGGCGACTGTCGCCGTATTTGTCTGCGGTGTTGAGTACTTTGCTCCATCTGATTCTGAGTGCATCTTCCGCTGTTTTGAGCTTCCGCTTCTGCTTTTTCAGGCTACGTGCTGTGGCGACGAGCCTTTTGTGGAGGTTCTTCTGCTCCAGCAACTTGTCCGGCGTGAGTTCGTCCGGACTGTTATCTTCGCCGGGGACGGGTTGTTTATCCAGATTGTCCTGTTCGGACGGTTGCTCGATAGCATGTTCGTCGTCCACCGGTTCACCCTGCTTTATAGCTGGGTCTGTATGGCTGTTGTCTTTATCGAGGTGGGACTTTGAGCGGCGCTTACGTCGCCGTTTTGACTGCTTTTCGATGGAGCGATCCTTCGTAGCGTCCCATTGTTCCTCGTCGTCGGTTCCTTTAGGTGTGTCCACCATGTATACATTGTGAGATGAGGTGGTTCTCCAGTGACCTATAGGCACTGGTTCATGCTCCTCCCCTACATCGTCGTCCATACCGTCGATGTCTTCGGAGTTGAAGTCGAGCATGTCGATTAAATCATCGACAGTGGCTACAAAGTGGGTGGTGGGTGGGCTTTGAATTTCTTCGTCGTCCGCATCCCAACCTTCCTGACCATAATCCGGCCAGGGCTCTCCTGATAAGGAGAGAGACTTTATTGAATTCAGGATGTCGCCAAAGGGCGAGTGCTGAAATATGTCCACGGTGGTGAATTCCATGATCGGCGCCCAATCGGATTCGATTAGCGGGGGCGCGGAGGGCTCGGCCGGAGTCCGGAGAGGAGTCCGGTACCTTGGAGTCACGAGCTTCGCAAAGGACAGGGTAGGTGTACGGCTCAATCGCCGTAGAGATCGCAGACCCCGAGGCGGTGTCCAGCCACCTGTCCTCGATCGGCGCAGTCGGCTCCGATCTAAAGGTCGGAGCAGACACCGGTGCGGCCTGCAGGACACTGTCCGGCGGCAGAGCTAGATCATGCCCCTCGTGACAGTGCGGCGCGCTTAGCTGTGGCTCGAACCCGTCGAAGATCAAGTCTCCGCGGACGTCAGCCGTGTAGTTCAAACTTCCAAATCTGACCTGATGGTCAGGGGCGTAGCTTTCAATCTGCTCCAGATGGCCACGCGAATTGGCCCGCAGTGCAAAGCCGCCGGATACGAAGATCTGTCCGGGGAGAAAAGTCTCACCCTGGAGCGCATCGTTATTGACGATCGGAGGAGCCATCGGGCCTAAAGATGATGACACAGAGGAACTCTCAATGAAAGCACCAATGTTGGTGTCAAAACCGGCGGATCTCGGGTAGGGGGTCCCGAACTATGCGTCTAGGCGGATGGTAACAGGAGACAAGGGACACGATGTTTTTACCCAGGTTCGGGCCCTCTTGATGGAGGTAATACCCTACTCCTGCTTGATTAATATTGATGATATGGGTAGTACAAGAGTAGATCTACCACGAGATCAGAGAGGCTAAACCCTAGAAGCTAGCCTATGGTATGATTGTTGTTCGTCCTACAGACTAAAACCCTCCGGTTTATATAGGCACCGAATAAGGTTAGGGTTACACAGAGTCGGTTACAATGGTAGGAGATCTACATATCCGTATCGCCAAGCTTGCCTTCCACGCCAACGAAAGTCCCATCCGGACACGGGACGAAGTCTTCAATCTTGTATCTTCATAGTCCAGGAGTCCGGCCGAAGGCTATAGTCCGGCTATCCGGACACCCCCTAATCCAGGACTCTCTCACCAGGCAAACATTTTAATTGTCATGGTACAACAACTTTTCCAGACCCAACTCAATATGGGATTGGTAAGCACTGGTTGATGAACAAAATCATAGTACTTCTTTGCTATATATTCAGATTTCTTCCCATGCCTCCAAGCCCAGGTATCATTGCAACCATTGTCCAGAGAGATCTCAGCCAAAATGCCTGATAGTGGGTTGAGCTCCATAAAAGCCAATTCAGACAGAGGCAAAGAAAACATGTGTCGTAAATCACCTACTTGTAACACTTCCATGACAGAGAGATTCTTCTACAGACAGAGAGAGAAGAGCCTTGGAAATCTGTCTTGAAGAGGAATGCTGGAGTTATCAATCTCCCAATAATCAGACCAGAAGAGCACTGTATCTCCTCTTCCAACTGTAACAGAAGTAACAACCCTGAATATGTCCATTAATTTGCAGATATCTCTCCACCAGAAGGAACCACATAGGATAGTGTCATGAGGAACTCTCTGAAAGTAGTAAGAGTCCCAGACCAAGTGAACCCAAGGTACATATGCTCTGTTATAAAATTTGTTGAGATATTTAAGAAGCAGAGCATCATTTTGCAGTCCCAGGTTGAGTATTACAAGCCCTCCTTTAAGTTTCGGTCTGCAGACCAAAGGCGAGGCAACCAAAGAATGCCCCTTCTCCTGACCATATTTCCTCCACAGACACTGCCTCTGAATTCTTTCCAATTGCTTCGGGATACCATGTGGTATTGACAGGCTACAAATGAAATATATGGGCAGTGAGGAGACAACAGAGTTTACCAGCTGCAACCTACTACCTTGGGGTAGAAACCATGAGTTAGCCTTCTAAAGGTAGCAGATCAATAATTTTGGGCCGAGTTGTACCCATAGGTAATCCCAAATATGTGAAAGGCATTGAACCTAACTGAAAACCAAATTGTGTAGCAAGAGCAGAGGCAACAGTGATTTCCACATTAATTTGATACATTGAATATTTGTGGAATTAATCTGCAATCCAGCTGCCAAAGAAAATGAATTCAATACTGCTTTGAGAACCTCCAACTGAGCTGTATTAGCAGACACAAAAAGCAAGGTATCATCTACATACTGCACCACTGGGTAGTCAGGATCATGTGTTGCCAAAGGAAAAGATAGTAAGCCCTGACGCAGAAGATCATTAATCATGGTCTGCAAAAGATCAGCAACAATCACAAAGAGTAGAGGTGAGATAGGATCACCTTGCTTTACACGACACTTACACTTGAAGTGTTTTCCAAGTACACCATTCAACAAAATGGAAGAAGTTGCAGATGATAACAGCTGTTGAACCCAGGTGATCCATTTGTTGTCAAAACCTTTTGACACTAGAATCTTTATAATTGCCTCATGCTGAATAGAATCAAAAGCCTTTTCAAAGTCAAGCTTAAGCAATATGATTGGATTTTTTGATTGGTTGCACTGATGGATATACTCAAAGGTCCAAGCAATACAATCCTGAATTGTTCTTGACTTAATAAAACCATACTGATTTTTATGAACACATTTGGTGATTTCCTCCTGAAACCTATTAGCTGCAAGCTTAGTGAGAAACTTCAGCCCCACACTAGTCAAAGAAATTGGCCTAAAGTCTTCAACAACCTCGGGTGTTTGCTTTTTAGGGATCAAAGTAATGAAGTCCTCATTGAGGTTTTCCAATTGAGCAGTGCCTGCATGAAATTCCTTCACCAGCCTAACGAAATCACTGGAAATAATAGGCCAACACCTCTTCATAAAAAGCCCATTAAAGCCATCTGGCCCAGGTGCCTTATCAATGGGTATTTCTTTAATGACATGTTCAATTTCTTTTACCTAAAAAGGTTTTGTGAGCACCTCAAGCCCCTGCACTTTTGGAATAAGGGAGAGAATGTCATTGCCCAACAAAACTGGTTTGACAGTTCCCACTTTGATGTATCTAAAAGTGCATCTTTTCCTCCAGTATAAAAACTGCAAATGCAGAAGGTGCTCATGATGCATCTTCACCACCTTCCTGAAATTGGACTCATTTCAAACCAGAGGATTACCCAATTGCACTTCTCAATCAGTGTTTTAATATGGGACTGCTCCTTCTGCCATTTCTTGCGTGTAAACCTCAATGATTTCAATTTGTCCACAATAACTGCTGAGATATGAGTCTTGTGAAAAGTTTTGTTCCAAACCTCCTGCACACATTCCATAAAACCAGGTTGATGCACCCAATAGTTTTCAAATCTGAAAATATGAGCTTTTGGGATGGTCGTGCAGATGGATATTAAACAAGGAACATGATCTGAAGCAGTTTTAGCAAGAGGTGTGAGTTGTGTCATGGGATACTGGCTGATTCAACTAGCAGAGGTAAAAAACCAATCCAATTGTTCAAGGAGTTGAATATCCTGCATATTCGATCTAGTGAATCTTCTTCCCTTGAGAGGGAGTTCCAGCAAACCCAAATGGCCTATGATCTCATTGAAGATGAAAATATCATTGACATCTCCACCAGGATGATTTCGATTATCCATAGATCTTATGAAATTAAAATCTCCCAACAGGATCCATTTCTGCTCAGGTTCTACTTGGAGATTGTAGAGCCAATTAACAAACTCATCTCTCATTACACCCTGGCAAGGCCCATAAACATTTACCAAAAACCATTGATCACTATTATGCACTGATTTGAAGTTGATCACAATACCAAAGGGTTTAACTTCTATTAAAGTACCTGAAAAAAATATCTGAATGCCACACAGTCAAAATGCCACCAGAAGCTCCTCTTCAGGGAGATTCGATGAACTGATCAAAATCCACAGGACAAATGCTCTTAATTAAAGTACGAGAGCAATTAGAGAGCTTAGTTTCTTGCAGGCAAACAACTGCACACTGACTTTCAGTCACTTTCTCTCTAACAGAACGCTGCCGTGTTTCAGAGTTCAATCCACGGACATTCCAACAAAGCACCTTACAGTTACGCATGGGCATTCGATTCATAAAGTAACAAATAAGAGAGTAGCAGAAACAGTATGACATGCAATGCCATACAACCCAAGTCATAACAGACCAAAAGCACCCAGTCTTGACCATACTGCATAAGTTTTTGAACGACATAAAAGAAAGCAAATTTGACAGGCTCGCTACACCAAGACAAATTTTTAAACATCAACATTCAAGCACTGGAGGAGGAGGAGTCATCCTTGGGATTAGCCATAAGCTTATCCCTAGATAGCAGCTTGGGGTCGATCTCCAGTTCCACTCCAATGGCTTGCAGCACCTTGAGAGGCGTGTGTGGAGGAACATCTGTAGACTTGTCATTGCCACCAGCATCTTCAGTAGTGGGCTAGGCCTTCACTTCTATGGGCTTGGATCGAGGACGCCTTTTGGTGGGCTGAAGGGAGAGTTGTCCAAAGATCACAGGATTAAAACCATCCAGCTTTGCTGCGCTTCTTGTACACCTTCTCACCGAAGTGTCCACCAATGGGGCAGAGGTCTTCTTTCTTCCTCTCTGTTTCTTTTGCTTGTTCTGCAATTCAGCTGTAAAAACCACAGAAGAGGAAAAAGAGATCTCCTCCGAGCCACCAGGCACCACATCTTCATGCACAGCCTCTCCAGTCACAGCATCTGCAGACACATCATTACTAGTACGAGATAAAACATCCTCAGGTAAACCTCCAAACAAAGATCTGGCAACTGGGCGTTTAGCCACAATAGTTTTTCTCTGAGGCAAAATGCTGGGCAAGCTTGGAACCAAAAGAGACATCCTCTGGGAATCATGAAATGCAATGGACCACATGCGCTTTGAGTATGTAACTGTACCCAGAGGCTTAAAGAAGATAGACCTGGGCACATCCTAGACAGAAAAATCAGACATCAAGTTTTCAAATGATCTTTTCCAGATCATACCAGGAGGGAGTGGAGGCCCAGCCACAATCCTGGCCATCCCGATGAAGATCTGATGATGCCGTATGACAGGTGGCTGATATGGAACAAAAGCCAAAAGATTTTCCAAAATAGCAGGCTGCTCTTGGACATGTAAGTGTTGCTCAGCCATAGGTTGGTGCTGGTGCTACTGTTCAATCTGAACTTGCTGCTCAACTGACCCAGAACCCTTAGGCTGATCAATAACTATTGAAACTTGGTCTTGTTCCGGCACTGCAGGCTGCGGGGGATGATCAAGCTCCTCATCATTGTCCCCCCAATGTGCATTTCCCCAACTAGCATCCACAATGTTTTCTGCTGGCGGAGGAGGGGCAACAGGTGCATCATTCCACCCCAGCATAGGGTGAGGGTTGCCATCCAAAGGCATTGGATCCTCATCATTTGGCATCTGATCAGCGAAATCTGCCTCTAGAACATAACAAGCAGCAGTCCAGGAAACCTGAGCTCCTCCCCATTCAGCATAATCTCCAAGGACTACATCTCGTGGCACCAGGGGCGTGTCAGGAAAGCTAGCCTCAACCAAAGTACGAACCATTTACGGATATTCACTATCCCAAGAGTGAAATTTCCCAAAAGTGCCTACTGCTTGTGAGATATACTCCGTTGTGCGGTAATCAAGAGGAATACCAATGAACATGAGCCAGCCCTTACGAAAACCGTGATTCCCCTTGAAATTTTCTCCCGCATCATGCTTCATGAATCTAATGAAACGATCATTGCCCAGAGGAAACGGAGCATGCTGAATCAACGTATATCTAACAGAGGGATCCTAACCTGGAATAAACCAACCCCATGGAACCATGGTTGAGCAGAGCGGACCAGAGTACCTCTGTTCTGAAGAAACTGAACAATCTCTTCCCTTACTGGCCCAGGCGGTCCCTCCGGTGCAGGCATGACCTCAGCGACCATGTAATCTTCATGGTGACGAGGGGGACGAGCTGCTAGCGTGAAGAAGGTGCGCGGGAGATGCCGATCCCCACCATCGATGATGTGGTGGCCAGCAAGCACAAAGCGATATGGGTTGAGCTCGAAGTTTGCCATGGACGGTGGCAGCAAAGATGAGTTGGGGTTTTCTTTGGAAGGAAGAGGCGGAGATTGGAGCAATGTGGGCGGCGATGATGTGACTGGGCAAGATATCCCAATAACTCCGGCTCCCTTCCCATGACCGGCAGAGGATCTCGATATACGCGTGTTTTGTTGCAGAGAAATTTGCCTCCAAACCAACCCATTTAAACGCGCGAAATCATTACAATCTTTTCTTGACTGACCTGAACGAGAGCAAGCCGAGCAGACCACTCGTATTCCACAAGTAGCTGCCAGGTGGCCCCTGTGAGAACAAACAGTGCAAGTTAAGATGCGGTCCACCATGTCATCGACCATAGCTTCAAACTGCTGGGCTGCCTCTTGTGATGTGGGAATTTCCTGCGAGGAGATCATTGGGGTTGGGTTAAGAGGTGTATCCTGCCCATCAGAAACTGGCCCAATAGGAATTGAGTCAGCAATTGGCCCATCATAACTTTGGCAAGCCTGGCTCACTGGGCCAGCGCTGTGATGGTCCTCCGGTTGTGATGGGCCCGACCCCGAACAGCTATTTTGAACCTGAGAGATTCCCGCCTCCGCAAATCATGCCGAGAGATTACCAGAAACCACTGGCTGCGGATCCACAGGTACCGGATTACATACCGGCGATGTGGCCTGCCGGTGCAACTCCGGCGACGGGATGATCGTACCAAACATGATAGGTGGCCTAGCCACCGTCGAGTGCAAGTCTGGGGGAGGGGATTGCCGAATAACAATGGAATAATCTCACTATTTTGGAAGAGTGTCAACTTTGCATGCATGTGGTTCATAAAGAGATATTTTATGCGATAGCTATGTTGTTGAATTCTTTTATGATCCTACATGTAATTATTATGAGAGAGGAAAATATGGTTGTAGAAATTTTCATGTTACTAAATTACCTCTCTTCATGTTGATAATTTGTTTGCTTATAAAATGCCTATTCATAGGAAGTATGTTAGACTTAGATGTGTTATCATGGGTTCTACGATGCTCTCTTTGTGCTTTAATTCTTGTCTTTGATGTGAGCATCATTAAAATTATCAATGCCTAGCTAGGGGCGTTAAACGATAGCGCTTGTTGGGAGGCAACCCAATTTTATTTTTGTTCTTTGATTTTTGTTCCTGTTTTGTAATAAATAATTCATCTAGCCTCTGGTTAGATGTGGTTTAATGTTTAGTTAGTGTTTGTGCCAAGTAGAACCTTTGGGAAGACATGGGTGAATGCTTTGCAATCTTGCTGTAAAAAACAGAAACTTTTGCGCTCACGAGATTAGATGCCATTATTTACTGGAGAGTGATTTTAGGTTGATTCTTTTTTCAGATGATTAATAGAAAAATTCCTCACGTCCACCAATCTATTTCAGAATTTTTGGAGTTCCATAAGTATTCCTTTTGATACAGATTGCTACAGACTATTCTGTTTTGACAGATTCTGTTTTTCGTGTGTTGATTGCTTATTTTGATGAATCTATGAGTAGTATCGGGGGGTATGAACCATAGAGAAGTTGGAATACAGTAGGTTTAACACCAATATAAATAAATAATGTGTTCATTACAGTACCTTAAAGTGGTGGTTTATTTTCTTATACTAACGGAGCTCATGAGATTTTCTGTTGAAGTTTTGTGTTGTGAAGTTTTCAAGTTTTTGGGTAAAGACTTGATGGATTTTGGAATAAGGAGTGTCAAGAGCCTAAGCTTGGGGATGACCAAGGCACCCCAAGGTAAAATTCAAGGACAACCAAAAGCCTAAGCTTGGGGATGCCCCGGAAGGCATCCCCTCTTTCGTCTTCGTCTATCGGTAACTTTACTTGAGGCTATATTTTTATTCACCACATGATATGTGTTTTGCTTGGAGCGTATTGTATGATTTGAGTCTTTGCTTTGTATTTTACCACAATCATCCTTGCTGTACACACCTTTTGGAGATACATGCATGAATCGGAATTTATTAGAATACTCTATGTGCTTCACTTCTATCTTTTGAGCTAGATAATTTTGCTCTAGAGCTTCACTTATATCTTTTTAGAGCGCGGTGGTGGTTTTATTTTATAGAAATTATTGATCTCTCATGCTTCACTTATATTATTTTGAGAGTCTTTTAGAACATCATGGTAATTTGCTTTGGCTATAAAATTAGTCCTAATATGATGAACATCCAAGATGGGCATAATAAAAACTATCATATAAAGTGCGTTGAATACTATGAGAAGTTTGATTCATTATGATTGTTTTGAGATATGAAGATGGTGATATTATAGTCATGCTAGTTGAGTAGTTGTGAATTTGAGAGATACTTGTGTTAAAGTTTGTGATTCCTGTAGCATGCACGTATGGTGAACCGTTATGTGATGAAGTCGGAGCATGATTTATTTATTGATTGTCTTCCTTATGAGTGGCGGTCGGGGATGAGCGATGGTCTTTTCCTACCAATCTATCCCCCTAGGAGCATGCGCGTAGTACTTCATTTTGATAACTAATAGATTTTTGCAATAAGTATGTGAGTTCTTTATGACTAATGTTGAGTCCATGGATTATACGCACTCTCACCCTTCCACCATTGCTAGCCTCTCTAATACCGCACAACTTTCGCCGGTATCATACACCCACCATATACCTTCCTCAAAACAGCCACCATACCTACCAATTATGGCATTTCCATAGCCATTCCGAGATATATTGCCATGCAACTTTCCACCGTTCCGTTTATTATGACACACTCCATCATTGTCATACTGCTTTGCATGATCATGTAGTTGACATCGTATTTGTGGCAAAGCCACCGTTCATAATTTTTCATACATGTCACTCTTGAATCATTGCACATCCCAGTACACCGCCGGAGGCATTCACATAGAGTTATCTTTTGTTATAAGTATTGAGTTGTAAGTAAATAAAAGTGTGATGATCTTTATTAGAGCATTGTCCCAGTGAGGAAAGGATGATGGAGACTATGATTCCCCACAAGTCGGAGTGAGACTCCTAACGAAAAAAAGAGGCCATAAAAAAAGAGAAAGGCCCAAACAAAAAAATGAGAGAAAAAGAGAGAAGGGGCAATGCTACTATCCTTTTACCACACTTGTGCTTCAAAGTAGCACTATGATCTTCATGATAGAGAGTCTCCTATGTTGTCACTTACATATACTAGTGGGAAATTTTTCACTATAGAACCTGGCTTGTATATTCGAATGATGGCTTCCTCAAATTGCCCTAGGTCTTTGTGAGCAAGCAAGTTGAATGCACACCCACTTAGTTTATTTTGTTGAGCTTTCATACGCTTATAGCTCTAGTGCATCTGTTGCATGGCAATCCCTACTCACTCACATTGATATCTATTGATGGGCATCTCCATAGCCTATTGATACGCCTAGTTTATGTGAGACTCTCTTCTCCTTTTTGTCTTCTCCACAACCACCATTCTATTCCACATATCGTGCTATGTCCATGGCTCACGCTCATGTATTGCATGAAGATTGAAAAAGTTTCAGAACATCAAAAGTATGAAACAATTGCTTGGCTTGTCATTGGGGTTGTGCATGATTAAATACTTTGTGTGATGAAGATAGAGCATAGCCAGACTATATGATTTTGTAGGGATAACTTTCTTTGGCCATGTTATTTTGAGAAGACATGATTGCTTTATTAGTATGCTTGAAGTATTATTGTTTTTTATGTCAATATTAAACTTTTATTTTGAATCTTATGGATCTAAACATTCATGCCACAATAAAGAGAATTACATTGAAAATTATGTTAGGTAGCATTCCACATAAAAAATTCTGTTTTTATCATTTACCTACTCGAGGACGAGCAGGAATTAAGCTTGGGGATGCTTGATACGTCTCCAACGTATTTATAATTTTTTATTGTTCCATGCTATTATATTATCCATTTTGGATGTTTAATGGGCTTTAATATGTTCTTGTATATTATTTTTGGGACTAACCTATTAACTGAAGGCCCAGAGTTTCTCTTTTTTTTTTGCCTATTTCAGTGTTTTGCAGAAAAGGAATACCAAACGGAATCCAAACTGAATGAAACCTTCGCGAGGATCTTTCTTGGAATAAATGCAATCTAGAAGACTTGGAGTTGAAGTATGAAACTCCGCGAGGCGGCCACGAGGTAGGAGGGCGCGCCCAGGGGGGTAGGTGCGCCCCCCACCCTCGTGGGCCCCACGGAGCTCCACCGACGTACTTCTTTCGCCTATATATACTCTTATACCCTAAAAACATCGGGGGAGCCACGAAACCACTTCTCCACCGCCGCAACCTTCTGTACCCGTGAGATCCCATCTTGGGGCCTTATCCAGCGATCTGCCGGAGGGGGAATCAATCACGGAGGGCTTCTACATCAACACCATAGCCTCTCCGATGAAGCGTGAGTAGTTTACCACAGACCTTCGGGTCCATAGTTATTAGCTAGATGGCTTCTTCTCTCTCTTTGATTCTCAATACAAAGTTCTCCTCAATGTTCTTGGAGATCTATTTGATGTAATACTTTTTGCGGTGTGTTTGCTGAGATCCGATGAATTGTGGATTTATGATCAAGATTATCTATGAATAATATTTGGTTCTTCTCTGAATTCCTATATGCATGATTTGATATCTTTGCAAGTCTCTTCAAATTATCGGTTTAGTTTGGCCTACTAGATTGATCTTTCTTGCAATGGGAGAAGTGCTTAGCTTTGGGTTCAATCTTGAGGTGTCCTTTCCCAGTGACAGTAGGGGCAGCAAGGCACGTATTGTATTGTTTCCATTGAGGATAAAAAGATGGGGTTTATATCATATTGCTTGAGTTTATCCCTCTGCATCATGTCATCTTGCTTAACGCGTTACTCTGTTCTTATGAACTTAATACTCTAGATGCATGCTGGATAGCGGTCGATACGTGGAGTAATATATAGTAGTAGATGCAGAATCGTTTCGGTCTACTTGACAAGGATGTGATGCCTATATTCATGATCATTGCCTAGATATTCTCATAACTGTGCGCTTTTCTATCAATTGCTCGGCAGTAATTTTTTCACCCACCGTAATACATGCTATCATGAGAGAAGCCACTAGTGAAACCTATGGCCCCGGGTCTATTTTACATCATATAAGTTTCCGATCTATAATTATAGTTTCCTATTTATTTTATTCTGCAATCTTTACTTTACAATCTATACAACAAAAATACCAAAAATATTTACTTTACTATCTCTATTAGATCTCACTTTTGCTCGTGACCGGAAAGGGATTGACAACCCCTTTATCGCATTGGTTGCAAGGTTCTTGATTGTTTATGCAGGTACTACGTGACTTGCGTGTAATCTCCTACTGGATTGATACCTTGGTTCTCAAAAACTGAAGGAAATACTTATGCTAGTTTGCTACATCACCCTTTCCTCTTCAAGGGAAAACCAACGCATGCTCAAGAGGTAGCACTATGAACACTAGATTACACATCAATAAGATGTATATCATACATACCTTTGTTCACTTTTCCATCCTTCTTATCCGCCAAGTATTTGGGGCAATTCTGCTTCAAGTGACCATTTCCTTTGCAGTAGAAGCACTTAGTTTCAGGCTTAGGTCCTGGGAGTGGCAACTTGCTTGCCATTTTTCTTGAAGTCCCCTTTTCTTTCCCCTACCCTTTTACTTAAAACTAGTTGTCTTGTCAACCATCAACACTTGATGCTCTTTCTTGATTTCTACCTTCGCCGATTTCAGTATCGCGAAGAGCTGAGGAATAGTTTTCGTCATCCCCTTGCATATTATAGTTCACCACGAAGTTCTAGTAGCTTGGTGATTGTGACTAGAGAACTCCATCAATCACTATCTTATCTGGAAGATTAACTCCCACTTGATTCAAGCGATTGTACTACCCAGACATTCTGAGTACATGCTCACTAGCTGAGCCATTCTCCATCTTGAAGTCAAAATACTTGTCAGAGGTCTCATACCTCTCGACATGGGCATGAGTCTGAAATACCAATTTCAACTCTTGGAACATCTCATATGCTCCGTGGCGTTCAAAACGTTTTTGAAGTCCCGGTTCTAAGCCGTAAAGCATGGTGCACTAAACTATCAAGTAGTCATCATACTGAGCTTGTCAAATGTTCATAACGTCTACATCAACTCCTGCAATAGGTCTATCACCTAGCGGTGCATCAAGGACATAATTCTTATGTGCAGCAATGAGGATAATTCTCACATCATGGACCCAGTCCGCATCATTGCTACTATCATCTTGCAGCTTTTCTCCAGGAACATATCAAAAAATATAAGAGCTATATCGCGAGCTATTGATCTAGAACATAGATATGCAAATACTATCAAGACGAAGTTCATGATAAATTAAGTTCAATCAATCATATTACTTAAGAACTCCCACTTATATAGACATCCCTCGAGTCATCTAAATGATCACGTGATCCAAATCAACTAAACTATGTCTGATCATCACGTGAGATGGAGTAGTCTTCAATGGTGAACATCTCTATGTTGATCATATCTCTATATGATTCATGTTCGACCTTTCGGTCTCCAGTGTTCCCAGGCCATGTCTGTACATGCTAGGCTCGTCAAGTTTAACCCGAGTATTCCGCATGTGCAAAACTGTCTTACAATAAATGTATGTGAACATAGAGCTTATCACACCCGATCATCACGTGGTGTCTCAACACGACGAACTGTCGCAACAGTGCATACTCAGGGAGAACACTTATACCTTGAAATTTTAGTAAGGGATCATCTTATAATGCTACCACCGTACTAAGCAAAATAAGATGCATAAAAGATAAACATCACATGCAATCAAAATATGTGACATGATATGCCCATCATCATCTTGTGCCTTTGATCTCCATCTCCAAAGCACCATCATGATCTCCATCGTCATCGGCTTGACACCATGATCTCCATCGTAGCGTCGTGGTCGTTTCGCCCACTATTGCTTCTACAACTATCGCTAACACATAGTGATAATGTAAAGCAATTACATGGCGTTTGCATTTCATAGAATAAAGCGACAACCACAAGGCTCCTGCCAGTTGCCGATAACTTTTACAAAACATGATCATCTCATACAATAACATATATCACATCATGTATTGACCATATCACATCACAACATGCCCTGCAAAAACAAGTTAGACTTCCTCTACTTTGTTGTTGCAAGTTTTACATGGCTGCTGCAGGCTTCTAGCAAGAACCGTTCTTACCTACGCATTCAGAACCACAATGGTGATTTATCAAGTTTGTTGCTTTAACCTTCAACAAGGACCGGCCGCAGTCAAATTCGGTTCAACTAAAGTTGGAGAAACAGACACCCGCCAGCCACCTTTATGAAAAACTAGTTGCATGTCTATCCATAGAACCGGTCTCATGAACGTGGTCATGTAAGGTTGGTCTGGGCCGCTTCATCCAACAATACCGCCGAATCAAAATAAGACGTTGGTGGTAAGAAGTATGACGATCACCGCCCACAACTCTTTGTGTTCTACTCGTGCATATCATCTACGCATAGACCTGGCTCTGATACCAATGTTGGGGAACATAGCATGCAATTACAAAAAAATCCTACGCTCACGCAAGAACGATCCAGGAGATGCATAGCAACGAGGGGGGAAGAGTGTGTCCACGTACCCTCATAGACCGAAACCGGAAGCGTTTGACAACGTGGTTGATGTTATCGAACTTCTTCTCGTTCCGACCGATCAAGTACCAAACGTACGACACCTCCGAGTTCTACACACGTTCAGCTTGATGATGTCCCTCGAACTCTTGATCCAGCAAAGTGTCAAGGGAGATTTTCGTCCACACGACGGCGTGGTGACGGTGATGGTGAAGTGATCCGTGCAGGGCTTCGCCTAAGCACTACGAAGATATGACCGAAGGCGTAAACTGTGGAGGGGGCGCCGCACACGGCTAACAATTGGTGGTGTGTGTTCTAGCGGTGACCCCCTCATATATATAGGTTGGAGGGGAGGAGAGGCGGCCAAGGGGGCGCCCCAAGTAGGAGGAATCCTACTTGGGCACCTCCCAATTCGGCCTCCCCCTTCCATATTCATCCGGAGGGGAAAGGGAAGAGAGAAGGAAGGGGAGGCCGAATTGCTCCCCTTCCTTTATCTCTTCCCCTCTTTCCTTCCCCCTTATTTTGGCCTACATGGGGTGCACCAGCCCCCCTTCTTAGCCCATTAGACCCATGTAGTTACCGGGGGGATGCCCGGAACCCCTTCCGGTGACCTGGTATGTACCTGGTACTCCCGGGACACTTCCGACGTCCGAATATCATCGTCTAATATATGAATCTTTACCTCTCGACCATTTCCAGTCTCCTCGTCATGTCCGTGATCTCATCCGGGACTCCGAACAACATTCGGTCACCAAATCACATAACTCATATAATAGAAAATCGTCATTGAACGTTAAGCGTGCGGACTCTACGGGTTCGAGAACTATGTTGACATGACCGAGACACCTCTCCGGTCAATAACTAACAACGGAACTTGGATTCTCATATTGGTTTCCACATATTTTACAAAGATCTTTATCGGTCGTACAGTAATGACGACATACGTTATTCCCTTTTTCATCGGTATGTTACTTGCCCGAGATTCGATCGTCGGTATCTTCATACCTAGTTCAATCTCGTTAACGGCAAGTCTCTTTACTCGTTCCGTAATACATCATCCCGCAACTAACTCATTAGTCACATTGCTTGCAAGGTTTATTATGATGTGCATTACCGAGAGGGCCTAGAGATACCTCTCCGATACTCGGAGTGACAAATCCTAATCTCGATCTATGCCAACCCAACAAACACCTTTGGAGATACCTGTAGAGCATCTTTATAATCACCCAGTTAGGTTGTGACGCTTGATAGCACACAATGTATTCCTCCGGTATCCGGGAGTTGCATAATCTCATAGTCAAAGGAATATGTATATGACATGAAGAAAGCAATAGCAATAAAACTGAACGATCAATATGCTAAGCTAACGGATGGGTCTTGTCCATCACATCATTTCCCAATGATGTGATCCCGTTCATCAAATGACAACACATGTCTATGGTTAGGAAACTTAACCATCTTTGATTAACGAGCTAGTCTAGTAGAGGCTTACTAGGGATACTATGTTTTTTCTATGTATCCACACATGTATCAAGTTTCCGGTTAATACAATTCTAGCATGAATAATAAACATTTATCATGATATAAGGAAATATAAAATAACAACTTTATTATTGCCTCTAGGGCATATTTCCTTCAGTTTCATGCATACATACACATAATAATAGAAAACCGTATTTAATTAGCACAAAATTAGGACAAAACAATTAGCATTGTTATTAAAGAATAAAGAAAATGAAAAAGCAAAAAAATCACACAATTAGGAAAAATATGCACTTTTCATAATATGTAGAATAAATATATAAGAATGAAGTTTCCATACTCTAATGTAATTCGTACATGTATACATTTACTCACACTCAACATCCGGAAATACATGTAAAGAAAAAAGCAAAACTCGACTTAAAATAGAAAAATAAAAGCATACACGTATAGAAAACAAAAGCAAACTCATGGAAAAAATATGCACACACGAAAGTCCAGCCCAAGAAGAAAATTGACTGACCCAAAATAGGGGTCAGTCAAATCCAAGCAGCCCAGTAAATCAGCAAAACAAGACAGAAAAAAAACTACACATATCTTAAAGCACGATCCAACGGCCAAAAAATTGATTCACCACAAAACTAAAAGTCAGCTGACTGAAATCTAGATAAAGTGTATGAAAAAACAAGGTCATTCAAAATGATCAGCCACACGACAGGATCTCTACAATCCTACCACAAACCCAATTCAAGAAGAGATTTAGGTATGTGCAATGACGTTGACGAGTTCAACTAATGGTCTAACATGTGACTTTCAACAAGGGTGCTTCACTCGCACGCCAACAGTACACTACAAAAAATACACTTCCGTGATGATACATGTTTGTCACAGTAGGTCACGTTTTCTGTCATGCATGTACATCCATGACAAATTTATGACAGAATCAAGATAGTCATACCTGTTCTATCGTAGAAGTGTTCCATGACATTACCAAAATTATCATCACGGAAGTGTCCACTTCCATGATCCTAAATCACGCGTCACCGAAGTGCTTTCGTCAAGGGTAACCGACACGTGGCGTCCACGGTAACGGAACACCGTTAAGCTATCGGGTCAGGTTTTGGATCCGATAACCCGTTAACAGCCAGGACCAATGGGGATTTTCCACGTGTAAAATTCTGATTAGCTAACGGAAACACGTGTCAGCTCCGCGTTGGCACAGGTGTCACTCATCCAATGGGCGAGATGCGCCTATGATATGCTGACACGTGGACCGGCCCAAAAGTGGCCCATAAAGTTTAAATGGGCCGGCCCAACTAAAGGCCCACTAGATGTTGCATTCGATAATGGGCCAGCCCAGCAAAAGGCCCACAAGACTTTTCGTATCATAATGGACCGGCCCAGCTAAGGTTCCACGAGATTTTACGGGCCATAATGGGCCGGCCCAGCTAAAGGCCCATGAGATTCTGCGGACCATAATGGGCCGGCCCAAATAAAGGCCCAACATTCTCAGTTAAGGCCCATACGACTAGTGTCAAATTGTCCCGTCAACGGCCTGTCCTAAACTTGTCATCATCGCGGGCCATGATCACTTCTAGCCCATTTACAGTCCGCTAAGTATATGGGCCGAATTACGGCCCGGTGTATTTCCGGCCTGTTAAAGGTCCTGCTTCATTTGGACCCATTTACAGGCCATTGAAACTTTCGGCCCATAAACGACCGTGAAGGATTTGGGTCATATTCGGCCATGTCTGACATTCGGCCTGTTAGCGGACTGCCATCGATTTGGGCCACTTTCGGCCTGTTGTGATTTTCGGCCTGTTAACGTCGGACGAAATCCATGGGCCATATGTGGCTCAACGTCACATCGGGCCCATTAACGGCCCATATAAAAATGACGATAATCTAGCCTGACCGAACTTCTGGCATGTTAAAGGCCCGTGTATTAGGTCGGCGCATTTACGGCCTGTCCGAATTTCGGTCTGTGAAAGATCTGCATCGTAAATGGGCCCAATCCCACTTTCGGTCTTTTAAAGGCCCATGTTTTTTATGGGCTCGATATATTTACACCTGTAAATGGCCTATTGTTACTGAGGGCCCAAATTATGTTTAGGCATGTTAAAGGCCCAGTATGTTATATCACAACAAAAGGCCTGTTGGCATAAAGTCTATAGTCCTTGCAGATAAAAGCACCATCAGATGTATAGAAGCACAGATCATTTGACCTGAGTGCTAATGTTTCAGGCTGTAGACTCTGATGGAGCAGCACGATCTTCACCTTTTTTCCGCCATTGCTCTTGAACAACGAAGCAAAATTATGATAGTCTGGTTTCAAAACCATTCATATCTTGACGACATTTGTCAACCACTATTCTTATTTCCAAAACGACGTCCATTAGGGATTGGACTTGTGTC
Source organism: Aegilops longissima (assembly GCA_021605205.1). NCBI lineage: Eukaryota > Viridiplantae > Streptophyta > Magnoliopsida > Poales > Poaceae > Aegilops > Aegilops longissima. Next base: position 524,185,491 of record CM038676.1, read on the forward strand.
TGGAGCATAGATATATCACTCTGTCTAGCAGGAAGATTTTGTTCAGTAGGCGATTTGGACGAGGTTGCCTTGACAACCAACCCAGAATTACGCAGGAAGGTGCTTTTTGCACGCTTAGTGGAGAGATCTTGGCCTTGCAGCAAGAGGTGACATTGTGCATGTGGTAGCCTCATCACCTTCGGTGGTTGTGGCTGTTCAATCATTTTTCCATAGCTTCCGAAAGTTTGAACTTGTAGATTAGTGTACCAGATAAGTTACTAATGAGACAAAAACAAACAAAGTAGGTTACACGTTTATACATAACTTATTTTGGTGAACTACTGTAATACATTAGCATGTATTGTAGTGCCAACTACATAATAAAATCACTTTCGGAACATATGTCCATGTAGCATGCCTACTGTATTGTCTATTTCCTCACATTCGTTGACATCTAAGGATAAAGAGACATGGTTTAAAGTAGGATGAACATAGTATGATATCATTCATATCATGGCAAACGGATATAAAACAAACATGTTATTTTATCATTGTGTGCGCACGTGAACATAACCACTAGAATACAGATCAAGACCAAAAGAATATCCTTCATCTCTTTTGAACCATGTAAGGTGAAATGATACGTTGAGACAACTGTGTATAAAAGTGAACAGAGTAACTGATATTGGTTGCAAACCAAGTAGTTAAATGAACACATCACAGTACCAATCAGTTCAAAGGCAGGAGGAGTAAGGACTTACAACAGCGGCTTGAACTGGTGTGCCCATGCCCTTCATCTTGCTGGTGTGGTAATCCTTGAAGATTTGCACTGCATTCGGTTCAGGTTCTTTTTGGTCTGCACAGGCTTTCCTCTGTATTTGGAACAAGTCAATATAGATACGATAATATGGCACAAAAAAAGAAGGAAGTAGCAGCTATTTACAAGAGCCTCGCAGTGTGCAATATAGCTACGAGATCCTGTTGTCTGTTGGAATTTCACTTTAGAACGGTTGGTCTTGTTCTTCAAACAGTTAGCCTAGAAGAAGATGCACTTGTAAGGCACATACGTAAATACTAGTTCAATATGTGGTCGGATCAAATACATATAGCCTACCTGATACTTTGGATCAGACCAGTGTTTAACGAGGGATGTCCAGTCTTCATCTGTAATATATTCCACTTGAGATGTTTGGGCGATTTCATTGTTAGCCTTGCCGTCAAAGTGAGATTTTCTAAGGCGGAACAGATACTGTCGCAGAGCAGACTGAAAAACATGAGTGCATGCTTGTTTAGTTGCATCATCTTTCGGTTCCAACTTGAACCTCATCTGTTGAAAAAAGAATGTGAGTCTTATTAGGAGGAAGCTAGAAAGTATGGGACAGAGCAAGACAATATTACTAATTGCGATGAATAACATTACTTACGGATAAATGGTCAAGGAAGGTGTTAAATTGGGTATTGTCTTTCTCATTCCTGTACTCGATCTACGTTGGGAGGATACGTGCATGACACCTAACGACAACTGCTGCCTCTGATACTAACTTGGCCGACTCTGTAGCATCACATGGCCTTTTTAAACCTGCCTCAAAATGGATCTCCATTCTTCCTCCTTTAGATTTTGTTAATCTGTCAAGCATTATCCCTGATGTCTATTTCCGCTTGCGTCATGGTGCTAGTTCAACAACGAATATGGAAAGTGTTAGTGTACATCAAACTGTGAGAGTACATATAAAGGAGCATGCAACTGCAACTTGACTCGGTCAGGTACCGTCTTGGTGTTGATGCTCATGAGGTTCATCTGATCTTGCCAAGTCTGTTGTGTCGTGATTAGCGAAGTAGTGTTAGGTGTGAAGGCAGCTTGGGAACTGGCCAGTTCCGGAGCAAACAAACGAGTAACTCATTGAGATGCTGGTACAGTTGAAGCGGATGCTGCATCTGGTGGAGCAGGTGATACTGTGTTTGTAGATTTAGCCGGTGGACTTGGACCTTCTACTGCACTATAAGTACCAGAAAAATCCGGAGGGCCGATCCTTTTCCGTTTCACCCTACGAGTAACACCAGTCCCTACTATATTATTTTCCTTGCTCTTTTTTAATTTTGCCATGTCAGGCCGTACCCACAACACAAAAGAATAAAATCGCTCTTCAGAACTCATTGATGCATGATACAGACAAGCAATACTTTCATGTAAAACAACCGTATGAGGATGGAATATGTAAGGAAAACAGGAAGGCATGACATATTCACAGCTACGATGTGTAAACTTGTCAGGACCCCGATTCCAAGTCACATCGATCTAGCCGGTAACACCTCATATCACTTTGCGGCCTCACGCACGGTATTCCCACGGGTGTCGCCTTACCATGGCCCGGGACCGTTTGCACCTTTTGGCTCACGTATATGATAGTGTCGCTAGCATCCATATGACAGAGAACCCGGGCCGACATGGCTAGTCGTGAACCCAAAGCGGCACTAACCCATGGGGACAGGCATACATGAATCACATCGAGCATGTCGGTGAGCAGCGTGAATCCGGCTGTAGCACTGGCTAACAGGACTCAGGGAACCCGGGCTGTAGCAGCTAGGAAGGACTCGGATGTCACGCGTGACATTTCCCGTAAGGACGGAACCACGAGAACGAAGTGAAACACATGCCGGCCACTCAAGTGTTCCAGAGTAGTAGTGCTGGGCTAGCATGACTCCGGTGAATCAGGCTGTAGCGGACTACTATGGCTCATGGAAGCACAACACTACATTTCCCCATAAGAGAGGCTACCAAGGATAAACAACTAGGTTGTCGGATCCCACACATACCAAGCATTTCAATCATACACACAATATGCTCGATATGTGTAAATACAACATGGCATCACAACATAACTCTACGACTCAAGTATTTATTTATTAGGCTCCGAGGAGCGAGATATTACAAACATGGGTCTCATGACCCAACATACAGAGCATACAAATCAAGGCACAAGCGGAAGCTTAACATGTCTGAGTACAGACATCTACAAATGAAAAAGGCTGATAAGCCTGACTAACTACCAGATCCTGCCGAGGGCACAAGATCGTAGCTGAGGTAACAAGCTAAACTCGAAGTCCACGCGGAACTACTAGTGAGACTGAAGTCTCTCTGCAAAAACATAAAATAGGCAAACGTGAGTACAAATGTACTCAGCAAGACTTACATCAGAACTAACTACATATGCATCATTATCAACAAAGGGGTGGTGGGGTTTAACTGCAGCAAGCCAGCTTTGACTCGGTGGCTATCCTGAACTATGACTGCAATTAACTCTTTTGAGGTGGCGCACACGAGTCCACATATTCACCATATCAATACACCACTATGGATCCGCTCCCGTCTACCTACGAGAACGCCATCCATAGCACTCACGCTTATCTTGCGAGTTTTAGAGTATCCACTTTCTCTTGTCTATGAACTGATATAGGCAACCCAGAAGTCCTTTTCCGCGGACACGGCTGTTCGAATAGATCATACTAACCCTGCAGGGGTGTACTTCTTCACACACGCTCTCGCTACTTACCACCATGTACATGTCATGTATCTCGCCAACCTTCAAGCGGAAGCCTGGCGAGGGAGTTGGCCATGACCTACCTAAACACTCAAGTCTCTAGTCCAGGTTATCGCCTATTCAGGTTCCATCCGCTGGGAGTCCGGCCGAGGTTTCCACATATGGCCCCGAATGATGTGTATAGGGTTCCGCGACACCAAACGGGCGCCCGCATGCCGATCCCACGTGCCTACCGCATCACAACCCACCCTCGGATCAGCACGCCCACGGCCTCCAAAGATACTACAAACACGAAACTACTTGCAACTCCCGGACATAGGACAAGGGTGGTTAAGAAGTCGAGAGGGCACTTAAGCATTCAATGCGTGGTAGTAACTGGTCATGGATCACAAACACAGAACTCAGTTCCTGAGGACGGCTTCAATGAGACAACCCACCATGTACTCCTACATGGCCTCTCACCGATACCTTTACCAAATTGTGTTCACACACTTAGCTCTCAACAGTAGGACATGTTCACACACCTCCAATTCATCCCCGATGAATCAGACCTGACAAACAAGCATGAATGAGTAGGCACATTAGGTATCAAACAACTCCTACTCATGCTAGTGGGTTTCATCTATTTACTGTGGCAATGACAGGTCATGCAGAGGATAAAGGGGTTCAGCTACCGCAGCAAACAACAGATGAATCGTTGTTGTTCTAATGCAGTAAAAAAGAGCAGGAGTGAGAGAGTGGGATTGTATCAGAATGAACAAGGGGGTTTTGCTTGCTTGGCACTTTCGAAGATAATATAGCTCTTCATCAGTGTCATCGATCTCATCGTCGAAACCACGTCTATCGAGAGGGGACAAATACCGGCAACAGAGAAGAAACACAATCAAAGCAATGCACAATATGATGCATGATCATGACATGGTAAAATGAGTGTGTTGGGCTAATGCAACTACAACCAGATGGGTTTGAGCTATTTTGAACCAAAGATTCAAAGTTCAAACACATTTGTGATCTTAAATAGTGCTTTATCATGTTTTTCACTAAACAGCAAGTTAACTTGTTTAAACATGCATGAAACTAGTACAGATGGTTAGATTGGATTTTTCTGATCATTTTTCATATATAAATTATTTCATTTGGAGTTACGGTTGAATTACTATGAATTTTAGAAGTTTGCACTATTTTCTGGAATTTCGTGAATTAAATTAGATCGAGAAAATGACTTATAGCGTCAGCTCTGCGTCACTGTGACGTCAGCTGGTCAACTGCGGCCGACCAGGTCAAACCTGACCAGTGGGGCCCATTGGTCAGTGACTCGGGGCTGGTTAGTGTCACAGACAAGTGGGCCCAGTCAAAGTCCACATCAGCTTGGTCAAAGCTGACGTGTGGGGCCACTGTGATTAGTTAAGACTAAACAGGAAACTAACTGTTGTTGATTAAGGGCATGGGGCCTGTCGGTGTCAAAACCGGCGGATCTCGGGTAGGGCGTCCCGAATTGTGCGTCTAGGCAGATGGTAACATGAGACAAGGGACACGATGTTTACCCAGGTTCGGGCCCTCTTGATGGAGGTAAAATCCTACGTCCTTCTTGATTGATATTGATATTGTGGATGTTTACAAGAGTGGATCTACCACGAGATCAAGGAGGCTAAACCCTAGAAGCTAGCCTATGGTATGATTGTAAGGATTGTTGTGATCGTAGTCCTACGAACTAAAGCCATCCGGTTTATATAGACACCGGAGAGGGCTAGGGTTACATAGAGTCGGTTACAATGGTAGGAGATCTACATATCCGTATCGCCAAGCTTGCCTTCCACGCCAAGGAAAGTCCCATCCGGACACGGGGTGAAGTCTTCAATCTTGTATCTTCATAGTCTTGGAGTCCGGTTGATGATGATAGTCCGGCCGATGATAGTCCGGCCGATGATGGTAGTCCGGCAATCCGGACACCCCCTAATCCGGGACTCCCTCAGTAGCCCCTGAACCAGGCTTCAATGACGATAAGTCCGGCGTGTATATTGCTTGGCATTGCAAGGCGGGTTCCTCCTCCAAATGATAGAAGATTGTGAACACCAGGATAGTGTCCGGCTCTGCAAAATAAATTCCACATTCCACCGTAGAGAGAATAATAATATATACACGAGTTCAATCTGCTGACGTTTTCCGTGGCATGACGTCACACCACTACCAAGCCATTACTCAAATTGTTTTTTACTTTACCACCTCAGCGCATTTAGCGAAGCGGTTTCCTTGGCACGTCTTGTTGAAGCGGATCGTGTTTCCCTTAATCCGGGATTTTCATCAATACGGGCGTGGCTAACCCAACCGCGTCATTGATGGTGACGCTTGGGAGATAAGCGAGTTTTACCAGGCCGGTGGGGGACGCGTAAGACTTCGCCCGCCCATATAAGGGATAAGGATTCACCTTCTCACCTACGCCTTCTTCCTTCTTTGCTTATCCATCTCCGCGCACTCGAGCTCCAGCACCCAAGTTCGCGCATCTCGTCTCCACCTTCTCCGACCATGTCCGGAGCGGGAGGTAAATGGTTGGCCTCCATCGTTATGGCTCATCCCCACCCCCAGGCCCCATGAGAGGGTTGTCTTTCTTTCCCACTTCCTCCGCGGACTGGGCTTTCCACTTCACCCCTTTGTCCGGGGGCTCATGTTCTACTACGGCCTGGATTTCCATGATCTGGAGCCGAACTTCATCCTCAACATCTCGGCGTTTATCGTCGTGTGCGAGGCCTTCCTCTGCATCCAGCCCCACTTTGGCTTGTGGCTCAAGACCTTCAATGTCAAGCCGAAGGTAGTGAAGGGCATTCAAGCGGAGTGCGGAGGCGCCATGTTGGGCAATATGCCCAACGTCCTTTGGTACAAAGGGGCCTTCGTGGAATCCATCAAGGGGTGGCAATCGGGGTGGTTCTACATCACCGAGCCACGTGACCCTAAATGGGCGGCGGCCCCCGAGTTTAGGTCTGGTATCCCCACGCAGCTCACCTCCTGGAAAGAGAAGGGCTTGCTGTGGGGTAGTTTGAAGGAGCCGACGGGACTCCAAGCCTGTATCAAGAAGCTGGTGAAGAAGCTCGGGCTGGTTAACGTGGTCCAAGTCATGCTCGTCCGCGGATTCTCCCATGCCAAGGCGGGCATTCAATCTATGGGAGTTCGATCCGGAACAGCACCAGCGCTGAACAAGCTCTTGACACAACGTCTGAAGGCGCTGGAAGGTGCTGTTCAAGGGCGCCAAGCCCCGCATCCGCGATCAAGATCGCGATTTCGCTCATGGCCTTGGTGACGAGGTAAGTGATTCTACCCCTTTATGGGACACTCGTTTTCCATAGTTTGACTCTATGCGGGTTTTAATTTCCCCTTTTCCTTTGACAGGACTAGATTACCTGTCCGGCTCCTATGCCAGAAAACCTATTAGATGCTCGTCTAGCGAGGCTGCTGGTTCCGGCACCGCACGTGGTGCTGGAGAAGAAGACCAAGAAGGAGGCCACGAGTGCTCGAAAGAGTGCCCGCTTTCAGGTGTCCGACGACTCCGGGGCTGACTCCTCCCCCGAAAATGAGGAGGAGGAAGAGGACTCTCTCCCAGAGGAGGGAGAGAGGAAGAGGAAGGCTTCCCCAACAGGGGAGGCCAAAGGGTCCAAGAGGGGAAGGACTATTCCCCCGGACGGCTCCGCCAACATCAACATTGGCGAGGAAGAATGGCCTTCAAGGGCCAGGCCTCCGGCGAGATCGTAAGTATCTGGATTCCTGAATGATTTATAATTTCTTTTTCTGCGTCACATAGTGTCATTCTAATGCCGCATGCTGCCTGTAGTCCGGCGGTGATGATCTCCCGCTTCATCGAAGCGGGTCGTTGGCTCGTCGGATGTAGACTCCATCCCGACCGCCTCCACCCCTCGCGACACCGAGGGCCGAGGTGGGATCCCGAAGGACCCATCGGGGAGGCTCGGGCGCCACAAGGCGTCCTCCGGACTTTGCGCCGGACTCCTAGCAGAACCCGCAGTGGTTCCGGAGTCCGGCGGCCCCTTCGAGCGAAGGGCAAGACCGTGGCGCCGCGGCTTCCGTCCCAACCGGGCGCGGGTAATTTGTTGGGCGCTGCAGAGCCCTTCCATCGAGAAGAACACCGCACTATTATGAGTGCGGTGATTGAAAAGTGCAGCTTCGCCAAGGGCGGGCTGACCGAAGCTCTGCAATAGCCTTCTATCGGCTTTGAGGTAAGAAGTTAAAAATATGCAATGTAATACTGCATAGACAGTAGCCCCTGATGCTCGGTTCGGTGTTCGAAAAGAAAAGCTGGACTGAGGATCTGAAACAAGATATACGCAGGGTTGCTAAAAATTATGTCAATATGGGTTGCAGGCTGCGCTGCTGACCTCTGCCGCCTGATCGCGGAGGTCGGTGCGTTGAAGCAGGAGCTCGGCGGTCGGGCAAGAGCTCGGCCGCGCCAGAAGCAGCTCAAGGCAAAGAAGGTGAGCAACACCACTTTGAATTTGTACCTTCTGAGAAAAGGATTTAGGTTGCGACAAAAATAACAAGGATAACATGGGTGCTGCGGGGCCACGAGCGAGGTGGCGGCCTGAAGAAGGCCGTGTTCGCGACCGAACATAATCGGCCACGGAGGCAGGGGAGTGAGAAAAGCAGGAGGCGCGGGTGGCGGTGGTTCAGCAAGAGCTCCGGGCTCTCATGGAAAATCATGAGAGTTTGGGCGTGACTCAAAGACTTCGAGAGTCCGAGCTTGCCTCGGCTCTCGAAAGTGCTAAAACCGCCAAGGCGAGGCCCATAAGTCCCTTCAGAGGTTGAATTGATGAAGAAGATAGCGGCGGGTAAGGCATTTTTCATGCAAAGCAAGCATGTGAATGTAAATTACGTGTTACTTACCCGGTTTGGGGCTCTCGAGGGGTTTGCAGATCTGCCTTGCAGGCGTGTACGATGCGCCGCATTCTACCGAGCCGAGGAGGGAGCTCAGCGGAGAAGGTCTTACGGTCTCGGTATCTTTGAGGCCGGCCATCCGGTGCCCCTAGCGACCAGTGAAGCAGCTGGTCGAACTTCCTAAGGTGGCGAGCAGGCCATGATGGGCCTCATAGTCCGGTGTGGCCTAGAGAGGCCATGCACAGGAGCTACTTCGCCTCGTCGACGGCTGGTGGATCGTGCCCTGGTGGAGGTTATCAAGCGCTCCGCTTGTATTGAAGGTGCTCGTCGGGCCCTTGCCGCGCAAAGGTGCATTAGGGCAAGCTGGATGCGGAGAAGCTAATCAGCGACGCGCCACCAGCGGGCAAGGAGCATCGTATGCCGAAATTTACTATAAGGCTGTCTGAAGGGTGCCCGCAAGATTGCGGATGAGTGCCCAGGGATGTAATTTTGAGTGAATTAGCAATGTGTTATCACATGCGCTGAAAAGTTTGTTCATATCGCTTAGCAACGCTTGTTTAATTTAAAATATTACCTTCATGCGGCCGTTTATTAAATCTGAGAGATGGCAAGTCGTAAACCCGCCCCCATGCCAGAGTCTTTGGGGTGTTCGGGATAAACTTGAGCACTCTTGTTCCCATTTTGGGTCCATCTATGGGGCGCTCAACACAACGAACAAGGCAACGGACTTATAGTGCTTGAACACTCTCCTTAGCCATAGAATTCTATAATTTTAAATTTGGTGAAGCCCCTAGTATTCGGAAGACCGAATTGGGCGCTACCACGCCTTCATCGGACATAATCCGAACTTCGCTCGAGCGGCGTAGGTCTTTAAGGACCGAAAGGACCTCTCGAACAGCGACCTGTCTCACGCCTTATCATGCGGTCAGTTTTAGCTTTCTCCAGAGGCGTTAACCCGGCTCAACCGGGCGCAATCGCGATGGATCTCCAGTGCTACCTTAGCCGATAGAGCGGGCGTAAGGTGCCAAACATGGGGCCGGGCAAACCCAACTATTGACCCAAGACATGATTGAGCTGATTCATATAATGCTATAAGTTCGGGTGCCGCACTTGTGAAAGTGTCGGACTTTATCACACCATAAAGCGGAGGACACAAGCCCTGGTGTATTTGGCGTACCAAGATGCACAGGTGCAACATGTAAATAAATGAACATATATATATAAAAGTAATGCAATTATAGGCAAAAAGTGCTGCATTTTATTCGAGAAGATATGCTATCGGTGGAATGATACAAATAGTCACGGAAAGCAAGGGATGGACGAATTAAAGGCGTCTCCCTCGAGGGTAGGCAGCGGAATGTTGTATTTTAACAAATTTAATGCTCGTGATGGAGACCACCGAGTGTTAAATCGTGGCCTTTGTCCTTCCCTGGCTGTTGCATCATGAGTTGGCAGGTTCGCCACGGACTGAGTTCTGTATAAAAAGAAAAAAAAAGCGACACACTTGGGAGCCCTGGTGTGGTCGAACCGCACTCTGGGTCTGTTGTGGTCGTGCCTTCCCCTATGCCCATGGTATCTCCGGCGTAATTATGTCTGTGGAGAGTTTGTCTTGCAATTTTGCGAGGGCTGGGGTTGGGGCCGCATTGCTCTGGCGTGCGGAACGTGCGGGTGGTCTTAGTTGATGTTGCTCCGGCGCGTTTGGTGCGTGTCCGGTCGTTTAACGGCGGACTCGAAATTGCCTTAAAAGCTGCTCAGTACTTCTGCGCGAGAGCCGCTGTATGTTCCTCCGTTCGGAGGGCGTTCCGTGTTTCCATTGACCGTGATGACTCCACGAGGGCCTGGCATCTTGAGCTTAAGCTATGCATAATGCGGCACGCGTTGAATTTTACAAGCGCGTTCGTCCGAAAGCGAGCGTGATAGCCGCTGCGAGCGGGACTATGTCGAAGATTAATTCCTCGCTCGGAAATTATCCGGGATCCAAGACCACTTCGATGTAATCGAGCACATACAATTGGCCTCGACACCTGTTATGGCGCCTTTGAAGGTCGTCGTTGTAGGTTTAATCCTTGAAGGGTCTATGCCCATCTTGCGCCTTGTATCCCGATAAAGCAGGTTCAGCTCTGCCGCCGTCCATCGGGACTCGTGAGGTGAAATCCATCAGCGATTGGGTCTAAAACCAATGCGGCGAATCCGCCATGGCGGATACTGGTCGGATGGTCTCTTCGATCGAAAGTGATCGGGCAAGAGGACCATGGGTTGAATTTTCGGGCGACTAGCTCCATCGCGTATACGTCCCTTAGTGCACGCTTCCGCTCCCTTTTGGGAATATGCGTTGCGTATATCATGTTTACCGTCCGAACTTGAGGGGGGAATCCCTTTTGTCCTCTGTTGTCGGCGGCCGGGTCTCTTCCTCGTCATCGCTGTGTAGCCCCTTGTCACTGTTTTCGGCGATTAATTTGCCTTCCTGCTTGAATACCCAACAATCTCTGTTGGTATGGTTAGCTGGCTTTTCGGGGGTTCCATGTATTTGACAAGAGCGGTCGAGTATTCGGTCCAAATTGGACGGGCCCGGAGTGGTTCTTTTGAATGGCTTCTTCCGTTGACCGGGTTTGGAGCCTCGGAATCCGGCGTTGACTGCCATATCCTCATTGTTGTCGCCGTTAATGCGGCGTTTGTTTTTGTTTCGACGCAACATGCCATTGCGGTCCTTGGTATCTGGACTGCCAGCGTTTTTGCTGAGGTTGTTACTGCGAGTGAGCCAGCTATCCTCTCCCGCACAGAAGCGGGTCATGAGGGATGTGAGGGCTGCCATGTATTTCGGCTTCTCTGTCCTAGGTGCGGGCCAGCCACTCGTCGCGGATGTTATGTTTGAAGGCAGCGAGTGCCTCTGCATCCGGACGGTCGGCGATTTGATTTTTCTTTGTTAAGAACCGTGTCGAATTGCTGGCCGATTAAATGCAGCTGCTGGATTATGTGGCTTAGGTCATCTGCGTCCGGTGGTCGCTTTATACGTGCCTTGGAAGTTGTCGAGGAATGCGGCTTCGGGTCTTCCCAAAGATCAATTGACTCTGCGGGCAGGCTGTTAAGCCAATGCCGAGCTGGTCCTTTAAGCAAGCGGGAGATATTTGATGGCGTGAAGATTGTCGCCGGGCCATGTGTATATGGAGGAGATAATCCTCAATCCAGACCCGCTGAAGTCTGTTGTGCTATCGTAGGATTCAATGTTAGCGGGTTTAAATCCTTGAGGATTTGATGATCCATTACTTCGTCGGTGAAGCGTAGTGGGTGTCTTGGCGCCTCTGTATTGAGAAATATCGTGGCGTAGCTCGAGAGCGTTATCTGCTGTGTTGACCCGGCGGAGTAGTTGTATCCGGTGCGGCGGTATTAAATGCGTGGGTGGTGGGCGTCCACGTGATCCATAGATAGATCTGGATTGTCTTGCCTTGTTCTCAATATATCTACAAAGTCCGGCGCGTCCCCGTGGCTTCCTGCTTTTAGAGCGATGCGAGGGTGCGGTTTTGGTGGAGGGCTTGCACGCCTCTCTATCGCGCCACGAGGTGGTCGGTCTGCCGTATCGTCTTGCTGGTGATGCTGCCTCCTCTAATCGGGGAGCAACTTGCGTTTTAGGTAACTTTTGGAGGCGTTGAGTTCATACTCTTGACCCACGAGGACCTCGGTCCATCTGTCGGCCATGGGTCTTGATCAGCTTGAAGCTGTTGTTGCTTTTCTTTAGGCTGTTTGCCGTGGCCATTAGCCTGCGTCTGAAACGCTCTTGTTCGACGGGATCCTCAGGCACGACGAATTCGTCGTCGCCGAGGCTTGCCTCCTCTCCGGAGGGAGGTAAGTAATTGTCATCCTCGACCTCTTCGTCTGCCGCCCTCTCCTGAGGGCTTGCTTCTGCCCCCTCCTGTGCTGGATCGTGCTGGAGGGAGTTGTCTTTGGCACTTTCTGGGGTGTTATTATCTCCTGTGCCGGAATCTCCATTCTTGCCGTGGCGGTATTTAGAGCGGCGCCTCTAACGTTGGCGCTTGGGCTGTTTCTTTAAGGAATCGGCCTCCGCTGCTTCTTCGCCGTCCCCATCTTTTGGGGTGTCCACCATGTATATGTCGTATGACGAGGTGGTTTTCCAGTGTCCTGTAGGCACTGGTTCTTGGTAGTCTCCGGCATCGTCGTCGATACCGTCGATGTCTTCGGAGTCATAGTCGAGTACGTCGGTTAAATCATCGACGGTGGCTACGAAGTGGGTGGTGGGTGGGATCTGAATTTCTTCGTCATCCGCGTCCCAACCGTCCCGGCCGTAGTTCGGCCAGGCTCTCGGATAGTGAGAGATGCTTCAATGAATTTATGATATCGCCAAAGGCGAGTCTTGAAAGATGTCCGCAGCGGTGAATTCCATGATCGGCGCCCAATCGGATTTGACTGGCAGGGGCGCAGGAGGTTCGGAGTCCGGCACCTCGGAGTCATGGGCTTTATGTGGGACAAGGCAAGTGTTCGGCTACATCGCCGTAGAAATTGCGGCTCCCGAGGCGGTGTCCAGCCATCCGTCCTCGATTCGAGTGATCGGCTCCGGACTATGAGTCGGAGCGGATCCGAATCTGCGACCTCAAGGTGTTGTCCGTGGCGAGTTAGGTCATGCCCATCGTGACAGCGCGGCACGCTTCGGTTGTGGCTCAGATCCATCGAGGATCAAGTCCCGCGGATATCGACCGTGAAGTTTAAGCTTCAAACCTGACTGACGGCCAGGGCGTAGCTTCGATCTGCTCGGATGGCCAAGCGAGTTGGCCCGCTGTGCGAAGCCGCCGAATACGAAGATCTGTCCGGGGAGAAAGGTCTCACCCAGGATTGTGTCGTTATCGATTGAAGAGGCCATCATGCCTATCGGTGACGACACAAAGGAACTCTCAATGAAAGCACCAATGTCGGTGTCAAAACCGGCGGATCTCGGGTAGGGGGTCCCGAACTGTGCGTCTAGGCGGATGGTAACAGGAGACAAGGGACACGATGTTTACCTGAGTTCGGGCCCTCTTGATGGAGGTAAAACCCTCGTCCCGCTTGATTGATATTGATATTGTGGATGTTTACAAGAGTGGATCTACCACGAGATCAAGGAGGCTAAACCCTAGAAGCTAGCCTATGGTATGATTGTAAGGGTTGTTGTGATCGTAGTCCTACGAACTAAAGCCATCCGGTTTATATAGACACCGGAGAGGGCTAGGGTTACATAGAGTCGGTTACAATGGTAGGAGATCTACATATCCGTATCGCCAAGCTTGCCTTCCACGCCAAGGAAAGTCCCGTCCGGACACGGGTTGAAGTCTTCAATCTTGTATCTTCATTGTCTTGGAGTCCGGTTGATGATGATAGTCCGGCCGATGATAGTCCGGCCGATGATGGTAGTCCGGCAATCCGGATACCCCCTAATCCGGGACTCCCTCAGGGCCCATATGTAAGTGGGTCGGGAGGTTAATTAGTGGGTAATTAGCGCTAACTTGATGGCCACGTCGACAGTCGCTGGAGCCTCGCCGGCGGTGACCTCGAACCGCAGCGGAGTTTGCTCGGAACTCGCCAGAGGCGACAGAACGACGCGCCAAGGCACCAGAATATAGGTCGTGCCCGTGCGCATCTAGGGAGACCAACGGGAGGTGCGGGGGTGGCCGGAGTTCATCGGAGTGGAGCCCGCGGCGGCTGCCGGAGTTCGGGGTTGGTGCGGGTTAGTGCTACGGTGTGCAAATGAGCGAGGTGAAGGGCTAGCGGAGTGCTACACGATGCGGGGAGCAAGTTAGGCACGCCAGGGTGACCAAATGGTCACCGGAGCTACGCCGACGGCGAGCTCAGGCGGCGGCGTGCTACGGCCAGCTACGAATCGACGGCTACGGCGAGCGGCAAGCCACGGGGTTAGGGGCAAAGCATGCAGAAGATCACGGTGGGTCGGATGAGGTAGACGACGAGCTTGGGGAGGCGGAGACGGAGGCGAATCAGCGCGTGCGGCTTCCGGCGATCGAGGAGGAAGAAGATGAGGCAGCCGGCGATGCAGGCCATCCCAGCGCTCGGGGCCAGGGTGGGGCGAAGCGGCGGACGATGGCGGAGACCGTGGACAGCATGGGGAGGCGAGGGGAGCATGGTGGCTGTGGCAAACGGCGTCAGCGACGGCGAGCTCCGCTCGGGTGTGAGCAACAGAGGAGGGCGACAGTGTTCGGGGAGGAGAGGACGGGTGTCGGTGTCAAAACCGGCGGATCTCGGGTAGGGGGTCCCGAACTGTGCGTCCGGACACGGGACGAAGTCTTCAATCTTGTATCTTCATAGTCTTGGAGTCCGGCTGATGATGATAGTTCGGCTATCCAGACACCCCCTAGTCCGGAACTCCCTCAGTAGCCCCTTAACCCGGCTTCAATGACGATGAGTCCGGCGCGTATATTGTCTTCGGCATTGCAAGGCGGGTTCTTCCTCCGAATAATTTATAGAAGATTGTGAACACCAGGATAGTGTCCGGCTCTGCAAAAATAAATTCCATATACCACTGTAGAGAGAATACTGTTACACAAGATCAATCTGCTGACATATTTTGTGGCGTGACGTTGCACCACTACCAAGCCTTTATTCAAATTTTTTTACTGTTCCACCTCAGCACGTTTAGCGAAGCGGTTTCCTTAGCACGTCTTGTTGAGGCAGAGATCGTGTTCCCCTTATTCCGGGATTCCCATCAATACGGACGTGAGTAACCCAACCAAGCCATTGATTGTGGCGCTTGGGAGATAAGCGAGTTTTACCAGCCGGTGGGGACACATGTTTTTGTCCGCCCATATAAGGGGATAAGGATCCAGCCCTTTTACATGCGCCTTCTTCCTCCTTGGCTTATCCATCTCCGCGAACTCAAGCTCTAACGCCCAAGTCCGCACTTCTCACCTCAACCTTCTCCAATTATGTCCGGAGCGGGAGGCAAGTGGATAGCCTCCTCCGTCACGGAGGGGCAGATCCAGAAGCTGCGCGACGCCGGATATCTGTCCAAGAACATCGCGATCGGCTCCCCGACGAGGAGAGCTCATCCCCAACCCAGGCCCCATGAGAGGTAGTATTTCTTCCCCATTTCCTCCGTGGACTGGGCTTCCCTTCATCCCTTTGTGCGGGGCTCATGTTCTACTACGGCCTAGATTTCCATGATCGGCCCCAATTTCATCCTCAACATCTCGGCGTTTATCGTGGTATGCGAGCATTCCTCTGCATCCAGCCCCACTTCAGCTTGTGGCTCAAGACCTTGATGTCAAGCGAAGGTTGTGAAGGGCAGCCAAGCGGAGTCGGAGGCGCCATGGTGGGAAGGATGTCCCACGTTACGTGGCTGGAGGGTACTTTCGTGGAAACCATCAAGGGGTGGCAATCGGGGTGGTTCTACATCACCGAGCTGTGTGACCCTGATTGGGCAGCGGCCCCCGAATTTAGATCTGGTATTCCCACACGGTTCTCTTCCTGGAAAGAGAGTGGCCGAATTTGGGGGGATTCGGAGGAGCTGACCAGACTCAAGCACGTATCCGTAAGCTGGTGGACAAGAAGCTCAAGCTTGTCAGCGTAGTCCAGTCATGCTCATCCGCGGATTCTCCCGTGCCAGCGACGGGGCTTTAATATGTGGGAGTTTGATCCGCGCAGCACCGGACCCTGGCGGGCTCTTGACACTACGTCGAAGATGTCCGGAAGGTGCTGTTCAAAGGCGCCGAAGCTCCGCATCCGCTATCAAAGATCGCGGATTCTACTCGCGATGTCCAGTGACGAGGTAAGTGATTTCACCACTTTTTTCCATAGTTTGGCTCTATCACGGGATCTAAACTCCCTTGCCTTTGATAGGAATGGCTGGCGAAGGCGAGCGGATTACCTGTCCGCCCCATTGCGGAGGACCCAGCGGACGCCCGCCTAGCGGGGCTGCTTGGCTCCGGCACCCGTGGTGCGGAGAAGAAGGCCAAGAGGCGGCCACGGGGACTCGGAAGAGTTCCGTTTTCAGGTGCTATCGGATGATGAATCCGAGGCCGACTCCTCCCACCAAGGTGAGGGGAGAAGAAGAAGCCTCTCCCCCGGCGAAGGAGAAAAGAAAGGAAGGCCTCCCCAACAAGGGAGGCGAAGGGTCAGAAGGAAAAACTCTCCCTCCGGACTGCTCCGCCAGGCCAAAGATGGCACAGCGAAGATCGGCATCCAAGGGCCAAGCCCTGGCGAGATCGTAAGTATCCGGACTCCGAATAACCTCATGGTTTTTGTTTTCGCCACATAACGTCTTTCTAATGCCGCATACAACCCTGCCGTCCGCCCAAGGATGATCTTCCCCTTTCGCCGGCGGGTCCTTGGAGTGCGTCGGATATGGATTCCTTCCGACCGCCTCCACCCCGTGCAGCAGACGGCCGAGTGGGATCCTGAAAGGACCCACCAGGAGGGAGGCCCGGAGGTGTCGCAGGACACCCTCCGGACTGTGCACGGACTCAGCCCGGAGGCCGCGGTGGCTCCGAGTCCGACGGGCGACCCTTCGTAAGAAGGGCAAGACGAGACGCCGGCTGCCTCCGTCCAACGGAGGTGCGGATAATTTGCTTTGGGCGCTCAATGGCGCCTCCATCGAAGAAACACCGCCTTTATTATGAGTGCGGTGATTCAGAAGGTTCAGCTCGCCAAGAGCGGGCTGACCGAAGCCTGCAATAGCCTTCTAACAGGCTTTGAGGTAAGAATTTCAATATATGTAAAATGGTACCGCATAGACAGTAGCCCCTGATGCTCGGTTCGGTGTTCAGAAAGAAAAGCCGGACTGAGGATGTTTAGAAAGATAAACGTAGGAGCCATAAAAATATGTCAATATGGGATTGCAGGCTGTGGTGCTGACCTCCGCCGCACTGACTGCAGAGGTCAATACTTTAAAGAAAAACCTCGAGCGGTCCGAGAACGAGCTCGGCCATGCCAAGAAGCAGCTCGAGGAAAAAGAAGGTGAGTAATATCTTATGAAAATTGTACCTTACAGAAAAGGATTTGGTTGCAAGAAAAAATGACAAGGATAACGTGGGTATTGTAGGGGCCGCTAACGAGGTGGCGACCCTGAAGGAGGCGGTGGCCGCGGCCGAGCGTAATGCGCCCGTGGAACACACCGAGCGAGAGAAGCAGGAGGCGCGGGTGGCGGAGGTACAGCAAGAGCTCCAGGATCTCGTGAAAAAACATGAGAACTTGGAGCGTGACTCGAAGACTCGAGTCTCGAGCTTGCAACGACTCTTGAGAGTGCCAAAACCGCTAAGGCCAAAGCCTACAAGGCCCTCCAGAGATTGAGCGGTGAAGAAAATAGCGGCAGGTAAGGCATTTTTCATGCAGAGTAAGCATGTGAGTGTTAATTACCTGTTGCTTACCCAAATTGAGCTCTCGGGGCCGTTCGCAGAGCTTCCTCGCAGCGTGTCCGATGCTGCCGCATTCTACCGGGCGAGGAGGGAGTTCAGCGGAGAAGGTCTTCTGTCTCGATATCTTTGAGGCGGACATCCGTGCTTTTAGAGACCAGCTGAAGCAGCTGGTCGAGCTCCTAAGGCGGCCGAACAGGCCATGAAGGGCCTTATAGTTGGCTGTGGCCTAAGGAGGCCATGCACAGGAGCTACTTGACCCTGTGTGGCAGCTGGTGGATGCGTGCCCATGGGTTGAAGTTATCAAGCATTCCGCTTATATCGAGGGTGCCGTCGGGCCTTGCCCGCATAAAGGTGCCTTTGGGCAAGATGGATGCCTGAAGCTTGTGACGGACCCGCCACCAGAGGGCAAGGAGCATCGCACGCCCGAGATGTATTATAAGAGTGTCTTTGAAGGCGCCCGCACTATTGCGGGTGAGTGCTCCAAAGATGTAATATTTGAGTAGACTCGCATTTTGTTATCTGTCGCGCTGAAAACTTAGTTCATATCGCTAAGCAACGATTGTTAATTTAAAATATTACCTTACATGCGGCTGTTTATCAAATCGAGAGATGGCAAGTCGTCGGCTTGAGCCCCATGCCACGAAGTCTTTGGGGTGTTTGGGATAAACTTGAGCGCTCTTGTTCCTATTTTTGGGTCCATCTAGGGAGGCGCTCAACACAACGAACAAGGCAACCAGACTTATAATGCTTGAACACTCTCACTTAGCCATAGAATTCTATAATTTTAAATTTCGTCGAAGCCCCTAGTCTTCGGAAGGCCGAATTTGGGGCGCTATCCACGCCTTGGCCGGACAGTATCCGGCTCCTCGCTCTAAGCGGCATAAGTCTTTAAGGACTCGCAAAACCTCTCGAACAGCGACCGGTCTCTCGCCTCATCATGACGGTCAGTTTTAGCTTTCTCCACTGAGGCGTTAACCCAGCCAAACTGGGGCGGAATCGCAGTGGTTCTCCGGTGCTACCTTAGCCGATATAGCGGGCGTAAGGTACCAAAACACGGAGCCGGGCAAACCCAACTATTGACCCAAGACATGATTGAACCGATGCATATAGTGCTATAAGTTGGTGCCGCACTTGTGAAAGTGTTGGACTCATCACACCATAACGCTGGAAACATAAGCCCTGGTGTATATTAGCCATACCAAAGTGTCTGGATGCAACATGTCGTGAATGAACATATGTATGAAAAAGAAATGCAATTATAAGCAAAAAGGTGTTGCATTGTTTTACTCAATAAGTGCTGCTACGAATGCGAGCGATACAAATAGTCACGATAAGCAAGGTAGGAGACTGTTAAACATGTCCCCTTCGAGGGGTAGGCTGCAGATTGGTGTATGAAAATGCTCGTAATGGAGACCACCTGTATATTCGTTGTAGCCTTTATCCTTCCACTGGCTGTTGCATCGTGAGTTCGGCAGTCTGGCGCGACAGGCTTCGACAAGCGGAGTCTGTGTTTAAAAAGTAAAGGTAAAAGAAAAGAAAAGGAACGACACACTTGAGAGCCCCTTGTGTGGTTGAGCCGCAGATCTGGGTGTATTGTGGTCGTGCCCCTCCCCATGCCCATGGTATCTTGAGCGTAATGGTGTATCGAAGGACCTGCTTTGGCGTTTCGCAGGGGCTGGGGTTGGGGCCGCTGCTTTCTGGCGTGCTCGGGCGTGCCGGTGGTCTTGTTGTAAGTTACTCCGGGCGCTTGGCTGTGTCCGGCCGCTTAACGGCGGATTCGATAATGCCTTAAGAGGCTGCATTGCACTTCGCGCGAGCGCTGTATGTTCCTCCGTGCGGAGGGAACGTTCATGTTTCCGTTGGCGTAATGACTTCTCGAGGGCTGGCATCTTGAGCTTGAGGTATGCGTGGTGCGGCACGCGTTGAACTTTGCAAGCGCGATGCGTCCGAGCAAGGCATGATAGCCGCTGCGGAGCGGGAATATGTCGAAGATTAACTCCTCGCCCGGAAGTTATCCGGGATCCGAAGACCACTTCGGTGTAATTGAGCACTGTACAATTGGCTTCTACACCTGGTATGACGCCTTTAAAGGTCGTTTTGGTAGGTTTAATCCTTGAGGGTCTATGCCTATTTTGCGCGACTTTGTATCCCGGTAAAGCAGGTTCAGAACTCTGCCGCCCTCCATTAGGACTCGGTTAGGTGAAATCCATCGACGATTGGGTCTAGGACCGTCTGGCGAATCCGCCGTGGCGGATCTTTGGTGGGTGGTCCCTTGACCAAAAGTGATCGGGCAGGAGGACCATGGATTGAACTTGAGGCAACTGGCTCCATCGCGTAGACATCCACGAGTGCACGCTTCCGCTCCCTTTTGGGTATGTGGGTTGCGTATATCATGTTCACCGTCCGCTTTTGTGGAAACCCTTCATCCTCTCTGTTCGGCGGTTGGGTCTCGCCCTCGTCATCGCTATGCAGCCCCTTGTCCTTGTTTTCGGCAATTAACTTGCCTGCCTGCTTGAATACCCAACAGTCCCTGTTGGTGTGGTTAGCTGGCTTTTCGGGGGTGCCGTGTATCTAGCACAAGCGGTCGAGTATTCGGTCCAAACTTGATGGACCCGGAGTAGTTCGTTTGAATGGCTTTTTATGCTGACCCGGTTTAGAGCCTTTGAATCCGGCATTGACTGCCGTATCCTCAATATTGTCGCCGTTAGTGCGGCGTTTGTTTTTGTTACGACGCGGCCTGCCGTTTTGGTCCTTGAAGTCCGGACTGCCAGAATTTTAGCTGAGGTTGTTGCTGCGTGCTAGCCAGCTATCCTCACCCGCGCAGAAGCGGGTCATGAGTGATGTGAGGGCTGCCATGGATTTCGGCTTTTCCTGTCCTAGGTGCCCGGCAAGCCACTCGTCGCGGATGTTATGCTTGAAGTCCGCGAGGGCCTCCGCATGCGGACAGTCGACGATTTGGTTTTTCTTGGTTAAGAACCGTGTCCAGAATTGTCTGGCCGATTCGTCTGGCTGCTGAATTATGTGGCTTAGGTCATCAGCGTCTGGTGGTCGCACATAAGTGCCCTGGAAGTTATCGAGGAATGCGGCTTCCAGGTCCTCCCAGCTCCCAATTGACTCTGCTGGCAAGCTGTTGAGCCAATGCCGGGCTGGTCCTTTAAGCTTGAGGGGGAGGTATTTGCTGGCGTGAAGATCATCACTGCGGGCCATGTGGATGTGAAGCAGATAGTCTTCGATGCAAACCGCGGGGTCTGCTGTGCCATCATAGGATTCAATATTGACGGGTTTAAACCCTTCGGGGATTCGATGATCCATTACTTCGTCTGTGAAGCATAGTGGGTGTGCGGCGCCTCTTTACTGGGCGATATCACGGTGGAGCTCAAAAGAGCTTGGTCTGTTTTGTTCGGCCCGGCCGGACTTACTGTGTCCGGCGCGATGGTTGTCGTCACGTACCGTGGGGCGCCCACGCGATCCATAGATCGATCTTGTTTGTCTTGCCTTGTCCTCCAATATATCTCGCATCTAGAGCGTTCCCCTTTGGCCAAGTGCTTTTTGAGCGATGCCGGGGTACGGTTCTAGTGGAGGGCCTAGAGGCCTCTCTGTCACGGCCATGGGGTGGTCGGTCAGCCGTATTGTCTCCTGGTGATGCGGGTTCATAAGCCTCCTCTTCTAATCAGGGGAGCAGCTTGCGTTTAGGGTAGCTTTTGGAGGGGCGTTCGAGCTCATGCTCTTCGGCCGCGAGGACTTTGGTCCATCTGTCGGCTAGCAGATCCTGATCAGCTCTAAGCTGTCGCTGCTTTTTCTTTAGGCTATTTGCCGTGGCCATAAGCCTGTGTCTAAACGCTCTTGTTCGGCGGGATTCTCGAGCACGCAGCCAATTCATTGTCGTCGAGGCTTGCTTCGTCTTTGGAGGGAGGCATATAATCCTCTACCTCTTCTTTTGCCGCTCTCTCTTGAGGGCTGGCGTCTTCATCTTCCTGCGATGGAACTTGCTGGAGTGGATTGTCCTCGGCGTTGTCCGGTGTATTGTTATCTCCGGTGCCGGAATCTTCATTCTTGCTGTGGCGGGATTTAGAGCGGCGCCGCTGACGCCGGCGCTTGGGCTGCTTCTTGGAGGGGTCATCCTTCGTTGTTCCATCGCCGTTCCCACCTTTTGGGATGTCCACCATGTATATGTCGTATGACGAGGTGGCCTTCTAGTGCCCTGTAGGCGCTGGGTCTTGGTTGTCTCCGGCATCGTCGTCCATACCGCCGATGTCTTCGGAGTCGTAGTCTAGCATGTCGGTTAGGTCGTCGACAGCGGCTACCAAGTGGGTGGTGGGTGGGCGTTGAATTTCTTCGTCGACCGTATCCCAACCTTCCTGATCGTAGTCCGGCCAGGGTTCTCCGGATAAAGAGAGAGACTTTAGTGAATTCAGGATGTCTCCAAAAGGCGAGTGCTGAAAGATGTCCACGGCCGTGAACTCCATAACGGGCGCCCAATCGGATTCGATCGGCCAGTGCGCGGAGGGTTCGGAGTCCGGATAGGAGTCCGGCACCCTGGAGTCGAGGTCTTTGCAAAGGACAGGGATGGAGTTCGGCTCGATCGCCGTAGAGATTAAAGCCTCTGAGGCGGTGTCCAACCACTTGTCCTCGATTGGGGAATCCGGCTCCGGATTAACGGTCGGAGCGGATTCTGGTGCGGCCTCCAGGGAACTGTTCGGTTGCAGAGCTAGATCATGCCCATCGAGACAAGGCGGCGGCTTGCTTAGCTGGGCTCGAATCCGTCGAAGATCAAGTCTCCGCGGATATCGGCCGTATAGTTTAGGCTTCCAAATCTGACCTGACGGCCAGGGGCGTAGCTTTCGATCTGCTCCAGATGGCCAAGCGAATTGGCCCGCAGTGCAAAGCCGCCGAACACGAAGATCTGTCCGGGGAGAAAAGTCTCACCCTGGACCGTGTCGTTGTTGATGATCAAAGGAGCCATCGGGCCTATCGGCGACGACACAGAGGAACTCTCAATGAAAGCACCAATGTCGGTGTCAAAACCGGCGGATCTCGGGTAGGGGGTCCCAAACTGTGCGTCTAGGCGGATGGTAGCAGGAGGCGAGGGACACGATGTTTTACCCAGGTTGGGCCCTCTCGATGGAGGTAAAACCCTACGCCCTGCTAATTAATATTGATGATGTGTGTTACAAGAGTAGATCTACCACGAGATCAAAGAGGCTAAACCCTAGAAGCTAGCCTATGGTATGATTGTTGTTAGTCCTCGGACTAAAACCCTCCGGTTTATATAGACACCGGATAGGGTTAGGGTTACAGAGTCGGTTACAATGGTAGGAGATCTACATATCCGAATCGCCAAGCTTGCCTTCCACGCCAAGGAAAGTCCCATCCGGACACGGGACGAAGTCTTCAATCTTGTATCTTCATAGTCTTGGAGTCCGGCCGATGATGATAGTTCGGCTATCCGGACACCCCCTAGTCCGGAACTCCCTCAACGGGTCCAGGGCGTCCAGGCGTCGCAATGGCGTCGTCTAGGCGCGACGAGGGGGAGCCAGGCAGGCTAGGAGGGAGGAGGTGGCAGGGGCGCGTGCATCTGCTGGCGTTAGCCTGTGCCCGTCCTCTGGCGAGAGGAAAAAGGCGACAGGGGAGTTGGCGGTGGTGGGCTAGGCTGTACAATGCTAGGCCAGCACAGGAGCTGGGCCGGTTGGTGGGCGCCAGGTAAGTTTCTGCTTCTTCTTCTATTTGTTTCTGTTTTCTATTTTTCTTCCTCTGTTTTGATTTAGTTTAGCAACTAAATCATTTTAATAAATTAAGTAGGTTATTATATGGCTTGCTAAAATATATACAAAGCCACTCACAAACTTCCAGAATTATTGGAGTCATATTTAATATATATTAAATATAAATCGAAAGCAAATAGTTATTGGATTAATTCAAATGGCCAGAATAAATATTTCTCTGACTCCAAAAATATTGGTATGAATTTCACCTCATTCCAATATTTTCACAGAATAACAGGAACATTTTCTTGGACTCATTTGATGAGATTTAAATGTTGGTTATTTTTAGGGGTTTTCTGAGGCTTTGAAAAATCCTCAATTCAAATTTCATTTGAATTTAAACATGATGCACACATGGAAGCTGGCATAGGTCAGACCAGGATTAGGGATGTGACAACTCACCCCCACTAAACAAGAATCTCGTCCCGAGATTCAAGACGTGAGGTAAGAAGACATAGGGGGCACAAGCTAACACGGTCTTCACGATCCAGGTTGCACTTCATAAGAATGTTGACATGACCACCATCTTTGTCTCGATGTCTTGCTTTGAGAACTCCAACTAACATGAAAATGAGAGGAAAGGGAAAACTCTAGAAGGATTGATCTTCTCGAAGATCGAACAACTCAGGATCAACTCATCGAGTGAGACATTGAAACATCTCTTGAGCTGAGACACGAAACATACATCCAGAGGGATGGAGTGTAACAGATGATGAAGGTTCACTAGGTAGACAACAATTCCACACTGAAGAGGGTGGTGAACGGTTGTCAACGCAGCAAGGAGTTGAGTTGCCATGACACCATAACGAGACATCTTAAGGAAGGTGACTCGCATAAATATTCCCTTAAGTGGCAAAAGAATTACTTTTGATTCGGAGATCGTTGAAACTCTTCATACCAGCCTAAGGCAATCACAATCGATCATTTGAAGGAGTTCGAAAGAATGACATACTCAGACTAGAATGGATGATGTGGACTACCTTGTTGAAGACAACACAATGGATGATTTTGCTTATCATCGGAAATGGATGGGACCCATGGTAGGACCGCTTTTGAAGATGATCCTGGGCAACAATTGGTGGGGTGCAAGCTGGGAACATAATGCAAATGCTGGGAATGTTTCAACCATCATATCTGCCTGAGATTCAGATCTGGTTGGTAACAGGACATTTCAGACAGCATGTTTGAAAAGGAAAGGTTGCAACACAAATCGACGAGATGATGTTGGGAGATTCTCGGGAGATGGACTATGGTAGTAAGCTCCAAAACATGAGCGGGTTCTGCTACAAACATGTGAACACACTGTCCCAAACAAGCATGGCCACGTAGTAGTCTTATATTAAACACTACCAAGTTCAGGTGGGGGAACCATCATCGAGGATATTGAAATCTTTTCATAAGTCCGGATTAGCTCTTATGAAGGGACTCCTTCTCCTTGAGCAAATCAGTCAGTGGCTTGGTGTGCTAGGGATACATATGGAATGAAGGTTGCGAGCCTGTCAAACCATAGCATACCTCGCACATGCATGACTGACTTGGGATGGTACCAGAGGAAGCAAAAACAAACTTTCTCGAATTCACGGTGGCAACTTGCTTCAAATGCACATGAACTAGAGGAAGTCACCTCTTTCATCCAACATATTCTTCATGAACAGGCACGAAGATAATGCTTATAGAAGTTTCCAATGCTAGCTTTAATGTTCCACATGGATCATGGGGGAGACAAGATGTTGCTGATGGGCTCAACAGCAATGCATCGGAATTTCCATATCACTGGACTTCCACCATCACGTGAACACGGTGATAGCATTGGTCAGACCAAAAGATGTAATGGTGTATGCTCGAGGGATCAACCACGAGTAAGACAACATTACGAACATCGTTGGTTCTTATTTGACTTGACGATAGCCCATACTCAAGTCAAAGTTTGATAAGACAATAGGTTCAACAACTGATCACGAGGACCAATCGATAAAGATATCATCTTTCTTCAACACAAACACACACACACAAGTATATCCCTTAGTGATGAACTAAGTGGGACAAGCTTTCATCTTCCAACTCTCCAAGTTGTTGTTTAGCTTAACCAACTAGCTCACGGGTATCCAACACAGATTCTTGGAGAATGGCTGGTTTAGAGGAAAACCAACTTGATCACGAGCTCAACATAAAAGTCAGGGGACAACCTGGTAATACTTCCGAGAAGATATTCAGAAATCACGAACCACCGGTATGTTACTAAGCTCGAGAACAATCTTGCTTTTGAGGGCAAGATGATATGATCAAATGAGCGAGGACTTGACAAGATCCTAACTCATCAATCAAAGTGTGCACCAGGAAAATGGACTAGGTGGCACGATCAACCTTAGGGCGATGATTCAATAATCAACACGCTAAGAATGAGAATATTGTCCATGAACTACCAAGCAACACGGTTGCTAGGAGTATAAATTTCACACATCATGGTTCACTTGTCGGCATTGCGGTTGCAACAACACGGGACCGGGGAATGAACGATGATGGCGAGATTACCACTGCATCAAGAATTCATAATATAAGGTGCAATTCTCATGACGTTCCTGACATAAAGTGGGTAATACTTCAGGATAGAACAGAATCAAAAGCTTGATTGCATTTGATCTGTGGATTACAACTGCTTTGACCCAATCCTGGATATGGATGAGGTACTGGAGTTTGTTTCTCCCAGTCATTCCAGAATAGAATGGCTTGACAGACCACAAGAATAATAGGCATCGATGATGAATGCACGACTACTCCTGACTATCAATTGACAGACGGGGGTCAGAATACAACTAAGGAGGAACAACTCGAGGAACATATAACTTTCTGAGTTGTGGATGCATAGGTTAGTATGTCGAATCAAGTTCAACAGGTTTCTTCCGGATAACCTATGCAGAAAAGTAGAACTGGCAGAGTCGCAATATTGAATGGAGTACTCCTCAAGAGCACCCTGGTTGTGATCTTTTGGCTCAAAGAACTTCTGCCATAAGAAGTTCATGGTATTTGGAAGAAGGAAATACCACGGACCTCGAGGACTATTGCAAGGTTACTAATATCCTAAAGGAACTAGCAAACACTATCAACAGGAGGTAAGTAGGGTGAACCTCGGGTTCAAGAACCCGGGAATAGAATACCTACTACTAAATGGCATCACAGGATGCTTTCGAGAATAATGGCCAGAATCATCACACGGGGAACACAAAACATGGCTAGTTTACTAGGTGACTCCCTAAAACACATAGGTTCATAATAATAACTCCAACATATATGCCGAGGCAGCGGAGTACCTCAACACACTAATTTGTGTGATTAATCTGGCCCAAATGAACATTAGAAACAGAGAGAAGGGATCCGCAAATGCATCAGACTATTTAGAAATCTGGGATGACTAGGATGGCATAACGGCTGTAAATGCTCAAAAAGATTTGAGACATCCTGCAAAATAGTGGCATGACCACTCAACATCACAATATCAAGGTTCTGAGACCAGCTAACAACACACGGAAGAAGTAGGAACTGAATTGGGCTTAAAACCAACAATCCTACAAGTCCATGGATTAGTAACACGTCATCCTGATAGATAGATGAGAAGGCCTAGTTCTTAATCCCCGTAGAAAAGAAGAGGTTGACTTAGATCAGAAGGCCATGAGGTATAAGGAGGAAAAAGAGCCTTACGTTCCCTTCCCCAATCTATTCCCTTACATAACTAAAGCATTTCTAGATACAACTTCGACCAGTTTGGCTTGGTAATCCTACAGGAAGTCTGGCTCTGATACCAAAGCTGTCAGGACCCCGATTCCAAGTCACATCGATCTAGCCGGTAACACCTCATATCACTTTGCGGCCTCACGCACGGTATTCCCACGGGTGTCGCCTTACCATGGCCCGGGACCGTTTGCGCCTTTTGGCTCACGTATATGATAGTGTCGCTAGCATCCATATGACAGAGAACCCGGGCCGACATGGCTAGTCGTGAACCCAAAGCGGCACTAACCCATGGGGACAGGCATACATGAATCACATCGAGCATGTCGGTCAGCAGCGTGTGAATCCGGCTGTAGCACTAGGCTAACAGGACTCCGGGAACCCGGCTGTAGCAGGCTAGGCAGACTCGGATGTCACCGCGTGACATTTCCCGTAAGACGGAACCACGAACGAAGTGAAACACATGCCGGCCAGTCAAGTGTTCCGGAGCAGTAGTGCTGGGCTAGCAGGACTCTAGTGAACCGGGCTGTAGCGGACTACTATGGCTCATGGAAGAACAAGACTACATTTCCCCATAAGAGAGGCTACCAAGGATAAACAACTAGGTTGTCGGATCCCACACATAATAAGCATTTCAATCATACACACAATATGCTCGATATGTGTAAATACAACATGGCATCACAACATAACTCCACGACTCAAGTATTTATTTATTAGGCTCCGAGGAGCGAGATATTACAAACATGGGTCTCATGACACAACATACAGATCATACAAATCAAGGATCAAGCGGAAGCTTAACATGTCTGAGTACATACATCTACAAATGAAAAAGGCTGATAAGCCTGACTAACTACCAGATCCTACCGAGGGCACAAGATCGTGGCTGAGGTAACAAGCTAAACTTCAAAGTCCACACGGAACTGCTAGTGAGACTGAAGTCTCTCTGCAAAAACATAAAATAGGCAAACGTGAGTACAAATGTACTCAGCAAGACTTACATCAGAACTATCTACATATGCATCATTATAAACAAAGGGGTGGTGGGGTTTAACTGCAGCAAGCCAGCTTTGACTCGGTGGCTATCCTGAACTACGACTACAAGTAACTCTTTTGAGGTGGCGCACACGAGTCCACATATTCACCATATCAATACACCACTATGGATCCGCTCCCGTCTACCTACGAGAACGCCATCCATAGCACTCACGCTTATCTTGCGAGTTTTAGAGTATCCACTTTCTCTTGTCTATGAACTGATATAGGCAACCCAGAAGTCCTTTTCCGCGGACACGGCTATTCAAATAGATCATATTAACCCTGCAGGGGTGTACTTCTTCACACACGTTCTCGCCACTTACCACCATGTACACGTCGTGTATCTCGGCAACCTTCAAGCGGAAGCCTGGCGAGGGAGTCGGCCACGACCTACCTAAACACTCAAGTCTCTAGTCCAGGTTATCGCCTATTCAGGTTCCATCCGCAGGGAGTCCGGCCGAGGTTTCCACATACGGCCCCGAACGATGTGTACAGGGTTCCGTGACACCAAACGGGCGCCCGGCATACCCGGCCACGTGCCTAACGCATCACAGCCCACCCCTCGGGTCAGCACTGCCCATGGCCTCCAGCATACTACAAACACCAGAAACTACTTGCAACTCCTGGACAGAGGACAAGGGTGGTTAAGAAGTTGAGAGGGGCACTTAAGCATTCAATGCGTGGTAGTAACTGGTCATGGATCACAAACACAGAACTCAGTTCCTGAGGACGACTTCAATGAGACAACCCACCATGTACTCCTACATTGCCTCTCACCGATACCTTTACCAAATTGTGTTCACACACTTAGCTCTCAATAGTAGGACATGTTCACACACCTCCGATACATCCCCGATGAATCAGACCTGACTCAACTCTAAGCAGTAGCAGGCATGACAAACAAGCATGAATGAGTAGGAACATTATGGCTCAAACAACTCCTACTCATGCTAGTGGGTTTCATCTATTTACTGTGGCAATGACACGTCATGGAGAGGATAAAGGAGTTCAGCTACCGCAGCAAACAACAGATGAATCGTTGTTGTCCTAATGCAGTAAAAAAGAGCAGGAGCAAGAGAGTTGGATTGTATCGGAATGAACAAGGGGGTTTTGCTTGCCTGGCACTTCCAAAGATAATATAGCTCTTCATCAGTGTCATCGATCTCATCGTCGAAACCACGTCTATCGAGAGGGGACAAATACCGGCAACAGAGAAGAAACACAATCAATGCAATGCACAATATGATGCATGATCATGACATGGTAAAATTAGTGTGTTGGGTTAATGCAACTACAACCAGATGGGTTTGAGCTATTTTGAACCAAAGATTCAAAGTTCAAACACATCTGTGATCTTAAATAGTGCTTTATCATGTTTTGCACTAAACAGCAAGTTAACTTGTTTAAACATGCATGAAACTAGTACAGATGGATAGATTGGATTTTTTTGATCATTTTTCATATATAAATTATTTCATTTGGAGTTACGGTTGAATTACTATGAATTTTAGAAGTTTGCACTATTTTCTGGAATTTCCTGAATTAAATTAGATCCAGAAAATGACTTATAGTGTCAGC
Organism: Aegilops longissima; assembly: GCA_021605205.1. Taxonomy (NCBI): domain Eukaryota; kingdom Viridiplantae; phylum Streptophyta; class Magnoliopsida; order Poales; family Poaceae; genus Aegilops; species Aegilops longissima. Next base: position 524,215,338 of record CM038676.1, read on the forward strand.
TCTGCGTCACTATGACGTCAGCTGGTCAACTGCGGCCGACCAGGTCAAACCTGACCAGTGGGGCCCATTGGTCAGTGACTCGGGGCTGGTTAGTGTCACAGACAAGTGGGCCCAGTCAAAGTCCACGTCAGCTTGGTCAAAGCTGACGTGTGGGGCCACTGTGATTAGTTAAGACTAAACAGGAAACTAACTGTTGTTGATTAAGGGCATGGGGCCCAGATGTAAGTGGGTCGGGAGGTTAATTAGTGGCTAATTAGCGCTAACTTGATGGCCACGTCGACAGTCTCCGGAGCCTCGCCGGCGGTGACCTCGAACCGCGGCGGAGTTTGCTCGGAACTCGCCAGAGGTGACGGATCGACGCGCCAGGGCACCAGAATATAGCCCGTGCCCGTGCGCATCTAGGGAGACCAATAGGAGGTGCGGGGGTGGCCGGAGTTCGCCGGAGTGGAGCCCGCGGCGGCTGCCGGAGTTCGGGGTTGGTGCGGGTTAGTGCTACGGTGTGCAAATGAGCGAGGTGAAGGGCTAGCGGAGCGCTATGCAATGCAGGGAGCAAGTTAGGCACGCCAGGGAGACCAATTGGTCACCGGAGCTACGCCGACGACGAGCTCAGGCGCTGGCGTGCTACAGCCAGCTACAAGTCGACAGCTACGGCGAGCGACAAGCCACGGGGTTAGGGGCAAAGCGTGCGGAAGCTCACGATGGGTCGGATGAGGTAGACGACGAGCTCGGGGAGGCGGGGACGGTGGCGAATCAGCGTGTGCGGCTTCCAGCGACCGAGGAGGAAGAAGATGAGGCAGTCGGTGATGCAGGCCATCCCAGCGCTCGGGGCCAGGGAGGGGCGAAGCGGCGGACGATGGCGGAGAACGTGGACAGCATGGGGAGGCGAGGGGAGCATGGTGGCCGTGGCAAACGGCGTCGGCGACGGCGAGCTCCGCTCGGGTGTGAGCAACAGAGGAGGGGGACAGCGTTTGGGGGGAGAGGACGGGTCCAGGGCGTCCAGGCGTCGCGCTGGCATCGTCTAGGCGCGACGAGGGGGAGCCAGGCAGGCTAGGAGGGAGGAGGTGACAGGCGCGCGTGCGTGCACGCGTCGGCCACACGCGCGTCCTCCTGGCAGAGGAGGAAGGCGACAGGGGAGTTGGCGGTGGTGGGCTAGGCTGTACAATGCTGGGCCAGCACATGAGCTGGGCCGGTTGGTGGGCGCCAGGTAAGTTTCTACTTCTTCTGCTATTTGTTTCTGTTTTCTATTTTTCTTCCTCTGTTTTGATTTAGTTTAGCAACTAAATCATTTTAATAAATTATGTAGGTTATTATATGGCTTGCTAAAATATATACAAAGCCACTCACAAACTTCCAGAATTGTTGGAGTCATATTTAATATATATTAAATATAAATCCAAAGCAAAGAGTTATTGGATTAATTCAAATGGCCAGAATAAATATTTATGTGACTCCAAAAATATTGGTTTGAATTTCACCTCATGCCAATATTTTCACAGAATAACAGGAACATTTTCTTGGACTCATTTGATGAGATTTAAATGTTGGTTATTTTTAGGGGTTTTCTGAGGCTTTGAAAATTACTCAATTCAAATTTCATTTGAATTTAAACATGATGCACACATGTAAGCTGCCATAGGTCAGACTAGGATTAGGGATGTGACAAAACTAAGCAGAAGGATTTTCAAGAAAATAAAGTGATGCAAGCTAGACACCATATGAAATATGGAACCAATATTACTCTGCCAAGTTAAAAGTGTCTTGTCATAAGTGGCAATTCGAAAAATTAGAAGCAGTACAACGTAGAAGTCAATGCAAGATGCAACCACTATCAAACTGCCATGTTAAAAGTGTCCAATCATGAGTGACTGATGCGGGATACACAACAGCAGTACTTTGATGTAAGAACATGGTATGATAGATAGATGAAGTGTATTCTAGGCACAGAACGCCATGTCATATGCACATGTATAACGTATGAACTCAGTGGGTGCAATTTAATCAAAATAGAAAAAATACAGGCTAGACAACATATGCAACATGAAACCAATTATCACACTGTCAACTTAGAGCAAGCACCTGCGATGGAGTACGGGAGATGAACTCATCATGTAGACTTGGGACTTCAACTTCATTAGCAGTAGCAGTGGAAAATCTAGAGAGTCTCTGTTTGCGTCAGCGCGGAGGACCACCAACATCCCCTAACTTACTCTTTTCCTTCCTATTTTCTGATATTGCGTTGTGAAGTTAAAACCACAAGAAGATGAATAAAATTAGCTCTGCATAACTGGTTGATGCATGATACAGACGAACACTACTTTGATGTAAGGCAAGCGCAGGATAGGAGGATGGAATATATACAAAAAATTACAGCATTTCATATTCACACGTACGATAGGAGGATGAAAAAACAGTAAGCGGAAGGCATTTCAACAAAATTAGAAGAAATGAAAGCTAGGCACCATATGAACATGCAACAAATATCACTCTATCAGGTAAAAAGTGTCTCGTCGTAAGTGCCATTTCAAGAAATTAGAAGCAGTACAAGCTAGAAGACAATGCAAGATGCAACCTATATCACAGTCCCAAGTTAAATGTGTCTTATGGGTAAGTGATCGTTGCAGGTATAAGTTGTAACACTACAAAAAAAATACACTTCCGTGATGATACGTGTTTGTCACAGTAGGTCGCGTTTTTTGTCATGCATGTACATCCATGACAAATTTATGACAGAATCAAGATAGTCATACATGTCTTTGTCGAGAAGTGTTCCATGACATTACCAAAATTATCATCACGGAAGTGTCCACTTCCATGACGATAAATCGCGCATCACAGAAGTGCTTTCGTCAAGGGTGACCGACACATGGCATCCACCGTAACGGAACGCCGTTAAGCTATCGGGTCGGGTTTTGGATCCGATAACCCGTTAACAGCCCCGACCAATGGGAAATTTCCACGTGTAAAATTCTTATTGGCCGGATGAAACACGTGTCAGCTCGTTAGTGGGTCAGATAGGCGCCTATGATACGTCGACACGTGCCATGGCCCACCACTGGCCCATTTAGCTTACAAAGCCGGCCCGTTTGACTTGGTCAAAAGTTTGCGGGCTGGCCCATGAAAAGCCCGTTAACGGTCTCTTCGCAAATAGCCCATTTTACGGCCCATTAACTCACGTCCCGTTAGGCACTAAAGGAAATCGGCCCAACAACGTCATGTGGGCCGTCGAATATAACACCAGACCATTTCACTTTTGGCCCATGTATGGCCCACCACGTCTTTCGGCCCATATGAGGCCTTCAGATCTTCGCCCTTTACAGCCCACGGTGACTCTAGCCCATAATGAACAGTAATTTTCTTTGTACCCGTTAACGGCCCGTGATTTACATGGGCCGTTTCCAGCCCGTGTTAGCTTTCGGCCTATTGACGGCCCATACGTTCTTGGGCTCCTTTTTGGCCCTCGATTACTTCCGGTCCGTTACTGGCCTGTTCCCCTAATGGGCCAAATTCGGCCCATTGCAAGAGTCGGCCCGTTACTAGCATGTTCCCCAAATGGGCCAAATTCGGCCCATGGCAAGAGTCAGCCCGTTACTGGCCTGTTAACCTAATGGGCCAAATTCGGCCCATTGCAAGAGTCGGCCCGTTTCTGGCCAGCACGTCCTATATTCTGGCCCATTAACGAATCGTTATGCCTGTGACAGAATTAAGCTTTTGCAGTCCTACGGCCTGTTAACGGCCCATTACCATGCTGGGCCGATACCAATTACGCCCGATTACGGCCCATGTAGACCCATTTATCCGACGGCCCGAGGCCCACCGACATGAGCCCATTTATAGACGGCCCGAGGCCCACCGATTATAGGCCCATTTATCGACGGCCGTAGGAGACCCATGGATCCTACGGCCCGTATATGGCCCATGGGTAGTTGCGCCACTAGCAAACCAGGAAAAAGAAGACTAGGAAATAAATAAGGCGAAACTAATGCTAGGCTATTAAGGCGATTGCACAGATTACATCCACTCGGCATCAAAGATCGCCACCAGTGCAAATATAGGGAACACCCTACACTATACAAAAATGGCTTTCTTTTTTCTTCAGCCGGTGGCTGCATGTTAAGAATAAATATTGTATCGCACCAAAACAAATTACAACTATATAACAAAAGGAAGGTTGGCATAAAACTTAACAGTCTAGCAGATAAATGCACCACCAGAAGTTCAGAAGCTTGGTTCATTTGACGACCTGACTGTTATGTTTTCATGCTGTATTGCCCGATGGAGCACCATAACCCTCGCCTTCATTTCCACTAGGCTCCTGAACAACATAGCAAATTTCTGATAGTCTGGTTTCAAAACCATGCATATCTTGACGACATTGAGCAATGTTTCTCTTTGTTTCACAAAGGGACTCTGTTAGGGAACGGACTTGTGTCTGGAGCGCAGATACAACATTGCTTTGAGCTTGCATATCTTGATCATGAGGCAGTTTGGACGATATTGCCTTAACAACCAACCCAAGATACGCAGAACGTGCTTTTGGCACCGTTAGTGGACATGTATCGACCCATCGCAGCAAGAGTCGACATTGCGGTTATAGTTTCCTCGCCACCTTCGAAGGTGGCGGTTCCACCATTTTTTCCATAGCTCACTGAAAAGTTGAGGTTTTACATTAGTAGTACCAGAACAGAAGATATTAAGGAGGCAGGAAAACCAAACAAAATAGCTTTGGTCTATATACATAACTTTCTGGTGAACCATGTAAAATATTAGTTGTATTTTATTGCAAAGTACATAATAAAACCAGGTTCCAAACATATGACCATGTACCATCGCTAATGTATTGTCTATTTCTTCACATTGTATTGAGGGCTAAGGATAAAGAGACGAAGTTTATAATACGGTAAGCATAGTATGACATCATTCATATCACAAAACAACTGAGAACAGACAAACAGGCAATTGTAACATTGTGTGGGCAAGTCCAGCAGGAACTAGATTACGGGTCAAGATCAAAGGAACATCACTCCTCCCTTTTAAACCTTGTAAGGTGCAATGATACGCTAAGAAAATTGTGTATAAAATTGACAAGAGTAATAGACATTGGCTGCAAATCATGAAGTTCAAGGCACAAGTCAGACTAAGTAGTAGTTAAAAGGCATGAGGATTAAGGACTTACAACAGCGGCTTTGACTGGTGTAGTCATGCCCTTCTACTTGCTGGTGTGACAGTCCTTGAAGATTTCCACAGCATTTGGTTCAGGTACTTTTTGGTCCTTGCGGGCTTTCCTCTGCATTTCGAACAAGTCAATATAGATCTGATAATATGGTACAGCAAAAAGAGTGAAATAGCAGCTAATTACAAGAGCCTCGTAGTGTGCAATATAGCTACGAGATCCTGTCGTCTGTTGGAATTTCACTTTCGTACGGTTGGCCTTGTTCTTTGAATAGTTCACCTACAAGAAGATAGATTTGTGTGGCACATGCGTCAATAGGACTTCAACATGTGATCTGATCACATATATATAATGTACCTGATACTTCGGATCAGACCAGTGTTTAACAAGGCCCCTCAAGTCTTCATCCGATATATTTTCCACTGGAGATGTTGGGGAAAGTTCACTGTTAGCCTTGCCTTCAAAGTGAGTTTTCCTCAAGTTATACCGATACTGTCAGAGAGCAGACCTGAAAACATGGTTGCAAGCTTGTCTGGTTGCATCATCTTGGCTATCCAACTTGAACCTCATCTGTTGAAAATTATGGGAGTCTCATTATCAGCAACCTAGAAAGTATGGGACAGAGCAAGACGATATTACTAGTTTCCATACATAACCATACTTATAGATAAATGGTCGAGGAAGGTGTTGAACTGGGTTTCGTCTTTGTCATTCCTGTAATGAATCCATGTTGGGAGGATACGTACATGACACCTAACGGCAATCGATGCCTCTGATACTAACTTGGCTGACTCTGTAGCATCACGTGGCCTTTTTAAACCTACCTCAAAATGGATCTCCCTTCTTCCTCCTCTAGATCTAGTTAACCTATCGAGAATTATCCCTGATGTTTGTTTCCTCTTGCGCCTAGGTGCTAGTCCAACAACGAACATAGGAAGTGTTAGTGTACATCAAACTCTGAGACTACATATAAAGAAGCATGCAATCAGAATTTGACTCCAAAGAACTACCTTCTTGCTGTTGAAGCTCACAAGGTTCATCTCATATTGCCAACTCATCTTGTGTCAAGAGTGCTTGGGAAGTAGTGTCAGGTGGCAAGGGAGCTTGGGAACGTGCTGCTAGCTTAGTTGACGCACGAGTATGTCGTGCAGCTGGTAGTACTGTGGTAGGTGTTGCAAGAACTAGGGATGTCTCTGCTTGTTTGGTGGCAGCTATTTGTTTCTGTTTGGATTTTTTTGTAGCTCGTGTAGCATGGGATGCCATGTTTGTAGAATTTTCCGCTGGACTTTCACCTTCTATTGCACCATCAGCACCAGCAGAATCTGCAGGATTCACCCGCTTCTCATTCCCTGCCATTCTGTGTTTCTTACTCTTTCTCCGTGCCATGTTAAGTCAAGCCGACAAGAAAAACGAATAACAATTTATTTATTCAGAACAAATTGATGCGTGATGCAGACGAACTGAACTTTGATGTTAGACAACCACATGATAGGAGGATGTAATATGTATGAAAAACAGGATGGAAGAGATAACCAGAACTATGATGTGTAAACTAAGAAGAAGACATTTCACCAAATTAGAAGCGATGCAATGGAAGCTAGACACCATATGAAAGATGCTACAAATATCGCTCTGCCAAGTTAATGTGTCTCATCATAAATGGCATTTAAACAAATGTGAAGCAAGACAAGAAATAAATCATATGCAAGATGCAAACAACATCACACTACCATGTTAGAGGTCTCTCGTCATTAGTGCCATTGCATATTCACAGATTGCATATTCACATCTTATGATGTGTAAACTAAGGAGAAGGCATTTCAACAAATTAGAAGCAATGAAAGCTAGACACCATATGAAAGATGCAACGAATATCACTCTACCAAGTTAAAACTGTCTCGTCATAAGTGCCATTTCAACAAATTAGTAGTACAAGCTAGAAAAGAATGTGAGATGTAACCTATATCACACTCAAGTCAAACATGTCTTATGATAAGTGATTGTTGCAGGTTACACAACAGTAGTAATTTGATGTAAGAACATGGTGTGATAGACAGATATTGTATGTTCTAGAAACAGGAATACGTGTCTTATTCAAGTATAATGTGTAAAGTAAGCAGATGGAATTCAACAAAATTAGAAGCAATACAAGCTAGACATCACACATAACATGCAACCACATATAATAGTGCCAAGTTAGAGGGAGCACCAATGATGCTGCACTAGGGGAGACGTGCTCATCATAAACACAGCTTTGTTGAGTGTCTATGCATGCGTTGTCTTGGAAATCATCTTGGGGGTGTGGAGGAGTAGAAACTGTAGAGGCCCTCCGTTTGAAAGGAGCACCTTTATCCGCTGCCTTGCTAACTTCCTTCCGCTTTATTGATTTTGAATTGTCAAGTAAAACCCACAAGAAAAAGCAATAAAATTCTCGCTTCATAACTCATGCATGCATGATACTGACAATCACTACTTTGATGTAAGGCAAACACATGATACCAGGATGGAATATGTACGAAAAATAGGACGGCATGGCATGTTCACAACTGTTTGTGTAAACTAAGCAGAAACCATTCCAGCAAATAAGAAGCAATGCAAGCTAGACACCACATGAAAGATGCAACCAATATGACTCGCCAAGTTAAAAGCGTCCCATCATAAATGGAATTTCAACAAATTAGAAGTAGCGCATGCTATAAATCATATGAAAGATGCAACTAATATCGCATCGCATATACTAAAGGTGTCTCGACATATTGATTGATGCGGATACAAAAACAATAGTTTTATGTAAGGACATGCTTAATAGACAGATTTACTATGTACTAAATACAGAAGGCATGTCACATTAACAGGTATAATGTCACATTTACAGAGTATAAGCTAAGCAGACTAGCACATGCAGTTTAACCAGATTGGAAGAATTACAATCTAGACACCATATGCAACATGCAACCACATATCACGCTGCCAAGTTAGAGCAAGCACCTGCGATGCTAGTGTAGGGAAATGATGTAATCAACTACTGAGCTCGCTCACTATCTTCATCTAGCATTTCATTTCTTGAGAATCATGTCGGAGGTGACGCTGCATTCTTTAAATGAGTAGTCCCCTTGCCTGCCTGCCTCGTCATAAGTGATTGATGAGGGATACACAAGAACATTAGTTTGATGTAAGAACATGGTTAATACACAGATGTTCTAGTATGTACCAAAAACAGAAAGTCATGTCATATTCAAAGGTATAATGTGTAAGCTAAGCAGATGCAATTTAACCAAATTGGAAGCAATACAAGCTAGACATCCGGCTGGAGTGGTGAACATGATCATCTAGGACCTGAGAGCCTGGTGGGAGGCGGGCTGCTTCGCCACCATCGCGGCTTTTTAGTTGGCTTCCAGGTGTTGCATGTCTTTGTTGGGCTTGTCACTGGCTCGGCCAGTGCCCTGACTAGCTATTTGTCTTCTGGTGCTCACGGGATGGTGGTTCATGTAAAATTTTCTTTGCTTATCTTAATAAAGACCGACTTCGGACTTTCGAATACAAGCTAGACACCATATGGAACATGCAACCACATATGCCACCGCGAAGTTAAAGCAAGCACCTGGGATGGTGGTTCATTGCGAGCGAGGTCATCAACTCCAGAGAAACGTTTACCGTCTCCATCTGCTGACACTGCACCCTTTAAAGCGTTGTAACGTGCCGCGCCTAGCCGCATAGAAAGCTAGCACGACTTGTCTCTTTTCTTTTTTGCTTCCCTTTCGGCAGACTCTGAAATACCCTTGCATAAAAACACAATAGTGAGAGTATGGATGAAGTGTGTGCAGAACTAGTGCACTTTAAAAGTAGCAGATAGCAGGTGGCTGAAAAATAAATGCCAGGAGACATATGATAGCTCTACAACATTACATGGCAAACAAAATTAGATTCTACTCCGTATGATTTTGTAATATATGAGCACAGAAATGCAGTACTCCTCCAAAGACACCACCACATGTGGTCATATCTAAGATAACAGTCGACTGAAAATAAATTGGTCAGTCGATTTTTTTAATGAACCGTCCGATCTATAAGGAACGGGCAGATTGCCTTCGTCTACCTCCCGCCAGTCACTGTTGACGATCTTTCTCGAACCGCCAGCCACCACCGGGCCAGACTCGTGCCTCCGCCGCCCCGCCCTCCCATCGACCTCACACCACCGCCGTGCTTGGCAGCGCCCCCAAGCCATCCCTTTAATCCCGGCCGACCGCCAGATCGGGCGCCAGTAGCTCTAGGCCGCAGACTCCCCTAAGATAAACACCAAGGCGCTGCTTCCCCGGCGTAGTAGTCGTACTAGCGCCTGTTACGCCGGGGAATTCTTCCATTAATTGGGAATCAACTGGCCAGAAATTGAAATTCAGGGGGGCGACGGACCTCTAGCTAAGGTGAAATAGTATATGAGGAGAAACCTTGTGCATTGTGAGTTACTAGGAACATCTAGTATCAAGAAGAAGCGGTCAACTAGTGTCTTCTGTGGGATGAATACCGTGCAAGCAGAGACGTAAGATTTGCACGAATAAGGGAAGAGGAGTACCTTCTTCGGTTGCCGGTGTGGTCACCTCCACATGTCGAGGCGATCTTCTTCTTTTTACCGGGGAAACCGATGTTCTGGAGGGTTCAGGCTTGGACGAACCCATGGCCAAATTGTTGACTGTGTTGCCGTGGCCGTATGTCGGCGGAGGGGAAGTAGATCCGAGGCGGCGAAGGATGGCGTAGCAGGAACAGCTCCGGTGCGGTGGAGGGTGACAAAGTTGGAGTGGCAGCGATGAGGCGCAGGACAGCGTGGTTGAACTGGCTCAGGTACAGACGGCTCGGCCTCGGCTTCAACTACTAGCTGTGGAGGGCGTTGCGGTTGAGGTTGCGGTGGACGACGACGTCGGGGTATCGGCTCCGGCGTGATGGAGGAGGGCGGCGGTTGATGGGTGGGATGGGGTGGCGGATGGAGGACGCCGAGGTTTCGCGGCTGGTGGAGAGGTAGTTTCGGCGCCCACGTAGTACGAATGGGGAATCGGACGGGTGGGGGGAACCATGTTTGATGCAGGATGCGCTTGTTTTGGCTTTTTGAATGAAGATGGGGCGCTTGTTTGAAATTTGGGGAAAGTATAAACTTTGCCCCCCTCTTAAATTTCGGACCTACTGCGGGTTGGGGGTAGGATGGTAATCCCAGGTGTCCCAAATAGTGGGCGGAAGTGATTTCGGCTGCGCGCATCTGTGCTTAGGCGGCCATTGTGTATGAATGTTTTTCGGGGCGGTTGCGTGGCGTCTAGATGAAGCTACAAACCTAACCCGGTTTAGACCTTTGGACGTCGGGCCGGTAGGTTTCACAGGTCGGAGTTATTCAAAAAGTAATTTCCTTGTACTACCAAACATTGGTCTCACGCGGTTTCAAGTAGTAGAGGCTCTTTTGGTGCTTCGCTCAAATTTTGAAACACAAGCATTCACGCTTAGAGTACTCTTGAACTATGAGGATTGACCTAAATAGACAACGTTATATTTGACCTTGTATGTTTGAAAACCTCATTAAATTATCCGCTTCCTTCTGAAATTTTGACACTTGAAAATCCTATAACTACGATTATTTTGGAATGGAGGAGCTAAATTTGAATCTATTTTGTACACGACTACATATGCTATTATGTACAAAATCAGAGCAAAGATTGGTACCCCCATAGTTTAGGTATGGTTTACAAATGCCATGATATCAAATTCAAATAATTGAATGGACTTCATGTTGAATTCAATTTTTTTAAACCACCTTAGGTTGAATTCAAATGTATGCCAGTTCATAGGTAGGTATTTATAAATGTCCATTGTGTAACTTTCGTATGTATAATGTGCTTTACACACATAACATGAACTATACTCACGTTTATATTCGATTGCTAAAGCGATGCATTGTCTGGAGTTCAAAATACTAACTATGTGGATTAATTGTGTCGGATAATAACATAGACATGCTCAAATTCGATAGAATCTAGATGTCTGATGGATTAATGACCGCTCCTTACGTGAACTGCAAATATAATGATCCCATCCTAATAATTGGATATAATTTATATCTTTAATCAATGTGTAGAGCAGTCTTTTACGTGTAGTTTCACTCTCCATCGTTGGTCTCTCACACATGCTCACACACTCTCTCCCGAGGTGTCTTTCTCGCACACATGCTCAAGATATAACCCTCCCTCCCTCTCGTAACCATTTACAACTGTTTTCACTAACCTTTATCACAAGCACTCTTCCTCTCGCAAACATACACACGCACAATCCTCATCGACCCTTTCTATATACATGGACCTGCCTACGTGTCTCATGTACGCACATTATCTTTACGCATGTCTCTCACGCATTATCTCACACCTCTCTTCCTAATCGATTTAGTATGATTCTAGCAGAGCATTTTGTAGGATGCCCTTAAAGTTAGGTTGGATGAATAGTAATATCGAGATAAAGGGTTACCTTAGTCCAAGAACCTAGGGTTACAAATCCTAGCCGGCTTTGTCGATGGACACAGAGTCCTTCAAAATTCTGCTATATTTGTCTTGTACGACTAGTTATCCATGTGTCTTCCTAAATGTGTCATGGGCCGACCAATGTGGCGCAGGACGGAACCGAACGAAGGGCCTCACCTCGACCCACCGGACCTCACGCGGTGACACACCCTCTGCCCCCACGTCTCATTACCTTCTCACACCCACACATACCAACACGTTTATTTCGCATACAACATTCCTTTTGAATAAAGTGTGGCCAAAAAATTATTTTAGAGTTTCTACATATATACAACATTACAAAGTTATATGGAGGAGTACTGAACGCTAATTTGCATTGCATGGTGCCCACAATGATATTTATTCCAAGACCGTGAATTTGTATATTTTATACTATATACAAAGTTAGTCATAATAAAGAGAAACGAAGCATCTCTCTCTCCATTGCATACCCCCCCAGACGCCCTTTCACGTATGCACACAAAACTATCTCCAGGTCCTCTAAAAGTAAGCCCCCAGAAAATTCACGCGTGTTTCATCCTTCTCTCATGATATATGCAATGACGATCATTGTATTTGAAGCGAAAGCATGATACATACATTGGACTTCATAATCCACACATTACGGTCACCGTTTACGTTTAGTGGTTATTATACAGTCACGGGCTCACTGTACAACTTTGTATTTGCTCATGACATGACTAGTTGACCAGTTAAATGCTCCACGTGGCACCTCTAGTGTTGCATCACATTATCTCACTAACATCGTGCCCACCTGTCGACTTGTATCAACTCTACATCTACACTATTATAAAATACATAAAATACACTCTTATAAAAAACAGAGTTGGTGATGATGGTGTGCCTGCCATCCTGCAATATAGGCCGTCCGATTTATATCTGACGGATAGGAAAGAAACTATGGCAATTTTGCAAAAAGGTACCCACACACCTCTCCACATTTGCAAATAAGGCCTTCCCTCGTTCATCCTTTTCTCTCACAAGATAAAAAAGTCATACAAATGCATCTTGATGTTACATGCAACGCACGGGCATCTTGCTGGTAAGAATGAAAACAAACGATAAAAAAATATTTAGACGGTGGTATGAAGTCATGACCGCGGGCATAGCGGACAAGGTGGCCTTGTATTGGTATTGTGGGCCGTCTATTTTAACATACAGGAGCTGGTGTGGTGATTATACACACACGCACGCGTGCACACGAACTCCATCCACGCAACACTCACACAAACACATGCACCCACGCACGCACGCAACACTCACACGTACACACGCAGCCATGCACGCACGCAACACTCACACACACACGCACACGCATGCATGCACACACCAGTACACCACACGACCAACACATACTCTCACGCTCAAGTGCTCAACCTACACGTGCATGCGCACACATCAGGCCCTGACAGACACATACACAACCAGGTGATTCCCCCACATGGGTTGGAGCCTTGTCGCGCCTGCGTAAATTTGTGTTTATCTGACCTTTTCCTATGCGAACTGACAGGTGGGACCCACATGGAACATGGTCAATTTAACTAGTCAACATGGCGCCACACAGACTATTTGGCCGGTCAACAGAGTGCAATCCGGTGTTGAACTGTGAGCAAGTGACCGGATAATCACCGCAAAACGTATATAGTGACCGTAATCAACTTATTCTGAAGTTCGGTGACCTTATTACGCTTTTCTCTCTGTAGGCCCTCCAAAACTACATCTCTACACGTTCTCGCATGTTACATCTAACAACTATGCAATACAGCACTACTACTACACTCTAACACAATAAATCATATGTGTTTTTAGTTTTACTAGATATCATATTGTTACTTATAATTATTCAGTTTGCATACATTAAAATTTCCTTTGAAATGTATGGCCAGTATCATCTACCACGTGGGAAAAATCCCGCCCTTTCCTGTTTAATCGGGTTTGTATCGATGGATCGTGCGAAACAGCAAAACTATAGTACTATACAGTACAAGTGACAGTTCATCGGGCCGTCGTGTCGCTCTACTCCTCCGTCAGAAGAGTGGGCGCCGCTTTCATAAATCTTCTAGTCCTTTCGCCGACATGTGGGACATCAAGCTACCGGGTCCATGTGCCATACCGAATACAATCAGAGCAGCGGGGTGAAGCACCCACCATGGCGCCGGCGTAGTAATGAGCAATGAGGCGTCAAATCACAAAGCTGCACCTTTCCCGCGGTTAAGTTGGATGAACGAAGTAATAATGCTAAAAAAAGAAGTTGGAGGGACGAAGCAACCATCATTTCACTCGTTGCTGAATCCGCTTCTCCCTCATCTTCCTCAACTTAACCATGTGTTGCTTCTGCCGTTGGTCTGCCTCATGTGGGACGCGGATCAGCTTGGTAAAGCACTGACACGTGGGACCACATATTAGCAAACCGCCAGACAACGCCCTCCTAAAATAAGAAACCTCCCCGCCATCCGCTGCAAAATCACCTCCTTTTTACTAATCTTTGATTCTATAATTTTTTAGATCAATATAATTGAGATTTGTATAGATAGCACACAGGAGCAAAACCAAGTGGTATGGTTAAGGGCATCCACAATGTGTAGCCAAATGTGAAAATAGCTTTTGGCATCGTGGGAACCATTGTGGACGGTGTTGCCAAAGCCAAAAAGATGGAACCGAAGCTCCCTGATTGATTGATTGAAGGAATAGAAAAATGCAACGTCTCTCCTCTTTCTCCCATGCTTGGACGCATGTAGTACAGTATAGAGCACAGAGTCTACTCCCATGTCCCTTGTATATCAAATCACAAAGCAGTGAGGCGTCAAATCACAAAGCACGGACGAAGCAACTATCATTTCACTCTTCGCTGACTCTGCTTCTCCATCGTCTCCTTCAAGAAACCATCTCACCGCACTAGTACTCCTAGTAGTAGTACTAGTAAAGGACTTTCTGGATGCAAATAAGGCGGTTGTCTCGGCTTGCAGGCGGCACTTGCGAACGACTTACCGTGGTCTCCCTCAATGGTGTTCTCCATCGAACGCACTTCGCCAAACCACAAAAAAAAGTCGTCGACGTCACCGCAATGGGCAAGGAATTCAAGTATAGTTACTACCTCCATTGTAGCGACCCGACCTCAGACGGTCAAGCCTCTGTGTATCTGTGCCATCCCTGGATCAGTATGCTGGCACACACAGTACATCAATGTATATATCAAAGTGCAATCACATGTATAAATAACGTAAAATGATATATACCTCGTAATACTCAGCGGAAACAATCAAACGGGTGTGGAGTCCCATCAACGCCATCGCAGGTTGAGTGTAGACCGTAACCTGCACTGTATTCTTACTCGTGGGAAGAAAGTATCTCGCAACATGATACATTGCAGCCGTGTAGGTCAGTACATTGAATGTACCGCAAGATCACAACATGAATAAACAGATGGTAAAACTATACTATATGCAATTTGGCTTTGTGGCTCAGATCTGAGTTTTGTTTGCGTAAAAGCTGATTTTATTTTCCTACATCAAAGGAATAAATGAAGTCTGTACTATGGAGTTTTCTATCATGACATGGTTCCGCCAACCGATGTCTCATAGCCCAGAATCATCATAAGTTGCCCACAATTAAGTTATCAGTCCGGTGTTGAGAGTTCCGAGATAGATCCAAGTCCAGATGCTCAAATTGTCCGTAACCGGGGAAACGGCTAATCGATTAGGTTTTAACCCTCTGCAGAGGTTTGTACACTTTACCCGCAAGATTCGATCCCTCTTTTTACGTTCTCGCACTTCAGAGTGTTTGAGAACAAGATGACCGAAACATGGTCATCCGAAGAGTTCCTATGACCACTGTCCGGTGCTCATCCCATCCTACCGTAGTTCTACATCTGCTAGCACCATCCCAACTAGAGTCACAACTAAGGTCAACCAAGCCAGAGCCCATAATGACTTGCGGTTGCACAGGTAAGCTTCCGGGCATGAAGTATTCTTCCGTCTCTTTGAGTATGGGTGAAGCTTTCCGCAAGATGTCATGGCGCTTCTCCATGCATCCCGGCCAACCACTGGTTTCTCCAGGGTGCCCGTCAACCGTCCTTCACCCAGTAGTGTGTATTAAATCCTTGTCTTGAGTCTTGAAGTCTTGAGGCCTTGAAAATGCAGTCCTTGCAGATTCCATCATGGAGTTGTCGTCATTGACGTAGATCCTCCATTCTCACACCACTCCCGAGGACTCATACCAAACCCCGTCTACTATAGCGTAGCATTAAAATAAATAGCGTCCCGGGCTTGGTAACAGGGTGATGGGTTCCTACCTCATGCATACTACTCAACTACAAGAATTCAATATCACTACTGGAGGGGTTGTTGCGAAGATAACACTAGATGCAATAAAACACATAGGTATGAAAAACATGGTCAAAGTGAACTTGCCTTGCCGACGATCTTCGAAAACTAGGGACTCGTGGTAGCAAACTTCGCACTCCGGAAATTCTACCGAGCCAAACAATAACCATAATAAGCATACAACTTATGATCACTTACATAACATCATAGTAACATAGCACACCAAAACAACGAATCAAAACCCAAAAGAAAACTCGAAGAAATCCAACTCAAAGTTTTCCTACTTCATGCAACAACTAAAAATAGTTTTACATAACAAAAAATTTCGTAACATAACCTAAACATGGGTTTAGGTTAACTTAACAGAAAAGAATGCATTATGCAACTAGGAGCAAAAAGATTCACTTTAAAATCTATTATGAAACTCCTATTAGGCCTAAAGCAATTTCTAATAAGAAAAATAAAATAAAAGTTTTATTTATTATAAATAAAAGTTCATACTCTAAAGTGACAGAAACTAACCTAGAATAATCAATCACATGTGAAAATAAATTGATTTGCTAATTAAAATAATAAGAAAACAGTAGCTAGCTAATTAATTAAGAATAATATGATTCTGATTAAAACTATTTTTATTAATCCTAAAATTCCCAAATTAATTCCTACGGTTAGGAAATGTCAAAACAAAGTTGGGACAAAAAGAATCATATAAAAATAATTTTCCTAACTCTTTTTATAGCAGATTTACTATTCTGACTAAATCTAAAATAAAGCAATTATAAATAATTTTAACATAGCTAATTATATTTTCTACAGAAACTATAAGAAATTTTCAAACCAACAAAAAAAGAATCACTTAAAAATATTAAGTAGATAAAAAGATATGAATTTTTCAAATCTGAAACTATTCTGTTAAAACAGAAAAACGAAAATAAAGAAAAAACGGCTAAATGAGCCTAACTAACGCACTGTGCATAATATAACTAAAACGGGCCTAGGGTTTAAACTAATCGGGCCGATCTAAAATAAAAACCCTAACTTAAAATTAAACGGAACTAACCGAGCGAACAGTTTATTTTAAAGAAACATACCCTTCGGGGTTCTAATCTACGCCAGCACAAACGAGATCGGACGGCGGGGGAGACGTCCAGTGGCTTACCGGAGTTCGACGGCGGCGGCGGCTCGGGCGGCGAGTGCGTCGGCGTCTCCGGTGGTCGGGGGCGTCGGCGGGATGCTCCGGCGGGTGCGGTGTGGCGGGGGGCGTCTGGTGGAGTCGACGGGGCTCGGGGTGGGCTAGGGCGTCGGCGGCGAGGTAAATGGCGGCGGTGGTGTGCTCGGGCTCCGCGGCGTGTGAGGAGGAGAGAGGGTCCGCGAGGGGCGAGGGGGGAATGGGGTGCGGGGGGGGTTTTATAGGGGTGCCTCGGCTTGGGCGAGGTGAATCGGGGAGATCGAATCCGGATCGCCGGGATCCGCGAGCGCGCGCGCGACGTGGCGTGGGCGAGGTTGACGACGGTAGGGGTCCACCGTCCGTGAGGGAGAGGGAGGCGGCGTGGTCGGTCGACCGACGCGGAGGCGATTCGGCGAGGGGGGGGTGGCTGGTTATTGGGCGGCTCGGGCGCGCTGGCTGACTGGCCGGGCCGGTTCGATGGGCCGCCAGTCTTGGCTGGGCGGTCGGCTGGTGGCGCTGAAATTTTCTTTTTCTAATTTTATTTTTTTTGAAAATAAAAACAGAGTTATAAAATATAAAATGTAAATATTTTATATAGGACATATATATATCAAAATGATCAGGGGAATATTCCCTATCATTTGAACATTTTTCCTGGGGCAAAATCCAAAGTTTATAAAAAATCATTTTTCCCAAAATTCAAATAAAACTCAAATTTGAATTCAAAACTTTTGGCATTGTCTTCCTCTGATATTTTTGGAGTGTCATGTTTACTCCTCTCATACTTTTGCTCAAGTATTTATCAGGCATAATTTTTTTGAAATGATTCCCACTTGCCAAAGTTTGAATTCAAATTCCAAAACTCAATTCTTCTGAAACTCCAAATGGCACTCAAATTCAAACAGAATGCATAGATGCTTAGCTATAATTGTAAAACATTCCAAATAGGAAATTTGGGATGTTACAAACCTACCACACTTAACATGAATCTCGTCCTCGAGATTCGAAGAGGCTAGCAAGAAAAGGTTAGGGGTTGGGGGTCTGCTAGGAAAAGTTTTGGTCAGAAAGGTCAGGGGTGCTACCACACTTAAGAACAAGTTTACGGTTCCAATAAACTCAGATACTTCCTCTGGAGTGTTGACAATGTATGTCTCTTTACATATCTTACAATAGCTCCTTCATTAACGCTCTTCTGTCAGAAGCATAGAGTTTTCCTCCAAATCTTGGGTCGGTTCGTCAAAGTTGAAGTTCGTCCGAGAATGGATCTTCTTAGTTGATAGGTCCGTGTCCATTCTAGACAACTATCGAAATACTCATGGTGGTCTACAATTTATGGTTTCTCCTGCAGAAGCGGGTCTGGTTGAACCTCACCGTATAACCTCGATTGGCAACGCCACTTTGTAAGGGGTTCCATCATCCTACCATTCTATGGTTTTATGGGTTATCGCGTCGACACTCTTCTAAGGTTTTCAAGGCTCTCTGATTTTCCATCAACATATGATAGTTCATGATAGAAGTCTTCGGTATGGGGGCCAATCCATCCCGTACTTGAATCATTACCATATACGTAAATAGTGAATCACGTATTCTAACACTTGGGCATACTCACAAGCATTGCAAAATTTCTCTTGTTCTCGAACTGGGTTCGAGTAAATCCATGGTTTCTGCAAGCCAAACAAAACATCTATCGTTACTTCACCATTCTCAGGTTTTTGCGTAACCTCCTACGAAACGTAAGCTGATTGGATCACTGATTCTTCCAATTTTATTCCTTTATCAAGGTTACATCTGTTCCTTTTCAAAATCCTAGGCCTGTGGGTTATGGCCCACTTCAACACTTGTGCAGCATTAACTCATCCTTGGAGTAACTCTCTTGTTCCATATTTATAACGCCCTCGATGCGGCTATATCTCCCACGTGTCGAAGCACGACTTAGAGGCATAACCGCATTGAAAGCAATGTCGCAAGTGAGGTAATCTTCACACAACCCATGTAATACATAAGGAAAAGAGATACATAGTTGGCTTACAATCGCCACTTCACACAATACATGAGTAAAGCATTACATCATACAGATACAATCAAGGTCCGACTACGGAACCAAAATAAAAGAAGACTACCCCAAAGCTACACAGATCCCCGATCGTCCCAACTGGCTCCACTCTTGATCAAGCTGAAACGAAACAACACAATGAACAAGATCTTCATCAAGCTCCTCCTTGAGCTCGGGTGCGTCACCTGCACGGTTTCATCGGCACCTGCAAACTGGTTTTGGAAGTATCTGTGAGTCACAGGGACTCAGCAATCTCACACCCGCGAGATCAAGACTATTTAAGCTTAAAGGTAGGACAGGGTAGTGAGGTGGAACTGCAGCAAGCGGCTAGCATATATGGTGGCTACCATACGCAAACGAGAGCGAGAAGAGAAGGCAAAAGCACGGTCGAACAACTATGATCAAGAAGTGATCCTAGAACAACCTACGTCAAGCGTAACTCCAACACCGTGTTCACTTCCCGGACTCCGCCGAGAAGGGACCATCACGGTTACACACGCGGTTGATGTATTTTAATTAAGATCAACTTCGGGTTTTCTACAACCGACATTAACAAATTCCCATCTGCCTCATAACCGCGGCAAGGCTTTGAAAGATAATACCTGCGGGGTGTCCCAACTTAGCCCATTATAAGCTCTCATGGTCAACGAAGGATATTCCTTCTACCGGAAGACCCGATCAGTCTCGAATCCCGGACTACAAGACATTTCGACAGAATAAAACAAGACCAGCAAAGCCACCCGGATGTGCCGACAAATCCTGATAGGAGCTGCACATATCTCGGTCTCAGGGCACACCGGATTGTCCAAACTTCCGATAGGCGAACCCAGAGTTGCCCCTGGTAGCCACCGGCGGCTGACAGTTTGGACCAACACTCGAAGGAGCACTGCCCGGGGTTAAAATAAAGATGACCCTTGAGTCTGCAGAACCCAAGGGAAAAAGGCTTAGGTGGCAAATGGTAAAACCAATGTTGGGCCTTCTTTGGAGGAGTCTTATTCAAAGCGAACTGTCAAGGGGTCCATAAATCACCCAACCGTAAGGAACGCAAAAATCCGGGAACATAACACCGGTATGACGGAAACTAGGGCGGCAAGAGTGGAACAAAACACCAGGCATAAGGCCGAGCCTTCCACCCTTTACCAAGTATATAGATGCATTAATTAAATAAGATATATTGTGATATCCCAACAAATAAACATGTTCCAACAAGGAACAACATCTCCATGTTCCAACAAGGAACAAACTTCATCTTCGCCTGCAACTAACAACGCTATAAGAGGGGCTGAACAAAGCGGTAACATAGCCAAACAACGGTTTGCTAGGAAAGGATGGTTAGGGGCTTGACATGGCAACATGGGAGGCATGATATAGCAAGTGGTAGGCATCGTAGCATAGGCATAGCAAAAGAGCGAGCATCTAGCAAGCAAAGATAGAAGTGATTTCGAGGGTATGGTCATCTTGCCTGAAATCCCGCAAGGAAGAAGAACGAGTCCATGAAGAAGACAAACGGACGTAGTCGAACGAATCCTCACAACTCCGGAACGAAACCGAAGCTAACAAGAGAAGCAACCCGGAAACAAGCAACAACATAGTAAACACACAATCATAAACATGGCATGATGCACAAGCGAGTATGATGCATGTCCGGTTTAAATATGCATGGCATGGCAAAGTGCAACAAACAACACTACAAATTAAATGGAGCTCAATATGCAACGAGTTGCATATTGACAAAACACCATATCAATTATTTAGTTCTCTCTCGGTTAGGTACTCAACAATATTAAATGTTGTTAACATGGCAAGAGGTGAAGCATAATTAAACTGCCTATTTAGGCAAGTTTAAATGAGGCCGGAAACAACAAACAACAATTCCGGTAAAATCCTCATGTGCATATTTATGGATTAGGTACTGATCTGCCCTAAACACAATTTTAATGTTGTTAAGCATGCAAAGTAATGCTACCATGTTAATCCATGCATTTTTCTACCCCATTTACATATATAATTTATTTAAATCCGAGCTACGGTTATTTAGTTATGAAATAAATCATCTTAACATGGCATTATTAGCAAATTAATGCAAACATCAATTTAAACATTTTTAACATAGATGAAAGTGGCATATTATTAATCTACACAATTTTCTGAGCATATTACATATAAAGTTTGTTTAAAACCGATGCACGGTTAATTAGTTATTACATGCATGAAGTCTAGGGGGTTTTCTGCAAATCTGTTAAAACACTGGATAATGGTTAAAATCGCTGGCAGGAAAAAAAACACGCATCGGGCCGAATCTGCCTGGCCCAAAGAGCACAGGAGAGGGGGAGGGGTCTTGCTCACCCTGGGCCAAGGCCCGGTCGGTGGAAGAGGCGCTGGGCACAGGCGCTTAGGTCGACTCTTGTGTGGCCCATCTGGGCGCCGAGTGGGCAGCCGGGCTGGGGCGCTGATGGAGATGGGGCGAGGAGGCCTGCTGCGCGGCGACGCGGTCAACGGGCACGGGCGGCGGCTGCGCTCGTCCACCTCGTCTGGGCGAAGAAGAGGAGGCAACCAGGCACCGGCGGAGGCGGCAGCCAGAGCACGACGGGAGGCGTGGTCAACGCGCCGAAGTAGGGGAAGCAGGCGTCTGTGAGGCTGGATCCGGTCGCTGGAGGTCCCGGTGTCCCGTTCCTGCGGATCGAAGCAGGCGGCCGACGGACTTGGAGCTTGGGCGAGCTTGTGGGGCGAGCCATGGTGTGGTGCTCTTGGTGGAGAGGTTCAGCGGGAAGCAGCGGGATGGCCGTCGTGATTTAACCCCAAGGGCGGCGGTGCTGCAATTTCTCCATGGCCTCAGCGTGGTTCCCTGTGAGAGAGAGGCAGAGGCATGAGAGAGAGAGGGAAGGGGAAAACGAGACGGGGAGGAGGCGCAAGAGAAGGCAGGGTCAGGGCGGTGCTCATCTGACGCGGCGACGGCGAGGATTGTTGCTGCTGCTGCTAGGACGCTCGTGTTCGTGGAGGCAGGGGAGCTCCGGTCGCGTGAGGGAGGCAGGGGCGCGCTGAAGCGGGCGAGAAGAGGCATGGCAAGGGACTTAAGCGGGCGGCGAGGTAGCAGCAGGGCGGCGGCGGCTTTGCCGAAAGGGATCGAGGCGGCGGGACTCGACGGATCCGACGGCGGCGAAGACCCCTTTGCGAGGCAGGGACTCATCCTCGTCCTCGAGAGCTCGCAGAAGGAGGCGGCGGACACGGGAGCAAGGTGGTGGTGCGGAGGCGACGAGGAGGAGGCCGCAGATGAGGGAGGAGGCGGTGGAGGCCGGCTCCGAGGCGGACGGGCGCGGGGTCAGGCGCTGGAGGCGCAGGCGTCGGAGGGGTCGCCGGCGGTGACTTCGGCGTGGGAGCCGAACGGAGGCGGGGCGGCGAGCTCGATGCCCGCGGCGTCACGAGTGAAGGAGAAGGATGGCTGGGGGCGACGACGAGGTAGATCGAGGTCGCCGACCGTTGGAGTCTGCAGCAGGATGCCTCGAGGCCCTCGGCGGGCGGGCTTCTCCTGGCTGGCCAGCGACGAGCGGCGGGAACGAGGACGATGCAGAGGTAGGGCGCGCGCGAGGGAAGCAGGAGGGATCGAGGGAGATGGGGATCAGGCTGAGCGAGGGAGGAGCGGTCGAGCGAAGCTCTCCTGGCGGCGCTGTAGGGAGTCGAGGGAGAGAGGCTGGGCTGGCCTTCGGGCCTAGGGTTAGGAAGGGTTTAGGTGGGCCTTGGGCCTCGGGAGGCTAGGCCGGCCTGGTGGGGAGGAGAATGGCCAGGGGCCGGCTGGGCTGGCTCTCTTCTCTCTCTCTCTCTCTCTCTTATATTTACCAAAATAGAAAATACCAAAGAGGAAAAGAAGAGGAAAGGAAGTGTTTGGGAATGGAGTTAATTTTCTCAGACTCAGAAAAATGAGTTTAATCCAAGAAAATAGGAGTGGGCATGGGTGCAAGTTTTAGATTCAAAAACATTTGAATTTAATTCAAATGGGTGAATAGGAAGTGGAAGTTTGGAAGGCCCAAAAATGTTGAGAATTTTAGAGGAGCCACAATAAATGGGAAAAGAAATGTTGGCAAAGTTTGGGGACCAAACTTGAAGTGGAAAGGGCATGGGAATTTGCAAGTGTGTTGTGGTGAATTCCAAATTAATGGAATATTTTATATAGCTCCCTAATATTGGGACAATACGTTATAAAGAGAAGTCAACCTTCCCTCGATTTAAATGGATCGAAAAATCCATACAATTTATTTAGAAGAGTTTTAAAAAATTAAATGGCATGATGAGATGATGCAATGCAAGAGATGACATGATGAATGCACAAACAAAACAAATCACATGGCAAAACTCGGAAACCCTGGAAGGCAACTGAAGCTCCGGTCTTGGGGCGTTACAATATTACACCTCCTTTAAATCCAGTAGTACTTCTTTCTTTCATACCCTTATGGTGACGATCATACAAAACTCCAACTTATTTTGTCCAGCTTCCTTCTATGGACAGTCATGAATAACACATTTCTTTCTTCATTTATCCTGTGGCTTTACAGAGTACTACGACACCAAAGAAAATGCACTAGTTTATCCATAAATCTCATTATTTTCATATCAATCTTTTATTACATCCTTAACCATTTTTTTTGTGAATCCAAATTCCAGAAAGTTTATTACAAATGCTGCCACCCACATGGTTCGGTATGGTCAGACATTACTTCCAACTTTATTCATTTTTCCTCCTTGAGGATTCTTCAGTCCCACTGGAATTGTGCGACATGCGCCTTGAAATCTTCAATCTTCTGTTTCATCGTGGTGGCCTTGAGCTTCACCTCCATCATCTCTGCATGCACTTCGCTTAGGTATTCTGGGTATAACGAAGTCTTGCTTCAAGTATTTCTCCGATCTGGCGTATGGCTTCCATGGCTGCTTCACGAACAGCACCAAGAAAGTTGCTTGTGGCACACGTGAAATGAAAAGTACTGCCCCATCATCTTTGGGCAAACTCCTTTCACAGGTGGAGGTGTACCTCCACATACCAAAGTTCCACTCCTTTTGCATGAAGGGTAGCCTTTGTAGACTGCATCTCCTTCAAGGTGAATATGCTTCATCATCTCCTTCAGATCTTGGGTAATCATGATCACTTGTCGAGGTCATGATTGTTTCCGGACCTTTAAGGAAAGACTCGTAAAGGGTCGTCATCTGCAGTTGTAAAACAAAAATGGTGCTCAGAATAAGGTACATATCTCCTGGGGCACACATTCATATCATCCAATCAAAACTTCAAACTCAATTTCCAATTTCCCGTTTATGCATCACAACTCACTTTCTTCCATGTTCATCCAGAATATTAATTTCCAAGATAAAATATAACAACTCCTTAAAGCCTTTCAGCATGTGACATTACAACTTTATTGAGTCATGAACTATTACAATCTCTCAACTCATCGAACTCATGAAAATGAAATTGCTTCCTACTACTCTTATTATCCATATCAAAATTCCATCTACTCAACTCCAGCTTTCGTCTTGTTGGGACATTTTATAGCATAATGTCCTGCTTCCTTGCAGCGAAAACAAATGACTTCCGACATGTCTCGGGGCTTCTTTGTGATTATGTAGGCTCCTTGGATTCTTGGCTTCTTTTCTGAACATTTACTAGCGTAATGACCTAAATCCTTGCACCTGTAACAAGTGATATGACTTAGGTCCTTCTCTGCAAAAATTGCGTTGTTCTCGGGTTGCCTTCTTTTTATCTTCCTGGATTTCTCTGTAATGATCAGAGTTTCTATTTCCCGAGGGTCAAACTTCACTTCTGCTATCGGGAAATATCCCAGATACTCTTTTCTTCCCTTGGGGCAATACTGCGAAAAATGTCCTTCTTCTCCACATGAATAGCAGGCATTGGAGTAAAATCTGTTGAGGCCTTCTCCATCAAGGTCTTCAACACTTTCATTCATCACTGGTTCTTTCATAACTTCTCGGAGAGCTTCTTTCATTCCTTATTCCTGCTCCTGAATAGTTTGTTGCACCATGGGGTAAATGTGACACTGAGTCGGGTAGTGGGTGGTTCCTTCACACAAGAAACAAGTCACCTGACTAGTTGGGAATTCCTCAGCTGGGTGTTTCTCCTCACAATGAGGGCATCCATCCTTGTGTTCCTCCTGGGTGTGTCCTATTTCTCCGCAAATCTTGCAGGCACAAGGTTTATTTCTTGGTGTATCATGGTGCTTCCCGGATAAGACGAGATCTTGTCAGAGTCTTCTTGAATTCTTCCCAAGTCTTTGCTCCATTCCATCCCTGTATAGCTTGATGCATCTGCCACCATGTTGCAGCACTTCCTTCAAAGTACTGAAGAGCGTACGATATTTTCCTTCTTCCTTGAAACCAAATTGCTCCCGAAGTGACTCTCCATGTTGTGAATCCATAGCTCTGCCTCCGGCTGGGTTTTGATCCAGAATACCGGTCCAACTTCATTCATCATCTCTGGGTCCAAAAGTTTTGGGATGAGATATGAGAGAGGTGGGGAGGGAGAGATACACACAATACAAACAATAGTTTTGAAGAAACGAGTTTTATTTTGGGGCTGTCGGAAAACATCAAACAAATGACAGCTCACAAATCATCGCATCTAACGTAGGTGTATAACAGGGGTTTGGTCTCTAAAGGTCAAATAATTCTTCAGGAACTTCAAATTCTTCAAGTCTTTAGAGTCTTCAATTGTTGCAGCTGCAATTCTTCCAACACATGGTGAAATCCTCTTTACTCTGAAGAGGCCATCAGTTATCCAATATCTTGTCCTTCTTGGAGCGGCTTTAGTTGATTCTTCATGTGATCAAAAGGGAAAAGGGTATATTCTAACTATTTGAGGTGAGATTGTCTATTTGATAAAATCAGAAGAGATGAGAAGTAAGAGTCTTTTTGAAAATAAAGTTTTAGAGATTTTTGGTCCTAGGGGCTTTCCGGTTTCTAGGGTCACGTCCTCTGATCAACATGTGCTCGATACCATATCAGATGCGACCCGACCTCGACGGTCAAGCCTCGTGGTATCTGTGCATCCACGGATCAAGTATCTTTGGCACACACAACATCAATGTATATATCAAAGTGCAATCACATGTATAAATAACGTAAAATGATATATACCTCGTAATACTCAGCGGAAACAATCAAACGGGTGTGGAGTCCCATCAACGCCATCGGCAGGTTGAGTGTAGACCGTAACCCTGTACCGTATTCTTGCTCGTCGGAAGAAAGTATCTGCAACATGATACGTTGCAGCCGTGTAGGTCAGTACATTGAATGTACCGGCAAGATCACAACATGAATAAACAGATGGTAAAACTATACTATATGCAATTTGGCTTTGTGGCTCTGTATCTGAGTTTTGTTTGCGTAAAAGCTGATTTTATTTTCCCTACATCAAAGGAATAAATGAAGTCTGTACTATGGAGTTTTCTATCATGACATGGTTCCGCCAACCTATGTCTCATAGCCCAGAATCATCATAAGTTGCCCACAATTAAGTTATCAGTCCGGTGTTGAGAGTTCCGAGATAGATCCAAGTCCAGATGCTCAAATTGTCCGTAACCGGGGACACGGCTAATCGATTAGGTTTTAACCCTCTGCAGAGGTTTGTACACTTTACCCGCAAGATTCGATCCCTCTTTTTACGTTCTCGCACTTCAGAGTGTTTGAGAACAAGATGACCGAAACATGGTCTTCCGAAGAGTTCCTCTGACCACTGTCCGGTGCTCTTCCCATCCTACCATAGTTCTACATCTGCTAGCACCGTCCCAGCCAGAGTCACAACTAAGGTCAACCAAGCCAGAGCACATAATGACTTGCGGTTGCACAGGTAAGCTTCCGGGCATGAAGTATTCTTCCGTCTCTTTGAGTCTGGGTGAAGCTTTCCGCAAGATGTCATGGCGCTTCTCCATGCATCCCGGCCAACCACTGGTTTCTCCAGGGTGCCCGTCAACCGTCCTTCACCCAGTAGTGTGTATTAAGTCCTTGTCTTGAGTCTTGAAGTCTTGAGGCCTTGAAAATGCAGTCCTTGCAGATTCCATCATGGAGTTGTCTTCATTGACGTAGATCCTCCATTCTCACACCACTCCCGAGCACTCATACCAAACCCCGTCTACTATAGCGTAGCATTAAAATAAATAGCGTCCCGGGCTTGGTAACAGGGTGATGGGTTCCTACCTCATGCATACTACTCAACTACAAGAATTCAATATCACTCTTGGAGGGTTGTTGCGAAGATAACACTAGATGCAATAAAACACATAGGTATGAAAAACATGGTCAAAGTGAACTTGCCTTGCTGACGATCTTCGAAAACTAGGGACTCGTGGTAGCAAACTTCGCACTCCGGAAATTCTACCGAGGCAAACAATAACCATAATAAGCATACAACTTATGATCACTTACATAACATCATAGTAACATAGCACACCAAAACAACGAATCAAAACCCAAAAGAAAACTCGAAGAAATCCAACTCAAAGTTTTCCTACTTCATGCAACAACTAAAAATAGTTTTACATAACAAAAAATTTCGTAACATAACCTAAACATGGGTTTAGGTTAACTTAATAGAAAAGAATGCATTATGCAACTAGGAGCAAAAAGATTCACTTTAAAATCTATTATGAAACTCCTATTAGGCCTAAAGCAATTTCTAATAAGAAAAATAAAATAAAAGTTTTATTTATTATAAATAAAAGTTCATACCCTAAAGTGACAGAAACTAACCTAGAATAATCAATCACATGTGAAAAATAAATTGATTTGCTAATTAAAATAATAAGAAAACAGTAGCTAGCTAATTAATTAAGAATAATATGATTATGATCAAAACTATTTTTTTATTAATCCTAAAATTCCCAAATTAATTCCTACGGTTAGGCAATGTCAAAACAAAGTTGGGACAAAAAGAATCATATAAAATAATTTTCCTAACTCTTTTATAGCAGATTTACTATTCTGACTAAATCTAAAATAAAGCAATTATAAATAATTTTAACATAGCTAATTATATTTTCTACAGAAACTATAAGAAATTTTCAAACCAACAAAAAAAGAATCACTTAAAAATATTAAGTAGATAAAAAGATATGAATTTTTCAAATCTGAAACTATTCTGTTAAAACAGAAAAACGAAAATAAAGAAAAAACGGCTAAATGGGCCTAACTAACGCACTGTGCATAATATAACTAAAACGGGCCTAGGGTTTAAACTAATCGGGCCGATCTAAAATAAAAACCCTAACTTAAAATTAAACCGGAACTAACCGGAGCGAACCGGGTTTATTTTAAAAGAAACATACCCCTTCGGGGGTTCTAATCTACGCTGCACAAACGAGATCGGACGGCGGGGGAGAGGTCCGGTGGCTTACCGGAGTTCGACGGCGGCGGCGGCAATCGTTAAAAGGCATCTCCGGTGGTCGGGGCGTCGGGGGATGCTCGGCGTGAGTCTTGATGTGGCGAGTGGGCGTCTGGTGGAGTCGACGGGGCTCGGGGTGGGCTAGGCGTCGGGCGAGGTAAATGGCGGCGGTGGTGTGCTCGGGCTCCGAGCGTGAGGAGGAGAGAGGGTCCGCGAGGGGCGAATGGGGTGCGGGGAGGGGTTTATAGGGGGTGCCTCGGCTTGGGCGAGGTGAATCGGGGAGATCGAATCCGGATCCTTGGGATCTGGCGGCAACACGGCGAGTGGCGTGGGCGAGGTTGACGACGGTGGGGTCCACCGTCGGTGAGGAGAGGAGTCTGGCGCGGTCGGTCGACCGACGCGGAGGCGATTCGGCGAGGGGGGCTTGGCTGGTTATTGGGCAGCTCGGTGGCGCTGGCTGGCCTGGCTGGGCCGGTTCGGTGGGCCGCCCAGGTGCTGGGTGGGCCAGTCGGCCTGGCTGGCGCCTGGGAAATTTTCTTTTTCTAATTTTATTTTTTTTGAAAATAAAAACAGAGTTATAAAATATAAAATGTAAATATTTTATATAGGACATATATATATCAGAATGATCAGGGGAATATTCCCTATCATTTGAACATTTTTCCTGGGGCAAAATCCAAAGTTTATAAAAAATCATTTTTCCCAAAATTCAAATAAAACTCAAATTTGAATTCAAAACTTTTGGCATTGTTTTCCTCTGATATTTTTGGAGTGTCATGTTTACTCCTCTCATACTTTTGCTCAAGTATTTATCAGGCATAGTTTTTTTGAAATGATTCCCACTTGCCAAAGTTTGAATTCAAATTCCAAAAATCAATTCTTCTGAAACTCCAAATGGCACTCAAATTCAAACAGAATGCATAGATGCTTAGCTATAATTGTAAAACATTCCAAATAGGAAATTTGGGATGTTACATCCATTTTTTTGTACACAAGGCCAGTATATCAAAATTACAATTTGCAAGGGGCCACTAACACTAATCGAGGCAAAATTGATGAGGTTAGCAACCAAGGACATTAATATCCCCTGCATACATGCGGAACTGAGAAGGTTCGTTTGCATGGCGCTGCATTAATCAAGCGATGAGGAGTGAGATGGTTAGCTCTTTGGTCTTTCG
The DNA here is from genome assembly GCA_021605205.1 of Aegilops longissima. NCBI lineage: Eukaryota > Viridiplantae > Streptophyta > Magnoliopsida > Poales > Poaceae > Aegilops > Aegilops longissima. Next base: position 524,245,156 of record CM038676.1, read on the forward strand.
AGAAAAAAATACGCATTAATTGACACGTGAAACAAGGATTTGTATCGATTAAATCCCGCGAAGGAAAACCCCGCCTTTCTTTTTTAACACTAGTACTCCTAGTACGTACGTACTTATCCTGTTTGGGTCTAGGTCTTGCATTGCCAAACTTCGCCACACATTTTTGCCAAGCTTGCCTAAATTTTTCAAAATGAGAAGGAGGTACACTTGCACACGGCTGTCGCGGTCGCACCGCACCCTCCCACGGTTGCTCCTGCCCATGGGTCGCACCGCACCCTCACACAGTCGCTCCTGCACGCCGCAAACCCAACCAAGGGAACGCACCCTCACTGACACGTGTTGTCGCATGTGAACAAACCAAACTCAGCCATCCTATCGCTGACACATAATTTTCGTTCATAGAGTATGTTTATCCAATCGCATGTTGGGGAGTATCTGTACGGCCCGTGCGATGGTCTGTTGGGGACGAAGAAGAGGTGAGGAAGAAGGAAAGAAGGGTTAGGAGACGTAGGATATTCATCCAATCGCCTGAAATGGTAGACTGACCAAAGTCAGGCGACTTGCATAACAAATAGTATGTTTTTACACAGCAGAAGATCCATAAAAACAACAACATAAAGAAAAACTATCAGTGCTCACGGAAAGAGACGGCCACGTCGTCTTTGGCTGCCGGCGCGAACCAGCCGTCGCTGTTGACGTGTGTCTCCGCACAGTGGTTGTCCTTGGCCTCCAGCTACTCATTCAAGCGGAGTGTGCGGGCGCTCTGCACGGACGAGAGCACAGCCCGGTTTAAGTCGAGGACGTCTGGTTCCGCCTGCAGGAGGGCCTCGATGGCAGCGACACCCGCGCGCTCCGCTTCCGGTTCAAGTCCAGGACTTCCGGTTCCGCCTGCAGGAGGGCGTCGATGAGAGCGGCATCCGCGCGCTCTGCGTCGAGTCGAGCCTCTGCCGTCTGGTTCATGTCCAGGACGTCCGGTTCCGCCTGCAGAAGGGCCTCGATGGCAGCGGCATCCGCGCGCTCCGCCTCAAGTTGAGCCTCCGCCTCCCGGTTCACATCCACGACATCGGGTTCCGCCTGCAGGAGAGCCTCGATGGCAGCGGCATGCGCGCGCTCCGCGACGAGTTGAGCCTCTGCCTCCCGGTCCTCCTTTAGTATCGACATGTTGAACCGCTGGTCCGCCTGCACCATGGGGGACTCGGACGCCGGCACGAAGTCGACGTCCATCGTCTCATACCCATCGGGGACCTTCTGCGCCGCAACCTTCGAAGTGAACATTGGATCGGCTTCCTCCTCCTCATAGCTTGGCTCCAGAGAACTCGGGGATTGGCCCGGCACAAAGCGGGCTTGGGAACGGACGTCTGTGGCGCCGACCGCCCCCGCGATTTCTGCGCGGCGCTCCGGCGTCAGCATCTTGTAGTAAGTGATATTGCGGCGCACCATGGCTTTCCAACGAACTAGGGGACGCTTGATGCGGGCTAGGGGATCGAAAGGTGGGGGAATGGGCTGGAGATTTGGTGTGGTTTTAGGGCAGTGGCTGGCGTAGGCCGAGCAGCGAAGGTTCTGGTGTGAATAATGGTTCCGGTGACGACCGGTCAATCGGTTTTGACTGTACATCGCTCTTGTCGCATTCGCGTTGCAGCCCTACACGCTGGACCCTCCACGTCGCTCACTGAATGGAACGCGCTTCGTCTTGTGTTTTCGCTCGCTTGTGGGACCACAGTTGAGAGCAAACCGACGTACCTCCCCCTCCCCCGCCGGGTCATTTATTATACCACCACTCCCTCCATTTTATGCAGAGTAAATAAAAACAGAGGGAGTATACTACGGATGAGGATCCCCTGACATGGCCGAACCCATTGAGTAACTGACATGCGGGGCCTAGCAAGCATGGGGTCCACCAGTAAGTGACCGAAAGGGAGGGTAAGGCAGTGATACCTACGTCAGAGGATCCACTTCCACTATACTACTTTGACCAAATGTTAGAGTAATAATATATGACATGCAACTTACACAAATGTTAGAGTAATAATACATGACATGCAACTTACACAAAGCATACAGGGTCTAATGCGTTTTTCGAGGCTAACTTTAACCAAATGTTAGAGTAATAATATATGACATGCAACTTGCACAAAGCATATGGTCAATTTCGTATGTAAAAGGAGTTTCCAATGATATAATTTTCACATTATACATCTCATGTACTCCCTCCGTCTAGGTGTGTAAGTCATCTAAAGAAAACCAAATAATCCCAAAACACGTAGGCGCGGTGCATTAACTTCTACCTCATTTCTTGTTTCTTGACATATGAACCAATAAGAGATGAGGGTGTGCATGCTTTTAATGACCTGAGACTATCAAACATGACATGCAGTGGTTAGTTCATTGCATGCAAAACTATTAATTAGCAAATAAACATTAATGTCTCTCGTTTTCCCCTCCTCCTTGGTCACGGTGCACAGCCTAAGATGACTTACTCACCTATGTGAAAGGAGTACTATTAATCTTGTCAATAGTCAAATTGGAAACCGTCTCTAGTAAAAATCTAGGAGTACGTATGAATCTAACAATATTGATTGGGTGTTGTTGAATGTTGATACCTTTTTTTATCATAGTAGTGATACTTTGACTACACATAAAACTTATACTCCCTCCATCTAGGTGTGTAAGTCATCTTACGAAAACCAAATAATCCCAAAACACTTAGGCGCGGTGCATTAACTTCTACCTCGTTTCTTGTTTCTTGACATATCAACCAATAAGAGATGAGGGTGTGCATGCTTTTAATGACTTGAGACTATCAAACATGACATGCAGTGGTTAGTTCATTGCATGCAATACTATTAATTAGCAAATAGACATTAATGTCTCTCGTTTTTCTCTCCTCCTTGGTCACGGTGCACAGCCTAAGATGACTTACTCACCTAGACGGAGGGAGTATGTAAAGTAGAAAGGATAGGAGGGAGTATATTGTACGTTCAAAAACGAAATGAACATTGAATACCCATTATATATGATTTGCGGATGCTATGATCACCGGTTCAAAATTTTGAATCCGCCTTAGGTATCACGTGCCCCCACTCGTTCCCTCTCGATTTCATCTCAGGGTCCAGAGATCTATTGAAAGAGGACTAGGGTGGGTACATGCGAATGATACTCGGCAGAATGTTCAAATGAGGCATGCGGGAGGATGGACTCGACTGGAGGGCGACATGATCGATGGAGAAGAGGGTTGGAGAGGAATGAGAAATAAGCAAATGCCACATGATTACACTTGAACGGCTCAAATAAACAATAAGTTGTCTCGCTTGGCCTACATAGTGAAAGGTCTAATGCGCAACGCGGAGCACTGACGCTCGAATATGGCCGGGAAAACTGGGAAACCGACATAGCGTAGACTAGTCCAATGGAGGAGCTGGCCCACGACCTCCTCGCCACCGACAACCGTTCATGTGGGTCGTTGGGGCCAACAACGGGGCGCAGCTCCAGCACCGCCTCTGGACACGGCGACCGCGGTGAGCGACACGCTCATATCATCGATAGACACGGTCGGTTTCAGTGTGCCGAGGGTGGCGTTAGTGTTGTGGCACGACCAATGGTATGTTTGGTTTGTGCCCAAGGTTGCCCCATCAAAGCACTGGGTAGCCAAAATTTTGGGTGAGGTATTGGTTGCCCATGATTTGGCCGACATTGGCAAGAAAAATGAACTAGAGTTGGCTAGAGTTCATTGGCATGCCAAAGAAATGGCAACCATCCAAACAAAGACCAATCTTTGGGTCATGACCAAAATTTTGGTAAGGTGCACTTTGGCCACAATCCAAACACACCCCAACACCCGGCTCGTCGAGGATGCACGGGGCGCCGCGATGCGTCCGCGGAGTGGTGTAGCGCGGCCAACTGCATCCTTTGGACCTGAGACCATGTCGGGTCGTCTTGCTTTTTCAATGACATGCGGGGATCGCATTTGAGCAAAGGGCATCTCCAATGTTGCCACGACCGCAGCTGACTACCCTGGCACACCAAAGCCCTCGTCCCTCGCGCTGTCGCGCGGTGCGTTCCCAGCCGGCGCCAGCTGCCCGCATTCATGCCGTCCGTTCGTATGTCGTCGTTAAGAGGCTCGGTGCCCGAGGAACCAACTCCGGCGACTTAATGACGCACCAGGACGCTTGGCCTCACCAGAATGCGCTACTAAAAGCGGCAACGCCCAGCTAACCTCCACACCATAGCGCATCGTCCTCCTACCTGGCACCACATCCGCCATGACCGCAAGTGCGAACGCTCTGCGGGAGAGCTTGTCTTCGGGGATGAAGCTCGAGGTCGCCACCCTCGCTCAAGTCGCCTCTCGCGACGCAATAGCGGCGTAGCCGGACGCGGACGCGACCGCACAAGCGGTGGCCACACTGGCAGCCGACGATGGGAGCACCGTCAGCCAGGCGTCCTACTTGCCGCCATCCAACGTCCGGCACCGTCGAGGTCGGGGACTCCTCCGAGGATGAGTAGGGCATGGGAGGTGGTAAGGCATGGTGTGCCAACTGGCCGGTCCGTATCCCGTGTTCTACTCTTCCTCACCGGAGACTGCACCTTCACTTCGCGGGTCTTGAACCCCGCCCCCGTACATAGAGATCGCAGATGGAGGACGTCGGTCGCCACCGTAGAATAGGTTTAGGGTCGGGTTTCTTTTATTTTTCTGTCCTATAAAAGTTTGAAATGTAATGAAAATCTGCCGTGTTTGCATTAATCTCGGCCGGTGTATATGAACTTTCACAATAATATACATATTGTAGGAGTACTAGCAAGATGCCCGTGCGTTGCACGGAAGATCAAGATCTTGTGGGAGAAAAGGATGAACGAGGGTAAGCCTTATCTGCAAATGTGGAGAGGAGTGCGGGTAAATTGTCATAGTTTCCTTCCTATCTGTTAGATATAGATTGGACGGCCTATATTGCAGGATGACAGGCACACCATCATCACCAACTCTGCTTTTTATAGAACCGAGACAAATCTAAAAAAAACCCAACTAAGCCAACCTCCCAGCATATGGTGCGGGAAAAGACCCGGCTGCGCCATTTTAGTAGGGATTACCGAATTACTAGTAGTAGTATCGATGGATCGCGTGAAGCAACATTTTTTTTGAGGGGGCGAAGCACCTAGTTTAAAAGTAAAAAAGGCGGTACACTCACAGCACTCCTTCGCGGTCGCATTGCACCCCACACACGTTCGGTCCTGCACACGGCTCACGCATAAGCGGGCAGCGCTTGCTTGCCTCTTCACCGACATGTGGGACTGCACTTGGAGAAACCGCCTATGCCAACCCCCCGCCCACCGCGAAAATCCTCCCCACACACAAAAATTCCCCAAATTGATTCAACCGCCCTTCGCCAAATATTCCCCAAAGCCCCTCCCCGATCCCCTCCACTCCATTCGCTCCGCTTAAAACCGCCCTTCCCGCCACGCCCGTCGTCGGCGCCGCGTTCGTCGAGGGCCGACGACGATCCTCTTGCTCCCACATGCGCTCTCGAGACTGCCATCCTCTAGCCGCGCCGCCACCTCAGCTACGTTCTTGTGTAGGCGCGGCGGCGGTCAGCGCCGCCATCTTGGGCGGCGTTCGTGTGGAGACACACGGCGGTCAGCTTCTCCCACGGTACACGCATTCTAGACTGAGGCCCCGTTCATGTCGGTGTAGCGCTGAATGTTAGCTGATAGACGCTGTTAATCACACTGTTTGCCAAAGTAGTTTACTGTCAATATGCTCTGCTTAAGAAGCTTCATTGCCCTGTTCTGCACTCAATCTGAGCTGAGATGGCATGCCAAGGCCGATTAGTTGCTAAAATATCTTGCCATATATTTATTGTGACGTAGATTGTCATGGTCTAGTAGCCAATCTGTTACGTGAAATAGCTCTACACCGTTTTATACTCGATCTTTGTTGCTGCGATGGCCTTCTATAGTTCGATGGCTGTGTGCTCGGCCTCATTGACTGCTGAAACAGCCTGCCATAATTTAGCACTCAAATATGTTTGCTGAATTAGCTTTACATATATTTCGTTACTTAGATCTTCTCGTCCAAATATCTTGCTATAGCTTTAGACATCGACCTAGGTATTTTTTTTCTGGACTTCATAAAAAAGCACATATGTTTTTCCTGTAATATCTAGTAGAAGAACTAATTTGTATGTCTAACAGATGGACGGGACTTGGATAACTTCTGCTCGAAGATTCTCCGCTGCATATGTCGAGGGGGTTGAAAACTTCATGAACTTTATCAGACCTGAGTACGCTGGTCTGAAATCAGATGTGCTCTGCCCGTGTAGCAGTTGTATGAATTCAGTTACAAGACCCCAGTCAACTGTGCAAAATCATCTAAACTTGTATGGGATGTCGGTCACATATACTAGGTGGATTCATCATGGTGAAGCTGTGAACGTCAATGTTATTGACTACGTGGAAGCAGCAGATCACCATCTTGATCTGCCTGATGCTCAGGTGGAAGAGGAGGAGGAGGTGGTGGTGGCGGAGCCAGTGAGTTTGAACAACATTGAAGCAATGCTACGAAATGCTCGTGCATTCCGTGAACTTTCACCTGCAGAAGAAAAACGGTGGGCCCGCATGTTGGAACAATGCAACGTTGCTGTCACCCCAGGAAATAAGCTGTAGTATTCTCAGCTATGGTCACCTTTCTTCAGGTGAAGACATCTGAGCGGATGACCAACAAATCATTCGATGCGATGTTGACGCTTTCCGCAAATCTTTCCCAGATGCGTCTGAGCTGCCACACACCTACAGTAAAATGAAGAATTTCCTTCGTGCAGTTGGAATTGGATATGATATGATCCATGTTTGCCGGAAAAATTGTGTTCTGTTACGGAAGGATTATGCCAACTTAAGTGAATGCCCGAAATGCAAATCATCAACATGGAAAGATGGCGATGCTGTGAAGAGGGTTCCTCATAATATTCTGAGATATTTTCCAATTACACAAAGATTGTAGAGGTTGTTTCATGATGCTGAAACAAGAGAGGATGTACTGTGGCATTCTAGGAACCAGGAGTACAGAGATCAGAATGTAATGAGCCATCCATCTCATGGTAGTGAGTGGAAATGCTTCAATGATAAACACAAAGAGTTTGCTGCTGACCCGAGAAACATTAGACTTGGCTTAGCTTCGATGGATTTAACCCATTTGGCCACCAGGCGCCACATATAGCATGTGGCGATTACTGTTATCCTTACAACATGCCTCCAAATGTCGCACCAAAGAATCAAACTACATGATGGCCTTGCTCATCCCAGGTCCAAAAAGTCCTGGAAAGGATTTTGATTTGTTCATGGAGCCTCTTGTGGAGGAACTTCAACAGCTATGGAAGGGTGTTCTCACTCGAGACCTATATAGCAGCCCACCAGCTGATTTCTTTCTGTGTGCTGTTGTAATTTGGTGCATCCATGATTATCCGGCTTTGGGCACTATGTCAGGGCAAACGGCACATGGTTAAATGCATGTGTTCGCTGTGACAGGAATCCGCTGTCATACGCAATACTTAGCAAGATCTGTTACATTGGACACCGCCGTTTCCTTGCCAAGGACAAGCCGCATCCTAGAAAATACCGAAGACATGTGTTCAATGCAAAGCATGAAAACCATGATGCGCCAAAGAGGCTCACCGCCAATGATTTGCAAGTGGAGTTAGAGAAGGTCAGGCATATTACACCAGGAAACCATCCTGGTAATGGTAGCGGGAAAAGGAAGCGTGGCATGGTAGAAGAGAGATTATTGTTTACCCGCAGGTCCACTTTGTGGGACTTGGAGTATTGGAAAGATTTGGATCTGTGGCATAATCTTGATGTGATGCACATCGAGAAAAATATATGTGACAACATTATCGGCACACTTCTTAACATTGAAGGAAAGACGAAAGATACCTTAAAATCTAGGATTGATTTGACACACATGGGTATCAGAAAGGATTTGCAGGCGCAAGATGAAGGTAAACCACGGGATATGGCACCAGCTGTATACGTCTTGGACAAGGTAAAAGAAAATAATTCTGCGAGGTCCTGTCACGTGTGAGATTCCCACATGGATTTGCTTCCAACCACGGAAGGAGAGTCGGTCAGATGGAAACAAGGTACAAGGGTTGAAAACTCATGACTGCCACGTCCTACTTCAAAGGGTTTTACTGTTATCCTTAGAGGATTGGGCATACGACTTATACAAAGCAGTTGCAAAGTTGGGACAATTCTTCAGGGAACTCTGCAGTAGAAATATCAGGATAGATGCTTTGGAGCGTCTTAGAGACAAGATACCAACTATCCTATGCGACCTTGAGAAGATATATCCTCCAGCATTCTTTGATGTGATGGTGCATTTGGTTGTTCATCTACCTTATGAGGCACTACTTAGAGGTCCAGTACAGTATGGCTGGATGTACCGTATTGAAAGGAGGCTAGGCACTTTCAAGGGTATGTTAGGAACAGAGCTAGACCCGAGGGTTCCATTGCAGAGGCCTACATTGCTACAGAAGCGTTGACATTCTGCTCAAAATACATTGAAGCAGCTGATCAGCTTAGCAAAGAGGTGGGTGAAGACAATCCCGGGCTCAATGTTTTCGATTATTCTGTTCCAGTTATAGGTAAGAGTCGACAAGAGGACAAACCTAAATATTTGTACAACATGGTTTGGTATGTGTTGAATAACTGTCCTGAGATACTACCTTATATCAAGTAAGTGCAGTGCTGCAGCTTATACATCGTAATCTACTAAACTTCCAGCACATTCTTATATATTTAGATGTTTGACGCGATCACTATGTTGTGCAGCACCTACAAAGAGGAGTTACTGCCGCAAAATCCAAGAAACATTGACAAACTGGTCATGGCAGGATTTGCGAAATGGTTCAAGAACCATGTAAGCTTTTGAATGCACTGTCAGTTTTTTTAATATATTGAGTACATAAGATGATCAGCTTGTCTATTTTCTAACCACAGTTTAAGAAGATGCGGGAGGATGGGCAGGCGGTTGATGATGCCCTTTACTCACTAGCAATGGGTCCTGATACTCGGGTAAGACATTATGAATCTTGCGTTGTTGGAGATGTGCGCTACAAAACCCTTGCACGAGACGAAGGTAGGAAGACACAAAACAGTGCCATCATGAGCACGGATATGTATGACAAAGAGACAACTGAAATGTATGCTAACATAACAGACATTGTTCAGTTGCAGTATATCTCCAGTTTCGAGGATCATCGATGTGTGGTTCTGTTGTGTTGTCGTTGGTATAACCTGTTTTCCAGGATCGCAAAACCCAGAGCTGATGATTATTTCAAATCCATCAATGTCAAGGCGGCATACCAGACAAACGAGCCTTTTATTTTGGCAAATCAAGCAACACAGATATTTTTCTTGGAAGACACATTTGCACGTAGCGATGACTGGAGAGTATTGCAAAGGTTTGAGCAGAGGAATTCATTTAATGAAGTTGCACAACAAGATGATGCTTACACTGCTCCTAATGTACAAGATAACACAGATGTTCCTAATATCTTTGAGAACCATCACATCAATGATGCCGGCGAAAAGATTGCCTGTCATGCTGTGGACATGCAAGAGTTGATCAAGAAGAAGCCAACATTCGAGGACGTTGAGGACGAAGAAGAAGATGACACCGTGGGGAATTACGATTCGGACTGATACACATGGCGAAGATGTTGACGCTGCTGCTGCGGATGATGATTACATTGATTTTGTCATATTTGCCTGTCAGAAGACGTTTTTTTATCTACTATGTGAAATTGTGTTTGTTATGACAACTGAAACCTGATGAACATGTTGGTTAGTATTTTGCTGTGAGAACATCACTTGTTATGTACGCTGATTTGTGTTTGGTGATTGTATGACAACTAAAACATGATGACATTGTTGTTTAGTTGTACTCATATTTGGCTGTGAAACTTGAATTTGATGACATAGTTTGCTGTTGGACTGCAATTTGCTCGACGTCTTCGAATGAGAACAAAGCTGACCCGACAGGGCCTCTACTATTTATTTATTTATATGAGCAAAAGGGGATACCCCCTGATTTCCGTTAATAGAAATCATTAGATGTTCACAACACTACGCCCAGCCTGCTACACAGGTTTCATTCATTACTAGTTTCAGCAAAGTGCTCATGTCGTAGCTACTGAATACATCACGAGTGCTACATACACTGCAAATAAAGAGACAATCATCCTCTGAGCACATCGATTTTGCCCATTATCTTCACAAGCTCTTTCATCTCCTCATTCTTTGTCAAGGCCGTTCAAGAGTTGTTGCTTGGCCATGATCAAGGAACTGCATCTTTAATCTTCGCTCTGCATCTTCCTCTTCATCGTTCCTTCGCCACTTGTCCAACACCCCAACCTGCTGGTATTGGGATTCCTCGGCTAACCAAATAATCAGCGTGGTTGGATTCCCCACATCGACAACTTCCCGGATCACACGAATCTTCCCTTTTCGCATGAATCAAATTGGAAGATCATCAACCAAACTATTAAAAAATCAGCAATGAAGAAGCGAACAACACTTAAACATATTATAACCCCATGATTCGGGCATTTGTAGAAGACTCGGCGGGGTTGCAGATTGTGGTTGAGGCGCGACGGATGACTCTGCGTGATTTGCAGCGGTGGCACCACACCAACGGCAGCGGTTGCGATGAGCAATCGGCTGCGATCTTGCGTGCGGCGGGGTGTGATGAGACCCACAGGCGATGGTATGGGTGGCGACATGGCGCATATCTGGTTGTTGCTGCTGAAGAAGCGGTGGACGAGCAACCAGCGGACATGGTTGTTGCGGCGAGCTTCGATGCTAGGCGAGTAAATAGAGAAGAGGAGAAGCGAGCGTTGGATATGTCGGTTCCATTACTTGCGAGTAGCATAGCACCATATATAGTCATAGTCTAGGTTTGGATTGAACCAGCTACGGAGCACATCTTTCTTTTTCTAAAACTCGCAACGTCTCTTTCTTGGGTACACTAGCTTGTTCTCAGACGCCTTCCCAAGTCTTTGATTTTCTTTCCCTTTTTTGCGAGGAAGGAAGGAGGACAAAATTGAGAGTTCCTCGGACTCGAACCCAAGACCTCTCGGTTGAAAACCAAGGGTGCTAGTCAATTATGTGGCGAACATTCCCTGTGAGGAGGACGGTAGACGAACGCATTTTCCTCGCAGTTTTCTTCCTATATAGAAAAAAGTATGCTACTTGGTGTCCGCTTAGTCAAAAAACGATTGTGCCAACCTTGACCGTTCGATTGACATTCAACGATGTCGCGTTTCTTGATCTCTTCTTCCTCGAGCCGCCAAAGCCAAACCAGCGCCGGCGGGACCGCTCGCTCCGCCTCCCACGGTGGCTGTGATCTTCCCGGCTCTGTTCGTTCCCGTCCGAGGCCTCACCATCGTCCTCCGCCTTGGTTCGCTCGCTGCGGCGCCGCCCTCCGGTGTTGTCAACATGGTCAACAACCGAGAGGAATAAGGAGATGACTTTACATGGTGAGGATGACGGAGGGACCCAAAGCAGTAGCCGATAATTTTGTTTTTTCGGACGGAGAAGGGTATCAATGGGTTGTCGGGACCCATGGCCCGTCTAGCCCAGGCTTTTATTTCATATGTTTAGCACATGACCAGCCCAGTTTGTATTTTCCTTTACGAAAAATGGCTAGCCAGCTATTTTGTTTTTTGCGAATAACCAACATAGGCCTACTTGCTTTTCTACGCTACCGTTGGCCGAAATCTTTCAAGGCGAGGAGGATGCATTTTGCCCAGAAAATGGGCTATAAGTAATAATAAATGGGCTATAAGTAATAATAAATGGGCTATAAGTAATAATAAATGGGCTATAAGTAATAAGAAATGGGCTATAAGTAATAATAAATGGGCGTAAAATGAAAAATACAGCAAGCAGGCAATTAGTTCCCAAATACTGTTTTCTTCGGATTTTGATATTTGAAATTTCATTGTTTTTGTAATGGGTAAAATTTCATTGAATTTAAATTAAGGTATATTTAGATTTAGAATTAATTTGAATCGGCTAGAAATTTCGGGCAGTATCTTTGTTTGGGGACAGATTTGGAGGCTGACTTGTGGGTCTACTAGGTTGGCGTGTACTTTGGCTTTGTCAAGTTAGTCCACAAACGATTCTAGCAGCGATAAACGTTGGATGTTAATCCAACGGCCGTCTCTTCTTCAATATCTGATATTCTTGCTCCAAATTACCCAAACCAGCTTTGGTGGGACTGCTCTCCCGCTTCCGTGGTGGTGTCTTTGCCGCCTGAGCGCACCGCCCACCCTACTTCATTGCTGGCCAGGCCATTCCTCTACTCACCCACACCTCCTGTTATTTTCCGGCGACGGCAACCGGACCAGTAAACCCTCGTACTCCCCACCGCGTGGGAAACAATTGTCGAGTCTTCCCCGGCTCCGTGTCGTTCCCTTCCTAGGCCTCACCATCATCCACCGCCATGGTGCTCTCGGCGCGGCCTGGCCAACGTGGTCAACGAATGACATCCATCGGCCATGGACTGTATGCACAAAATAATGTTTCCTCCACCTGACAGCTGGGACCCACCGGAAGGGCCTCTGTATTTCGTGAAAAAAACTTTCCCCCCGCTGACATGTCGGACCCACCAGCTATATCTTCGCACGCAAGGAAGTGCCTCCTTATTACGCACAAAAAAATGAATACCCACCCTGCTAGATGGGACCCACCACAGTGGGAGGATGACTTGTGGGCCAACTAAGTTGACGGGGACGGAGGGCTTTGTCAACTTAGTCAATATGAATGATTCTAGCCCTAGTGACCGTACGATGTCCATCCGACGGCCATAGTGCTTTTTCAACCTCTGGTCTTCTTGCTCCAGCCGCCCAAAGCAACGCCGGTCGTGCCGCATGCTCCTGCCTCTAGTGGTCGGCTGTGATGTCGTGGAGGCCTCACCGAACCCTACTACTCCCACCGCTGGCCCAAGGTATCCCTCTACTCACCCACACACCCTGTTATTCTGCGGTGACGGCAGCATCACGCCGCAGCCGAACCAGTGAACCCTCGTACTCCTCTCCGGGCGGGCTACCACTGCTGCGACTTCCCCGGCTTCGCGTCGTCCCCTTCCTAGGCCTCGCCGTCATCCAGACCACCGCCCTGGTGCTCTCGGCGCAGCATGGTCAACATGGTCAACGACCGACTTCCATCGGAAGAGTCTCAGTCGTGGAGAGGCCGATACCGGGTCAGCGGCCGCAAGGAAGTGCCTCCTTATTACACGCAAAATAATTATTCCTCCACCTGACAGCAGGGACCCACCGGACGGGCCACCTTATTTCGCGAAAAAAACGTTTCCCCCCTGACTGCTGGGACCCACCGGACGGGCCAGCGTATTTCGCGAAAAAAACGTTCCCCGCGCTGTCAGCTCGAACCCACCGGAAGTGCCTCCTTATTACGCACAAAAAAATGAATACTCCCCTTGTTAGCTGGGACCCACCATGGTGGGAGGCAGACTTGTGGGCCTACTAAGTTGACTGGGACGGGGGCCTTTGTCAACTTTCGTCAATATGAACGATTCTAGCTCCAGTGACCGTACGATGTCCATCCAACGGCCGTAGTGCTTCTTGAACCTGTAGTCTTCTTGCTCCAACCGCCCAAAGCAGCGCCGGTCGTGCCACATGCTCCTGCCTCCCGTGGCCGGATGTGCTGCCGCGGAGGCCTCACCGCCCCTACTATTCCCATCGTTGGCCAGGCCCTACGGCGACGGTGGCCTCACACCGCAGCCGAACCAGTGAACCCTCGTACTCCTCTCCGTGCGGGCTTCCACTGCCGCGTCTTCCCCGCCTCCCCGTCGTCCCCTTCCTAGGCCTCACCGTCGTCCACCGCCCTGGTGCTCTCGGCGCGGCGTGGTCAACATGGTCAAGGAACGACTTCCATCGGACGTGGACTGTACGTGGAGAGGCTGACAGCTGGGTCCACGGCCGCAGAAAGGAAGTGCCTCCTTATTACGCGGAAAATAATGATTCCTCCACCTGAAAGCTGGGACCCACCGGACGGGCCATTGTATTTCATGAAAAAACGTTTCCCCCTGACTGGTGGGACCCACCAGCTACATCTTCGCACGCAAAGAAGTGCGTCCAGGCAAAAGAAACAAAACGATTCGCCCCCCTTACCGCTGGGACCCACCAGCGACACCTTCGCACGCAAGGAAGTGCGTCCGGGCAAAAAAAACGATTCGCCCCCCTGACTGCTGGGACCCACCAGCTACATCTTCGCACGCAAGGAAGTGCGTCCGGGCAAAGAAACGATTCACCCCCTGACTGCTGGGACCCACCAGCAACATTTTCGCAGGCAAGGAAGTGCCTGACAGTCGGGACCCACCTGGTCAAAGCGTACGTAGCGTTGTTGCTCTGGTCCCGAACGTGTACATACATACTGGTCGTTGTAGAGGCGCGCACGTATTGTAGTAGAGGCGTGCAGGTAGCATGTATACATACGTACAGCGGCGAGGGTGCAAGAAAGAAAATACGGCCACATACGTACATACGGGCAGGGTCTCGAACGCCTACTCACGCATACGTACATGGCAGGGTCGGAACGGAGAAACAGCTTCGTCGTCATGTTCATGGGGAGTCAACGGAATGCGTCGTGTTCATGGGGAGGCAACGGAATGCGTCGTGTTCATCGGGAGGCAACGGAACGCGTGGGAGCCAACCGGCTGGGTCGGAGCGGAATGCGTGGTCGTGTTCATCGGGAGGGCTTGGGCGAACAGCGATGGAAGCGAGGCTGGCGTAACGCTGCGGAGGAAGCGGCGTTCGACCGCCACGTTCAAAACAGGATCCTATTCGCCGGGAGGGGTCCGCGTGCCGCAAAACGGAGGAAGCGGACCTCCTACGGTCGAAACAGGGTCTGTTGATCGGGAGGGTGTGGCGTCTTGCAAAACGGAGAAGCGGACCTCCTACGGTCGAAACAGGGGTCCTGTTGATCGGGAGGGGTGTGGCGTATCGCAAAAATGTATTTAAACGGACTTGTGTTGGAGCGCTACGGTCGAAACGGGGGTCCTGTTCATCGGGAGGGGTGTGGCGTACCGCAAAACGGGACTCCACGGGATACTGTTCATCTCCACCGTCGACCTCCTTCAGCCTCCACGGGCTACCGTCGACCTCCTCCAGCCTCCACGGGCTCCTGTTCATCCAGCCTCCACCGCGCACTACTCCACTGGCTACTGTTCAACCACCCCTCCACGGCCACCCCTCCACAGTCTACTGTTCATCCAGCCCTCGACACCACAGGGTCCTGTTCAACCACCCCTCCACGGCCACCCCTCCACCGTCTACCGTTCATCCAGCCCTCCACACCACGGGGTCCTGTTCATCCAGAGGCAACGCCACCGCTCACTGTTCATCCAACCCCCCGCAACACTCACTGTTCATCCAATCGATCGGCTTCAGTTAGCAGCAGTAGCAAAGGAATCGCTCCATCGGGTTCAGTTAACAGCCATCGATCGATCGCTCGGGTTCAGTAACGCGTAGCCTGCAGTGCAATCGCTTCGTGTTCGCTAGAGCCCAACGCCTCGCTTCGAGTTCATTAGAGCCAACGCCTCACCGTGTCAGAGAAAGCAGCGCATCGCTTCGCCCCGACCTCCCACCGTAACCGCAACTCCCGATATCCCCCGCTTCTACCACGGTTTTTCCGTCATGGACGGCCCAAGGAATGTCATGCAGCTGCGTCTCCGGCCCGCCCAAGATGAAAAGCCCATTTTATGTCATGATTTTTTGTCATAGAAGTAGGAGCCCACCACATCTATGATGATACCGGGTTTTGTCACAATTATCGTCATAGAAGTGTCATATGTATGGCAGAAAAAAAATTCGTTCGGCCCAAAATGTCATGGATGTGTCTTTTTTTTGTAGTGTAAGCTACGCAGATGCAATTCAACATAATCATAAGAAATACAAACTAGACATCATATGGAAAACGCAAACACATATAACAGTTCCAAGTTAGAGCAAGCACCTGTGATGGTGGAGTAGGGGAGATGTGCTCATCATGTACACGTACGTTCTAGAAACAGGAACACGTGTCATATTCACAAGGGATTATGTGTAAAGTAAGCAGATGCAATTCAACAAAGTTAGAAGAAATACAAGCTAGACATCATACGCAACATGCAACCACATATAATAGTGCCAAGTTAGAGCAAGCACCTGTGATGGTGGAGTAGGGGAGATGTGCTCATCATCTACATAGCTACGTCGATTGTCTAGCCTTGTGTTGTCTTGCGAATCTTGTTGGGAGGATGGCGGAGTAGATTCTATAGAGAACCTCCGTTTCAGTTGCTCGGAAGGACCACCATCATCCAATGCCTTGCCAATTTCCTTCAGCTTTATTGATTTTGCATTGTGAGGTCAAACCGACAAGAAAAAGGAATATAATTCGCTCTTGAACTCATTCATGCATGATCTTGTGAACACTACTCGATGAAAGGCAAAGTCATGATACGAGGATGGAATATATACGAAAAAATGGACGGCTTGACATATTCACACCTATGATGTGGTAACTAAGCAGAAGGCACTTCAACAAATTAGAAGCACTGCAAACTAGACACCGTATGAAAGGTGCAATCAATATCACTCTGCCAAGTTAAAACTGTCTCCTCATAGGTGGCGTTCATCAAACTAGAAGCAATACATGCTAGAAATCATATTCAAGACGCAAACCAATATCACACTGCCAACTTAAAGGTGTTCCATCATAAGTGACTGATGCAGGATACACAAGAAGAGTAGTTTCATGTAAGAACATGGTGTGATAGACAGATGTAGTATGTACCAAAAACAGGAAAGCGTGTCATATTCACACGTATCATGTGTAAGCTAAGCAGATGCAGTTTACACTAATTAGGAGCAATACAAGCTAGACACCATATGCAACATGCAACCAGATATCACACTACCAAGTTAGAGCAAGCACCTTGGATGGTGGAGTAGGGGAGCGGAGACTTGGACCTTGTAATGCACTATCAGTACAAGGAGGATCGGTACAGATGCTCCGTTTACGTTGCTGCAGAGGACCACCATCATCGCCTTCCTTACTCTTTTCCTTCCTCTTTCTTGATTTTGCCTTGTCAAGTCAAACCCACAAGAAAAAGGAATAAAATTTGCTCTTCAGAACTCATTGATGCATGATACTGATGAACACTACTTTCATGTAAGGCAGCCGCATGATAGGAGGATGGAATATGTATGAAAAACAGGACGGCGTGACATATTGACATGTATGATGTATAAAGTGTAAACTAAGCACAAGGTGCTTGAACTTGTTAGAATCAATGCAAGCTAGAAACCATATGAAAGATGAAACCAATATCACTCTGCCAAATTAAAAGGGTGCCCTAACAAATGTATTTGACCAAATTAGAAGCAATACATGGCAACAGGCTAGAAATAATATGCAATATGCAACGAATAAAGGTGACTCGTCGTAAGTGATTGATGCAGGATACAGAAGAGAGGTAGTTTCATGTAAGAACAAGGTTAACACATAGATGTAGCGTGTACCAAAAATAGGAAGGCATGTCATATTCACAGGTATAATGTATAAACTAAGAAGATGCAATTTACCCTAATTAGAAGCATTACAAGCTAGACACCGTATGCAACATGCAACCACATATCACACTGCGAAGTTAGAGCAAGCACGTGTGATGATGGTGTGGGGGAATTGCGGTCATCAACTAGAGAGCTACGTTGACTATCTTCATTTAGCCTTGCTGTTTCTTGAGAATCATGTGGGGAGGATGACACTGCACTCTTTAAACAAGTATGGCGTCTCACAGTAACCCACCCGGGTGACTGTCTCATCATAAGTGATTGACGAGGGATACAAAAGAGCATTAGTTTGATGTATGAACATGGTTAATAGACATATGTAGTACTCCCTCCGTTCAGTATTACTTGTCACAAAAATGGATGTATCTACAACTAAAATACATCTAGATACATTCATTTCTTGGACGAGTAATTCTGAACGGAGGGAGTATGTATCAAAAACAGGAAGGCATGTCATTATCAAAGGTATAATGTGTAAAGTAAGCAGATGCAATTTAACCAAATTGAAGCAATACAAGCTAGACACCATATGCAACATGCAACCACATTTTACAGCGCAAAGTTAAAGCAAGCACCTGGGATGGTCGTGTGTGGCAATTGAGATCATCAACTGCAGAGCTACGTTTATCGCCTCCAATCTACGACATCGCATCCTTTAGAGCGCTGAAACGCTTAGTGCTTATCTTTGAATTACACCGAGCGACTTCTGTCTTTTCTTTTCAGCATTCATCAACACCGCGTCGAGTCTGAAATACGCATGCATAAAAAAACAATAGTGTGAGTATGGGTGAAGTGTGTGCACAATTAGTACAGTGTAAAGGTAGCAGATAGTAGGTCGGTGAGAAATAAATGACGGGAGACATATGATAGCTCTGCAACATGCATGGCACACTAAATTACTACAGGATTCTATGAAAATAACATTCGGCAGAAAACAAATAGTTCAGTCCATTTTTTCTGCACCGTCCGATGTACAAAGAACGGGCAGATCGCCTTCATCTACCTCCAGCCAGTCAGTGTCGACGATCTTCCTCGAAACGGCAGCGACCACCGGCCGAGTCCCCTGCCTGCGCCCTCCCCTCGACCTCACCGCACCGCCGTGCTTGGCACCCCCCCCCCCCCGGCAATCCATTCAAGCCCCGCCGACCTCCAGATCGGGCGCAAGCAGCTCCTGCGCCCCACACCGCTATGATAGACACCGATGCACCACTTCCCCGGTGAACAGGCGGACTCGGTGCTCCGCGCGCCTAAGCGGGTGCTGCTTCTTTTTATTGCGGTTCGACTGGCCCTGAATTGAAATCCATGCGGGCTACTGACCTCTAGCAAAGGTGAAATAGTAAAGGGAGGAAACCTTGTGCATTTAGTATCACGAAGAAGATGCAGTAAGAAGCGCTAAACTAGTTTCTTTCGTGGGATGAATACGGTGTGAGCAGAGACGTAAGGTTTGCACGAATACGGGAAGAGGAGTACCTCTTTCTGCTGGTAGTGTTGTGTCCTCCTTCTGTTTTTCCAACGATCTTCTTGTGGTTCGCCGGAAACGAGAAGTTGTGGAGGACGGTGCAGCCTTGGACGAACCCATGGCCAAGTTGTTGAGTGTGGTGCGGTGGCCGTCTGTCGGCAGCGGGGAAGCAGATACGAGGCGGCGAACGACGGCGTAGCGGGAATAGCTCTGGTGCGGTGGACGGTTGCAACAGTGGAGCAGCAGCAGTGAGGCGTAGGACGGCATGGTCGGAGAGGTTCTGGTATGGCGCACGTCGATGTCGGTGTCGTGGAGGCAGCTCTACCTCGGCTTCAACTGCTAAGTCCTTGAGGTTGTTGAGGTTGTGGTTGCGTTGGACGACGATGTCGGGGTACCGGCTCCAGCGTGATGGAGGAGGGCGGCGGTGGATTGGGCGCTATGGGGTGGAGGACGGAGGAGGCTGGGGTTTCGCGGCTTGTGGAGAGGGCATTTTGGCGCCCATGGAGTATGAATGGGGAAACGGAGGGAGGCGGGGAACTAAGGGGGGACAATGTTTCGGTTTGGGACGTGCTTCTTTGAAATTTGGGGAAAGTTACAAACTTTGCCCCCATCTAAAATTTCAGACATATTGCGAGTTGGGGGTAGGACAGTAATCTCAGGTGTCCCAAATGTGGGCGGGATAGATTTCGGTCGAGCGCATGGGTGTTTAGGCGCCCACGGCGTATGAATGCTTCTCGGAGGCGATTGAGACTGGTGTCTTGGTGAAGTTACAAACCTACCCCGGTTTAGACCTTTGGACATCGGGCCGATAGGCTACACGGGCCAGAGTCAGGACAGTAATTTCCTACCACCAAACATTAGTCTCTCGTGGTTTCGGGTGACCAGAGGCCTATTTGGCGCTTCGTTCAATATTTGGGAGCAGAAGCATTAACGTTTTCGGTTCTCTTGAATTGAACATTCAGGATTTGTCAAACTTCACAAATCTTTACTCTCGAAAATTCTAAAGCTACAATTATTTTGGAATGGAGGTGGTACATTTGAATATATATTGTACACGAGTATATATTAAAAAATATGCAACTTACCTCAGTTCATGCATGGTTCCAGATATAATCTCCTTGGTTGCAAAAAAAATTAGACATGCGTATGAATATATATAGCATGTTCAAACGCACAACAAAGATTGATGCCCCCTTTTACATATGATTTACAAATGCCATTATCTCGGGTTCAAAAAGATGAATGCACTTCCTATGAATTCAAATCTTCGAAACCGCATTTATGTTGAATTTGACATGGATTCTATTTCGTAGCTAGCAATTTGGAATGTATCCATGCAAGTGACAAATGTATAAAGTGCTTCACACTAACAACATGGAGTGCACTAATTAATGTTTATAAATGAATTGCAAAAGAATCCATTGCCTGTATTTCAAACTCCTCTCACTCTATGGATCGATAATATGAAATAAACACATGCACATGCTAGAATTCAATAGAGTATGGGTGTCTGATAGACCGATTTTCGTCCATAGACAATTTGCAAAATTCATGATCTCATCCAAAAATAATAATGTCATTTATATTTTAATTTAATGCGTAGAACCGCCTTTTACATGTAGATGCACTATGCCTTAGCCCGTTCTCACAAACGCGCTATATATCTCTCTATCTACCGCATAAGTGCACACACTTTATATGCATCGGCATTTCTCTTTCACACATGCTCACAATCTCTCTCGGGGTGTCGGGGAGTCTCACGCACATGCTCTCTCTGTATCTCTCTCTCTCTTTCTGACTACTGTGTACCACTCTTTTCACTAATCCTAGTTGGAAAACACTATTTCTCTCACATGCATATATACACACGCACGGTCTCTACTAGCCCTCTATACGCACATATATGTGCCTACGTGTCTCCCACACGCACATTATCTTTAGGCCTCTCTCGCACACATTGCCCCCCCCAAACACACCTCTCTCTTAGTAGTTGGCAGATATGATTCCATCATATCATTCGGTGGATATCCCTGATCGTTAGGCTGGATGGTAATCTGAGGCAAAGTTTTACCCTAGTTCGGACCCTTGCGCTTGAGGAAAAAGCCTACTCCTGGTATCAGATATTAGTGATAGGGGTGTGTACAAAGTACACGTGAATACCAGGCATTGTGCGTGTGTGTATACTATCGACGAACTATCCCCCAAGCTTCTATAACATACTGGGGGCCTAGGGTTACAAATCATATATAGTCGGCTTATCACCAGTGGGGATAGAGTCCTCCGCGACTCTGGTAGCTAGCTTCGTGTTGTACGCCGAGTCCTCCACATGGGTCTTCGTATAACGCGTCTCGATCCAACCTATGTGGCGCAGGATGGAACCGACCCATGAGTCCTCATGTTGACCCACCACAACTAGAAATGATGTTCCCACCACACCACACACGCAATCGGCCACAAAGAAAATAAGCATATACAATAGTACAATGTTATAGAAAGTTAATTGCATGGTGCATCCAAAAATATTTGTTCTGCATTGTGAATGTTTATATATTCTCCTAAAATATTAGTCACTGGAAAGAGAAACGAAGGGCATATCTCTCCTTTTCTCCACCGGACATCCCCTCTTTCTACACCACTTTCACGTACGCACACAAACTATCTCTTGGCCCTCTAAAAGTATGCATGCCCATGACACATTCACGCATGACGGTTGCTGTATTTCAAGCTAAAGCACTATATGGTCACTGGAGTTTAGAATATGCTCATTACGGTCACCGTATACATTCTCGTCGTGATCATACGGTATCTAGCTCGCGATACGTCTCCGTATTTTCTTGATGACACTGATGGACTTTGCATTTGATGCGTGCTCCGTATTTTGTTGGTGACACTTACGGTCATTGTATTTGAAGCGAAAGCACGATATGGTCACTGGACTTCAAAATAAGCTCATCACAGTCACCACATACATTTTGTCGTGCTAACCAACATGTGGTTGGATGGTTAGGAGGATAGTGGTTTCTCGAGCCCACCAAGGTTAAAGTCCCGGTGCTCGCATTTATCCTAGGTTAATTTCAGTATTTTCCGGCGATGTGCATTCGGTGGGAGGAGACGTTCCACTCGACTACGAGGCACCTATGGTGACTTCGTAAAATCTCAAGATCATATGCTGGCCCACTCGCTCGAAGGTGCTCATAGGGGTAGGGTCTGCGTGTGTGCGCTTATAGCGGTGAGTGCTTGTGTGTACATATGAGCCCTTGCGTCTGTACCGTGTTAAAAAAATACATGTCAAGATTATACGGTTACTGGCTCACCCGTACAACTCCGTATTTTGTTGATGACACAATCAATTGACCAGTCAAACGTTCCATGTGGTGCAACTAGTGTTGCACCATCGGGGCGCGTAACCGTGGGGCCCTCTTGTCAGCCAGTATATGAAAGAAAGAAATGGTAGTTTGAGTCTGTACCGTGTTAATAAAATACATTTTAGGGTGATCATACGGTCACTGGCTCACCATACAGCTCCATAATTTGTTAATGACACGATCAATTGACCAGTCAAACGGTCCACATTCAGCAGCGCACATTACCATAGGGCCCACACGTCAGCGCATATATGAAGGACAGAAATGGTAATAAATTAGTGGTCGGTGGGTACTCGAAGTCGTGAGACCTCTTGTTGGCAATCGCCGGCGGTGGGGGCGCGTTGATTGGGCGGTGGGGTGGGGATTGCCGGAGAAAAAGCTCGGCGCGGGGGGCCTAGAGGGATGGCCGGTGCGGCGGCGGACCGGCGGTGAGGAGTGGTTTCGGGCGGGCGGGGCGGTGGGGCGGCGCGGGCCGGCGGTTCGGCCTCGCTGGCTGGCGGCTCAGGGGGTGGAGTTTGATGATAAACTGCAGGCCCTTGATTTCATATCCAACGGCTGGAAAATCTAATGACCAGAGATGAAAAAGTCGACCGACCGACGTAGCCTCACCCGCGCGTACACATGCACGCAGCAAGAAGACACGCGCATGCAAAGTGCAACACCGACACGCATACACAACGAACACATGCACGCATGCAGGCGTGCAACACTGACGCGTACACATGCACTCACGAACACACACACGTACGCACACATGCATGCAACACTGAAACGTACCCTTGCACGCACGCAACACTCGCACGCTAGCATGTACACAACACACGACGCAAGACACACGCTCAACCTATACGTGCATGCACCCTTTGTTAAGTACATGAATTGTTACGGGTATTAATCAATCTTATCTGTGATAAGCATAACATTGATGTTTGTAGCGGTCTTCATGAATCACAACGTATCGAACGGGCTATCAACATAGTAGGGTTATCTACATGAAAAGGATGATGTCACACTCAATGAACAATCATCGGTTTACAAAATGCCTTCTTCCGACTGCCCTGGCCCACCAAAGGTTCCTCTGTTGTGCGCTGCCTGCGTTGGGTCACTGACATGCAGGCCATGTACCCAAAGAGCCCACACGTCAGTGGAAGAATGGCGTGATGTCCTACGTCAGAGTCGAGGGCGCCACTCGCTGCACGCCCAGCTGAACACGCCTCCTTGACGCATTCAAACGCCTCCATGAAACCCGCTCGTGTGGAAGCCGAGAAACCCACTCTGGACGCACGTCCGTTCATGACCAGGCCGGCATTAAACGCAACGCCGGCCGAGCTCCTCCCATCCGCCGTCTATTTAATCTCCTATTTAAACGAGGCCAAACGCCGGCCAAGAATCGCACACCACCGCTGCTCCCCTATCTCCTCCTTCACCATTTTGTCCACACTTACAATGGCTTACGAAGAGTAGTTATTCCGCATCCAAGCCGGTTGGGTGGCCCGCCGAGCCCGCCGGATACGAGCTATGCAACTCGCTGATCCACCTCCCTCCCCTCGCCCGATGGAGCTAGTTGCCGCCCCAAGACGGCGCGCGGTTCAGCAACTCGCCGCTCCAGGCCAGCTGGACGAGGAGCGGTGCACGGGCGTCGTTGCTGCCGTCCACGCCGCCGCCTCGTACTGCGTCTCCCATTTTTGTGGCCGAGACTCCCATGCCAGTGGTCGCGCCATGCAAGCAGCGACAAAAGCTGGGTGCGCGAAGAGCGATGAGTCGGTGGCGAGCACCTCCGCGTCTGCCGCCATCATCGAGGAGAAGTAGAACACGGGAGGCCGCCGCTGCTTGGGTCCCATGAAGGCCACCACGGAGGCGACGCCGGCGTACACAGCAGGTGTCTGCCGGGTCCTTTTCTCGCGAGGACCTTCGTCGACCCCGCATATACCTCCGGGGCTCACGGCAGTCCGGTGATCATGCTGCCGGACATGAGGAACACAAATCGATCGGCGGGCGACCATTTAGGCCAGGTATTATATACCTGTGTTGTCTAGAACTAGCACCGCGTAATTCATTTGAATGTAATGAAATCCATCATGTTTGTATGAAAATCTGGTATCTTATATGATTTCCGTCGTTGTTTATATGAAATATCAACATGTTTGCTTGAATTTCGTCCGGTTGGTTGACTTGATGTCATAATGTGTGCGGCTACGGTTGGATGGCGTAATTTGCGGGTCGCCGATCGGTCTGCGGGCGGCTTGGGCGGCGTGGTGGGATAAAAAGAACACAGCTCGTGCGAGCTTGTCTCCAACGTGTGTGCTGGAGGATGCATGAGAACCCGAGCCATTCCTCGTTCATCGGTGGCAAAGGAACCGGTGGACAAAAGGGTCGCCAATATTTTGGCTACCCCGGGCAAGATCCAAACAGCCCCTCCCAACAGATTCAAATCCCTCGTTTACCGTCGAATTTTGCCATGTGTTGTTTTCATGGACTAGCAAGATGCCCGTGCATTGCACGGAACATCAAGATGCATTTTGTACAAAACACCTGTTGTGATTGACCCATGCAGGAGTAATCCCATTTTTGTAAAAACTAATGATTACTCGAGAATTTTATCGGATAAATGGTATCTCGAGAATTTTATCGGACTCCATTTTTGTATACAAGGCCACAAACCCATATTACAGGTACCAGGGCAAAAATTAATGTCTTCTAACTCAATGTTGCAAGCCACCTTGTTTCCTTGTTTGCCGTGTAAATTAATGTGTATTCTTCTCTTTCATGCACATCAAGCCAATGCTCACACTCCCGCATGCATGCAAGGGATAATTAATGTCCTCCTTTGCTAGTAGTACTACGAGGCAAACACCATTAATATTGCATCGATTAGTGTTAGTGGCCTTGTATATCTGCAAATTGTAATTTTGATAGTGGCCTTGTATATAAAAATGGAGGGAGAAAGATGAGAGATAAGGTGAGGAGGAGTGGGGCGTGGTGGTGACTGGTGGTCGGACTGGGCGGAGGCATGGGGATGGACGGCGCATTGTGTCTAGGTTGGTATCTTGGTATCTCTATAGTCCCTCTCATACACACCCACATAGGTGGGGGACGTGCACGAAGAGAAGAGGTGCACGCACGGCGCACGTACTCCCGTCTCTTTCCCAACCACACCCGCGCGGGTACACGGTGGAGGTCATTTTTGTACGAAAAGGCAGCCCACGTGGTAACTTGACACGTGTACTGGTTGTCCACTAGATGGAGGGAGGATCGTCTACCACGGGTGAACAAACAAACTGCGACTTGACGCGTTATGTTAAAAAAGAGGCAAATCATGTGGCGCCTACCTTAGAGGCAAGGCTCTATACACTGGAGTACTTTTGATGTGTCCCGTCAACTCGCAGAACGAAGAGAAGCTTTCTTAGTACGCCGTCTCCCCCGCCCATGGTCGCGGTGGCTCACGGGATGAGGTGAAGCTTGCTTACTGCGCCTTACACCCGCTCCCTCGCCCACGCGCGCGATGGCTCGCAGGCGAGGAGAAAATTTTACTAGTACTCCCTCTGTTTACTCCTCGTCCCTACTACCTTGGTTAGAGAGATTATCATATTGTTTGGAATATATATGTCCTTTAGTACTCCCTCCATTTACTTATATAAGGCCACTGTAAAAAAATACATTTTGCATCTATACAAGGCCACAAATAGTAATCGAGACAAAAGTTACTACTGCCTCCTTTCCAGTTTATGGCTCAAATTCAAAATCTCTCCAACTAAGGTAGATGGTGAGTGGTCGAATTAATTTCGTACTCCTAGTTTGCACAAGTAATTAGTACGCTCGTTTTTCTCAAGAAGTTATGTTTACCGAGGCATTAATTAGAACGAATGCATGAATGACCACTAAATTTCCATGAACTTCTACATGCATTGGTGAGTTTTCTCTTGACACTGCTTGCATCGGGTGATCTAACGCACCTCGAAATCCAACATGTGATGCTACTACTACTAGTAGTAGAACTAAGACTTATAAAACGGATAAACGAATGTTTTGTAGATGATCCCTATAAACCCTAGTGGGTACGTACTCCGTAAAATCAGATTTTCCCAAAACTAAGTCGCTCAACCTTTATTTGCTTGTTTCCCTTCATGCCTCCTTGCCTCGAACAGACTATGCCAGACTCCCCTGCCTGTCGCGCGGGAAAAGACCCGCCCTCGCGTTTTTTTATTCCTGGTTGGATCGCGCGAAGCACCAAAAACTCAAGCCGTGTCTTGTACTCCTCCGTCAACGATCGCTTTCATGAATTTTGTACTTCCAGTCGCTGACATGTGGGACATATAGCAACCGGGTCGACGTGTCAAGCACCAAATAACAGTGCAGAATAGCAGGGGGGATGCACCCCAGTCGTACCGCCCCAGTAGTAGTAGTAATGAACAATGAGACGTCAAATCACAATGCCGCACCTTCCCAGATGGACGAAGCAACCATTATTTCGCACTTCGGTTCACCATCATCTCAAACCACGTAGTATTTCTTCTGCCTCAAGAGGGACACGCGCATCGCCTTGGTACATCATGACACGTGGGACCGCATGACAGGCCATGCTCCCCCGCCGATCGCTCGGTAAAATCGCCTCATTTTTACTAGTACTGTACTTCCTCCGTATCGGTTTACATGGCATGCACGTCGTTCTAGGTTGAGAATTTAACTGGCTATATATGTGATGAACAGTATATGTTTAGAAACTACATCCGCTTAACAATCCAATGATATACTTTTTGTGACATAGAAACTCAAATTTAGTTAGTCAAATGGATGACCTAGAACTACGTGCACGCCCTCTAAACCGAGACGTCTAAAAAACAAGACGGAGAGGGTAGGTCAGTACGTATCTTTTTAGATCAATATAGTCGGGATTCACCAAGGAGCAAAACCAAGTGGTAGGCTGCACCTGTCGTGTTGGCGTAGCGACTCAAGCAGGGTCAGTCCGCACACGAAATGGTGACACACTTAACAGGATCCCCTTGGCCGACATGTGGCTCATCCACCGTCTTGTTCCACGTGCGATGCACCAAATTACAGTTTGTAGCAGCTGTTGGAATTGGAGGCACCCCGGTCGTAGCACCGCAATAGTAGAAAATGAGCGATGAGGGGTCAAATCACAAAGCCCCACCTTTCCTGCATTAAGCTGGACGGACGAAGCAACCATCATTTCACTCTAGGGCGCAAGAGCATAAAGAAAAGAGAAAACCAATGATGCGTGCGGCAGCTACCTAGGGCACCCTAGTGTAGGGGTCTCCACTACAGATCTTTTTTTAAAGCTCCTCCATTACAAATCGGCTTCTCCCTCGTCCTCTTTGAAGAAAACCGATGATGCGTGCGGTGGTAGGGTTTGTAGGAGTACTACTAGGGCGTGCGGGGCCACGTCGTATTAAACGGGAGAGGGATTGAGTTCGAGTCGACGCCTTAAATATGTGTGGGCCACTTGGTTTTAGGGGAACGAGGCAGCATTTTGGGTTCCGGGACCAGTGGAGATATAGTACGTGCAAAAAATTGTGGACGTAGGTTCGACCAAAAGGCAATGATGCATGGGCCCTGCATTTTGATATACCCGGGGCCGCGTGAAATTTGCTACTCTACTCAAAACTAGTAAGGTACACATGCATTGAACGCATGAGATTTTGAAACCAAATTATGAATAAATACACACTATATCATGTAAAGCTTTGAGTCATATATGCATGATGTAGATGTTCGTTTAGTTCTTATAGTTCATCTCATTCAAAATCAATTAGTTTTATAAAAATGGTAAGATTCATGGGGTTGTGCATTGTAAAGCATAAAGTAAAAACAAATAATGGCATTTCATTTAAAAAATCAATTATGATATGGAAGATTCTAGAACAAAGGAGAAGTGCATGTGTTTTGAGGTTTGTGCATTATGCTTAAGTTCAACCATGGAGTCTTCTAAATTGTACATGTGGCAGATCAGGTGGAATGTTGATGATATCCAACGACCAGTACTGCTCGGATTTGCCATCTCTGCACTATTGGATTAGCTTCATCCAGCGACCATCTTTCAAGTTATTCGCACACTATATAGTTCTTGTGCCATAGTTGCATGTCTTGGAAAAAAGCTACTAGTGGGTTGTACTAGCTATTTAGGAATATAAGATGTATACATGGAAGTTGTAGGGAAAGAGATGACATGGAGTATCTCAATTCCTATGAGTAGGTATTGGAAAAGAGATGTCATTTGGTTGACATCATAGGAACTTTTCTATTGAATCTAGAGATGACATGTATCTCAATTCCTATGAGGAGGGATTAGAAAAGAGATGTAATTTGGTTCATATCATATGAACCAAGTGGCTCTAAAGCTATAGAAATGATATCATGTTTATTTCCTTTGAAATGTGGAGTATATGAATCTATTCCTATGAACCAATTGGCTCTAAAGGAAAAAATCCTATAAAAATCATATCATATAGAGTTCCTATGATATTCCTCCACACCAAAGGATGGTTGAAATTGCTACAGGTGATACGATGGTCTTTCTTTGTAGACTCCCCCCCATCTTTATAGTTACATCTCGAAGATGAATGAAATGATATATACAGGGTATTCTACATGTGCAATTTGGTACACGAAAATTCGGTAAAAGTTTGCGAGGTTCGAATTTTCAATAAAGCTATATGCACTGCATTTTGGAACGGAGGGAGCATACGGCAGTTGCTAACGCTCACGTGGAAGATTTGTGTGTAGGAGGAGTGGCTGTTACATTAAATGACATGGCAAAACTGACATCGCTGGATGCCGATCTAACGGTTCTTCGGGCGTTAAATCGGGAAAAGCCTTGTGGCAAACGTTTGTCGGATAATGACTTACGGACACATGCATTGCATTGATACGTGCCCCCCTCTCTCTCACGCACACGCACCCTCCCGAGTCCTCTCGCACCCACCATCTATCTACAGGTAGACGTCACACACATATGTGCTCTTCACGCCCTACCCTCAGAACTTCTAAAAAACAAAAGACGTCGCGCACATTTTATTCTAGCTCACACCTCACACACTTATACTATTACTCTTGTGGCGAACTGATATGTCTCCAACGTATCTATGATTTTTTATTGTTTCATGCTATTATATTATCTGTTTTGGATGTTTATGGGCTTTATTAAACACTTTTATATTATTTTTGGGACTAACCTATTGACCCAGAGTCCAGTGCCAATTCCATTTTTTCCCTTGTTTCAGTGTTTCGAAGAAAAGGAATATCAAATGGAGTCGAAACAGAATGAAAACTTCTAGAGAAGTTATTTTTGGAAGGAAAGCAACTCGGAAGACTTGGAGTCCACGTCAAGAAAGCAATGAGGGAGGCACGAGCCAGGGGGCGCGCCCACCCCCCTCATTGGCCCCTCGTGGCTCCCCTGACGTACTTCTTTCACCTATATATACCAATATACCCTAAAACCTTCGGGGAACAGAATAGATCGGGAGTTCCGCCGCCGCAAGCCTCTGTAGCCACCAAAAACCAATCAGAACCCTGTTAGGCACCTGCGGGGGGGATCCTCACCGGTGGCCATCTTCATCATCCGGCGCTCTCCATGATGAGGAGGGAGTAGTTCACCCTCGGGGCTGAGGGTATATACCAGTAGCTATGTGTTTGATCTCTCTCTCTCTCGTGTTCTTGAGGTGGTACGATCTTGATGTATCGCGAGCTTTGCTATTATAGTTGGATCTTATGTTGCTTCTCCCCCTCTACTCTCTTGTAATGGATTGATTTTTCCCTTTGAAGTAATCTTATCATATTTAGTCTTTAATGATTTGAGAACACTTGATGTATGTCTTGCCGTGTGTATCTATGGTGACAATGGAATATCACGTGATTCACTTGATGTATGTTTTGGTGATCAACTTGCGGGTTCCTCCCATGAACCTATGCATAGGGGTTGGCACACGTTTTCGTCTTTATTCTCCGGTAGAAACTTTGGGGCACTCTTTGAGGTTCTATGTGTTGGTTGAATAGATGAATCTGAGATTGTGTGATGCATATCGTATAATCATACCCACAGATACTTGAGGTGACATTGGATTATCTAGGTGACATTAGGGTTTTGGTTGATTTGTGTCTTAAGGTGTTATTCTAGGACGAACTCTAGGGCTGTTTGTGACACTTATAGAAATAGCCCAATGGATTGATTGGAAAGAATAACTTTGAGGTGGTTTCGTACCCTACCATTATCTCTTCGTTTGTTCTTCGCTATTGGTGACTTTGGAGGGACTCTTTGTTGCATGTTGAGGGATAGTTATATGATCCAGTTATGTTATTATTGTTGAGAGAACTTGCACTTTGAAAGTATTAACCCTAGGCCTTGTTTCCTAGAATTGCAATACCGTTTACGCTCACTTTCATCGCTTGTTACCTTGTTGTTTTTATATTTTTCAGATTACAAAAATCTATATCTACCATCCATATTGCACTTGTATCACCATCTCTTCGCTGAACTAGTGCACCTATACAATTTACCATTGTATTGGGTGTGTTGGGAACACAAGAGACTCTTTATTATTTGGTTTCAGGGTTGCTTGAGAGAGACCATCTTCAACCTATGCCTCCCACGGATTGATAAACCTTAGGTCATCCACTTGAGGGAAATTTACTACTGTCCTACAAACCTCTGCACTTGGAGGCCCAACAACGTCTACAAGAAGAAGGTTGTGTAGTAGACATCAAGCTCTTTTCTGGCACCGTTGCCGGGGAGGCTAGGTAAGCGGCACTCACACCCTGTCAACTAAGCTCTTTTCTGGCGCCATTGCCGGGGAGGTGAGTGCTTGAAGGTATATCTTTAGATCTTGCAAATGAATCTTTTTTTTCTTGTTTTATCACTAGTTCATTTTATAAAAGAAAACTACAAAAAATGGAATTAAGGGTGCCTCATATGCTTCATCTTTTAAATGTCTTCCGTGAAAATAAGGATTCCGATTATTGTGCTCAATTGCTAGAGGAAGAATGCATTAGAATGTTTGGCACTAAATATTTGAATGATGAGCATGATTGCAATGTTGTTAGTATGAATTCTTTGAATACCTATGATGCTAATAATATTCAAAGCCACAAGCTTGGGGATGCTATGTTTGATGAAGATGATATGTTTAGTCCCCCAAGATTTGATGAGAAAATTTACTATGATGAAAGCATGCCTCCTATCTATGATGATTATTGTGATGACAGTTATGCTTTAAAGAATAATGATAATTTTCAATCACATGATTGTTATTTTGTTGAGTTTGCTCCCACTACTATTGATGAGAATAAATTTGCTTATGTGGAGAGTAGTAAAATTTATATGCAAGTAGATCATGAAAAGAATGCTTTAGGTGCTGGATATATTGTTGAATTCATTCATGATGCTACTGAAAATTATTATGAGGGAGGAATATATGCTTGTAGGAATTGCAATAATATCAAGTTTCCTCCCTATGTGCTTAAAGTTTTAAAGTTATACTTCTTTTACCTTCCTATGCAAGTTGATTCTTGTTCCCATAAGTTGTTTGCTCACAAAATCCTATGCATAGGAAGTGGGTTAGACTTAAATGTGCTAGTCATATTCTTCATGATGCTCTCTTTATGTTTCAATTCTTATCTTTTATGTGAGCATCATTGAAATCATATGCCTAGCTAGGGGCGTTAAACGTTAGCGCTTGTGGGAGGCAACCCAATTTTATTTTAGTTTCTTGCTTTTTGGTTCTGCTTAGGAATAAATAATACATCTAGCTTCTGTTTAGATGTGTTTTTGTGTTCTAATTAGTGTTTGTGCCAAGTAGAACCTTTGGGAAGACTTGGGTGAAGTCTTAATGATCATGCTGTAAAAAACAGAAACTTTAGCGCTCACGAGATTAGCTAAAACTTTTTACTGGAGAGCGCTATTTAGTTGATTCTTTTGGCAGATGATTACTAGACAAATTACTCAGGTCCAACAATTTATTTTAGAATTTTTGGAGTTCCAGAAGTTTGCGTTAGTTACAGATTACTACAGACTGTTCTGTTTTTGACAGATTCTGTTTTTCGTGTATTGTTTGCTTATTTTGATGAATCTATGGCTAGTAAAAGAGTTTATAAACCATAGAGAAGTTGGAATACGGTAGGTTTAACACCAATATAGATAAAGAATGAGTTCATTACAGTACCTTGAAGTGGTGTTTTGTTTTCTTTCGCTAACGGAGCTTACGAGTTTTCTGTTAAGTTTTGTGTTGTGAAGTTTTCAAGTTTTGGGTAAATATTCGATGGACTATGGAATAAGGAGTGGCAAGTGCCTAAGCTTGGGGATGACCAAGGCACCCCAAGGTAATATTCAAGGATAACCAAGAGCCTAAGCTTGGGGATGCCCCGGAAAGCATCCCCTGTTTCGTCTTCATTCATCGGTAACTTTACTTGGAGCTATATTTTTATTCACCACATGATATGTGTTTTGCTTGGAGCATCGTTTTATTTTCTTTAGCTTTGCTTGCTGTTTGAATAAAATACCAATATCTGAAATTATTAAATGGGAGATTCCTCACATAGTTGTATAATTATTCGACTACTCATTGATCTTCACTTATATCTTTCGGAGTAGTTTGTCATTTGCTCTAGTGCTTCACTTATATCCTTTTAGAGCACAATGGTGGTTTTATTTTGAAGAAATAGAGGAACTCTCATGCTTCACTTATATTATTTTGAGAGTCTTAAATAGCATGGTAATTTTCTTAATCCTAATATGCTAGGTATTCAAGACAAGTAAAAACTTTCTTATGCGTGTGTTGAATACTAAGAGAAGTTTGATGCTTGATGATTGTTTTGAGATATGGAAGTAGTGATATTGAAGTTGTGCTAGTTGAGTAGTTGTGAATTTAAAGAAGTACTTGTTTTGAAGTTTGCAAGTCCCGTAGCATGCACGTATGGTAAACGTTATGTAACAAATTTGAAACATGAGGTGTTCTTTGATTGTCCTCCTTATGAGTGGCGGTTGGGGACGAGCGATGGTTGATGAAGCTATGTACCTAGGGTACGGTCATGGACCTGTCCAAGATACCCTTCCCAAGGACATCTCTAGAAGAATCACCTTTCAATTGACTCAGAAGTGTTCCACTCGACAGACTCGAAGACACTCGACCATGAAGCCAACCACTCGACAGCCAGGAGATCTAAAGTCACTCCGCACGCTAGCGGTCGGTCATTAAGTAGCTTTTATGGTCATCATAGCACTTTATTTGCGGCGTTGCTGGTAACGCGTGACCTTAATGTACCTTAAATCCTGCATAACTGAGGGCCGGAGGGGTCTGGCGAACTCTATATAAGCCACCCCCTCCTTAGTGTAAAGGGTTGGCACCCCTGTAATTCATACACGCATAATCCAATCGACCGCCTTCAGGCTCCGAGACGTAGGGCTATTGAGGGAGTCCTGGATTAGGGGGTGTCCGGATAGCCGAACTATCACCATTGGCCGGACTCCTGGACTATGAAGATACAAGATTAAAGACTTTGTCCCGTGTCCGGATGGGACTTTCCTTGGCATGGAAGGCAAGCTTGGCGATACGGATATGTAGATCTCCTACCATTGTAACCGACTCTGTGTAACCCTAACCCTATTCGGTGTCTATATAAACCGAAGGGTTTTAGTCCATAGGACGAACAACAATCATACCATAGGCTAGCTTCTAGGGTTTAGCCTCTCTGATCTCGTGGTAGATCTACTCTTGTACTACTCACATCATCAATATTAATCAAGCAGGAGTAGGGTATTACCTCCATCGAGAGGGCCCAAACATGGGTAAAAACATCATGTCCCTTGTCTCCTGTTACCATCCGCCTAGAGGCATAGTTCGGGACCCCCTACCCGAGATCCGCCGGTTTTGACACCGACATTGGTGCTTTCATTGAGAGTTCCTCTATGTCGTCACCTATAGGCCCGATGGCTCCTTCAATCATCAGCAACGACGCAGTCCAGGGTGAGACTTTTCTCCCCGGACAGATCTTCGTATTCGGCGGCTTTGCACTGCGGGCCAATTCGCTAGGCCATCTGGAGCAGATCGAAAGCTACGCCCCTGGCCATCAGGTCAGACTTGGAAGCTTGAACTATACGGCTGATGTCCGTGGAGACTTGATCTTCGACGGACTCGAGCCACAGCCAAGCGTGCTGCACTGTCTCGATGGGTACGATCTAGCTCTGCCGCCGAACAGTGCCCTGGAGGCCGCACCAGTGCCTGCTCCGACCCTTAATCCGGAGCCGGTTTTGCCGAT
This sequence comes from Aegilops longissima, assembly GCA_021605205.1. NCBI lineage: Eukaryota > Viridiplantae > Streptophyta > Magnoliopsida > Poales > Poaceae > Aegilops > Aegilops longissima. The sequence continues at coordinate 524,279,862 of CM038676.1, forward strand.
CAAGGACGGTTGGTTGGACACCGCCCCGGGCGCTGAAATATCTACGGCGATTGAGCCGAACTCCATCCCTGTCCTTCGCGAAGACCGTGACTCCATGGTGCCGGACTCCTCTCCGGACTCCGAACCCTCCGCTCCCATGCCAATCGAATCCGATTGGGCGCCGGTCATGGAGTTCACTGCCGCGGACATCTTTCAGCACTCACCCTTTGGTGGCATCCTGAATTCACGAAAGTCTCTCTCTTTATCGGGAGAGCCCTGGCCGGACTACGGTCAGGAAGGTTGGGATGCGGACGACGAAGAAATTCAATGCCCACCCACCGCCCACTTTGTAGCCACTGTCGAAAGCTTAAACGACGTGCTCGATTTCGACTCCGAAGACATCGACGGTATGGACGACGATGTAGGAGACAACCATGAACCAGCACCTATAGGGTCTGGACAACCACCTCATCGCATGATGTATACATGGTGGATACACTTAAAGGAAGTGACGACGAGGAACAACGGGACACTCTGAAGGATAAATCCTCGGCAGTCAAAAGCGGCAGCGTAAGCGCCACACCAAGTCCCGCCTCGACAAAGACCCAGCCATAGAGCAGGCGAACCGGTGGACGACGAACATCTTGTCGAGCAACCATCCGAACAGGACAACTTGGATAAACAACCCGTGCGGCGAAGATAACAGTCCGGACGATCTCACGCTGGACAAATTGTTGGAGCAGAAGAACCTCCACAAAAGGCTCGTCGCGATCGCGTAGCGTAGCTGAAAAAGCGAAGCGGAAGCTCAAAACAGCGGAAGATGCACTTAGAATCAGATGGAGCAAAGTACTCAACACCATGAGACAAATCGGCGGCGATCGCCGAACAAAAGCTACCCAAAGAAAACTACTGCCCGAATTTGATGAGGAGGCCGTGAAACCCCACAATCAAAAAACAAGAAGGCCACCGGTCGGATGGGCGACCCCACGGCAAGCAGAGAGCAGCAAATGGCGCCACACACAAGCGATGCGCGATCCGCATAAGGATTCACATCAAAAGGATGGCCCAGTTAGGTCCATCTATAGGCCGAAAGCAAGCTCTTCAAAGCAATGCAACCGCCAAATATCCGAACATCACGGCACACCCAAATATAGGGGTGCCGCACACCCCCTGTGTTTCACCGATGAGGTGCTGGATCACGAATTCCCGGCGGGATTCAAACCCGTAAACATAGAGGCATATGATGGAACAACAGACCCTGGAGTCTGGATTGAGGATTACATCCTCCACATACACATGGCTAGAGGAGATGATCTCCACGACATAAAATACTTACCCCTCAAACTCAAAGGGCCAGCTCGGCATTGGCTTAAAAGCCTTCCCGAAAACACCATTGGAAGTTGGGAAGAGCTCGAGGATGCATTTCGGGCAAATTTTCAGGGGACCTATGTCCGCCCTCCGGATCTGAGCGATCTAAGTCACGTAACTCAACAGCCGGAGAGTCAGCCGGAAATTCTGGAACAGGTTCCTTACAAAAAGAACAAAATAGTCGATCGTCCGTGCGCCAAGCCTTAGCAGCCTTCAAACACAACGTCCGAGGGCGAATGGCTGCGCTGACACCTCGGCCAAGAAAAGCCGAGAACAATGGCGCATTAACAAGCCTCATGACCCGCTTTTGCGGCGGAGAGGATAGCTGGCTAGCAAGATGCAGCACCAGCGACCCAAGTACATCCGAGGTCAGGGATGGAAATGGAAAACCACAACGCAACAAGGACCAGCGCCATATTAAGGGGAACGGTCCAAAGAGCGCGACATCAACACCGGATTCAAAAGCTCACGGCGGAACAATTAAAAACTGCCCCTTAAGGACAATAGCGATGAGCTATCCAACTTAAACAAAATCTTGGACAAGATATGTCAAATCCACAGTACTCCCGGGAAGCCTGCAAACCATACCCACAGAGATTGTTGGGTCTTCAAGCAGTCCAGCAGACTCAACGCCGAACACAAGGGGCTCGACACACCAAGTGAGGATGATGACGAACCCACAAGCAGAGCACCGGAAAACAAAAGAATTTCCCACAAGAGGTTAAAACAGTAAACTCACTTCACGTGATAAAAGGGAAAAACAGAGCGGCGCTCACTAAAATGCGGGCCGCACAGACTACCCTAGCGGAGTACCAACACTGGTTGTCAAAACCAATCACCTTCGACCATCAGGACTACTCTGAAAGTATCCGGAACGCAGGATGGACTGCCTTGATATTGGATCCTATAATCGACGGATTCCAATTTACACAAGTCCTCATGGATGGCGGCAGTGACATAAACCTGATATATCAGGACACAATCCGCAGGATGGGGATAGACCCAACCAAAATTAGCCATAGCAACACTTCCTTTAAAGGAATAATGCCAGGCACATATGCCCATTGTACGGGCTCCCTACTGCTAGAAGTTGTGTTCGGCTCATCCGACAACTTCCGCCGCAAAAATTTAACCTTCCACATCGCCCCATTCGAAAGTAGCTATCAAGCACTACTAGGGCGTGAAGCTTTCGCCCGCTTTAACGCAATACCGCACTATGCATCTCTTACACTTAAAATTCCCGGTCCACGCGGCATCATCTCATTAAAAGGGAGTATTAAGTATTACTCGAGCACGGAAGAACGTGAGACTGCCTTGACAGCCCCACACCAATCTGGCTCCGCTAATGAAAGCACCAGAATAGGTCATTCAAACCCCGGACACGGCTAGATGAGTCCGGCACCTACTAGCGGCATACCCCCATACAAGGGGCTGCACGCACGTACAACAAGAGACAATAAAGCTCAATTTTATTCACCTTCCAAACCGTACTCTGTTTATTTAATATAAAGTACATTTCTCGCAGGATATTTTTTCTTTTCAACTAAGTTCTTCTCTTTTACAGATGAACACCGTGCTACACCCGTCCGGATACGGCTGCGCGGAGACACAGGTAGCGCAGCGTGCAACGAGGACCCGTCGCAAGGATTCTTTTCAGATTAAGACCCTGCGTAAACCTTTTTTACTTTCTCTTGTTGATACACATCCCCCGGTTTCTTACTATAACCGAGGAGGAGGCTGGCGTTTTGGCATCGGCCGCACCCGAATTTTTGCGCGTACCTGGACACCAGGGGCATAGGGCATTATTCTGCCCGTTTTCATAAAGACCGAACACCTTAGGGAGTGTTCAGTGTCTCGAGTTAGGCCTTATATGCATCAGCTCCGAATCATGTCTTTGGTCAAATGTTGGGTTTGCCCGGCTCCCATGTTTTGGTACCTTATGTTACGTTATATCGGCTAAGGTAGCACTGGGAGAACCACTGCGATTGTGCCCCGGTTGAGCTGGGTTGAGCACCTCAGTGGAGAAAGCTAAAACTGACTATCATGATATAGCGTGAGACTGGTCAACCACTCGATGACCCAGCGGAATGTTTAGAATTCCCCCGCATTGACGAAGGGCGTTTCGGTCGAGCACATCTGCCCCAGAATTTGTGAGAGCGCGGTGCCCCTAGGGGCTATATAGTAGCCCCACCATCGAACTCCTCTGGCTAAGTGAAAGTGATAAAGCATTATAGTCCGGTTGCCTAGTTTTCTACACTATCACCTCCTTCACAGGACCAAGATGTTGGATTAAGTGTGAAAAAGTGCCTTCATTGCAAACACCCACGCACTATGTGCGTGGGAGCTGAAGCCGAAGACTGCCATCTTTCAGGTTATATATACATATACAACAACGGCCGCACAGGGAGTAGTTTACTACTTGAACGCACAAGTATAAAAAGCTCTTATATTATATTGAAACGTTGTTTCATAAGTTACACCTGTCATTCAAACATAACATCCTTGAGCCTTTGCGTCTCTATTAAGCAGCGCCGGAAGAACTTCCTCAAAATAGCACTCGATTGGTACTCGGCTTTCGTCCGAATCTGGGGCCTTAGCGTCGGTGGCCTTCATTTCTGCCAAAGATGTCTTTACGGGCAAGAGCCATCCACGCACCCTTAATGCCGCCGACCGCTTCATTGCGTCGTCTGCGATACCGCACAAGGAACTACTGCACTAAGCCAAAATAACTCTTCGGCTGAGGTTTCCCCGGCCACAAATGAGTCACGACATGCTTCATGGCAAGTCCGTACAATCGATTCAGCTCGGCCCATTCGGCCAACCGATTGGTCAACGGAAGAGGACGCTCTGGACTATGGAACTGCGACCAAAATGACTCTTCCCTTCTGTGCCCCTTCTGGCCTCGGAAGTGCTCGATCGCGTCCGCGGCACTCGCCGCTAAATCCAGATAAGCATCCTCCGAACTCCACAACCGGTCCAACTGAACATACTTCGGATCCGTGAACATCCTCCGCAGCAGAAAAGGCTTTCCAGCAGAAACATCCACAGCCTGACGTAGCTCCTCCTTTGCAGCTCTCATTGCGGAGCGGGCATCTGTCGGTGTACTAGAGTAGGGGTACCCTAGTACCCCGAACTTCGTCTGCGGACAGATTGCAGCACCACGGCCGGGCGGCCTGATGGCCGCCAAGATCCTCGTGGCTCCCTTGGAGCCATTCAAGAACAAAGTAGTCAAGACCCGGCAAGAGAAGCTTGCCGGAAGGCCACCAGGCGCAAAGAAGCGAGGCCCGGCAAGAGGAGCTTGCCGGGAAGGCTTGGCGGCGCTGAACCCCAAAGCGCGACAAGGTTCCCGCGCGGCAAGGCGCTTGCCGGGCAGGCGACCTCTCTTCATCTCGCTCCAGCTCACCCGCTAACGTGTCACCACGGGCTCTCCCGTCTGGCGTGTCGACGGGCTATGCAGCCAGCGGGGAGTAGCGACAGACGGCGCCGACAAGCCACCATCGTGGCGGACAGAGGCGCCTTAACGGTCCCTGTTACCTTTGTTCGAGGCGATCGAGGCGGGCATTGATGACTCTTGTCCCTTGCCGTCGAGTTAGGTATAGGTTCTTGTACCTTTGTACATAGCGGTGTACCAACCTAGGTTATTACCATTGTAACCTTGTCTACTTGCCATATGTGGTAACCCCTTGAGCCTATAAAAGGAGGGCCGGGGGCAACGTAGAGGGGGTTCGATTCGGCTGGGTTTCTAGTCTAGCTCCAGCTTAGTTCATCTCACTCAGGTTAGGTCTTGTAGCCAGCATTGCTCCCTAGCAAGAACACCAGATAATCCACAGACCAGCAGTAGGAGTATTATCTCTCCGGAGAGCTCCGAACCTGGGTAAAAAACCCTCTTGTGCGCATCGCCTCGACCCGCTCTTTGTGCGGTCTCCGCCCCCCTCCGAACCATAAAGGGACCCAGGTCCCGTAGGTGCTCGTGGGGCACGATCAGCTCTTCCCCCCGACATCTTTGGCGCGCCAGGTAGGGGGCGTCGAAGCTGTGTGAATCCGGTCCGGCAGTCGCACTAGCAACTCCATCGACGTCTTCGTCGACATGGCGCCGAAGAAGAAGCCTTCGGCAGCAGCTGAGCCGTCCGCGTCGAACCCACCACCACCGGAGCCATCGGTGGTGGGGAAACGCTAGCGAGAGGACCGGCGTCGTCGAGAAACCCATGATGCCGCGGGTCCACGGACAGCGCGCGCGGGCGTCGGCGTCGAATCTGCACGCGTCCATCGCGGAGGCGCGGGATAGACAGCGCCCACGATACTCGTGGCGCCATACGCCATTGGATCAAGGCCAAGCTGGAGGGTCCCGAGGCCCTCGGGACCCGCATGCGCCCCAGCATGCCGGTACGAGTGGGGTACGGTCGCTTGGGCGGGATGCTGCTCCTCCTAACCTGGTTAGGAGTCCGAGCACAACCCGTTCTTCGCTCCGTACACACGGTCGCTGGGGCGGGATGCTGCTCCTCCTAACTTGGTTAGGAGTCCGAGCACAACCCGTTCTTCGCTCCGTACACTGTTGCCGCCAACCACACCAGCGGAAGCCTTGGCAAGAGCTCAACTGCTCCTAGATTACCCTCCAACGGCCGATAAGGTCGATGAATGGAGGGCCACAATTCAAAGTCTCATCGGCCGCCAGCGGCGCGTCCCACGGCAACCAAGTGCCCGCGGCGCGACGGGCGACAAAGCGCGAGCCGATGGCGGCGAGACTTGCGAAGTGCACCCATGTACACTCCCCTTCCGAAGGCCAAGATCGCCGACTCGCGGATCCACCTCGGCAGCGACTCCGCGGCGTCGTCGGATCCACGAGCTTCGTCGCGACCAACACCAAATTCTTGGGAGCGGCAAGAAGAGGGCGCTCGAACCCGAATCGGCGCCCGAAGAAAGCGCGTCGTCAATCGACCAGCGTCGGGCCCACCGTCGATATGCATGCGCCCGAGAGAACCAGCGACTTATCGCGTCTGTGATAGGTTGCCCTGCGTTCACTCGTGAGCTGCGGCAAGTCCGGTGGCCCGACAAGAAGAACTTCAAACCAGATGTGCGGAGAAATGCGGCGGCAGGACACATCCATCGGAGTTCCTCAGCATCTACACCATCGCGGTGCAAGCTGCGGGGGCGAAGACAAGATCCTCGCCAACTACTTCCCTTAGTGCTCAAGCCAAATGTCAGATCTTGGCTCATGCACTTGCCGGATGGCTCTATTTCTTCTTGGGCAGATTTGTGCCACCAGTTTGTTGTCCCCTTCACAGGCGGCCACAAGCCTCACGGCCAGGAGAGTGATCTCCACCTGCTTGCCCGAGAAGGAGGAGTCTGCGCAAATTCATCCAGAGATTGATCGAGTGCACTATAACATCCCAGCGTCCACCCTGCTGCGGTGATTAGTGCATTCCATCGAATGTGCGAAATCGCGGGATGAGGAGGAGATGGCGATGTGCAAAGTGAAGGACGTCGGCGAGCTTTACGCCCTGGCCGATAAGTGTGCCGCTACCGAAGAAGGAAGAATGCTCCCAGAGAGAGTGTGGGGCAGAGTCGACGATGAGGGACCGCCCGGCAAGGAATAGCGGTGGCGGAACAACGGAGGAAGAAAAACCAAGAAGTACTAGTTGTCGAGCAGTCCGGCAAGGATGGTGCCGCCAACCAAGCCAAGGCCGGCGGTTCCGGCAAGGAGGTTGCCGTTGACACCGACCGCCAAGCTGTGGCGACGCCCGACAAGCTGGCAGCTCCAACAAGCGATCTTGTAAAATTCACCGCACTAAGGGCCATGATCTCCAGAGCTGCAAGAAAGTCGAGCAGCTTGTTGAGCTCTGAAAGCTGAATCTGGCGGCGGGACAAGGAGAAAGCCCAAGAAGGTGCAGGTGCAGCAAGTAAGAAGAGACCGGTCGGGAGGGCGCCATGTGCAAGGCCAAGCAGCGGCAAGGAGATGACCTCCCGTGGCCGTGACAAAGAAGAAGATGAAGATGAAGATGGCGAGGACTATGAAGATGATGAAGCTGATGAGCAGGAGTTTCAAAAGGCAACGGAGGTCCTTTGCGTCGACGGTGGTGCGTCTCTGCATACCTCACACCGCCAACTCAAGCAATGGATGCGTGAGGTCAATGCAGCAGAACCATCCATAGAGTCACGCAAACCTCTCAAGTGGTCCAAGACGCCCATCATCTTCGACATTGAGGATCACCATGATCGCATCACTGCGGTCGGGTGCTTGCCAATGTTGGTCTCACCAACCATCCGCAACCTCAAGGTCACAAAGATGCTGGTTGACGGCGGGGCCGGCCTGAATTTGATCTCCTCCACGGTGCTCCAGAAACTTCAAATCCACGACAATGAGCTCAAGAAACTGCTACTTTCAAGGAATCAACCCAGAAGGAGCAAGCCCAAGGGAAGATCACGTTGCGGTAACCTTCGGCGGTGAGCTCAACTTCAGAACCGAGAGGGACAACTGTAACGCCCGGATACAACTTTCCATTTTTGTAACTCCAACTCTTGCCTTTTTCGGAGATGCGATATGATATTTCCTTCGTGGTTGGGTTTTATCTGTTGTTTTGCATTTTGTTCTTGTTATGCATCTCATCTCATGTCATCATCTGCATTTCATCCGCATGTTTTTCAAAACTTGCATCCGTTCGGGTTCCGCCGGTTCTCTCCGTTGTCCGTTCCGAGTCCGGATACACTCGCACGCGCCCGCGGCACCTCCGAAATATTATTGTATAAGTGGCATAATAATGTTCTCGGAATGGGTTGCAACTTGTCGTGCGGTCTTATTATAGTGTAGACAGAGCACCTGCCAAGTTTCATCGCATTCGGAGTTCGTTTGACTGCTTAACCGTTAAATATATAACGGGATATAGTCGGTATATTAAATCGGATGTTTGGTCTCCGAAATCGTGCCGGGCTGCATTTCTCCTCTCTCTCCTATCAGCCCAAGCCTCCTCTTCACAGCCCACCGCAGCCCACCTAGTTCCCCCTCTGTCCGAAACCGTCGGATCGCGATCCGAGGGTCCCGAAACCCCTCCTAACGCCCAAACCCTAGCAAAATTGCTATATAAGGGCACCCCTAGTCCATTTTGGGCATCCCTAGCCTTCCCCTACCTCCCAGCCGCCTCCCTCCTCGAAATCAGCGCCTCCCTCCCTCGGATCTGGTGCTGCCAGCCCGCCGCCGCCACTTGGCGCACCCCGATTGGCCTCGCCACCACCATCCGGCGCCCCTGACCACTCCCAAGCCTCCACGTCACCTCCCCCTCAGCCTCCTTGCCCGCCAGAGCCCCAGGGCCGGATCTGCCCGCCCGGCGAACCGGGCCCAAGGAGCCCGTCGCCGTGCCCGCAGCCCTAGCGCCTCTGGTGCCCAGCGCCCGCGGAGCCGTTGCCGCCAGCCTCCTCCGCCGCCGCCGTGCTCGTTCGCCGAGCACGAGCTCCATCTGCGCGCCCAGAGCTCCTCTGCCGCTTGCTTTCGCCCGCCCGGGCTCCCGTCGCACCCCCCCTAACGCCTCCGTTGCCATGGCGCAGCTCCGCAGCTCCACATGCCGCGGCGACCTCGCCCCTCCTCCAGCCTCGTCGCCCGCCTTGAGCCTGTCGTGCCCGATCCGGTGCCAACCATCGGATCCGGCAGCCAGCGCTCGGGATCCGCTTGCCTCGCCCGCGGAGTCGTCTTCCGCCGCCCACCGAGATCCGCCGTTGCGCTACCGTCGAGGTCCTCCTCGACCCGTCCCGACCAGACGCGCGACCCGCGCCGTCGTTGACCGCACCCGCGTGGGCCTCCCCAGCGCCTTGCAGCAGCAGCGCCCTTGAGCCCAGCCGAAGCCAGCCAGGCCCAACGCCCCCTTCCAGCCTGCCCGCGGCCCAGCTCCGACCGACCGGGCCTTGGCCCAGGGTGAGCAGCCCCCGCCTCCTCTCCTGTGCACTTGTGGGCTGACTAGATTCGGCCCGTTGCTATTTTTTCCGTCCTGCGATTTTAACATTATCCAGGGAATTACAGATTTACAGAAAAGTCCCTAGAGTTCATGCATTTAATAACTCATCAACCGTGCATCGGTTTAAAATGGTTTAAACATGTAAATTGCTTAGAATTTCGTGTAGATTAATTATATGCCATTTTCATCCATGTTTAAAATGTTTAACTTGATGTTTGTTTAAATTTGCTAATATGCCATGCTAAAATGCTTTAATTCATAACTAAATAACCGTAGCTCGGTTTTAAATAAACTCTATATGTAAATGGGGTAGAAAAATGCATAGATTAACATGGTCCACTTTATGTTGCTGTTCAACAACTCTAAAATTGTGTTTAGGGCAGAACAGTGCCAAATTCATTATTTGCATATGGGGATTTTCCGAATTGTTGTTTCTTATTTCCGCCTCATTTAAACTTGCCTAGATAGGTAGTTTCATCATGCTTCACCTCTTGCCATGTTTAATAACATTTAATATTGTTGAGTACCTAACCGAGAGAGAACTAAATAAGTGTTGTGGTGTTCATCAATATGCAACTCGTTGCATATTGAGCTCCACTAACTTGTAGTGTTGTTTGTGCATATTGCCATGCCATGCCTCATTAAACCGGACATGCATCATATTTGTTTGTGCATCATGCCATGTTTATGATTGTGTGTTTACTATGTTGTTTGCTTCTTTCGGTTTGCTTCTCTCGTTAGCTTCGGTTCGTTCGGAGTTGTGAGGATTCGTTCGACTACGCCTGTTTGTCCTCTTCATGGACTTGATCTTCTTCCTTGCGGATTTCGTGCAAGATGACCATACCCTCGAAATCACTTCTATCTTTGCTTGCTAGATGCTCGCTCTTTTGCTATGCCTATGCTACGATGCCTACCACTTGCTATATCATGCCACCCACATTGCCATGTCAAACCTCTAACCATCATTTCCTAGCAAACCGTTGTTTGGCTATGTTACCGCTTTGCTCAGCCCTCTTATAGCGTTGTTAGTTGCAGGTGAAGATGAAGTTTGTTCCTTGTTGGAACATGGAGATGTTGTTCCTTGTTGGAACATGTTTACTTGTTGGGATATCACAATATATCTTATTTAATTAATGCATCTATATACTTGGTAAAGGGTGGAAGGCTCGGCCTTATGCAGTGTTTTGTTCCACTCTTGCCGCCCTAGTTTCCGTCATATCGGTGTTATGTTCCCGGATTTTTGCGTCCCTAACGGTCGGGTGATTTATGGGACCCCTTGACAGTTCGCTTTGAATAAGACTTTTCCAAAGAAGGCCCAACATTGGTTTTACATTTGCCTCACCTAGCCTTTTTCCTTGGGAGTCGCGCATCCCGAGGGTCATCTTTATTACCCCCGGCCAATGCTTGTCTAAGTGTTGGTCCAAACTAGACCACTTGCGGTGCCGCCCGAGGCAACTTGGGGTATCGTCGGTTGCCGTCGTCTTGCTCATCCGGTCGTGGCTCGAGACGAGATCTGTGCGCTACTATCGAGGTGTCGGCACGCCGGGAGGTCTTCTGGTCTTGTTTTATTGCTGTGAAATGTCTTGTAGCCGGATTCCGAGACTGATCGGGCTTCCGGGAGAAGGTCTATTCGCCGTTGATCGCGAGAGCTTATCATGGGCTAAGTTGGGACACCCTGCAGGGTTTGAACTTTCAAAGCCGTGCCGCGGTTATGTGGCAGATGGGAATTTGTTAATGTCGGTTGTAGAAAACCCGAAGTTGATCTTAATTAAAATACACCAACGCGTGTGTAACCGTGATGGTCTCTTCTCGTGGTCCGGAAGTGAACACGATGTTGGAGTTATGTTTGGCGTAGGTTGTTCTAGGATCACTTCTTGATCATAGTTGTTCGACCGTGCTTTGCTCCTCTTCTCGCTCTCTTTTGCGTATGTTAGCCACCATATATGCTAGTAAACTTGCTGCAGCTCCACCTCACTACCCTGTCCTACCTTTAAGCTTAAATAGTCTTGATCTCGCGGGTGTGAGATTGCTGAGTCCCGTGACTCACAGATACTTCAAAACCAGTTTGCGGTGCCGATGAAACCATGCGGTGATGGACCCGAGCTCAAGGAGGAGCTCGATGAAGATCTTGTTCTTTGTGTTGTTTCGTTTGAGTTGATCGATAGTGGAGCCAGTTGGGACGATCGGGGATCTGTGTAGCATTTGGGGTAGTCTTCTTTTATTTTGGTTCCGTAGTCGGACCTTGATTGTATCTGTATGATGTAATGTTTTACTCATGTATTGTGTGAAGTGGCGATTGTAAGCCAACTATGTATCTCTTTTCCTTATGTATTACATGGGTTGTGTGAAGATTACCTCACTTGCGACATTGCTTTCAATGCGGTTATGCCTCTAAGTCGTGCTTCGACACGTGGGAGATATAGCCGCATCGAGGCGTTACAAGTTGGTAATCGAGCCTTCCCAACTTAGGAGCCCCCTACTTGATTGTTTGTCATGTTGTTGAGTCTAGAATGGAAAATGTTTTGAGTCTTAGGATTATATATATCGGAGAGTAGGATTCTTTTACTCCTCGGTCCTTAAATCGCTCTGGTGAGGTATCTGACGTAGAGTTTTGACTTTCTCTCCTCAAATTTCACTAAAAAATTTTTAGGATCACGTGGGTATCTTGGAATCGTTCCGATGGTTTTGTGACGAGAACATTGTTCTTGGTGCCTCGACATTTAGGGGTTGTGGCGGTGTCCCGGGAGTTGAGCTCCGAGGTGTTGTCGTCACAATTTTATCGTTGCAGATTCGGAATACCTGAGTTTTGCCGACATCGAAATCTCTTTTGTGCAGTTGTTGGTGAGATAACCTGATAGCCCGATCTTGTGGCGAGTCTTGGAGTATTGCCATGACTTGTATAACGGATGTTTTTGAAGGTCGAGGTACACGATTTCGAGGATTTCTTGGTTATGTGTTGACGGATGGATACAATTGGATCTAGGTATTGTTAGTTTGGGTGATATATTTTGTGTCCCTGTATCCCCAACACCAGATTGCATAACCAGAAAGTTTCGGGAGTTTATAGGTGGAATTCAAGTATCTCGTGGGATATCTTTCCAACACACACATGATACGATATGGGATCTATCATATGTATTTGTTTGACTTATCCTGCAAGCCAAATCCTTTGTTTTTGTTCCGTTTTGTGTTATTCAAGTTGCTTCAATGCCAAGTGTTGATTCCATACCTTTCCTAATTGGTGTTCTCATATTGCTATGTGAATACTAATCCTTCTTGATCACTGAGCTTGTCATGTTAATTCTTTTCCAACCGGCGTGCTTCTCTTCAAGTGAATCCGATCATTCCAACATTCGCAAGATCAATTCTAAGCTTTTTCTCAACGGTGTTCGTTTCATCCGACCCAAGTTGTTTTGATTTCCGCCCTCCACCCTTTTTCTTCAAGGACTCAGATTTCTTAATCAAGTATCCATTTTATTGAGTGAAGTTTCTTCATTCTTTTCCTTTAATGTTTTATCCGGTGATTTCTCATGAAGACGCTAAGGAAGCTTTAACCTTATCATTGTTCCATTCTAATTTTCTTCTCCGGTGGATTTAAGTCAAGTTTTCAGTGTTGATTGTATTCTTTTCATCGTTTCAAATGCTTTCTCATGTCGTTGCATCTCTTAATCATCCACTTCTCGCTATTCAATTGTTAGGAGTGTTGAAGATATCTCGGAAGATTCTAGTTTCCATTCTCAATTCACTCAAGTTCTTTTGAGGATGCTATCTCATTCAAGCCATTTAACTCTACGGTGCAATATCTATTTCAAACAATTGTTCAGCGGTGGTTCTTTTGAGTGGGCCCTAACCCACAGGTCTTTTCGAGGATCTTACGACTCTTTTATTTTCTGGAGCTATTCCCAAATTCTTTGCAAAGTTTGGCGTAAGAATGAATTATCATCAGTCTTGGTTTTCTCAAGATCTTCCAAATTATTTTCATTGTTGGTTCAACCTTCCTAATTTTCATTCGGAGTGCTTCAATAATTCATGGTGATGTTCTCGTCGTCATTCTCGAATTTTGAAGACCGAAGAAGAGTGTCTCTTAAGTCTCGCTTCTTTCTCTTCAAGATTCATGGTTCTAGCTTCGTGCCATCCTCATAATTGTTTTGATTGTGAGAATTCTTTTCATCCATCCAGAGCAATTCAGGAGTCTTTTCAGTTTGATTCTTCTGAGCCCATCATCTCAGAATTATTCATTCCAGCTTTCACATCTCACTCTCCAAATCTTACGGTGCATCATTCAAATATTCTCTAATCAGTTCATGATCTCTTCGTTCACTGTATCTAAATTTTGTCAAATATCTTTATTCGTTTTCCAATTCTTCCCGTGAATTGTGCCTTCTTCGTTCATTCTCAATTCTTATGGTGGTTTGTTCAAGTTTTCTTTCCTTTATTATCATATCAATTCATTCATTCTTTCCAATCCTACCGTGGTTGTTGAAGACCTTCCCAAGTTTGCGCCATATCTATCTTAATCTTTTCTACGGAATAAGTAGTATGCCAAATCCGTTGCTTGTCATCAATCTAAATTGGTGAAGGATCAGCATAATGTAATTCTTATTCTTGTTTCATCGAGTAAGTTCAATTCCTTATTCGGAGGTTCATCAAAATTCTTGATTTCAGTTGTTCATTTTTCTTTTCGGAGTTCCAAGCTCTCATCATCACCAAGATCCATCTAAATCACTGCAAGACTTCACCTTGTGTTGTCAACTTCTCTTCCTTTTATCATCTTTTCTTTACGGAGTTCTTCATGGAGGCTCTACATGATGGTTCGTCAAGGATTCTTTTCATTCTTCAATTGTTCTTCAAGATTCCTCTCGAGTTATGATCCGCCAAGCCATACTTCAAAATAAACATGGTTCCAACACATGTTTTGTTTTGAGGCGTTCAAGTATTCTTCTTCTTGCATTCTGAGTGCAATTCTTTCTATCATTATCTTTTGAGGTGGTGTTATGTCATTCTCGACAATTTGAGTTCGTGTTTCATGATTCACATGTTGTCAAGAATGAGGTATTTTAAATCCATCAATCTCTTCATTGGACTTATCTTGGGCTATATTTCACCTAAAGCTTTCCCTAAGGATTGTTGCTATTTATGGTGCTTATTAATGACCCAAGTTCTTCATTTGTCCTCCCGGTGAAATAAGTTTCTCGTCTCCTTGTTGATATCAATCCAATCGTTTGTTTCCGTTGGTGGCAGAAGCTCACCTCATAATGTGGAGATGTTTCCATAAGTCCACTAAAAGGTTATTCTTTTCGTTGTTGATAATCCAACAACTCCGTTCTATCCTTTTTTTAAGGGTGCTTTCCAAACTCATTTGTGGTAGAAGTTGTCATTTTCTTCTCCATTCCTTTATTCCAATGACCTATCTTCAATTTTTCTTCCGGAGGCATTGTGATGTTGCACTCTTCGACCCATCATCTTCTTTTGTCAAGATCATGTTCTTTTCTTGCTTATCCATTTAACCGAGTATCATGTTTTCATTCGAGTTCTCTCATCTTATCAAGTTTTGCCTGCTTCCTCAACGGAGAGCTGTGTGAAATCTTTCTTACCCTTGTGCCTTTTTTTTCAATAGTTCGGAGGCGTATGTTGTTGATTTCATCAAGTATCATCCCATCTTCTCAAGTTCATGTTATATTGCTTCCATGTTCAATCGGAGTGCTGCCCGAATTCTTCCTCTCTCATCTTGTTTTAAACGGAGTTGTTTCGAATTCTATCTTGTCCATTAAACTCTTGATTCATGCCTTTTCAACCTTCAAGTTATCGTAGTGTTCCTTGTTCCTCTTTTCTAACGGATTGTTTGCAATCTCGTTCATCTTCGTTGTTTTCTTTCTTTCATTTTGCTCAACCTCTCAAGGTTCATGGTTTCACTCGTTTGTCAAAGAAGCAACTTGGTTTACCTCTCTTCTTCCTCTTTCTTTTCCCTCCGGTGCCATCCTAGATCTCGGGCGAGATCCTCTCGTAGTGGTGGAGTGTTGTAACGCCCCGGATACAACTTTCCATATTCGTAACTCCAACTCTTGCCTTTTTCGGAGATGCGATATGATATTTCCTTCGTGGTTGGGTTTTATCTGTTGTTTTGCATTTTGTTCTTGTTATGCATCTCATCTCATGTCATCATCTGCATTTCATCCGCATGTTTTCAAAACTTGCATCCGTTCGAGTTCCGCCGATTCTCTCCGTTGTCCGTTCCGAGTCGGATACACTTTCACGCCGCCGCTGCACCTCCAAATATTATTGTATAAGTGGCATAATAATGTTCTCGGAATGGGTTGCAACTTGTCGTGCGGTCTTATTATAGTGTAGACAGAGCACCTGCCAAGTTTCATCGCATTCGAGTTCGTTTGATCGCCCAACCGTTAAATATATAACGGGATATAGTCGGTATATTAAATGGGATGTTTGGTCTCGAAATCGTGCGGGCTGCATTTCTCCTCTCTCTCCTATCAGCCCAAGCCTCCTCTTCACAGCCCACCGCAGCCCACCTAGTTCCCTCTGTCCGAAACCGTCCGATCGCGATCCGAGGGTCCCAAACCCTCCTAACGCCCAAACCCTAGCAAAATTGCTATATAAGGGCACCCCTAGTCCATTTTGGGCATCCCTAGCCTTCCCCTACCTCCCAGCCGCCTCCCTCCTCGAAATCAGCGCCTCCCTCCCTAGGATCTGGTGCTGCCAGCCCGCCGCCGCCACTTGGCGCACCCCGATTGGCCTCGCCACCACCATCCGGCGCCCCTGACCACTCCCAAGCCTCCCGTCACCTCCCCTCAGCCTCGCCCTTGCGCAGCCAGCAGGGGCGGATCTGGCCCGCCCGGCCGAACCGGGCCGAAGGAGCCCGTCGCCGTGCCCGCAACCCTAGCGCCTCTGGTGCCCCGAGCCCGGAGGCCGCTGCCGCCAGCCTCCTCCGCCCGCTGCCGTGCTCGTTCGCCGAGCACGAGCTCCACTGCGCGCCCAGGAGCTCCTCTGCCGCTGCTCGCCCGCCGGGCTCCGTCGCGCACCCCCCACAGCGCCTCCGTTGCCATGGCGCAGCTCCGCATCTCCACATCGCGGCGACCTCGCCCCTCCTCCAGCCTCGTCGCCCCGCCCGAGCCCGTCGTGCCCGATCTGGTGCCAACCATCGGATCCGGCAGGCCCGCGCCCGGATCCTCCTGCCTCGCCCCGCCGGAGTCGTCTTCCGTCGCCGCCCACCGGAGATCCGCCGTCGCGCTACCGTCAGGGTCCTCCTCGACCCCGTCCCCGACCAGACGCGCGACCAGCGCCGTCGTTGACCGCACCAGCGTGGCCTCCCAGCGCCCAGCCCTTGCAGCCGGCCTTGAGCCCGGCCAAAGCCAGCCAGGCCGCGCGCCCTTCCGGCGCCCTGCGGCCAGCTCCGACCGACCGGGCCTTGGCCGGGGTGAGCAGCCCCGCCTCCTCTCCTGTGCACTTGTGGGCTGACTAGATTGACCCGTTGCTATTTTTCCGTCCTGCGATTTTAACATTATCCAGGGAATTACAGATTTACAGAAAAGTCCCTAGAGTTCATGCATTTAATAACTCATCAACCGTGCATCGGTTTAAAATGGTTTAAACATGTAAATTGCTTAGAATTTCGTGTAGATTAATTATATGCCATTTTCATCCATGTTTAAAATGTTTAACTTGATGTTTGTTTAAATTTGCTAATATGCCATGCTAAAATGCTTTAATTCATATCTAAATAACCGTAGCTCGGTTTTAAATAAACTCTATATGTAAATGGGGTAGAAAAATGCATAGATTAACATGGTCCACTTTATGTTGCTGTTCAACAACTCTAAAATTGTGTTTAGGGCAGAACAGTGCCAAATTCATTATTTGCATATGGGGATTTTCGAATTGTTGTTTCTTATTTCGGCCTCATTTAAACTTGCCTAGATAGGTAGTTTCATCATGCTTCACCTCTTGCCATGTTTAATAACATTTAATATTGTTGAGTACCTAACCGAGAGAGAACTAAATAAGTGTTGTGGTGTTCATCAATATGCAACTCGTTGCATATTGAGCTCCACTAACTTGTAGTGTTGTTTGTGCATATTGCCATGCCATGCCTCATTAAACCGGACATGCATCATATTTGTTTGTGCATCATGCCATGTTTATGATTGTGTGTTTACTATGTTGTTTGCTTCTTTCCGGTTTGCTTCTCTCGTTAGCTTCGGGTTCGTTCCGGAGTTGTGAGGATTCGTTCGACTACGCCCGTTTGTCCTCTTCATGGACTTGATCTTCTTCCTTGCGGATTTCGGGCAAGATGACCATACCCTCGAAATCACTTCTATCTTTGCTTGCTAGATGCTCGCTCTTTTGCTATGCCTATGCTCGATGCCTACCACTTGCTATATCATGCCACCCACATTGCCATGTCAAACCTCTAACCATCATTTCCTAGCAAACCGTTGTTTGGCTATGTTACCGCTTTGCTCAGCCCCTCTTATAGCGTTGTTAGTTGCAGGTGAAGATGAAGTTTGTTCCTTGTTGGAACATGGAGATGTTGTTCCTTGTTGGAACATGTTTACTTGTTGGGATATCACAATATATCTTATTTAATTAATGCATCTATATACTTGGTAAAGGGTGGAAGGCTCGGCCTTATGCAGTGTTTTGTTCCACTCTTGCCGCCCTAGTTTCCGTCATATCGGTGTTATGTTCCCGGATTTTTGCGTCCCTAACGGTCGGGTGATTTATGGGACCCCTTGACAGTTCGCTTTGAATAAGACTTTTCCAGCAAGGCCCAACATTGGTTTTACATTTGCCTCACCTAGCCTTTTTCCTTGGGAGTCGCGCATCCCGAGGGTCATCTTTATTACCCCCGGCCAATGCTTGTCTAAGTGTTGGTCCAAACTAGAACCACTTGCGATGCCGCCCGAGGCAACTTGGGGTATCGTCGGTTGCCGTCGTCTTGCTCATCCGGTCGTGGCTCGAGGCGAGATCTGTGCGGCTACTATCGAGGTGTCGGCACGCCGGAGGTCTTCTGGTCTTGTTTTATTGCTGTGAAATGTCTTGTGGCCGGATTCGAGACTGATCGGGCTTCCGGGAGAAGGTCTATTCGCCGTTGATCGCGAGAGCTTATCATGGGCTAAGTTGGGACACCCTGCAGGGTTTGAACTTTCAAAGCCGTGCCTGCGTTATGTGGCAGATGGGAATTTGTTAATGTCGGTTGTAGAAAACCGAAGTTGATCTTAATTAAAATACACCAACGCGTGTGTAACCGTGATGGTCTCTTCTCGTGGAGTCCGGGAAGTGAACACGGTGTTGGAGTTATGTTTGGCGTAGGTTATTCTAGGATCACTTCTTGATCATAGTTGTTCGACCGTGCTTTGCTCCTCTTCTCGCTCTCTTTATGTATGTTAGCCACCATATATGCTGAGTAAACTTGCTGCAGCTCCACCTCACTACCCTGTCCTACCTTTAAGCTTAAATAGTCTTGATCTCGCTGGTGTGAGATTGCTGAGTCCCGTGACTCACAGATACTTCAAAACCAGTTTGCGGTGCCGATGAAACCGTGCGGTGATGGACCCGAGCTCAAGGAGGAGCTCGATGAAGATCTTGTTCTTTGTGTTGTTTCGTTTGAGTTGATCGAGAGTGGAGCCAGTTGGGACGATCGGGATCATGTAGCATTTGGGGTAGTCTTCTTTTATTTTGGTTCCGTAGTCGGACCTTGATTGTATCTGTATGATGTAATGTTTTACTCATGTATTGTGTGAAGTGGCGATTGTAAGCCAACTATGTATCTCTTTTCCCTTATGTATTACATGGGTTGTGTGAAGATTACCTCACTTGCGACATTGCTTTCAATGCGGTTATGCCTCTAAGTCGTGCTTCGACACGTGGGAGATATAGCCGCATCGAGGGCGTTACAGTCACGTTCGACGTCACCGATTTCCCATTGCCCTACAATGGCATACTTGGCCGTCCAGCACTCGCCAAGTTCATGGCCGCCTCTCACTATGCATACAACCTACTCAAGATGCCCGGCCCGATAAGTGTCATTTCTGTCCACGGCGACAAGAAGGATGCGCTTATCTGCGCCGACAAGATTTACCGGGATGCAGCAGCCGCGACAGATAGCAAACCACTTACCGCTGGAGCTCCCGGGGCGAAGAAGAAGACCACCAGGTCCGGCAAGAGCTCTGTTGCCCACTCCGGCAAGCGCACCTCTTCGGAGTGCTGCGCTACCGTCGAGGACGCACCATCGAGCTCCACCGGCAAGTGCAACAAGACAATGGCAGCTCCGCCAAAGACCAAGAAGGTGCCCGCCAAGGAGGACGGCACTGGTGGTACCTACACCATCAGTGCCACGCTTGATCCTAAATAGGAAGGCGAGCTCGTTGCTTTCCTGCGGGCGAATGTCGATGTGTTTGCATGGCAACCATCTGATATCCCCGGTGTTCCCAGGAAAGTAATTGAGCACCACCTAGCTGTCTGTCCTCACGCGCGGCCCGTCAAGCAAAAATTTAGGAAACGGCAGTGGAGCGCCAAGAATTCATAGCAGTGGAGCGCAAAAAATTGGAAGCAGCAGGGCTTGTCAGAGGAGTCCTCCACCCCACGTGGTTGGCCAATCCAGTAGTGGTACGCAAGGCTAATGGGAAATGGAGACTTTGTATTGACTTCATGGATGTTAATAAAGCTTGTCCCAAGGACCCATTTCCCTTGCCGCGTATCGACCAGATTGTTGACTCCACAGCTGGTTGCGATCTGCTTTCGTTTCTTGATGCATATTCAGGATATCATCAGATCTTCATGGCGAAGAGGATGAAGAAAACCGCATTCATCACACCATGTGGCACGTCTTTGCTTTATCACGGATGCCTTTCGGTTTGAAGAATGCTGGTTCAACCTTTGCAAGGGTAGTCCATGATGCTTTTGGACCACGCAGATACACGAAATGTAGAAGCCTACATGGATGACATAGTGGTCAAGAGCAAGGACAGAGCGACTCGATTCAGGATTTGGATGAGGCGTTTGCAAACCTGCGCAAGATCAACCTCAAGCTCAACCCCGAGAAGTGCGTGTTTGGAGTCCCTTCCGCAAGCTTCTCGGGTTCTTTGTATCTCAGCGGGAATTGAAGCTAATCCCGACAAGATCAAGGCCATCGAGCAGATCGAAGCACCAAAAGCGCGTCAAGGATGTCGGGAAGCTTGCGGTTGCGTGGCTGCTCTCGGCAGGTTTATCTCTAAGTCTGCTGGCGCGCCTGCCGCCGTTTTCAAGATTTTGAAAAAGGCAGGTCCAATGAAATGGACCCCCGAAGCGGAGGCTGCGCTGCAGGACTTGAAGAGATACCTGTCCTCCACTCCAATACTTGTCGCACCTAAGCCACAAGAGAAGTTGCTGCTGTAAATAGCAGCGACCAATCAAGTGGTGCTGCGTTAGTGGCGGAGAGGGAGGCGGATGATGAGCCGGCAACCGAGGCAGGTGCGTCCAGCGACAAGCGAGGGGCTTCGCCGTCAAGCTCTGGTCCCGACAAGGGCGGATCAGCGCAGGGTTGCGACAAGATACGGAAGAAGATGGTGCAGCGCCCAGTCTACTTTGTCAGTTCCCTTCTGCAGGGGGCTAGATCAAGGTACTCTGGTGTGCAGAAGCTAATTTTCGGCCTGCTCATGGCCTCGAGAAAGCTGCGCCATTACTTCCAAGCACATGAGATAACAGTTGTCACTCGCTTTCCGCTGAAGAGGATTTTGGAAAATCCAGAAGCAACAGGCAGGATTGTTGAGTGGGCCTTTGGAATTGTCAAGCTTTGGTCTTAAGTGCAAAGCACTTCAACTATCTGAGCAGGGCATTGGCAGAATTCATAGCGAGTGGGCGTAGCAGGATGAAGAGATTCGAGCGAGCATCCTCGTCAAGGAGGCAAATAAAGAGTGGCTGATGTACTTTGGCGGTGCCTTCTCGCTGCAAAGGCGCCCGGTGCGGCGTGCTGCTTATCGCACCCACGGAGAGCACCTCAAGTACATAGTCGGATGCACTTTCCCAAGGAACAAGCAACAAACAATCTGCGGAGTATGAAGGTTTGCTTGCGGTCTCGAGATTCTGTGGACCTTGGGATCAAGAAGCTCGTTGTGAGGGAGACTCACAACTTGTCGTCCGCCAAGTAAATAAGGATTACGAGTCCGTTGATGGAAGCCTCGTCGATGAAGTGAGAAAGCTGGAAGAGCACTTTGAAGGCCTGCAAATGGAACACATTCCAAGAGCATGAATGATATAGCTGATGGCCTCTCCAAATGTGCCGCACTTAAGTTGCTGTGGAACCAGGGATTTTTGTGCTCAAGCTGACTCAATAACCGTGACACCATCAGCGAGGCGAGCAAGAAGAGAAAATTGGTTTCCGGCGACTACTTTCCGCAGAGCTCTCCGAGGCCGCCGCCAAGAAGGTCCCTAGAACCAGTGCAAATATCACTGAGGAGCAGTCTGCTCCGACAAACCACGCGGTTTGTATCGTTGAAGCAAACGCTCCCGACAAGCTTAGCTCCGGCGAGCTTGACGGGGATCATCGAGCTCCGGCGGACCAGCAGGTCCTTGCCATAGAAGCTGATGGTCCCGCGATGACAGATGAGCCTTTAGTCCTTGTTGTCGAGCCACGAGCTCCAACATGGGCACAGCAGATCGTCCATTTCCTTGAGCAGAGAACTTCCGAAGAGCAAGAAGAAGCGGAAAAAGTAGCCCGGCGGTCAAGTATGTACCAGTTTGTTGACAACATCACATGCATGAAGAAGACTCAACGGAGTGAAATTGAAGTGTATTTGCGGGAAGATGGATGAAGCTGTTGGCGAGAGATACGGAGGCATATGTGGTCACCACATTGGCGCAAAAGCACTTGCCGGCAAAGCTTTTGGCAAGGTTTCTTCCGGCGAAGCCCTCCAGGATGCAACTGCACAAGTAACCAAGTGTGAAGCGTGCGATTCCATTCAAGACAGATACACCAGCCAGCTCAAGCTCTCCAGCGATCCCTTTATCCTGGCCCTTCTCGGTGCAGGGGCTCGACATCCTCGGCCCTTTCCCCGAGCTGTCGGGGCTTTGAGTACTTATGCGTCGCAATCGACAAGTTCACAAAGTGGCGGGAAGTGGAACCAGTGAGGAAGGTGACAGCACGATCGGCCGTTAAGTTCTTGAGTCAATTTTTGCCGTTTTGGGATTCCTAATCGGATCATCACCGACAACGGCACACAGTTCACGAGTCGCACCTTCATGCGAGACGCCCAAGATCTTGGCGCCAAGATCTGCTTTACTCGTTGCTCATCCGAGAAGCAGCGGTCAGCGAAGAGGGCAAGCGCTGAAGTGCTGCGAGGACTCAAGACCAGAACTTTCGACAGGCTACACAAGTGCGGAAGGAACTGGATTGAGGAGCTGCCGTGGTTCTTTGGTCGATCAGGCGACGCCAAATCGAGCCACGGCGGACACCTTTGCTCTAGTCTCACGGGCAGAGGCAGTTCTCCCCACGGAACTTCGTATCACGGGTCACCTCGAGTGCTCGCTTATGATGAGCTTGAGCAAGAGCAGCTGCGACAAGATGGCGCTGCTCCTCGAGGAAGATCGTCTTCAGGCTGCTGTCGAGCTGCTCGTTACCAGCAAGCTTTGCGTCGCTACCATAGCCGCAAAGTTAATGCGGAAGCTTCGAGGAAGGCGACCTTGTTCTTGGTGCGTTCAATCCACCAAGAATTCCAACAAGTTGGCCTTGAAGTGGGAAGGCCCTTATCGGGTAAAACGAGTCACTAGGCCCGGCGTTGTCCGCCTTGAGACCGAAGGCGGCTTTCGGTGAGCAATTCCTGGAACATAGAGCATCTTCGCAAGTTTTACCCATGAGGCGCGGTTGCGGAACCGTTCTCGCAACCAACCTTTAATACAAGTCTTGCCGCTGTTGCATGTAATCCTTTGTACAAAGCCGGGCGCAGACCCCGTGCATCAGTAAAGCCTATGGTTGCACACATTTTTGTTAATGCATGCTTTCATAGTCATATATGCATGTGGTTACTAACATCTTGTGCAGCACCCACACCCGGTAAGCGATAATGAGCCATTAGGCTTCACGACTATCTTTTTCTCTTCTTTCTTCTCAAACAAGAAGAAGGTTCATCCACCCACAAGTTAACCGGGGGGAGAGGAGGAGATAGTGGTGCGGGCATCGCTCGAGGCTGTCGCTTTGCGGAAGGCGGACAACGAGAAAAGCTAAGTTGCTAAGTTTAAGCGACCAGTTTTAAATTTTAAGTTATCTTCCTCGAGCGATAGTACTTTGTATGGAAAACACATGCGCGGAGGAACCAAATCGTGACTAGTCGCGCCCTTATTTTGTTTGAGTCCGCTCAACGACTTAAGTGAGCTGCGACTAGTCCGCGACGAGGTTGCTTGTCGGTAGCGACCCCGCCAGCAAAGCTGCTGAAGTTCCACTTTTCGGCGCTCGCGGCAAGGGTGCTGCACCGCAAGTTTCCCTAAAAGCGTAGGGTAAAAACATACAAGGGAAGAAATCGAGTAAAGGAAATAACATTGCATTCGATTGCCTAAGATAGTGTATATTACATGATGACTTATCGCAGATCTAATAGATTTTTCGGCTAAACATGATCTACAGCGACAAGAAAAAGATAGACTTGGCGGCCTAATCCACGCGGTCGCCCTCGAGCCTCTCAACTCCGCTCACCCTGTCCACAATGGGTGCGACAAGGGTCTTGAGCGCTTCAACATCGGCGGATGAAGGTAGGGACTTGAGGGCCTTGGAAAAGTCGACGCCTGGGTTGCGGAAGGCCACCTTCATCAACACCTTCTGGAGAGCCTCGGCACAGACTTGGCGTGATTCCTCCGCCAGTTGCTTCGGAACCTCATCCCGGAGCCGCCGGATGCCCGCCAACACGCCCTTGAAGAATAGACTGAGCTTGACGCTGGGTTGGAGGTTCTCGTCGGTGGAGTATCCAAGATCTGTCATCCCCAACGCTATCAGCTCATTATGGATGTCGGCGGCGGTGTCCACGAGACCTTCTGTCCAATGCATTATACTGTCCCGAAGGTTATTCTGGGCGGTCACAGCATTCGACAGCAACTCCTCGGTGGCCTTGATTTTCTCCAGCAGGCCCGTTTCCCGCTCCCTGGCGTCGTTCAACGTCTCCGACAAGGTGGTCAATTTCAGCTCCAGATCCGCCTTGACGACCTTGGTGGCATCGATTTCCTTGGTCTTTTCAGCCAAACGGCCTTGCAGCTCGCCGAGGGTGTAAGCGTCCTTCTCACGCTCGCGCTTCAACCCGGCGATCTCCTCGGCACTCTTCTGGAGGGTGGACTCCAGCTGAGCCACCCTCGTCTCCAATTCCCTCTTGGCGGCCTCGGCAGCCGCGGCAGCATCTTTTGCCTCTTGGAATGGCCCGCCCGATCATTTGCTCAGCAGCGAGATCTTCCTCAAAACTATCGAGGTTGATCTTCCGCTGCGCCAGCTCACCTTCTCGGCGAAGAGCTTCTCACGGCAAGCCTCTGCTGCTCCTCAACCTCGCCTTTCTCCAAGATAAAGGCCGTGCGCTCCTCGACAAGCTGCTCCCGAGCCTCTGCTATGTCCCGGAGAGTCTCTTTTTTGGCGCGTCGGAGCTCTTCCGCACGCTTCTCCAAGTCAGCTCCCGCCCTCGCGATAAGCACCTCCCTGGACTCCAGTTTGGCTTGTCGGGCGCGGTAGAGCGACAGCAACTTCCTTAGCAGCTGCTCCTCCTCGGGTTCACCACTGCTGCTGCTCGGGGCATCAACCAGCGACAGCCCGGCGGAGGCGAGCAGCTCTGCATCGAAGGTCTCCCCTTGGTGGGCGCCTGAGCTTGATGCCCATGGGAGCTTGATGAAGACACCCTCACCGGCTTTCAGGTAGGCGCCGGGCTGGGGCTCCTCGGAGTCTCGCGCGGCATCGGTGGCGGGGGGATCGGCGGTCGGCGCAGCGCCTGGCGCTCCTGCAGCCCCCGGGCCGTCAGTGCGATCGCCGGGTTCCTCCCCAGCCTCTGCGCCAGCGGCCTCGACAGCCTCCTCACCGGCGGGCTTGTCAACACCACCCTCCTCCTCCTCCTTGTTGGCGGCGTCGACACTGTCGCCGCCGGCGCCCTCCTCGCCGGCCGCCTCGGTTTCCATCGGGTCTCCGGCAGATGGATCTTGTGGTCAGGAGGAGGAAGCACAGATCAGACATATATTCGGAAGAGCAGAACCCAAGGAAAACTATCAAGACAAGAAGGTAAACCTGCAGTGGGGCATGTGGCCGCGGCCTCCACCACCGGAGGGTTGTCGGCGCCAGTCCTTGTCGGGGAAGCTCCCCTTGACGGAGAAGCCTCCCTTGCCGGAGAGCGCTCCCTGGGTGGCGTAGTTGAAGCAAGAAGAATTTCGGGAGCGGCCTCCGGGGCCTCCTGATGAGGCTGGACCTCGGGGGTAGCCTCCGGTGCTCCATGATGTGGCAGCTCTGCTCCTACAAAATCCAGCAAACCAGATATAAGTAACGGAAAAGCACCCAAGCACGCCTAACCACGGGAAGCATACCAGATACTTACGCTGGGGGCTGTGCTGGGGGCTGCTCTGTTGAAGGGTTGTCGGGTCCGGCAAAGGAGTCCCGGATGAGCCCCTGTTGCTTTCTGAAGTCGTGCGAGCGACAACAACGGCGTCTTGGCCCTCTTGACGCTCTGAACCAAGGTCCTGAAAAAGAAAGTTCAGAGTGGCACCATCGGATATAAGATAAAGCAATAAATTGGGAGGTTCTGAATAGCAGCGATGAGATCTTACTCTTCCTCTTCTTCTTGGAGCTGAGGCGGAGAGATCAAATTCTGCTCGGCACGACGGATTGGGGAAGACTCCCTCGGCGCTTGGCGGGTGCAGGGACATGACTCGAAGGCCTGCGCCCATCACCATGGCGGAGCAGGCGCCCCAGCAAGCAGTGCTTGCCGCGGTGGGCGCGTCGAGGCGGCGAGGCGGCTGTTGGACTGGATGCTCCCCGACACTTCTCCGGTCCTCGGAGGCGTCTCTTGGCGGGACAGCAAGCTCCTCCTGCGGCAAGCTACTTGGCGGCGGAGGAGAAGCGCCCCCGGCAGGCTCACTCGGGTCGTTGTCAAGCTCGGGCTGCTCCTCCCCACCGATGAACTCTTCTTGGTCGGCAAGGCTTGCCGCCTCGGCCATCTCCGCCTCCTCGACGGTGAACCCAAACGCGCCGGCGGCAGCGGCCTCTGCAGCCTCCTCCAACCTTGTGGCGATGCGCGCCATTTCCTGAGCAGTGGTGTCGCGGGTGAGCCGCCTCTTCTCGTCGGCGCGAACCGCCACTTCAGACAAGTCGTCGAAGAACTGCTGCACTATGTCGTCGGCGGGTTCCTGCCAAGTTGGAACGATCCCATGGGAATCGCACAACGGCATTATCGCGCGGATGCGATCAAGCGCCGAGTTGTTGCACAAGGGCACAACTCCCCTCGGCAACATGCACCATCCAGGGTTGTCCCTCGAGGCTTGAACAGCTCCGCAGCATGCCGTCAAGCTCCGGTGGTGAAGTTCAATTTAGGCCTGGGCGCAGCCTCATGATATCCGCCGCGTTACTCGAATTCCCAAGCAGGCCTCCTTTCTCCTGCAAGGGTGCAATGCGGCGGTGAAGGAAGTCGCGCGCAACTGCCCCCACGGTGAGCCCTGCTTGCGGGCGCAAAATCCTAGTCGTGGCAATCTTCAACTTGTCGTCCTCCGCGCCAAGTTGCTCCAATCGTTACCACGAACTATAGGGGTCTTCTTGAGGCGGTAAAAGGCTGGGGCTCCTCCTCCAAGATCCAGCACCAGTCGGCCCTCCACTCCTCCCACTTGCTGCGCAACTCTCCGTCAAGATATGCTTCCTTCTTGCCGATCCTAGAGGTCCATGCAATTCCTCCGGCAAGTGGCTCTCCTCTCTCTACGCGGGGTGAGAAGTAATGGCGGAAGAGTCGACGTTTGGGTGGACCCGACAAAGTTCTCGCAGAGATGCATAAAAACAGCCAAGGTGAGAACGGCGTTGGGGGTGAAGTGAAGAAGGCGGAGGCCATAGGTGTTCATGACATCACGAGAAAAATTCAGAAAAGCAGGGCAGAGCCCGCACTGAAGAAAATCGCGAAGAAGGGGTACCCGAAGGAGACCTTGGCAGATGTGGCGGCGGAGATGACCCTCGTGCGCGGATGCGCCCGGGTCACCGTCGACCAGAAGAGGTAGTACCCATCCACCAGCTCCTTCCTGTTGAGCAGGGGGTCGAAGAGGGCCCGCTCTTTCCGCAGCGCCGCGAGCCGCTGCGCCTCGGCAGATTTCACGCCCTTCCCCTTATCGGCCTTCGGGGCCATCAGGAGTCGCGGTGGAGGAAGCCGACGGCGTGGGTGGCACCAGTGGCAGTGGAGGGGGCGGAGCGTCGCTCTCTGTGGGCTCGAGAAGGAAGGGGAAAGCGACGGGGGTTTTCCGATGTGACAGCGAGGGCAAGTGGGCGTCCTGCCCCGGTTTCCCCGCTTATAAAGGGGGAGGGGACGGGCGTTCCTATTTTTCCCATTAAAGGAAGCCCCACGATCTCCCCCATGACGCCACGTCCTACACGTGCCGTTCGTGGGAGACGTGGTGGGTCCAAGGCGAGTAACGGCGTAATCAAGACCACGCGCGCCCGTGCACTGTTTTGGGCCTGGCCCAACAGAGCTTGGCGCCGTGTGTAACCCGAGCCAGGGGCTCTGTCGGTGTACTAGAGTAGGGTACCCTAGTACCCCGAACTTCGTGCACGGACAGATTACAGACACTGGGCCGGGCGGCTGATGGCCGCCAAGATCCTCAGCGGCTCCCTTGGAGCCATTCAAGAACAAAGTAGTCAAGACCCCGGCAAGAGAAGCTTGCCGGGAAGGCCACCCAGGGCGCAAAGGAAACGCAGCCCCGGCAAGAGGAGCTTGCCGGGAAGGCTTGGCGGCGCTGAACCCCAAGCGACAAGGTTCCCGCGTGACAAGGCGCTTGCAGGCGGGCGACCTCTCTTCATCTCCACTCCAGCTCACCCGCTAACGTGTCACCACAGGGCTCTCCCGAGTATGTGTGTCGACGGGCTGTGCAGCCAGCGAGGAATGCGACAGACGGCAGCTGATAGGCCACCATCGTGGCGGACGGAGGCGCCTTAACGGTCCCTGTTACACTGTTCGGGCGATCGAGGCGGGCATTGATGACTCTTGTCCCTTGCCGTCGAGTTAGGTATAGGTTCTGTACCTTTGTACATAGCGGTGTACCAACCTAGGTTATTACCATTGTAACCTTGTCTACTTGCCATATGTGGTAACCCCTTGAGCCTATAAAAGGAGGGCCGGGGCAGCGTGGGGGGTTCGATTCGCTGGGTTTCTAGTCTAGCTCCAGCTTAGTTCATCTCACTCGAGTTAGGTCTTGTAGCCAGCATTGCTCCCTAGCAAGAACACCGGATAATCCACAAAGCAGCAGAGGGAGTATTATCTCTCGGAGAGCTCGAAGCTGGGTAAAAAACCATCTCGTGCGCATCGCCTCGACCCGCTCTTTGTGCGGTCTCCGCCCCCCTCCGAACCACAAAGGGACCCAGGTCCCGTAGGTGCTCGTGGGGCACGATCAGCTCTTCCCCCCGACAGCATCCTTGGCTTCGGCGGTGGCCTTTTTCAGGTCCTCTTGCTCCGCTTGACGTTCTTTTTCAAGAACTTCTTTTTCAAGAACCCCGTAGCGGTCGGTAGCATTCTTCAACTTTATGGCCATATCGGCCATTTCCTCTTTGCTTCGGCAGTGAGCAGCCCGTTCGACTTTTAGCTCTTGGCGCCCTTAAAGCGACCGATTACTATTTCTGGCTTGCTCTTTAGCTCGGGCGAGTTTCGCCCGCAGCTCCTCCACAGCAGCGGCACCACCTGCATTAAGCATACAAGTAGTAAGGCACGGGCATCAAGCTCCCTTACCAGGCGTCCGCGAAGAAGTGGCATACCTTGCGACTCGTCAAACCGCTTATTGACAAGCGCGATGTCCGCATCTGCCTCGTCAAGTTGCCGCTTTAGTTCGGAAAATTCATCAGTCCGGCTGGCCACCAGACGCCCCGCCACCTATTTAGGAGCGGAGATATGTTATAACTGAGATTATGATCCTCGGCACGCTGTCAATTTTGACAACATACCGAGTCTCAGGGGCTACTATCTATACATGGCACATTCTATATGCATAACTATCAGAAGGTACATCATTTTTGCGTACCTCGAACCCCGTCAGTAAGCTTCTGACGGCTTCATGCAATCCACTCTCAGCGGATGCAATTCTTTCAATCACCGTACCCATTAGAGCACGGTGATCTTCTGAGATAGCCGCTCGCCCGAGCAGATCCTTCAGCTCCTCCGACCGCACGCCAGTTGGCGCCGGACCTTCCGGCCTCGCCGGACTCGGGGAAAGCCTCCGCGACGACACCTCAGGGTCGTCCGCCTCGCATGAAGGTGCGACAGGTGGAGGCGTTTCGCTCTCCATCATCTCCGGAAGAAGATCCCCCGAAGACGAGCTCTGCTGAGAATGGCTGAGATCCGAACTACAAGGTATAATTTCGGTTATCTTCAGAAATAAATACAGGAATGTCCTTTATTACAAGACCCCTTCTTTTTACTTACGGCTCGCTGGAGGGCTGATCCCCTTGGGGAAATGGTGCGGCTAGGGTACTTCCCAGCGCCGGACTCTCTCAACGAAGATTTCTTTCCCCTCTTTGAGGCCTTGACCTCTGGATCTTCCGAAGCGGTCCTCTTCTCTCCTTGGAGGGTGGGAATTTTGTTCCCTCCTTCCTCGAAAGCCTCCTTCATGGAGGCAGTTGCTTCCCTCCTCCCCCCTTCGCCTTCTTTAAAAGGCGCGGCCTTCAACATCTTGGTCAGCATGGGATCCGGCGTGGTCTCTGGGAGGGGAGCCGGAAACCTTATCAACTTTGCCTTCGCTATCCACTCCTGTTCAAGAAACATCTCCTTTAAGGGCAAGTTTATGATAAATGAACGGACAGCTTGTCCGGGTACAGGACTACTTACTTGAGTATCTGGGCGATTGCAGCTTAGTCCTGCATCCTCAGTCAGATCTGGACACTTCTCTTGTGATCCGAAGAATAGTTTATACATCTCCACGGGCGTCGTACCCATAAAATGTTGGAGAGCTCGTGGTCCCTCCGGATTGAATTCCCACAGACGGAGGGGGCGACGTTTGCAGGGCAGAAGGCGGCGAATCAACATAACCTGCGCCACTATGACCAGATTGATCTCTCTTTCTTGGAGGTCTCGAATACGGCCCTACAACAGAGGAACGTCCTTGGATGGCCCCCAGTCGAGCCCCTTGTTGACCCATGACGCCACCATTGTGGTGGACTGGCGGAAGGCGGGGCGCCACCCATTTGGTGCCCCAGGGCGGTGATATAGAACCACTCCCGTTGCCACAAACCAAGCTCCGCCGGAAAAGAGCCCTCGGGCCACGGAGCATCAGCGCACTTGCTTATGATAGCCCCTCCGCACTCTGCCTATTGCCCCTTGATCATCTTCGGCTCCACCTTAAAAGTCTTGAGCCACAATCCGAAGTGAGGGGTAATGCAGAGAAAGGCTTCACATACGACAATGAATGACGAGATGTGGAGGATGGACTCCGGATTCAAGTCATGGAAATACAGCCCATAATAAAACATGAGCCCTCAAGACAAAGGGATCCGTCGGAAGCCTAAACCCGAAGGAAGTGAGACACGAACACCACGCCTCGCCGGGCTCGGGAGTGGGAATGACCTACCTCGAGCAGGCAGCCTATATGAAATCTCGCCAGTTAGATACTCAGCGTCTCGCAGCTTTAGCACATCTTCTTCGTGATGGAAGAAGACATCCATCGGCCGAGCTGGTCGGAGCGGACATCGTCGAAGGTCCGAAGCGCCTAAATCTGAAGCTTTGGGTGTTAGAACTTCGAACCATGAGGCGAACTTCGATGGAGGTGGAAAAAGAAGAGGGCCTTGGTCTCATTATAAAGAGGTTGAATACCAAGAGCCCTCCCGTGGTCGATTGGGACTCGCCGATAGAGGAGGCGTGCCAGCGGTCACGCAGTTGGGTTACCACGTCCGTATTGATGGGAATCCCGGAATAAGGGGCACGATCTCGCTCGATAAGGCGTGCCAAGGAAACTGCCTCGCTGAGCGCTAAGGTGGAACAGTAAAAAGCGATTCAGATAAAAGCTTGGCCGTGGTGTGATGTCACGCCCGCGAATCGTCGGCAGATATGTGCAAAATTATTCTCTCTACGGTGGTATGTGGAACTTGTTTTGCGAGCGGACACTATCCTTGTGTTCAAAACGTTCTATGAAGTATTCGGAGGAGGAACCCGCCTTGCAATGACAAAGACAATATCGCCCGGACTCGTCGTCATTGAAGCCTGGTTCAGGGACTCTTGAGGAGTCTGGATTAGGGGTGTCCGGATAGCGAACTATCACCATTGGCGGACTCTGGACTATGAAGATAAAAGATTGAAGACTTCGTCCCGTGTCCGGATGGGACTATCCTTGGCGTGGAAGGCAAGCTTGGCGATACGGATATGTAGATCTCCTACCATTGTAACCGACTCTGTGTAACCCTAACCCTATTCGGTGTCTATATAAACCGAAGGGTTTTAGTCCGTAGGATGAACAACAATCATACCATAGGCTAGCTTCTAGGGTTTAGCCACTCTGATCTTGTGGTAGATCTACTCTTGTACTACCCATATCATCAATATTAATCAAGCAGGAGTAGGGTATTACCTCCATCGAGAGGGCCCGAACCTGGGTAAAAACATTGTGTCCCTTGTCTCCTGTTACCATCCGCCTAGACGCACAGTTCGGGACCCCCTACCCGAGATCCGCCGGTTTTGACACCGACAACCATTACTTCCTCCAAGAAGGGCCTGAACTCGTAAACCTCGTGCGTATACAACTACTCCATAGCTAGGATCTTCCCTCTCCATTCCTACCCCCCTACATTACTATCAGACTTAGAACCACGACAGTTGGTGCCCACCGTGGGGCAGGTGTCTTAGAGACTTGTTGGAGAAGTTGCAGTTTTTCCGATCCCCTTCATCATGGTTTCAGGCGGAGGTTTGGCTGAGGGCCACGAGATCCATCTCCGCGCTTTCGTGTTAAATCATGCAGACGACTCAGCTTAGCCGGGAGGCACCACTCGGCGTCGGCGCGCTCCCCGTCCGCGGGGCAACGCACTTTCGCACGTGCATCCGTGGCGTCCTCTTGCGGCAGCCGTCGACCCAGTATCGGTCGGCTCCTGTGGCGTCCTCCCTCCCTGTTGCCCGCCAGCGCAAGCGTTCCGGTCGGTCGAGGCTTCAGCGGTGGGTGAGGCACGCGGTGGCTCGCCAGTCGGCCACTCCTCAAGTCGCGGCGATCGAGCCCGACGAATCTCTCTACGGCCTGTTCGACTTGTCGACTGGCTCCAAAGAGACTGCATCCGAGTGCGACAGCAGTGAACCAGCGGCGGAAGTCATGATGGTCAATGGACCACGCAGTCCTCCCGGCTTTCCCCGCGCCGATGGTGGCGACGGCGGAGGCACTCCGTCGCATGCCCATGAAGAGTACCTCCCCGAGCCCCTCACTTCGCTGCAGAGGGAGGTACTTCACCGCCGGAACATGGATGCACTTCACACTCCTATAGTTGGAGAAACCCCCGAGGCCCGCGCCTTGGAAGACCAGCACTTGGCCAACTTGGCTGAGCGCACTCGACCGAAGAATCTCCAGCGAGTACTCGACGAACGAGCGCGACAACGGGTCTCAGCATCCAGTCGACGTCAACTCTTTCCACCACCGACTCAGGTATATCGAACTCCGATTCAAAATTTAGCAGCTGCGGCCCGTATAGCAGAGTCGATTAAGCCGTCCCAGTCCGAGGCTGGCAGAGGCTTGTTGCAGATCAGAGCATTACTCCGGGCAGCAGGAGACCAAAATTCAGCTGTATCACAGTTGCGGAATAGGATCCAGAGAAAATCCGTTGTTGCAGATACAGTTCAGTCGGCTCACAGCCCAAGATCGCCCCCGAGGCGTGAGGGACGTGAAGACTGGCAAGATCAGTATAGCAACCGTGAGCAGTATGATCACCGATTCGATTGCGATGATCGACGTCGGATGCCCACCCCTCCCCCAAGGAATGGGTCATACATGCCTCGACAACAAGATGACAGACGCCCTCACAGTGCTGGGCGAAGGATTCCAGTCGACCCCAGAGAACCAGGCTTTGATGCGAGATCCATTCTCGTTCAGGGTTTGGTCGACCGAAACAGGGCTCACCGAGGAGGTCATGACAGGGATGTACCCACCAGCAGCAGAGTGCACGTCTCAGGACCAGAGTGCTTCAGCAGATCCATCAGGGTTGCAGTGATTCCTCCCAACTTTAGGTTGGCGACTGGAGTCAGTAAGTTCACTGGTGAGTCCAAACTTGATACTTGGCTAGAGGACTACCGAGTGGCTGTTCAAATTGGCGGCGGCAATGATGAAGTGGCCATGAAACACCTGCCTCTTATGTTGGAGGGCTCGGCCAGAGCGTGGCTGAACCAGTTAGCACCCAGCAGCATTTACACTTGGGAAGATCTTTCCCGAGTGTTTGTCAGAACATTTGAAGGGACCTGCAAGCGACCGGCAGGGTTGACAGAATTGCAACCTTGTGTGCAGAAGACAAATGAAACCTTGAGGGATTACATCCAGAGATGGATCACGTTGCATCACACGGTAGAGAATGTATCTGATCACCAGGGCGATCAGTGCCTTCAAGGAAGGCGTTAAGTCTGAGAGCTAAACCTGAAATTGGTCGAGCTGGAGACATGTCTACGAGTCGAATGATGGAGATTGCCACCAAGTATGCCAATGGTGAAGAAGAGGATTGGCTCCGGAGTGGCAAGCACAAGTCAGTCGCCCACGAAACCGGAGGAGGGAACTCCAGTCGGAAGCATAAGCGGAAAGCCGAGCCAGCTGCTCCTGGAGAAGTCTTGGCCGTGACTCAAGGAAAGCTTAAGGGGAAGCCCGAAGGGCCTTGGAACCCCAAGAAAGTGAAGGATCAACACGGAAATGATGTATTAGACCTGCCATGCCACATTCACACAAAGAAAGATGAAGAGGGTAAACCCATTTACCCAAAGCATACCACTCGACAGTGTCGACTCTTGATCTAGCAGTTCCAGGGGAAACATCCCAAAGATAAGGAAAAGGAGTCGGACAAAGTTGAGAACAAGGAATATAGTCAATTCCACCCTAATGATTTTTGCTGACGTTGAAAGCAAAAGTCGAATGAAAGTTATCAACCGAGAGGTGAATATGGTCACTCCGGCGACACCCAGTTATCTAAAATGGTCTCAGACTATCATCACATTCGACCAGTCTGACCACCCGACGCACGGAGCCACCCCTGGGAGTCAATCTTTGGTGGTCGACCTAGTTGTCGAAGGCACTCGACTGACTAAAGTTTTGTTGGATGGTGGCAGTGGTCTGAATATACTATATGCAGAGACGTTGAAAGGAATGGGCATTCCGATGTCCAGGCTCAGTACCAGCAAGATGAGTTTCCATGGAGTCATTCCTGGAAAGAAGGCTGAGTCACTCGGTCAGATTGCCCTTGATGTGGTTTTCAGGGACTCCAAGAATTTCCACAAAGAAAAGTTGACGTTTGAAGTCGTGGATTTCCAGAGTGCTTATCACGCTATTCTGGGAAGGCTAGCATATGCACGTTTCATGGCTCAACCATGTTATGTATACCTTAAGCTGAAGATGCCAGGCCCCAAAGGTGTGATCACTATCACCGGCTATCGGAAGAAAGCGGAAGAGTGTTTTCAGAAAGGCTCAAAAATCGCCAATGCTCAGATGGCAGTGGTAGAGCTGCAGGAATACCAGAAAACTGCAGACCCGAGTGATTTGTTGCGAGCCAAGAAGCCCGCTACGGAATCAGTGTTTCAGTCGTCCAGTGAGACAAAGCCGATTCACATTCACCCGGCCGACCCCAATGCTGCTCCGACTCATATCTCTACAACACTCGACTCCAAATAGGAAGAAGCGCTCATCCAGTTCCTCCGTGAGAACTGGGACATCTTCGCATGGGAGCCTTCTGACAAGCCGGGTGTTCCCGGGGGGCTGGCTGAGCACCGTCTCCGAGTCGACCCAAAAGTGAAACCTGTCAAAGAACATCTTCGGTCCGCCGTCCAGAAGAGAAAGGCCATTGGCGAGGAGGTGGCTCGGCTCTTAGCAGTGGAGTTTATCCGAGAGATTTACCACTCCGAGTGGCTTGCCAATGTCGTCATGGTCCCCAAGAAGGACAAGTCACTTCGCATGTGCATTGAATTCAAACATATCAATCGGGCCTGCACGAAAGATAATTTTCCTCACCCTCGCATCGACCAAATAGTCGACTCGACTGTGGGATGTGAGCGCTTGTCTTTTTTAGACGCCTATTCCGGATACCATCAGATCCGTCTGTATGGACCCGACGAGATCAAAACAGCTTTCATCACTCCATTCGGGTGCTTATGTTATGTCACCATGCCATTCGGCCTCAAGAATGCCGGAGCCACGTTCATGAGGATGATTCAGAAGTGTTTGCTCACTCAAATCAGTCGGAATGTGGAAGCATACATGGATGATATTGTGGTCAAGTCACGGAAGGGTTCCGACCTGCTGACTGACCTTGCTGAGACATTTGCCAACCTCAGGAGGTATGATATCAAGCTTAATCCATCAAAATGCACATTCGGAGTTCCTGGCGGAAAGTTACTCGGTTTTCTCGTTTTCGAATGAGGAATCGACGCCAATCCAGAAAAAATTGGTACTATACTCCGAATGAAACGTCATGTGCGTGTGCACGATGTCCAGAAGATTACTGGTTGCTTGGCCGCTTTAAGTCGATTCATCTCTCAACTCGGTGAAAAGGCATTGCCTCTTTACCGACTGATGAAGAAGTCAGACAAGTTCGAGTGGACTCCTGAAGCTGATGCAGCGTTTGCAGAGCTAAAAGCCCAGCTCTCCACCCAGCCGGTGCTTGCTGCCCCTATCAGCAAAGAGCCTTTGCTGCTTTACATTGCAGCCACGGGACAAGTCGTCAGTACAGTACTTACGGTCGAGCGGGAAGAAGAAGGAAAAGCCTTTAAAGTTCAGCGCCCGGTATATTATGTTTCTGAAGTTTTGACCCCATCAAAGCAAAGATACCCTCATTATCATAAGCTTGTATATGGGATTTATATGACCACGAAGAAGGTTGCACATTACTTCTCTGACCATTCCATTATAGTCGTCAGCGACGCTCCATTGTCAGAGATTCTGCACAACAAAGATGCAACTTGTCGAGTGGCAAAATGGGCGATTGAACTCCTTCCCCTAGATATCAATTTTGAGGCAAAGAAAGCCATCAAGTCCCAAGCAATAGCAGATTTCGTCGCCGAGTGGATTGAACAAAAACTGCCAACTCAAGTTCACTCGGAGCACTTGACCATGTTCTTTGATGGTTCCAAGATGCTGAATGGTTCCGGTGCTGGGGTAGTGTTAGTTTCCCCCCGAGGAGATAAGCTCAGATATGTTCTTCAGATTCACTTTGATTTCTCCAATAATGAAGCAGAATATGAAGCACTTTTGTATGGGTTGCGTATGGCCATTTCACTCGGTGTCCGTCGCCTCATGGTCTATGGCGACTCAGATTTGGTGGTTAATCAAGTGATGAAGGAGTGGGACGTCAGAAGTCTAGCCATGACTGGTTACTGCAATGCAGTGAGAAAGCTAGAGAATAAATTCGAGGGGTTAGAGCTTCATCATATACCCTGACTAAAAAATCAAGCAGCTGATGATTTGGCAAAAATAGGTTCCAAGAGAGAAGCCATTCCCAGCAATGTGTTTTTGGAACACATCCACACACCATCAGTTCAAGAGGATCCTTTCACCGAAGAGACTCCGCAACCAAAAAGTGCCACAGATCCGACTGAAGTTGAGGTTCCAGCGGTGGTCGACTTGATCATGGAAGTCTTGGTCATCACTCCCGACTGGACGGTGTCGTGCATCATGTACATCATAAGGAAAGAACTCCCAGAGAATGAAGAAGAGGCTCGACAGATTGTCCGTCGATCCAAGGCCTTTACTGTGATAAAGGGACGGTTATACAGGGAAAGCGCGACTGGAGTCGGTCAGAAGTGTATAACGCCAGAAGAAGGTCAAATAATTC
Source organism: Aegilops longissima (assembly GCA_021605205.1). NCBI lineage: Eukaryota > Viridiplantae > Streptophyta > Magnoliopsida > Poales > Poaceae > Aegilops > Aegilops longissima. The sequence continues at coordinate 524,317,317 of CM038676.1, forward strand.
TTGACGACATCCACTCGGGGACCTGTGGTCATCATGCGTCCTCTCGGACCATTGTGGCTAAAGCATACCGAGCGGGATTTTACTGGCCAAGAGCAAATGAAATGGCGAAAGAGATAGTCGACAAATGTGAAGGATGTCAGTTCTACTCCAATATGTCACACAAACCCACGTCAGCCTTGAAGACAATTCCACCCGTCTGGCCCTTCGCTGTTTGGGGATTGGATATGATTGGACCACTGAGAACTGGCAGGAGCGGCTTCACTCACGTGCTAGTGGCAGTCGACAAGTTTACTAAATGGATTGAAGCTAAGCCTAGCAAGAATCTCGATGCTTGCACTGCTATCAGTTTCATCAGAGAGTTGATATTCAGATATGGAGTCCCGCATAGCATCATCACTAATAATGGGTCAAACTTCGATTCCGACAAGTTCAGAGCCTTTTGCGCCTCTCAAGGCACACGAGTCGACTATGCTTCAGTCGCTCACCCCTAGTCGAATGGACAAGCGGAAAGAGCAAACGGTCTAATTCACAAAGGACTGAAACCCCGACTGATGCGTGATCTCAAGCACGCAGCAGGCGCATGGGTCGACGAACTTCCATCAGTTCTTTGAGGATTGAGGACCACACCTAATCGGTCAACTGGTCGAACTCCATTCTTTCTGGTCTATGGAGTTGAAGCAGTTCTGCCGAGTGACTTGTTTCACAATGCACCCCGAGTCGAGCTCTACTCAAAAGATGAAGCAGAACAAGCCCGGCAGGACGCAGTCGACCTCCTAGAAGAGGAAAGAGAGATGGCCCTAATCTGATCGAATATTTATCAGCAAGACTTGCGTCGATTCCATGCCAGAAATGTGAAGAGTCGAGCCTTCCAAGAAGGAGACTTGGTCCTCCGAGTAGATCAACAGAAACCACACAAGCTCGCTCCCACTTGGGAAGGCCCCTTCATCGTCACCAGAGTTCTCCACAATGGAACGTACCATCTTTACAATTCGATCACCAGATTGATGAGCCTCGAGCTTGGAATGCGGAGCTGCTCCGCCCCTTTTATACTTAAGTACTCACTCGGATGAGATGTAATAAGAAATACATCTGTAGTTTATTTATCAAAGACAAGAGTGTTATAATTTTCCCAGTGATTGTTGTTGCTTTTGTTTTCGTAAGAAACCCCCCAGTGGGTAGCTTAGCTGCAAATCCGTTTCGCCTAAGTTTGTAAAAAAAATCCTACCGAGTGAAGAGCAATCCTCACACTCGGGGGCTTAGCTGCAGTCCAAGTACTCGCCTAAGTTTGAGAAATCCTACCGAGTGAAGAGCAATCCTCTCACTCGGGGGCTTAGCTGCAGTCCAAGTACTCGCCTAAGTTTAAGAAATCCTACCGAGTGACGAGCAATCCTCACACTCAGGGGCTTAGCTGCAGTCCAAGTACTCGCCTAAGTTTGAGAAATCCTACCGAGTGAAGAGCAATCCTCTCACTCGGGGGCTTAGCTGCAGTCCAAGTACTCGCCTAAGTTTAAGAAATCCTACCGAGTGACGATCAATCCTCACACTCGGAGGCTTAGCTGCAGTCCAAGTACTCGCCTAAGTTTGAGAAATCCTACCAAGTGACAAGCAATCCTTTCACTCGGAGGCTTAGATGCAGTCCAGTAATCGCCTAAGTTCGAAAACATACCGATCCGCAAGGAAGACGAGGTGCAGTTTGACTGCTACCTTGTCCTTCAGAGCTGCGCCACAAGTACAACGTGTGCTCCTCTCCGATCCGCAAGGATGACGAGGTGCAGGTCGACTGCTACCTTCTCCTTCGGAGCTGCGCCACAAGTACAACGTGTGCTCCATTCCGATCCGCAAGGACGACGAGGTGCAGGCCGACTGCTACCTTCTCCTTCGGAGCTGCGCCACAAGTACAACATGCGCTCCATCCCGATCCGCAAGGACGACGAGGTGCAGGTCGAATGCTACCTTCTCCTTCGGAGCTGCGCCACAAGTACAACGTGTGCTCCATTCCGATCCGCAAGGAAGACGAGGTGCAGGTCGACTGCTACCTTCTCCTTCGGAGCTGCGCCACAAGTACAACATGCGCTCCATCCCGATCCGCAAGGACGACGAGGTGCAGGCCGACTGCTACCTTCTCCTTCGGAGCTAGAAATACAACATACGTACTCCATCCCTTCCTGCAAGGGCAATGATGCGCAGGACGACTGAATCTTCTACCTCAAAGCTGCATCTCAAACACAAAGACTATTCCGAGTGAAGAGCACAGTCCACTCAAAGGCAAATTCAAGCATATTCAGAAGTAAAACAAGTTCAGATAAATCTTAAAGGTTCCAAACCGCAGACCAAAGTACTCGGGCTCTCAGCCCGAAGGAGCTTAGCGGTTACAAAATCCACTCGGCATTCCGAGGCAAATTTAAGGTGAGGCATAAAAGTTTGTTCACTCCACGGGAGGAGGACTGCCAGGCTCGACGAACTTGTCCAGGTCGACACCATCGGCGATCCGAGTGGCAGCAACAATGAAAGTCTCCATAAAGGATCGGAAATCGTGCTTCTTGGTGTTGGCGACCTTGATTGCTGCCAGCTTATCTTCTCGCGCCTCTTTACAGTGGACACGAACCAAAGACAGAGCCACATCAGCACCGCACCGAGCAGAAGAATTCTTCCACTCCTGCACTCGACCAGGGATCTCGTTAAGTCGAGTCATCAGGGACTCGAGGTCGTTCTGGAGTGTTGCCCCTGGCCAAAGCGCTATGTCGATCCGTGACGTGGCGACTTTCAGTTGAGCCAAGTAGTCAACAACACCATCGATGCGGGATTCCAGTCGGAGCAGGTTCATAGCAGTTTTGTCCTTCACGGGAGAATTGATAGGGTCCAAATTTGGTTCGATTCGCCCAATCTCCTCCTCGAAGTCTCAGCAAAGCTCTGCATGCGCATTCCTAAAGACGAGTCAATATTCGTATGCCGAGTCGACAAGGATGAACCAGTCGGAACGGGATATGTACCTTCATGCTTGATGAATAACTTCTTGACGAGGCTCCTCAGATAGCTGTCCAGATCATCCCTCCTGCGAGAAATGCCTTCCATCTTCTCGTTCAGGTTAACCTTGTCCCTCTTCAAGCGGGTTACCTCCTTGTTGGCTTCATCCAGAGCGGATTTCATCTTTGCGTTCTCCTCCTCCAGTTTGCCGACTGAAGCCAGCTTCTGTTCAGCCAGAGCGGTTTGGTCGTCGGCCTTCTTTTATGTAGCAGCCAGGTCGTGATCCTTCTTTAACAGAGCCTGGTTCAGTTTTTCTGAAAAAAATAAGGCTCAGTTCAGAAAGAGAAGAATGAAGTCCGGGTCTAAGACAAAACAGTCGACAAAGCTTCCTTACCATTGGCATCATCTTTGGCCTTCTGCAGCTCTGACTTGGCCAACTCCAGGTCAAGGTTGAGTTGAATTTGCTGCTTTTCCAAGTCGGCACAGCGAGCTCCAAAGTCACAAGATTTCTGCAACCAGAGAGGATGGGTTATTTTACAGAGAAAAAAGACAAAGACAATAAATACTAAGACTACGGTTGAGTGCCCGCAGTCCACCATAGTCTCGGGGACTACACCCAGTGGGTGCACTTAGCGTGCCCCCACTGGTTCAGTTAACACTCGACGAGACCTTTTCGGCGCGAGTGTATATCTATAAAAAAAGACAGCAACAAACAAGTTCTTCAGACCATAGTGACTACCAGCAGTCGACCACGGTCTCGGGGACTACACCCAGTGGGTGCACTTAGCGTGCCCCCACTGGTTCAGTTTACACTCGACATGGCTGACTGGACGAGTGAAGGAATTAAAATGTCAAGATTACGATCGACGCGCTCGCAGTCCACCGTAGTCTCGGGGACTACACCCAGTGGGTGCACTCAGCGTGCCCCCACTAGTCCAAAACTTCTATAACAAAAATTCAGCTCAAAGTATGGATTTGTTCAGTGACAAGTCGAAACACCCACTGGGTGCACAGATGCAAAGATCCTTGGAAAGAGAGTTTTCAGGTACCATATCCTAACAGAGCAAGCCAAGAAAACCAGCCGACGTGCCGCTAACCTGAACATTGCTTTGGAGAGCCGAGCTGGCATCGTGGGCGGCTTGGTAGCATCCGCACCATCTTCATCTTCTCCATCATAATACACCTTGGCGTATGGCTTCCTTGGCAGCATTCACTTCGTCCTCTGGGGCGTGATGGATAGCAAAACTAAAGGTGGATCGGCAGGGAGCTTGAGCGGTCGATTTAAGAAGGCGAGCACTTTCGGCGATTAATGCGGCGAAGGTAATGAAGCACGGTTGGCATCACCAGCGTCTGAGCGATGGTTCAGCTATCGGCATCGATTGTGGCACCTTGTCTGCAGGAGTTTTCCTATTTTTCCTCGTCAAAGGCCTCTCGGGCTCTTCAACGTCATCGTCGGGGAGGTCAATAATGTTGGGAGCTGTTCAAAGATCAGTCGCCAAAATTGCATCACCCAATGATATATATTACAGTTGAGTCGACCAAATAAAAAGGCGAGCAGCAAATCGTACCCAGTTGGAGGTGACGCATCCTCCATCGCCTCATCCTCATCCTGTAAGCTGAAGTCCCGGAAGTAGCAGCGCTGCTAGTTCCAAAGTTTATCTGTTCAAATCAAGAAAAAATAAACAGCACAGAGTGTCGAGTGAATACAAAGGGAGACACTCACGCAGAAGCGACGTGGATGTCAATCTTAATCTTCGGCAACGCCTTTCGAGGCCTTGGCACTACAACTTTGGGCTTCTTTGACGCTTTTTCAGTCGGAGCCGGTGAGGATGTCGAGGCGCTTTGAAGACGGGCGGTCGAGCAATCGCTTTTCACGGCGCTTTCGGCGGTCTTGGTCGAGCTTGGATCGCCTCTCCTGCGAGAGGTGACTCGGCCTCTTCTTCGTCACTTGAGTCGTCCCTTGTAACACCCGGAGTAACTTTCCATATTTGTAACTCCGACTCTTGCCATTTTCGGCATTGATATATGATATTCCCTCCGTGGTTGGGTTTTCTCCTTTTTGCATTTTGTCCATGTCATGCATTTTATATTATGTCATCATGTGCATCGCATTTGCATACGTGTTAGTCTCATGATTCGAGCATTTTTCCGTTGTCCGTTTTGCAATCCGGCACTCCTATCTCCCCGCGGTCCCTTTTACGTTTTTCCGTGTGCGGGTATTAAACCTTCTCGAAATGGACGAGGTTTGTCTAGTGGCCTTGGTATAACACCGGAGACCACCGGTCAAGTTTGGTCATTTGGAGCTCGTTTGGTACTCAGCAGTTAACGCACTCTCATAAAGGCCTCTTTTAAGTTGCAGCCCAACACCCTCAAAACAGCCCAATAACCCATCTAAGTCACCTCCATGCTCTCCGTCGTTCGATCACGATCGTGTGGTAAAACTACACCTCATTTGGACTCTCCTAGCTCCCTCTATGCCTATTTAAACACCTCCCGAATCCGGATCATCCCTTCCCGAAACCCTAAAAACTGCTATACTTGCGGACCGTCCGCCGCGCGCGGACATTCGCCGCCGCCCCGCCCAATCCAGCGTCCGCCACGTGTCCTCCGTCGCCGCCCCGCGCGCCCGCCCGCCGGGCCGGATCGAACCCACCCGCCGAGCCCGCGCCCGCCGCCGCCGCCGCCCCGCCCGCCGCGCCGCCCCGCGCGCGCCGCCCCCGCCTCGCCGCCGCCGCCGCCGCCCGCCCGCCGCCTCCGCCTCCCCGCCCGCCCCCGCCCGCCCCGCCCCCGCCGCGCCGCCGCCGCCTCCCCGCCCGCCCCGCCGCCCCGCCGCCCGCCCCCGCCGCCGCCCGCCCCGCCCGGCCCCGGCGCGCCGCCGCGCCCGCGCCGCCGCCCTCCCTCCCCCGGCGCCGCCCCCTCCTCCGCCCAGCGCGCACCGCCCGTCGGCCGGATCCGCCGATCCGGCCTCGGGCTCCGCGCCGTTGACCTCTTCTCTCCTCTCTTTTTTCCTAAGTCCTTTGCATCTTTGTAATTTTGTGCAATTTTCATCATGCTATATCTTCGCATCCGTAGATCCATTTTTCGCGTATAATATGTCAAAATGTTCGTCTCGAAGAGTAGATCATTTCATTCCATTGCATCATTTTCATTTGAGCTCATCTTGATGCCCGAAATGCTGTTGGAAGAGTGCAATGTGCTGATAGTTTCTGATTTTTATCAGGAGTTGCACTTTTGTTATTTTGCTATGATTAATATGTGCATCCTATGAATTTGATTCCTACATGAGTTTTGTAAAATGCCATGTCATCTTTCCAGTGGTATATGCCATGTATTTTTGTGATCTATGTGGTGACTAGCACAAGCATGCAAAGTAGGTGTCCTAATGTTGCTGATTTCAGCCCTGTTTTAGCTGATTTTGATGCCATGTTTGCTTGATGATACCGAGAGATCTATGCATATTTTGAGATACTTCAGTAAGGGTGTTTTGTAAAGCATGACTTGCTCTATCCATCCATGCCTTTGTTTGCAATTATGGGATGCCATAGCTTGAGTCAATCGAGCTCTACTTTTGCTATCAAATGTTTCCTGGCAGATTGTATACGTGTTATTCAATTTTGCCTAGCTTGTTGTGGTTGATCCATATATGCTATGTTAGTGTTCTTGCCATGTATGTCTTCTATGTCATGTCTTCTTGATGTATGTATGCTTAGTTTATCATTTGAGGCTCTGTAGTGAGTGCATTGAGCTTGTTAACATGCCATCTCGTTATCAGTTTTGACATGTCAAGTTGCTGAATCTGTTAACAAGACTTTCAATATTGACATGGGTGTTACTATATTTTCTAGTCCTTTTTGGCTTATGGTCAGTAAGGGACTTTTGAAATATGCTTTGAGTAGATTCATGCCATGCCATGTTTTGCTATTTTAAGTTCCTGTAGCATGTAGTTTTGATGCTCTGAACATTGCAACCTGTTACTGTTTTGCCATGTCCAGCCTGTTACTTTGAGCACTTTTGCCATGCTTGTTTGAACATGTTATGATGTGAACTAGCCGTAGCTCAGTGCTCATCTTTTGTCGAGCATCATGTGTAGATCACTGCCATGTGCTTTGTTGTTACGTTTGGGTGCAGTAGCTTAATTATTTGTTGCTTGCTAAGTGGCATCATGCTGTTAATGGCAGATTTGCGCCATTCTTGTTTTGCTTGCCATTTGCAAACCGTGCATCCGATTCGGTGATCTTTATATCGATTTCAACGAAATCATCTCATCTTTCAGTGGCATGCTTGGTTTGCCAAGTTGATGCCTGGTTCATCATTTTCCTTCGGGCGCACATAAGCATTGCATATCTCATCATGCATATCATGTCATGTTTTGCATCATGTTGATTGTGCATTGCACCGTGATTTATTGTGGTTCCTTTGTTTGTGTTGTTGCTTTGGGTAGAGTCGGAGGCGAGTGCGTGAGCGAGGAGCCTGTTGAGAGCGTTTTCGAGGATCAAGCTTTCGACAACTCTGAGAACATTGCAGGCAAGATGACCATACCCTCGAAATCACTTCTATCTTTGCTATGCTAGTTGCTCGCTCTTTTGCTATGCCTATGCTGCGATGCCTACCACTTGCTATATCATGCCACCCATATTGCCATGTCAGCCCCTAACCATCCTTTCCTAGCAAACCGTTGATTGGCTATGTTACCGCTTTGCTCAGCCCTCTTATAGCGTTGCTAGTTGCAGGTGAAGCTGAAGTTTGTTCCTTGTTGGAACATGGAGATGTTGTTCCTTTTTGGAACATGTTTACTTGTTGGGGATATCACAATATATATATATCTGCTATAATTAATACATCTATATACTTGGTAAAGGGTGGAAGGCTCGGCCTTATGCAGTGTTTTGTTCCTCTTGCCACCTAGTTTCCGTCATACGGTGTTATGTTCCTTGATTTTGCGTTCCTTACGGTTGGGTGATTTATGGGACCCCCTTGACAGTTCGCTTTGAATAAGACTCGTCCGCAAAGGCCCAACTTTGGTTTTACCATTTGCCACCTAAGCCTTTTCCCCGGGTTTCGCGAGCCGAGGTCATCTTTATTTAACCCCGGGCGGTGCTCCTTGAGTGCTGGCCCAACTAAATCGATGTCGGCGCCCCTCAAGGCAACTTGAGGTTTGGTTTTAGTTGTATGGACTGCTCATCCGGATGTGCCACGAGCGAGATATGTGCAGCTCCTATCGGGTTTGTCGGCACATCAGGGTGGCTTTGCTGGTCTTGTTTTATTCTTTGTCGAAATGTCTTGTAGTCCGGGATTCGAGATTGATCGGGTCTTCGGTAGAAGAATAATCCTTCGTTGACCGTGAGAGCTTATAATGGGCTAAGTTGGGACACCCTGCGGGTAATATCTTTGAAAGCCGTGCCCGCGGTTATGAGGCAGATGGGAATTTGTTAATGTCGGTTGTAGAAAACCCAAAGTTGACCTCAATAAAATACACATCAACGCGTGTGTAACGTGATGGTCTCTTCTCGGTGGTCAGGGAAGTGAACACGATGTTGGAGTTATGTCGGCGTAAGTAGTTCAGGATCACTTCTTGATCACTACTAGTTTCACGACCGTGCTTTGCTTCTCTTCTCGCTCTCTTTTGCGAAGTAGCCACCATATATGCTAGTAAACTTGCTGCAGCTCCACTTTACTACCTTGTCCTTCCTATTAGCTTAAATAGTCTTGATCTCGCGGGTGTGAGATTGCTGAGTCCCGTGACTCACGAGATACTTCAAAACAGTTGCGAGGTTCCGATGAGGCGGTGCAGGTGATTCCACCGAGCTCAAGTGGGAGTTCGACGAGGCGTGGTCGTTACTATGTGTCGTTTCGGATGATCGATAGTGGTGCCCGGTTGGGGCGATTCGGGGATCTGTGTTAGCATTTGGGGTATCTTCTTTATTTTGGTTCCGTAGTCGGACCTTGAGTGTACTCTGAATGATGTATGTTTAATTATGTCTTGTGTGAAGTGGCGATTGTAAGCCAACTATGTATCTTTCCTTAATTATTACATGGGTTGTGTGAAGATTACCTCACTTGCGACATTGCTTTCAATGCGGTTATGCCTCTAAGTCGTGCCTCGACACGTGGGAGATATAACCGCATCGAGCGTTACAAGTTGGTAATCGAGCCTTCCCGACTTAGGAGCCCCTACTTGATTGTTTCTTGGCGTTGTTGAGTCTAGAATGGAAAATGTTTTGAGTCTTAGGATTATATATATCGGAGTAGGATTCTTTTTACTTCCAGTCCTTGACCTCTGGTGAGGTATCTGGCGTAGAGTTTTGACTCTTCTCTTCTCAAATTTCACTAAAATTTTTTTAGGATCACGTGGGTATCTTGGAATCGTTCGATGGTTTTGTGGCGAGAACATTGTTCTTGGTGCCTCGACATTTAGGGGTTGTGGCGGTGTCCGGGAGTTGAGCTCCGGGTGTTGTCGTCACAATTTTATCGTTGCGATTCTGGAATACGAGTTTTGCCGACATCGAAATCTCTTTTGTGCGTTGTTGGTGAGATAACCTGATAGCCCGATCTTGTGGCGAGTCTTGGGAATATTGCCATGACTTGCATAACGGATGTTTTTGAAGGTCGAGGTACCACGATTTCGAGGATTTCTTGGTTATGTGTTGTGGATGGATCTGTTGGATCTAGGTATTGTTAGTTTGGGTGATATATTTTGTGTCCCTGTCCCCAACACCAGATTGCATAACCAGAAAGTTTGGGAGTTTATAGGTGGGAATTCTAGTAGCTTACGGGATATTCTTTCCGACGGATGTATGATTTGAGATTGGGGTTCAGCGTCTAGTGGTCCGCCCATTCACGGTCGATTCTGATGGTGTGAGGCGTCTTAAAGAATCCTTGGCTATGCTGATTCGGGGCGTCTTGTTAGTCATTAAATGGCGTCCGCTATCGTCGTGTCCGTGTGGGCCCCACCACGAACACTTTGGCGAAATCTCTATCATGTGTTTGTTCGGCTCATTCTAGAAGCCAACCTTTTGTTTTCAGTTGTGATATTGATTTGTTTCTAAGTCAGATGTTGTTTCCATATCTTTATCTAAGTGGCTTCTCACCTTAATGGATGTGTGATGATTAACTTTGGAATTCATTCGTTCATTCTTGTTGAATGTTTATTGTGAAGACTATATGTTGCAATTTCTATCCGTTGATTCTACTTATCAATTTGTCTATCAAAGGACTAACGGATGTCACCCTCTTGAGGATGGCTCCATGCAGCGTCGAATCCGGATCGCAATGATGGGGATCGATCGAATCCTCCACCTCCACCTCCACCTCCGCCTCCGGAGGCACGGCAAGCTATCATGGCAGCCACCAATGCCAATGCTCGAGATGATTTTGCAGCTCTTGCAAGAAGCGTACTCGAGGGCAAGGCAATCAAGGCAATCAAGGCAATCAAGGTCAAGGCAACAATCAGCCACACTTTGCTACTCTCGATCGGTTCCTCGCTAATCAGCGAAGTCTTTCGGTTTACGTGTTGAGGCAGCAGAGCGATGATTGGTTAGTGGACATCTGCAAGCACTTTGGTGTAGCAATGTCGGACACGAGGACTTTGTCAAGTTTGCATCGTTTCAACTCAAGGATCAAGCTGCTTTGAGTGGTTCCGACAATACAAAGATTCGAGAGGAGGTCGTGTCATTACAGGATGAGTTCGCCGTGATTTCGAGCTCATCACATTCGAAGAGTGTTGTTGAGAGCAAGCGTGAGGAGTTCCGCAATCTCAAGCAAGGCACCATGTCATCTATCAATACAATATCCAGTTCGAGCTTCGCTCGTTTTGCTAAGCAAGATGTACACGATGAAAGGAGTATGATCTATCGATTCGGAGGTGATGCGAGAGAAGATCTGCAATTACCTCTTGTCTGTTTGAGCGGATAAGTATGATGATTTCTACAACATGGCTCTCAAGCAAGCGGCTCAGCTCAAATCGAGGCTTCTAAGAAGAGAATCGGGGATGCATTCAGTCCTCCTCGTCCTCTCAAGTGGCAGCCAAGCAGCGAAGTTTTACCTGCCCCTCCTCCGTTCCGTCGGCCTTACCGGCGAGAAGAACTCGGGTGGCGTGGATCTTCCACCCACCCAACCCAAGCTATCGAACAAGTCTAATTCTCAAGCTCCAAGGTCAAGTGCTCCTTACCACCGTCCGCTCTCGAGGTCACTTGCAACAAGTGTCGTGAAGGGTCACTATCTTGAACAAGTGCTTCAACGAGGCGTCTTCCGCCTCCTCCTCTGTGAAATCTTCCAGCAATGCGGTGGTCAAGCATAATCCAAATCATGCCAAGGTCAATATGATGAATGCAGCTCAAGCGGAGGATCTTGATGTGATATTGGGTAATCTCTCGATTAATGATATTCTGCAAAAGTCTTATTTGATCTTTGGTGCATCGCATTGTTTCATCTCAAGACCTTTTGCATCTAAGCATGAATTGGTTATCAAGATTTGCCTAAGCCATTATCAATTGTGTCTCGGGTAAGCATATGACATGCTAATAATTATGGTTCGGATGTTTCTATCAAGATGGGCGATTATAGGTTTTGGCTAAACCAATTGTCCTTGGTGACTCGGATATTGATCTTATTCTCGGAATGGGTGGCTTTATCGGCACAAAGCTCAAATTGATTGTGCTGCGGGGAAATTCAATTGACTCATTCTTCTAATGATGTGATCATCTATGCCTCTCGTGATGAAACCATTGGTTGTTTTCTCTCAATGAGAAGGCGAATTGAATGCCATCTCTCGATTCGATCGTTTGTGAGTACCAAGATGTCTTTCGGAAGAGCTTCGGGTATGCCTCCTCATCGGCCGATTGAGTTCGTTATCGATCTTGAGCACAGCCTTGAACCCGTTTACAGCGTCCATACAAGCTTGGACTGATGAGCTGAAGGAATTGAAGAAGCAGCTCGATGAACAAGAGCGTCTGGGTTTGATCGGACCGAGTTCATCTCCTTGGGGTTGTGGTGTTCTTTTGTCGGAAGAAGGATGGCGCGGACCGACTTTGCGTCGATTACCGTCCATTGAATAAGAAGACAATCAAGAACAAGTATCCACTTCCCAACATCAATGAGCTTTTGAGCAACTCAAAGGTGCTACGATGTTCTCTAAGCTTGACCTTCGTATGGGGTATCATCAGATTCGCATTACGTGAACAAGATATTCCCAAGACAGCATTGAGAACAAGCTTTGGTTCTTATGAATATCTTGTCATGTCTTTCGGCCTCGTCAATGCTCCTCCAACTTTCTCTCGGATGATGAACTTCATATTCAATCCCTACACCAATGAATTCGTCTTGGTCTATCTTGATGATATTTTGGTCTTCTCCAAGAATAAGAAGGATCATGCCAAACATTTGCGATTGGTGCTAGACAAGCTCGAGAGTACCAATTCTATGCTAAGTTCTCCAAATGTGAATTCGGCTTGATGAAGTGCTTTATCTTGGTCATATCATCTCTGCCAAGGGCATCGCTGTTGATCCAGAAGGTGTCCGCAATTGTGAATTGGGAACCTCCTCGAAATGTCAAGCAGCTCCATGACTTTCTTGGTCTTGCAAGCTATTGCGAAGATTCGTTGAGAACTTCTCCAAGATTGCAAAGCCTCTTTCCAACCTTCTCGAAGCAGGTGAAGTATATACGGTCTCCAGAGTGTGGCGTTGCTTTCAATACCCTCAAAGAGAAACTCGTCACAGCTCTGTTACGACTCCTCTGATGAATCCAAGCCATATGAAGTTTTACGTGATGCTTCTCTTCAAGGTCTCGGTCTTTGTGTTAATGCAAGAGAAGAGTTGTGGCTTATACCTCTACTTGATTGAAGCCCAGCGAGAAGAACTACCCCACTCACGATCTTGAGTTGGCGGCGATTGTCCATGCATTGATTACGTGGAGACATCTCTTGTTGGGAAGGAAAGTGGACATTTTCACGATCACAAGAGTCTCAAGTACATCTTCACTCAGCCCAACCTCAACCTCGAGGCGGACTCGATGGGTGAAATGATTCAAGAGTACAACCCAAGTATTGAGTATACTCGGGCAAAGCCAATGTCATTCAGATGCTTTGAGCGGGAAAGCTTTTGCAGCAGTCTAATCCTCAAGCCCTTTCGGCGGATCTCTGTGAATCTTTCCATAAGCTGAATCTTCAAGTTGTTCCTCAAGGCTTTCTTGCCAACCTCATAGTCTCTCCTACTTTGGAAGATCAGATTCGTGAGGCTCAACTTCGGATACCATGGTGAAGAAAGTGAAGCGTGGTATCGACAAGGGCATTTCAAGTACAAGTGCTTCCATGTTGATGACAAAGACACTCTGTTCTTTGAGGACGGATTATGGTTCCTAAGGGTGATCTGAGAAAAGTCATTATGAGCAGGCTCACAATTCGCTTCTATCCATTCATCACGGAAATGCGAAGATGTACCATGACCTCAAGCAGTCATATTGGTGGACTCGAATGAAGCGAAATTGCTCAATTCGTGAATGAGTGTGATGTCTGCGAAAGAGTGAAAGCGAACACCAAAGACCAGCTGGTCTCCTTCAACCTCTTGCTATTCCTGAATGGAAGTTTGATCATATTGAAATGGACTTAGTGGTGGCTTTCCAAAGTCCAAGCGTGGAAATGATGCTATCTTCGTTGTCATTGACAAGCTTACTAAAGTGGCTCATTTTCTTCCTATCAAAGAATCCATCACTGCAGCTCGGTTGGCGAGCTATACACCTCGAGATTGTCTCCTTGCGGCATTCCTCAAGTGATCTCTTGAGACCGTGGCAGCATCTTTACCTCCAAGTTTTGGGATTCTTTTGAAGGCCATGGGCACCAACATTCGTTTCAGCACAGCTTTCCATCCTCAAACAAGTGGCCAAGTCGGCGAGTAAATCAAATCCTTGAAGATATGCTCGGGGCTTGTGTCATTTCTTCGGTATGAAGTGGGAAGATTGTCTTCCTTATGCGAGTTCTCTTACAACAACAGCTTCCAAGCGAGTTGGGCAAGGCCCCATTGAAATTCTCTATGGCGAGAAAGTGCGTACTCCTCTCAATTAGTGCAGGGCAATTGAGCGCCAACTTCTTGGCAATGACTTGATCCGAAGCGGAAGAAATGTGCAAGTCATTCGTGAGAATCTCAAAGCAGCATAATCGCGCGGAAAACTATTATGATGATAAGCACCGTGATGTGACTTTTGAAATCGGAGACCATGTCTACCTCGCGTCTCTCAATGAAAGGCACTCGTCGCCCGGTATCAAAGGAAGCTTGCCCCTAGATCGTGGGTCCTTTCAAGATCATTGGGAAAAGAAGCGATCTAGCCTATCAACGAGCTTCCATCCAACTTTGCAAGCGTGCGATGTGTTTCACGTGTCACAACCGCAAGTGCTTCAAGACTCTGAGCACACTATCAACTTGAAGAGATTGACCTTCAAGAAGATCTCTCTTATCATGAGCACCCGTTGCTATTCTTGAAGAAACCGGCGCAAGACTGCAACAAGTCAATCAAATTCCTGAAAGTGAAGTGGTCACACCATTCCGACCGAAGCTACACAGGGCGCGAGGATCACCTCCGTTCTGAGTATCCGGAGTTCTTTCGGTCCTAGATCTGGGGCGAGATCCTCTTGTAGTGGTGGAGTGTTGTAACACCCGAGTAACTTTCCATATTTGTAACTCCGACTCTTGCCATTTTCGGCATTGATATATGATATTCCCTCCGTGGTTGGGTTTTCTCCTTTTGCATTTTGTCCATGTCATGCATTTTATATTATGTCATCATGTGCATCGCATTTGCATACGTGTTAGTCTCATGATTCGAGCATTTTTCCGTTGTCCGTTTTGCAATCCGGCACTCCTATCTCCCCGGCGGTCCCTTTTACGTTTTTCGTGTGCGGGTATTAAACCTTCTCGAAATGGACGAGGTTTGTCTAGTGGCCTTGGTATAACACCGGAGACCACGGTCAAGTTTGGTCATTTGGAGCTCGTTTGGTACTCAGCAGTTAACGCACTCTCAAAGGCCTCTTTTAAGTTGCAGCCCAACCCCTTCAAAACAGCCCAATAACCCATCTAAGTCACCTCCATGCTCTCCGTCGTTCGATCACGATCGTGTGGTAAAACTACACCTCATTTGGACTCTCCTAGCTCCCTCTATGCCTATTTAAACACCTCCCCGAATCCGGATCATCCCTTCCCGAAACCTAAAAACTGCCCCTATGCGCGGGACCGTCCGCCGCGCGCGCCAGACATTCGGCCGCCGCCGCCCAATCCAGCGCCGCCGTGTCCTCCTCCCGCCGCCCGCCGCCGCCCGCCCGGCCCCGGATCGCGCCGCCGAGCCAGCCCCGCGCCCGCCGCCCGCCGCCGCCGCGCCGCCGCCGCCGCCGCCCGCGCCCTCGCGCCTCGCCGCCTCGCCGCCGCCCCTCCGCCGCCGCCGCCCGCCGCCCCCGCCGCCCGCCCCCCGCCGCCCCGCCCGCCCCGCCCGCCCCGCCCCCGCCCCGCCCCCCCGCCGCGCCCGCCCGCCCCGCCCGCCGCCGCCGCCCGCCCGCCGCCCCGCCGCCCGCCCGCGCCGCCGCCCGCCCCCTCCCGCCCCCGGCCTCCCTCCGCCCGCCGCCGCCCGCCCGATCGGCCGGATCGGCCCGATCCGGCCTCGGGCTCGCGCGAGCCGTTGACCTCTTCTCCCTCTTTTTTCCTAAGTCCTTTGCATCTTTGTAATTTTGTGCAATTTTCATCATGCTATATCTTCGCATCCGTAGATCCATTTTTCGCGTATAATATGTCAAAATGTTCGTCTCGAAGAGTAGATCATTTCATTCCATTGCATCATTTTCATTTGAGCTCATCTTGATGCCCGAAATGCTGTTGGAAGAGTGCAATGTGCTGATAGTTTCTGATTTTTATCAGGAGTTGCACTTTTGTTATTTTGCTATGATTAATATGTGCACCCTATGAATTTGAGTCCTACATGAGTTTTGTAAAATGCCATGTCATCTTTCCAGTGGTATATGCCATGTATTTTTGTGATCTATGTGGTGACTAGCACAAGCATGCAAAGTAGGTGTCCTAATGTTGCTGATTTCAGCCCTGTTTTAGCTGATTTTGATGCCATGTTTGCTTGATGATACCGAGAGATCTATGCATATTTTGAGATACTTCAGTAAGGGTGTTTTGTAAAGCATGACTTGCTCTATCCATCCATGCCTTTGTTTGCAATTATGGGATGCCATAGCTTGAGTCAATCGAGCTCTACTTTTGCTATCAAATGTTTCCTGGCAGATTGTATCGTGTTATTCAATTTTGCCTAGCTTGTTGTGGTTGATCCATATATGCTATGTTAGTGTTCTTGCCATGTATGTCTTCTATGTCATGTCTTCTTGATGTATGTATGCTTAGTTTATCATTTGAGGCTCTGTAGTGAGTGCATTGAGCTTGTTAACATGCCATCTCGTTATCAGTTTTTGACATGTCAAGTTGCTGAATCTGTTAACAAGACTTTCAATATTGACATGGGTGTTACTATATTTTCTAGTCCTTTTTGGCTTATGGTCAGTAAGGGACTTTTGTTCTATGCTTTGAGTAGATTCATGCCATGCCATGTTTTGCTATTTTAAGTTCCTGTAGCATGTAGTTTTGATGCTCTGAACATTGCAACCTGTTACTGTTTTGCCATGTCCAGCCTGTTACTTTGAGCACTTTTGCCATGCTTGTTTGAACATGTTATGATGTGAACTAGCCGTAGCTCAGTGCTCATCTTTTGTCGAGCATCATGTGTAGATCACTGCCATGTGCTTTGTTGTTACGTTTGGGTGCAGTAGCTTAATTATTTGTTGCTTGCTAAGTGGCATCATGCTGTTAATGGCAGATTTGCGCCATTCTTGTTTTGCTTGCCATTTGCAAACCGTGCATCCGATTCGGTGATCTTTATATCGATTTCAGCGAAATCATCTCATCTTTCAGTGGCATGCTTGGTTTGCCAAGTTGATGCCTGGTTCATCATTTTCCTTCGGGCGCACATAAGCATTGCATATCTCATCATGCATATCATGTCATGTTTTGCATCATGTTGATTGTGCATTGCACCGTGATTTATTGTGGTTCCTTTGTTTGTGTTGTTGCTTTGGGTAGAGTCGGAGGCGAGTGCGTGAGCGAGGAGCCTGTTGAGAGCGTTTTCGAGGATCAAGCTTTCGACAACTCTGAGAACATTGCAGGCAAGATGACCATACCCTCGAAATCACTTCTATCTTTGCTATGCTAGTTGCTCGCTCTTTTGCTATGCCTATGCTGCGATGCCTACCACTTGCTATATCATGCCACCCATATTGCCATGTCAGCCCTAACCATCCTTTCCTAGCAAACCGTTGATTGGCTATGTTACCGCTTTGCTCAGCCCTCTTATAGCGTTGCTAGTTGCAGGTGAAGCTGAAGTTTGTTCCTTGTTGGAACATGGAGATGTTGTTCCTTTTTGGAACATGTTTACTTGTTGGGGATATCACAATATATATATATATCTGCTATAATTAATACATCTATATACTTGGTAAAGGGTGGAAGGCTCGGCCTTATGCAGTGTTTTGTTCCTCTTGCCACCTAGTTTCCGTCATACGGTGTTATGTTCCTTGATTTTGCGTTCCTTACGGTTGGGTGATTTATGGGACCCCCTTGACAGTTCGCTTTGAATAAGACTCGTCCGGCAAGGCCCAACTTTGGTTTTACCATTTGCCACCTAAGCCTTTTCCCGGGTTTCGCGAGCCGAGGTCATCTTTATTTAACCCCGGGCGGTGCTCCTTGAGTGCTGGCCCAACTAAATCGATGTCCGGCGCCCCTCAAGGCAACTTGAGGTTTGGTTTTACCCGTATGGACTGCTCATCCGGATGTGCCACGAGCGAGATATGTGCAGCTCCTATCGGGTTTGTCGGCACATTCGGGCGGCTTTGCTGGTCTTGTTTTATTCTTTGTCGAAATGTCTTGTAGTCCGGGATTCGAGATTGATCGGGTCTTCGGTAGAAGAATAATCCTTCGTTGACCGTGAGAGCTTATAATGGGCTAAGTTGGGACACCCTGCGGGTAATATCTTTGAAAGCCGTGCCCGCGGTTATGAGGCAGATGGGAATTTGTTAATGTCGGTTGTAGAAAACCCAAAGTTGACCTCAATAAAATACACATCAACGCGTGTGTAACCGTGATGGTCTCTTCTCGGTGGTCAGGAAGTGAACACGATGTTGGAGTTATGTCGGCGTAAGTAGTTCAGGATCACTTCTTGATCACTACTAGTTTCACGACCGTGCTTTGCTTCTCTTCTCGCTCTCTTTTGCGAAGTAGCCACCATATATGCTAGTAAACTTGCTGCAGCTCCACTTTACTACTATGTCCTTCCTATTAGCTTAAATAGTCTTGATCTCGCGGGTGTGAGATTGCTGAGTCCCGTGACTCACGGATACTTCAAAACAGTTGCGAGGTTCCGATGAGGCGGTGCAGGTGATTCCACCGAGCTCAAGTGGGAGTTCGACGAGGCGTGGTCGTTACTATGTGTCGTTTCGGATGATCGATAGTGGTGCCCGGTTGGGGCGATTCGGGGATCTGTGTTAGCATTTGGGGTATCTTCTTTATTTTGGTTCCGTGGTCGGACCTTGAGTGTACTCTGAATGATGTATGTTTAATTATGTCTTTGTGTGAAGTGGCGATTGTAAGCCAACTATGTATCTTTCCCTAATTATTACATGGGTTGTGTGAAGATTACCTCACTTGCGACATTGCTTTCAATGCGGTTATGCCTCTAAGTCGTGCCTCGACACGTGGGAGATATAACCGCATCGAGGCGTTACAAGTTGGTAATCGAGCCTTCCCGACTTAGAGCCCCTACTTGATTGTTTCTTGGCGTTGTTGAGTCTAGAATGGAAAATGTTTTGAGTCTTAGGATTATATATATCGGAGATAGGATTCTTTTTACTTCCAGTCCTTGACCTCTGGTGAGGTATCTGGCGTAGAGTTTTGACTCTTCTCTTCTCAAATTTCACTAAAAATTTTTTAGGATCACGTGGGTATCTTGGAATCGTTCGATGGTTTTGTGGCGAGAACATTGTTCTTGGTGCCTCGACATTTAGGGGTTGTGGCGGTGTCCGGGAGTTGAGCTCCGGGTGTTGTCGTCACAATTTTATCGTTGCGATTCTGGAATACGAGTTTTGCCGACATCGAAATCTCTTTTGTGCAGTTGTTGGTGAGATAACCTGATAGCCCGATCTTGTGGCGAGTCTTGGGAATATTGCCATGACTTGCATAACGGATGTTTTTGAAGGTCGAGTACCACGATTTCGAGGATTTCTTGGTTATGTGTTGTGGATGGATCTGGTGGATCTAGGTATTGTTAGTTTGGGTGATATATTTTGTGTCCCTGTATCCCCAACACCAGATTGCATAACCAGAAAGTTTGGGAGTTTATAGGTGGGAATTCTAGTAGCTTACGGGATATTCTTTCCGACGGATGTATGATTTGAGATTGGGGTTCAGCGTCTAGTGGTCCGCCCATTCACGGTCGATTCTGATGGTCGCGAGGCGTCTTAAAGAATCCTTGGCTATGCTGATTCGGGGCGTCTTGTTAGTCATTAATGGCGTCCGCTATCGTCGTGTCCGTGTGGGCCCCACCACGAACACTTTGGCGAAATCTCTATCATGTGTTTGTTCGGCTCATTCTAGAAGCCAACCTTTTGTTTTCAGTTGTGATATTGATTTGTTTCTAAGGCGGATGTTGTTTCCATATCTTTATCTAAGTGGCTTCTCACCTTAATGGATGTGTGATGATTAACTTTGGAATTCATTCGTTCATTCTTGTTGAATGTTTATTGTGAAGACTATATGTTGCAATTTCTATCCGTTGATTCTACTTATCAATTTGTCTATCAAAGGACTAACGGATGTCACCCTCTTGAGGATGGCTCCATGTAGCGTCGAATCCGGATCGCAATGATGGGGATCGATCGAATCCTCCACCTCCACCTCCACCTCCGCCTCCGGAGGCACGGCAAGCTATCATGGCAGCCACCAATGCCAATGCTCGAGATGATTTTGCAGCTCTTGCAAGAAGCGTACTCGAGGCAAGGCAATCAAGGCAATCAAGGCAATCAAGGTCAAGGCAACAATCAGCCACACTTTGCTACTCTCGGTCGGTTCCTCGCTAATCGGCGAAGTCTTTCGGTTTACGTGTTGAGGCAGCAGGCGGCGATGATTGGTTAGTGGACATCTGCAAGCACTTTGGTGTAGCAATGTCGGACACGAGGACTTTGTCAAGTTTGCATCGTTTCAACTCAAGGATCAAGCTGCTGAGTGGTTCCGACAATACAAAGATTCGAGAGGAGGTCGTGTCATTACAGGATGAGTTCGCCGTGATTTCGAGCTCATCACATTCGAAGAGTGTTGTTGAGAGCAAGCGTGAGGAGTTCCGCAATCTCAAGCAAGGCACCATGTCATCTATCAATACAATATCCAGTTCGAGCTTCGCTCGTTTTGCTAAGCAAGATGTACACGATGAAAGGAGTATGATCTATCGATTCGGAGGTGATGCGAGAGAAGATCTGCAATTACCTCTTGTCTTGTTTGAGCGGATAAGTATGATGATTTCTACAACATGGCTCTCAAGCAAGAAGCGGCTCAGCTCAAATCGAGGCTTCTAAGAAGAGAATCGGGGATGCGATTCAGTCCTCCTCGTCCTCTCAAGTGGCAGCCAAGCAGCGAAGTTTTACCTGCCCCTCCTCCGTTCCGTCGGCCTTACCGTGAGAAGAACTCGGGTGGCGTGGATCTTCCACCCACCCAACCCAAGCTATCGAGAACAAGTCTAATTCTCAAGCTCCAAGGTCAAGTGCTCCTTACCACCGTCCGCTCTCGAGGTCACTTGCAACAAGTGTCGTGAAAGGGTCACTATCTGAACAAGTGCTTCAACGAGGCGTCTTCCGCCTCCTCCTCTGTGAAATCTTCCGGCAATGCGGTGGTCAAGCATAATCCAAATCATGCCAAGGTCAATATGATGAATGCAGCTCAAGCGGAGAATCTTTGATGTGATATTGGGTAATCTCTCGATTAATGATATTCTGCAAAAGTCTTATTTGATCTTGGTGCATCGCATTCTTTCATCTCAAGACCTTTTGCATCTAAGCATGATTTGGTTATCAAGATTTGCCTAAGCCATTATCAATTGTGTCTCGGGTAAGCATATGACATACAATAATTGGTTCGGATGTTTCTATCAAGATGGGCGATTATAGGTTTTGGCTAAACCAATTGTCCTTGGTGACTCGGATATTGATCTTATTCTCGGAATGGGTGGCTTTATCGGCACAAAGCTCAAATTGATTGTGCTGCGGGGAAATTCAATTGACTCATTCTTCTAATGATGTGATCATCTATGCCTCTCGTGATGAAACCATTGGTTGTTTTCTCTCAATGAGAAGGCGAATTGAATGCCATCTCTCGATTCGATCGTTTGTGAGTACCAAGATGTCTTTCGGAAGAGCTTCGGGTATGCCTCCTCATCGGCCGATTGAGTTCGTTATCGATCTTGAGCACAGCCTTGAACCCGTTTACAAGCGTCCATACAAGCTTGGACTGATGAGCTGAAGGAATTGAAGAAGCAGCTCGATGAACAAGAGCGTCTGGGTTTGATCGGACCGAGTTCATCTCCTTGGGGTTGTGGTGTTCTTTTTGTCGGAAGAAGGATGGCGCGGACCGACTTTGCGTCGATTACCGTCCATTGAATAAGAAGACAATCAAGAACAAGTATCCACTTCCCAACATCAATGAGCTTTTCGAGCAACTCAAAGGTGCTACGATGTTCTCTAAGCTTGACCTTCGTATGGGGTATCATCAGATTCGCATTACGTGAACAAGATATTCCCAAGACAGCATTGAGAACAAGCTTTGGTTCTTATGAATATCTTGTCATGTCTTTCGGCCTCGTCAATGCTCCTCCAACTTTCTCTCGGATGATGAACTTCATATTCAATCCCTACACCAATGAATTCGTCTTGGTCTATCTTGATGATATTTTGGTCTTCTCCAAGAATAAGAAGGATCATGCCAAACATTTGCGATTGGTGCTAGACAAGCTCGAGAGTACCAATTCTATGCTAAGTTCTCCAAATGTGAATTCTGGCTTGATGAAGTGCTTTATCTTGGTCATATCATCTCGCCAAGGGCATCGCTGTTGATCCAGAAGGTGTCCGCAATTGTGAATTGGGAACCTCCTCGGAATGTCAAGCAGCTCCATGACTTTCTTGGTCTTGCAAGCTATTGCGAAGATTCGTTGAGAACTTCTCCAAGATTGCAAAGCCTCTTTCCAACCTTCTCGAAGCAAGTGAAGTATATACGGTCTCCAGAGTGTGGCGTTGCTTTCAATACCCTCAAAGAGAAACTCGTCACAGCTCTGTTACGACTCCTCTGATGAATCCAAGCCATATGAAGTTTTACGTGATGCTTCTCTTCAAGGTCTCGGTCTGTGTTAATGCAAGAGAAGAGAGTTGTGGCTTATACCTCTACTTGATTGAAGCCCAGAGAAGAACTACCCCACTCACGATCTTGAGTTGGCGGCGATTGTCCATGCATTGATTACGTGGAGACATCTCTTGTTGGGAAGGAAAGTGGACATTTTCACGATCACAAGAGTCTCAAGTACATCTTCACTCAGCCCAACCTCAACCTCGAGCGGACTCGATGGGTGAAATGATTCAAGAGTACAACCCAAGTATTGAGTATACTCGGGCAAAGCCAATGTCATTCAGATGCTTTGAGCGGGAAAGCTTCTTTACAGCAGTCTAATCCTCAAGCCCTTTCAGGCGGATCTCTGTGAATCTTTCCATAAGCTGAATCTTCAAGTTGTTCCTCAAGGCTTTCTTGCCAACCTCATAGTCTCTCCTACTTTGGAAGATCAGATTCGTGAGGCTCAACTTCGGATACCATGGTGAAGAAAGTGAAGCGTGGTATCGACAAGGGCATTTCAAGTACAAGTGCTTCCATGTTGATGACAAAGACACTCTGTTCTTTGAGGACGGATTATGGTTCCTAAGGGTGATCTGAGAAAAGTCATTATGAGCAGGGCTCACAATTCGCTTCTATCCATTCATCACGGAAATGCGAAGATGTACCATGACCTCAAGCAGTCATATTGGTGGACTCGAATGAAGCGAGAAATTGCTCAATTCGTGAATGAGTGTGATGTCTGCGAGAAGAGTGAAAGCGAGAACACCAAAGACCAGCTGGTCTCCTTCAACCTCTTGCTATTCTGAATGGAAGTTTGATCATATTGAAATGGACTTAGTGGTGGCTTTCCAAAGTCCAAGCGTGGAAATGATGCTATCTTCGTTGTCATTGACAAGCTTACTAAAGTGGCTCATTTTCTTCCTATCAAAGAATCCATCACTGCAGCTCGGTTGGCGAGCTATACACCTCGAGGATTGTCTCCTTGCGGCATTCCACAAGTGATCTCTTGAGACCGTGGCAGCATCTTTACCTCCAAGTTTTGGGATTCTTTTGAAAGGCCATGGGCACCAACATTCGTTTCAGCACAGCTTTCCATCCTCAAACAAGTGGCCAAGTCGGCGAGTAAATCAAATTCTTGAAGATATGCTCGGGGCTTGTGTCATTTCTTTCGGTATGAAGTGGGAAGATTGTCTTCCTTATGCGAGTTCTCTTACAACAACAGCTTCCAAGCGAGTTGGGCAAGGCCCCATTCGAAATTCTCTATGGCGAGAAAGTGCGTACTCCTCTCAATTAGTGCAGGGCAGTGAGCGCCAACTTCTTGGCAATGACTTGATCCGAAGCGGAAGAAATGTGCAAGGTCATTCGTGAGAATCTCAAAGCAGCATAATCGCGCGGAAAACTATTATGATGATAAGCACCGTGATGTGACTTTTGAAATCGGAGACCATGTCTACCTCGCGTCTCTCAATGAAAGGCACTCGTCGCCCGGTATCAAAGGAAGCTTGCCCCTAGATCGTGGGTCCTTTCAAGATCATTGGGAAAAGAAGCGATCTAGCCTATCAACGAGCTTCCATCCAACTTTGCAAGCGTGCGATGTGTTTCACGTGTCACAACCGCATAAGTGCTTCAAGACTCTGAGCGCACTATCAACTTGAAGAGATTGACCTTCAAGAAGATCTCTCTTATCATGAGCACCCGTTGCTATTCTTGAAGAAACCGGCGCAAGACTGCAACAAGTCAATCAAATTCCTGAAAGTGAAGTGGTCACACCATTCCGACCGAGAAGCTACACAGGGCGCGAGGATCACCTCCGTTCTGAGTATCAGGAGTTCTTTCGGTCCTAGATCTGGGGCGAGATCCTCTTGTAGTGGTGGAGTGTTGTAACACCCGGAGTAACTTTCCATATTTGTAACTCCGACTCTTGCCATTTTCGGCATTGATATATGATATTCCCTCCGTGGTTGGGTTTTCTCCTTTTGCATTTTGTCCATGTCATGCATTTTATATTATGTCATCATGTGCATCGCATTTGCATACGTGTTAGTCTCATGATTCGAGCATTTTCCCGTTGTCCGTTTTGCAATCCGGCACTCCTATCTCCCCGGCGGTCCCTTTTACGTTTTTCCGTGTGCGGGTATTAAACCTTCTCGAAATGGACGAGGTTTGTCTAGTGGCCTTGGTATAACACCGGAGACCACGGTCAAGTTTGGTCATTTGGAGCTCGTTTGGTACTCAGCAGTTAACGCACTCTCGCAAAGGCCTCTTTTAAGTTGCAGCCCAACACCCCTCAAAACAGCCCAATAACCCATCTAAGTCACCTCCATGCTCTCCGTCGTTCGATCACGATCGTGTGGTAAAAACTACACCTCATTTGGACTCTCCTAGCTCCCTCTATGCCTATTTAAACACCTCCCGAATCCGGATCATCCCTTCCCGAAACCCTAAAAACTGCCTTGCGCGCGCCGGACCGTCCGCCGCGCCATTCGCCGCCGCCGCCGCCCCGATCCAATCGTCGCCCGTGGCCTCCTCCCCCCCCGCGCCCGCCCGCCCGCCGGCCGATCGAACCCCCCGCGCCGCGCGCCAGCCGCCGCCCGCCGCCGCCCGCCCGCCCGCCGCCCGCGCGCCGCCTCGCGCCGCCTCCGCCGCCGCCCGCCGCCCGCCGCCCGCCGCCCGCCGCCCGCCGCCCGCCGCCCCGCCCCGCCCGCCCGCCCGCCCCCGCCCGCCCCCGCCGCCCTCCCTCGCCGCCATGCGCCGCGCCCGCGCCCGCCGCCCGCCGCCCTCCGCCCGCCGCCCCTCGGCCCGCCTCCGCCGCCTCCTCCGCCGCCCTCCGCCCGCCCTCCTCCGGCAGCCCGCGCCCGCCGCCCGCCCGATCCGGATCGGCCCGATCCGGCCTCGGGATCCGCCGCGCCCGTTGACCTCTTCTCTCTCTTTTTCTTCTAAGTCCTTTGCATCTTTGTAATTTTGTGCAATTTTCATCATGCTATATCTTCGCATCCGTAGATCCATTTTTCGCGTATAATATGTCAAAATGTTCGTCTCGAAGAGTAGATCATTTCATTCCATTGCATCATTTTCATTTGAGCTCATCTTGATGCCCGAAATGCTGTTGGAAGAGTGCAATGTGCTGATAGTTTCTGATTTTTATCAGGAGTTGCACTTTTGTTATTTTGCTATGATTAATATGTGCACCCTATGAATTTGAGTCCTACATGAGTTTTGTAAAATGCCATGTCATCTTTCCAGTGGTATATGCCATGTATTTTTGTGATCTATGTGGTGACTAGCACAAGCATGCAAAGTAGGTGTCCTAATGTTGCTGATTTCAGCCCTGTTTTAGCTGATTTTGATGCCATGTTTGCTTGATGATACCGAGAGATCTATGCATATTTTGAGATACTTCAGTAAGGGTGTTTTGTAAAGCATGACTTGCTCTATCCATCCATGCCTTTGTTTGCAATTATGGGATGCCATAGCTTGAGTCAATCGAGCTCTACTTTTGCTATCAAATGTTTCCTGGCAGATTGTATCGTGTTATTCAATTTTGCCTAGCTTGTTGTGGTTGATCCATATATGCTATGTTAGTGTTCTTGCCATGTATGTCTTCTATGTCATGTCTTCTTGATGTATGTATGCTTAGTTTATCATTTGAGGCTCTGTAGTGAGTGCATTGAGCTTGTTAACATGCCATCTCGTTATCAGTTTTTGACATGTCAAGTTGCTGAATCTGTTAACAATACTTTCAATATTGACATGGGTGTTACTATATTTTCTAGTCCATTTTGGCTTATGGTCATTAAGGGACTTTTGTTCTATGCTTTGAGTAGATTCATGCCATGCCATGTTTTGCTATTTTAAGTTCCTGTAGCATGTAGTTTTGATGCTCTGAACATTGCAACCTGTTACTGTTTTGCCATGTCCAGCCTGTTACTTTGAGCACTTTTGCCATGCTTGTTTGAACCTGTTATGATGTGAACTAGCCGTAGCTCAGTGCTCATCTTTTGTCGAGCATCATGTGTAGATCACTGCCATGTGCTTTGTTGTTACGTTTGGGTGCAGTAGCTTAATTATTTGTTGCTTGCTAAGTGGCATCATGCTGTTAATGGCAGATTTGCGCCATTCTTGTTTTGCTTGCCATTTGCAAACCGTGCATCCGATTCGGTGATCTTTATATCGATTTCAACGAAATCATCTCATCTTTCAGTGGCATGCTTGGTTTGCCAAGTTGATGCCTGGTTCATCATTTTCCTTCGGGCGCACATAAGCATTGCATATCTCATCATGCATATCATGTCATGTTTTGCATCATGTTGATTGTGCATTGCACCGTGATTTATTGTGGTTCCTTTGTTTGTGTTGTTGCTTTGGGTAGAGTCGGAGGCGAGTGCGTGAGCGAGGAGCCTGTTGAGAGCGTTTTCGAGGATCAAGCTTTCGACAACTCTGAGAACATTGCAGGCAAGATGACCATACCCTCGAAATCACTTCTATCTTTGCTATGCTAGTTGCTCGCTCTTTTGCTATGCCTATGCTGCGATGCCTACCACTTGCTATATCATGCCACCCATATTGCCATGTCAGCCCTAACCATCCTTTCCTAGCAAACCGTTGATTGGCTATGTTACCGCTTTGCTCAGCCCTCTTATAGCGTTGCTAGTTGCAGGTGAAGCTGAAGTTTGTTCCTTGTTGGAACATGGAGATGTTGTTCCTTTTTGGAACATGTTTACTTGTTGGGGATATCACAATATATATATATCTGCTATAATTAATACATCTATATACTTGGTAAAGGGTGGAAGGCTCGGCCTTATGCAGTGTTTTGTTCCTCTTGCCACCTAGTTTCCGTCATACGGTGTTATGTTCCTTGATTTTGCGTTCCTTACACGGTTGGGTGATTTATGGGACCCCCTTGACAGTTCGCTTTGAATAAGACTCGTCCAGCAAGGCCCAACTTTGGTTTTACCATTTGCCACCTAAGCCTTTTCCCCGGGTTTCGCGAGCCGGGGTCATCTTTATTTAACCCCGGACGGTGCTCCTTGATTGCTGGCCCAACTAAATCTGTCCGGCGCCCCTCAAGGCAACTTGAGGTTTGGTTTTAGTTGTATGTCTGCTCATCCGGATGTGCCACGAGCGAGATATGTGCAGCTCCTATCGGGTTTGTCGGCACATTCGGGCGGCTTTGCTGGTCTTGTTTTATTCTTTGTCGAAATGTCTTGTAGTCCGGGATTCGAGATTGATCGGGTCTTCGGTAGAAGAATAATCCTTCGTTGACCGTGAGAGCTTATAATGGGCTAAGTTGGGACACCCTGCGGGGTAATATCTTTGAAAGCCGTGCCCGCGGTTATATGAGGCAGATGGGAATTTGTTAATGTCGGTTGTAGAAAACCCAAAGTTGACCTCAAATAAAATACACATCAACGCGTGTGTAACCGTGATGGTCTCTTCTCGTGGTCAGGGAAGTGAACTGATGTTGGAGTTATGTCGGCGTAAGTAGTTCAGGATCACTTCTTGATCACTACTAGTTTCACGACCGTGCTTTGCTTCTCTTCTCGCTCTCTTTTGCGAAGTAGCCACCATATATGCTGAGTAAACTTGCTGCAGCTCCACTTTACTACCTTGTCCTTCCTAAAGCTTAAATAGTCTTGATCTCGCGGGTGTGAGATTGCTGAGTCCCGTGACTCACGGATACTTCAAAACAGTTGCGAGGTTCCGATGAGGCGGTGCGGGTGATTCCACCGAGCTCAAGTGGGAGTTCGACGAGGCGTGGTCGTTACTATGTGTCGTTTCGGATGATCGATAGTGGTGCCCGGTTGGGGCGATTCGGGGATCTGTGTTAGCATTTGGGGTATCTTCTTTATTTTGGTTCCGTAGTCGGACCTTGAGTGTACTCTGAATGATGTATGTTTAATTATGTCTTGTGTGAAGTGGCGATTGTAAGCCAACTATGTATCTTTCCTTAATTATTACATGGGTTGTGTGAAGATTACCTCACTTGCGACATTGCTTTCAATGCGGTTATGCCTCTAAGTCGTGCCTCGACACGTGGGAGATATTCGCGCATCGGGCGTTACACCCACACATCTAAATCTTACATTCTCTCGTCACTCGGTTGGCCTTTTTCACCGTCAGGAGGCGGCGGTGAAAATGTGTGAAAAAGCCCCAATGGGGCCGACAACCCAAAATTCTACACAAAAGACACGAAAGCAGCAAGGTACGATTGTGTTGGGTGTGAAGTGGTGGAGTTCGTTGCAAAAAATTCAATCCCGAAAGAAAGGGTGAGGAGGCAAGGAAAACCCACAGTCGACATGGGTGGCCAGAAAACGCACTCACCCTCCGAGGCTGCGGCTCAGACTCCTTCCCAGCCGTGCCCGATCCGTGGGGATCAGTCCTCCAGCCCGCCAGGTCGTCGAGGTCTTCTTGCCGAATCTTGGCGGATCGATCGCCACAGATCTAGCCTGCAAACCCGGCCCTCGATGAAGATCCGCCCGGTAGTCTTTCCCCGCCATATCGCCGTCGCTTTCTTCGCTGCTCGGGGCCGCCGTCTTCTCTTTCACCATCGCCAGCGGCGAGGCCTTCCTGAAACAGCGGCCTTTGAGAGCGGCGGCCTTGGCGGATAAGTCGAGAAGAGAGGAGAAATGAGCGCTATTCAAAAACCCCGTCCGGCGCCTTATATGAGGTTACTTCCGGTGGCCCGACTTATAGGCCCAGGCGATCTGTCAAATCCCATAGCGGTCTGTAGCGCATAATACGTGGCGAAAAAATGGCCTTGAGATCGGCGTCCTGCCTTATCCCATCCGATTCTGCGGCCTCCTCCGCCTGCGCGCTTC